>PVKZ01000454.1:0-600000 GCA_004027375.1 Macroglossus sobrinus | reverse complement strand
AATTAAAATAATCTTATTAATACACTTACTAATGTACCCCAATGCCAAAATAAAACCAAAAAAAGACCCCACTAACTCTCATGTAAATCAAATGGAAAAAGACAATTAGTGTATTTGTTCTTATTCAGAATTAATGCTTCCTTTTCCTCAATGAACCCAAGTTTTTTGAAAATTTGTGAAAACTCGGGCTTATTTACAAGGGAAAGAAACAAACAAGCAGTTACCGGGAAAATGCAAAATTCCCAAATAATACACAGTGTTGTCCATAGCTGGATATGATGTGATGTCCAGTGTACTTTCCCAAAATTTATAGCTAGAAGAAATCAAATAAGACTCAAAACACAATATGTGATCTTCTTTCGCTACAGAGAAGTATGAAAAAGAGTCCATTTAATTAGATGTACATCTCAGACTACAGGATTAATCTTCTCTCTGAACAACTGCCTGGAAGTATTCAAAAAAGTGGGATTATTTTCAACAGATTGGCTGGATCTCCAGACAGAGAGGAAAAGGCAGTGTTTGGCAGAGTTGTGAAAGAAATCTTTTGGACATCTTAGCCATTTGTTTTTTGGAGAGCCAGAAAACTAATCTGGAATACGTATAACTCATTATTGCTATTATTATTAAAAATTCTAACCTCTGACTGCTAGGGTTGGCAGCAAAAAGTATGTTGGTTTCTGTAGCAACACAAATGAAATTTATTAAATTAGACATTCCAAGATCAGGGTCCTATGTTTGGTGTTCTCACAAATGCTGATTTTTTAAAGTAAGCTGAAGTTAGTAGGCTGCCACCTTTTTGCAGACCCTCTAAAGCCATCTACTTGGCCCTGACAGCAGCCTGTACACTGAGATCACACAGACGTAGACTTTCAACATGGCTGGGAGCCATTGCCTTCCATGCGTGTTTCCCCTTCACAGCCAGACCCCAAATCCTTCAAAGGCTGAGGCTGTTTGCTACCTCAACTATACCTCCTACAGCAAGTAGTAGAGGAGAAGGACATAGCATGTACTTCCTACATTTTAAAAAATAAAGGGAAAAATCACGTCTCTTCTTCTCTTTTTAGTTACCTTCTATTAATTACAATTAGTATATGTTCATTAAAAAACAAACAAACAGTATACAAATAAGTAGTAAAAAAATATTCACCTTGCTCCTCCTAGACTTTTTCTATATACATATAAGAACATTAAAATTACATATAATATGTACAGTTGTTTTGGAAAAGTGGCAAACATAGATGTGTTAAATAAATATTGCTCAGCAACATGCTTTTTAAAAAAATACTTAGGTGCTTCATTCATTTATGTTCTGAAAGTAGAAAGACAAAAATCTAGTTTTCTTTGTACTTAATTTTTCAAAAATGTTTTGAATAAAAGTAATCTCCACATTTGATCAATAAAGTCTAGCTGAATACAGAATAATAGGAAGAAAATCATACTCCATCAGAATTTTGAAGGTAATGCTATGTCAACTTCTATCTTCTAAGTCTGTTGCCATTCTGATCCTTAATTCTCTATATGTGAACTATCTGGGGTTTTCTTTCCCTCCCTCTCTACAGAATTTTAAGAATTTCATGATGATGTGTCTTGGTATGGATCTTTTTTTATTCATTATACAGAAACTTGTGTCCTTTAGTTCTAGGAAATTTTCCTGTGCTACTTGTTTGACAATTTCCTGCCCTCACTTTTCACTGCTCTTCTTTCTGAACTTTTAGAAGCTAGATGGCAAACAGCCTGAAATAATGTTCTAATTTTCTTTTCTTTCCTCCCACGTTCCCTCTCTCTTGTTCTCTTTAGTTTTACCTCGGAAAGAGTTCTTTTACTCTCTCTCTTGTATCCTATGTATTGAAATGTTTATTTGGTCTATCATATTTTTCATTTCATAGAGCTCTTTCTTATTCTTTGCTTGCTCTTTTAAAAATACCATCCTGTTCTTATTTTATGTAATCAATTTCATCTCATTTCTTTGAGATTTAATTTACTTCTTTTTTTTTTAAGTTTTCTTCTGGTTCATATTTATCTGCTTCTATTTAATTTTTTTAAACTCTATTATTTTTCTAATACTGATTTTAAGTTTTAGGCAGCATTTTTTGGAATGACTATTTCTTGGAATGACTGTAGTACTTCTTTCTCTGTCATACAAATATACACATACACTACACACACCACACTGTGAAGAATAATTCTATTCATTAAAAACAGAAACATGAAGTTCTATAAGGTATCAGAAAAGGGTTAGAAACCAGGCTAACAAGAAGAAGACACAAATAAAGACCACCCTGAATAAGTGATACGGCAGAAAGGCATTTTATTCAAAGGACAGATTCTGGTTTATACTCATCCACAGAAGCTATTTGTCATATGAAGTTAAAAAACACCAATTCTAAAATGTTCTCCTGAAAAAGACTTTCCCCTTCTTCCTATTTTGGCTATGACTCTAAAGAAATAGATACACAATAGTTATTAAGGAGGCAGGAAATCCTTCCAGCTAACCAACTTTTACATACTGTTCCTTATGGTCAAAATCATGACCACACTGTGGTAACTCTTTTTGACTTTATGACCTTATTACTGTGACTATCAATTATATTCACCGATATTTGAGCAGAGGAGCTGTCCTAATGCCAAAAGACTATTCTACAGTGCTATTTAACCTTTCCCAACAGAGATTCATTGAAACTGGAAGTTTGGTAAAATGTTGTACCTAACTTTGCAAAGATACTTCCCAGTAAATATTTGAAGTATATAAATACCTCAAAGTAAAGTCTTTAAAATGTGTAAAACTCACAAATGTTAAGCCGAATGGCTACCTTATTTACATAATTGCATTTAAAGTAAAATAGTGCCGTCAGTTCAGACAGACTAAGGTAGTACAAATGTTATTTACCTGACTACATCAAGTGTATTTCCAATGGCAAAATATTTTTTTATAATGCACACAGCATTCCATAGGTTATTTGTTCTGTGGTGGCATGAGAATGAGGAAATATAATGTAGAGAAAGAGCAAAAGTTTGGAATCAGTCAGACCAGGGATTACACTGCCAATAGGAGTGTAATCTTGGGTGAGTTGTTCAACCTTGCTGAGTATCTTTCCGTTTTGTTTTCTAAAAAATGAGAATAATAGTGCCTACTTTGGGGAGTTACTGTGAGAAATGAGATAATACATGGATAAGTCAAACATTGTACCTTCTCAACAAATTCTACACATTGTTCTTTGGCTCCTGCTACCTAGGCTTCTCTGTCCCCTTCTTCACTTTAAAGAGGAGATGAAAGGAATAGAGATTAGTGTAAATTTACTCTAAGGTTCTAAGATCCAAGAGTATCAGAGAACGTAAGTCACTTTTTTACTCTTGCTGTACAAATAATTTTTAAAACTACATAAAAATATGGTTAAAATCTGCCTTTGGCATAAAAAAAGTTTACTTACTATTATGAATATGTTAACATCTCTACTTTGCAAGTAATCATACACAGTTATTTATACAAGAGCCAAAGGCCAGAAAGAATGCTACAAAATGGGATGGATAGATCCATATTGGTAGAAAAAACATAGTTAAGGTGTCTAAACACACACACACACACTGTGTGTGAGACAATAAAAACGGTGGTATACGATGCTGCTCTTACACACTTTCATTCACACATTATAAGAAAAGTGTTTATTTTTGATGTGTTCGTACAAGTAGTAAAAATGGACACTTCTGTAACCAAACATGCACACAAATTTTCTTGGAAAAGGAAACCATACTTCTCATAGTTATTTGTAATTACCATAGACTGGCTAGCAGTTGAGTCTCCACAGAAATAATTTAGTGCCTCCGATAGTTTTCCAAAAAGCCTCTAAATTTTCCAGAAAACAAGAAACCTACAAAAATGATTGATATAAAGACCAAATAAAAATAACTAAATAAAGTAACAGTCACTGATAGTTTTCATATGTAAATGTTGGCATTCCATCTTATTTTTAATTAATTCCATTAAATTGGTGTTTTGTAGGTCAGAGGATTTTATGACTACACACCAAAAATGTTGTTTATAAAGCCATTTACAGGGACCTGCCCATAAATATTTTCTAATACATTTTTTCCTTTTGTTCAATTCAAATTGTTATTGCTTCATATTTTTTTCCTTTAAGTCCAACTTTGGTCTTTTTAGTCACTTCTACTTCCTTTCTTTGTTCTCCAACAAGGGGTAGTACATTGTAAAGTCAATTCCATTCTTTTAGGAATTTATATAGCACCAAATTACTTTAATCAGCAAGTAAGCCAAGAAAGAAAAATAAAAATAAACTAGATGGTAAAAAATAAATATCCTTACATACGCACAAAGCCTCACTTCCTACCCCACACCCCAAAAAAACCCATAAATAGGGTGGCCAAGGCTTATTTATAGAAAGGACAAAAGGGTAACACAGGATATAAATGAAAATACAGCCAAAGAAGCCTCTTAGCCTCCTCTGACCTAATTTAAATGGGGTTACCCAAGTTCATAGATTGGTAATGGATGGTATTGCAAAACAAGGATGAATCAGTCATTACTAAAATATTTTTTTTATTCTAAGGATGGACTCTATCATATGTTTAGCCCTAAAAGATATGACTCACAAGGAGCCCTTGATTTCTTTTCCTTTCTTCTTAAAATTTGAACAAAACCAAAAAGGGGTGGAGGAGCAGTATACCTAGAGTCTCACAACATGTCAATGGTGGTTTCAATTTTATTACAGATATGTGACTTAGGTAAGTAACCTAATTTCTGAGTCTCAGTTTCCTTAATTATTAAATGGGGATAATATACCTAACCTAACTATCTCACAAAGCTTCCTTTAGGGTTAAAAGAGATATCTGCATCAAGTTCTTAATTCTATTCACTTTTTTCAGTCTCTATTGTTACTATCCTAATTCAGATCACCAACATTTTTTTCCTAGGCTAGATCATCGGTTTACAATACCAGACCACACAGATGTATTTTCATGAAGAAAATGAGAAAAACCAGGGCCATGTAGTAAATTTTGCATAAAGCTAAATGTAGTCCATTTGAATATCTAAAATTTATTTGAGATTCTCCTGTGTGTGTGGTGTGTGTCTGTGGGTATGTATGTTAAAATGTTTACTTTTGGAAATGATTCTTACAGGTGGTATGTTTTTAATGTCCTTACTTAACAAAATGAAAGAGTTAGCAACTCTATTATACTGATTTTCAAAATTAAAAAAAAAAAGTTTTTTTGCCGGTTCATGAAATCCAAAAAGTGTGGGTACCGCTAGTCTACATTATCCTAATAAGTAAAACTATTTAAACAGACTGATCTCTCAGTCTTTAGCATTTATTTCCAATCCAGCTACAGTCTGTTCTCTACGAAGCAACCAAAATGGTCAAACTAAAATAATTTTAATCCTGTTACACTTGTGTCAAAAACACCTTTCCTTGCTCCCACGTTCTCGATTTGGCTGACAAGGTCCCCACTTCATCTCATGCCACCCATCTCTTGCACTCTGTACAATTACCCCAAGCCCAGATCACATGTACCTACCATGTGCTCTTCCAGCAACCCACACTTCCCTCGTTGTAGAACTTCATTCATACATTGATAAATATTTACTGGGTTTTTGCTATGTGTCAGGCACTGCACTAGGTGCTGGAAATACAGCAGTGAGTGAGACAAAGACCCACTCTGAGGAACAGACACTCTAGCAAGAGGAAATAGACTTGAAATTAAAATTCAAAGAAGAGAGAAGTAAAATACCTGGTAATTGCTCATCATTGTATCCCATGAACACAGCACAATGCCTGGCTCCTAGCTGGTGCTCAAAATATATTTTTTGAATGAATAAATACAGGAGTGTCAAAAAGCATACACGAATGTGAAGGATTGACTACGTGGGTTCATACTGGCTTATTAGAATCTCTTCTTAGAGTCTGGCCAACAGTTTCAGAAGCCTTAAAAGTATGTTGTGTCAGTTATACCAGGACATTCACTACTCTAAGACTTGGTTTTATACTTGGCAAAAGTAGTAATTTTACCAGTAATTTTCAGATCAAATGAGTTAGGCACTGAAGTCTCGAAAGTCCCAACTTGGCATAGTATGCATCTTCCTCAAACTCAAAACACAAAATTAAAAGAAAGCCAGTCCCTTATATGGTTCATACACCAGGATACTAGCTTCATGCTGTATCTAAAAGGTTAATACAGGAAAAGTCAATAACTACCATGAATAGGGACCCTGTCATATCACTCTTAAGGTATAATCTCACGAGTTATCACTTGCTGAAGTGAATTAAAGTCGATAAAGTAAACATTTAATGAATATTCACTTGTCTTTGGTTCAAGGTCTTTTCAATAAGCTTTTCTTTAATTAAAAATAAAAGTAACTGAGAAAACTGAAATGAGATCTGAGGAACACTTAACATAGGTCAGCTAGTCAGCATAATAAAGAGTTGGCAGTGTCCAGGTGAAACTGCTCCAGGGTGTGACTATAACACCATTCTGTTCATGAAAAGATTTTGAAAATAGATTTTCTGGACAGAACTAGGCCTAATATCTCCACTACCAAGCTGAGAAGCCAAAAATTAAACCTGGTACAAAGGTACCTGGTGGTTATGAAAATAGCTTACTGTCTTTATAGACTGCAAACATATCAAGAGTTAGGCCTGAGTCATGTACCAGTCAATCAGCCAACTGACAAAACATGTATTAAGTTTTATACTAAGTTCTCTAGAGGACACTAGTGTATATACATATATGACACAATTTTAAGTCTGAAGAAACTTAAAATCAAGTTTAAAAAACAAGAGAGACATTAATGGAAAAACAAAATACAAACTGTTATTGAAGGACTGGCACAGTAAGAGCCAAAGAAGTGATAAAATCTTGCTCTGGAGGCCAAAGCAGAGGGGAGAGCCTACAAAGGGATGCTCAGTGAAAGATGGTTTCACAAGAGGTGAGGCAAACAGGAGGCTGACAGATCTGGAAGAACAGAGGAAGAGAGGTCCCAAACTAGTCAAAGTAAAGCTTGGCCTTGAAGGACAGCTAGGATCCACCTTTCCCAGGACCATGGGGATGCTGATGGAGGAGGAAAAGGGGATGACATGAAGGTCCTATGGCAGAGATGTGTAAAGCCTGGGGATAATGGAGAAGTCTGGAGCAAAAAGCTCCTCTAGTAGAGAACAAGTTGGACTGTGGAAGGCCCTGAATGCTAAGCTAATGAATTTAAACCTAATTTCTCAAATATTGGAAAGCTACTTGAGGTTTCAGCAAATGAGCATCACGGTGAATTGTGTTTGGGTCTATCCTAAACATTTTCACGTAAGTCTACACGGCCTGCCCACACACGAATTAAAAAGAGAATTTTTTTCAATGTTCCAAAAGTTTAATAACCATGATGTTTTCATAGATATTTAAAGAAAATCATATCACGATGACTGTTTTATATCATTCAGTAAATCACATACACTTGGGTAAATGCAGTGACCACTGAAAGGTCCATTTTAAGCAGCACTGAAAAATGACTTTTGAAAGGCGAACCAAGTCCTATCTATACCCTCCCCCCAAACCTGACTAGGGTCTTTATTTTACATTAAGCATTACAGATTTCCTTATGTACCTGGAAGGAAGAGCTGTGAGTCATCAAAATGGATGATGTGTGTTAATAGGGTCTTTGTTCAGAAAATTTAATTATAGATTTTGACCTTGGATGAATGTAAAATGAAAATATTAGAGGAGACTTTCTCTTTGCTAATTTGCCAACTAAGTAATACCAAGGGCTTTCCTTTCAAAATTGCCCCTGAGTGCATCATGGAGAGACAGTTTCTTCCCTAGAGTCTGGGACATGGCTGACCCAAGTTTACTCCTACTTGCTTCTCTGGCCTGATCTTTGGATGCCTTGTACCACTCAAATTCCAATAAAGATTCTGCAATCAAAAGCCTGAAGATGCTCAAATGTAATTTTGGCAGTTTCATACCTTTTAGAAACTTCTGCCTCAACAAAGGTAACATGACTGCACAGGCTTGCACTGGCTCCAGGCAACCCCAGGGCTCTACCACCACCTTTGACCCCCAAAAGCTGTGTAGAGGGAACACAAGAGTATAAAGCCAAGCTTTAATCTACCTTAAAGTTTACAAAATAGTTTTACTCTGGCAAGTTGTTATCTGGGGAAGGCTGCTGAATCAAATGTATTGTTAATTATCAAATAGATGCTAGCATTTATAAACTATAAACAAGGAACCAAATAAATAGCAAGATTACCAGTTAAAGACTTCAGAGTAACAACGAAGGAAGGAAAAAAGGCTGGTTAATAAAAGACCTGCTTTCTAAACCTTAGGACATGTTCAGGCACTCTTCCACAGAAAAATCTAAGATTCATGCCAGTGTCACAAAAAGGAAATTTGCTGACCAAAAAATGTCAGTAAAATCAATACGAAAAGTATAAAGAATTTCCAAATCTACTAGGGTGAACAATTCCAAGTGCTTGAAAATCTCTAAATTAGTTCCTCCAAAAGCACTGTAGATGGTTAAATTTTTAGTTTAAAAAAGGTAGAAGCTTTTTAATTTCAAAGAAAATGAATGTTAACAACTTATCTAATATATTTAAACATTCAGATTCCTAAAAAAAAAAAAGAAATATATAAGTATGATATATGGAAATTATTAGGGTAAGAGTTAATTGAAAGTTGAAAGAAACTAAATTCAAAAGATCATTTTGGAAACAAGACCAAAAGACTTTGGTTTCTCTTCATTTCTGCATTTCTTTCATTCATTGAGCCCTTATACTATTAGAGGTTCTATGTTCAGCATTGTGGGGAATACTAAGAGGAATCTGGCTTTCTGTTCCCTTTGTTACTGGGGAGAAATCTAAAATCTTAAAACACACAACAAAAAGTCTTCCTTTTTTGAAAACTGCCTTAAACATTCAAAGGCACTTCCAGTTCAAAATGCAAAGGTAACAACTACTTTCACTATTTGGATAGAGACATATGGTAAACAAACATTTCCAAAGAAAGAGGCAAAGGAAAAAAGGTCAAAGGTAAAAGTCAACCAGAAGATCTGTAACATCTCAGCAATTTACAAATTTAAAGGAGAGCAAGTTTGAAGGGTGGGGATACAAACACCACCTCCATTCATTATAAACTGAGATTTAAGAGGGAATCTTTTCCTTCTCTGGGGTAAATACCACATCTGCTTTCTTGTCATAACAGCAACTACACTGATTTAAGAAAATATTCTCTCTTTTTAATGCTGTTGGTGCATAATTACATGATTTCTCTTGAGCCTTGGTTTCCTTAAGACATGTTTATTCTGCACATCTGCTCTCTCCATACCTGATTACACAAAGGTATCATAAATAGCAAACCAACAGGTATAAAGAGACCAGCCCTCAAAACAGATCAAAGCAAACAGCCCATGGAGTCCTTTGGAAATCTTGGCTGGCAGCTCTTGTAAATAAAAGTGCTTCTAAAGCAGAAAGCATTCAACTACCGTATTTATATAGGCCTTGATTGACAGGTCAGTTATTAACTTCATAAAAACACAGGCAATGTTAACTAGCAAGAATGTTTGTTCTAGCTGTTCTATCTGAAGGAAAATGAAATCCAAGATAGAATGGCTTGCTCTCTGTTTCTTTTAAGTATTTATTTTAGAACCGTGCAGTATAAAAGAATGTTTTTTCAAGTCAGTGAACTTAAGCTATTTTGCTTACTGTTCTGGAATTTAAGTATGTTGTTATAATTCTTTAGAAAACAAATGTTACATTTACCAAAGGCAAATTCCAATGGTGCACCATGATCTTTTCAACCCCTCAAAAAAATTGTATTCTTTTGAATTACTAAAATTAAAGGAAATTTACATTAATTAATATTTCTTCCAGTAACTAATGTATATCAAATTGGAGAATCCAAGAATAGCAGGGCTCCCTCCCACTGCTCTGGAAGAAGGCGTATGCTCCTTGAATTGCTTATGTGAGCAAATCTAATATTCGCCGAAAGAAGATAAGAATAAATTGGTCTGCATTTTATTAATATAATTTTGAGGACTTTTCTTCGTTACGAATACATTCTACTATGTGTGATCATTTACTTCGATATTACAATACTGTATATTTTATTTTAAAAATTTTCTCAAAAAATAACATCAGCTGTATGCAGATATATAGTCAGGAAATCCTCAAAATCTACTTTCGTGCACAATGGTTTTCACCCTTGAGGCTTAACATAGTTAGCGCCTACCTCCATCCCAGAGGAAAGGAGCAGAAATGTCAGCCAACTTGAAGAACAACTTCTACAATGGTAGCTTTAAGCAACTACATAACAAAGAAGTCTAAAAACTTTGTATTCAGCCAATCTATAACCTTATTCTTCCATAAAATGATTTTTTCAAAAGCAACAAGAAAGTAGAAAAGTTAGAAAAAAATTTTTTTGTTTTAAATCACTCAGCTAATACTTTTAAAATTGAAATACAGCCAAATAAATTCTTATGAAATGGATTACATGTCTATGTGCATGTTTGTTTATGCGTGTTTCATACTCTTGGGCCTGAGAGTTTTCCATATAAACGTAAGTTTTGTTAAAATAAACTTCTCGAATTAAATTAAATTAAAAGGGCTGTTTGTTAATCAAAATGTTTCACTCTTAGTAAAGGCTGCCATCATATGAGCTGGACACCAAACACAGGAGCAAAACCAAAAATCCCCAGAAAATTCATCCTTACTCATCAGCACATTTAATGTCTCACATTCTTGCTTTCTCCAGCATTCCTACAAGCAACCATCTTTCAGAACACAGAAGTCTTATGAAATAAATATTCAGACTCAGAACATGCCCTGGCCTCCTTCACTATCTGCCTCTCCTCCCTCCCCCGCAGGACTATATTTTCAAACTAGAATATTTGTTTTGACAGACTTCTGCTTGCTTAATTCTCTGGCAAAGAACTTCTGTGCACCCCAAGCCAGTAATGAACATTTTGCCAGAAATATGCAACTTTTGGCTCGACAAGAATAGAGAAGGGGGGGGGGCGCGGAGCTGCCAGCAGAGACTTCCAAAACTAAAGATAAAAGCAGGCACATTGAATGAACAGAATCCTTTCCCTTAACATATTATAATTTCCTCTTGTTTTCTCTGCTTCTCACTATCATGAGGAAAACCTTCATTTGGCAGTTTCACATACCTTCTCTACACTATATAAAGCAATGGGAAACTATTCCCTAAATCTTGGTTTCTAATTAAAGAACTACTTATCCAAATGAAAAATGTAGGTTAGCTAATCCTACCCAGAGAGTAAATCTCCAAAACAATTTCTTAATAATAGTTTACCATCAGAATTAAAATCCATCGAACTTGTTTAATCCAGTGGAATACTTCTCTTTCATTATTTCTCCAGTTACATTTAAGGACCTAACACTCAAAAACTTAACAATGCAAGATGACTCCACCTTCCCCCACTGAATTCAGAAGGGTTGGGCAGAATATCACACAGCTCTCCTCAGAGAGCTTTGGGTGTGGGCAAAGTGGCTCTTTCTACAACTACCCAGGTTCTTGAGAAAAGCAGTAGCATACAAACTAGATTTCCTGCATGGGTGGAGTCAGGCACTATCCAAAATACCAAAATGCTCATGGATCTTGAAAGGGGAATACAGGGGAGGCACAGGGGAATAGACAAGCATGTCCCAAAGAATATTGGATTGATGAAATAGTCAATTTCTGCTATGAGATTCTCTTCCTCCACATGTCACTTAAATAGTGATGCCCTCAGAAGTCCATCATCTATATCCAGATGGCTCTTTTATCCAGCTCAGAACTCATGTGCTTCAGACCTAGTATACAGCACAGCTAATGAATATGTTCTACTGGATGTCCATCAGGCATCTCAAAACACAGATACAAAACTGAACTTGATATGGGCCCCAACCCCAATCTCCTTTACCTCGGTAAATGGCACCATCAGCTGCAGACACTGCCCCAAGCCCAAAAATCCACCATCATCCCACTCTCTCTTCTCTTCTTTGGTCTCTTCATTTTTCATCAAGTCCTGTTAAGCCTACTGTCTTAATATTGCCAATCAATATCACCCTCTCTATCCTCCTTGCCCATCCCATTTCTGACCTGAACTCACTTCTCACCACCAAGTCCATCCAGAGTTTACATTCTTTAAAAGATACTCCATAAAAAAAGGATTCCATGATTCAATATTTTAAATGAGTGACTGCACTGTGACTGGAGAGTCACAGTATGTATCAGCATATTAAAGACTTCAAGAAATCCTGGATTGAAAAAACATTTTCACATGAACCTTTCATCACCATCATCTGTCCTCCTGGCTCCCTTTTCTCCTACTCCCTTTTCTTCACTTGGCTAATTTCTACTCACCCTTCAAGCTCAGGCCTTGCCTTTTACAGGAAGCCTCATTTGACAGTAAGTACTCATCCCTACTCTTTGCTTCCCAATCTCTCCTTGCATGTCTCTATACAGAACATTCAGTGCTAATGGTGCGTAGTTGGAGTATGTCTCCTCTGCTTGATGTGAGCCCCTTGAAGGCAAAGACTTTGACTTATTTATCTTCCAATGCCCAGCATATTGCCTGGCACACAACAGCAGGTTATTTACTCTGTGCCAGGCACTCTTCTAATTTCCTTAAATGTTTTAACTCACTTAATACACCCCAAAACCCCAAGGTAAATGCTAATATTTTCCCCATTTGGTACAAGGCAACTGAGGCAGATAGAATGAATACATTTCATTATTTTTCCAATATGATCTTATTTTCTTATTTCCAGCAGGGTAACAATGAGTAATTTTGCTTTACTTCTTAGGAAAGAGGATGTGACTGAAAATCTATTTGACAGAACTTTGTTACTTTCAGAAATACTGTATATTATAGGGGGAAAAAGCTTTAATATAATAGGAAAAATAACTGCATTAGCAGTCATATCTGAATTTGAACACTAGCTCTGCTTCATATTAGAAATAAGACATATGACAAATTAATAATCTAAATTCCAAATGTGTTATTTAGAATGAGGACAGTAATACTTATTAAGTGTTCCTATCAGGATTACATAAAGTATGTTTATAAAAGTCCTCTGCAGCTTCATGTTATAAATAAAGTTGGGTATACTGATGCTACTACTATCATAAACAATACAATGGAATGATGTCTGCCTCCCCACAAAGCAGATATTTACTATATATTTCTACTTTTATTTCCCTTGTGGACAAACTGGTCCAAATAATTGGAAAAGTTTTCAAACCTACATAGCGATTTCTACAGAAAATTTAAAATCTTTCTACTGAATTGAACCCATCAAACTACATCTGTTTTGAAGCTTACAGTATAAATTGGGAAATAAGAAAACCCATTGAGTATTAATAAAAAGCTTGACAAAGTCTTAAAAATGTCAACAAAACCATGACCAGTACAACTGACTGAATTATCTACACTGTGGAAACTAGCTACGCACTCCTGTCACTAATGGAATCTTATATAATATAGCCAGTGCTCTCAGCCTTACAAACTATGAACAGTTCAGTAGATAAATCTCAATAAGCCTCCACATCAAACAGACTGGAAGAAATCAAAAGACCGCTGAGCTAAGCCAGACCAGGCTGATATTTTGGTTTATTGGTTAACTGTTATGCTTGGAAAAGCATAAAGCTTAATTGCGAGGCTTGAGGTGTATGTCAAAAATGCCTGACTTAAGTAGAAATTCTGATCATAGCATCTGTCACTAGTTAAAATACATGGAGATCTTTATCCAATATATTTTTGTTGTTTATATTTTCAATAAATGAAAATAACCCAGTCACATGGTGACTAAATATGAATCATTGTTTCAGCTTTCTGAGACAGTTTGGAAATCCCAGGTGTAAATTAGGGAGTAACACTGTTGTTAATCCAAGTCATGTGAAAGTTAGAAAGGGGAAATCTGGTTTAGTTTATGACTTCTTGTGGTATTAACCAAAGGTTTCTCACAAATACTAATGAATACAACACTTTGAAACACTATATGGAAAAGTAAAATCCAGTGGTGTTATTTGGATATTTTTACCATTTTCAACTGAATAACTAACTCTATTTGGCTGAACAAGCAACAAAACTAAATATTTCTTAAAGGCCCTAAGAGAAAATAATTTCTCCTAGTAAAGTCCAATAATGATTTTAGTCAAAAATGAAAACTGAAGTCCTCATCACTGCTATGCCCTCATTTTCACTGCTAACAAAGCTACTCTACTACACTCATCCAATCTATATTTACACAGTGTTTCAGGCCATGCAACAAACTTAAAACACAGTCCTTCCCCTTAGGAACTTGGAATTCATTTGAGATTACATAACTAATTCCCAAGAAGCAATACCAACACAAGAAATAGATAGTATACATCATCTGGGTACAGCAGGAAGAGTCTCAAGGAAAGGGAAACAACGAGTGCTGGATGACCAGTTTATGCGTTCATTTAAATTAAAAACAATTCTCATTAAATGAGAGCTTCCTATATATCAAATATCACTGCTCCAGGACCTTTATATGCATCATCACATTTACTCCTCATAACCCCAGAGGCAGGCCCTATTGTCATCTGCAATTTATGATGATGCTGAGATTAAGAAATTGAGGCTCAAGGGACTAAAGTCAAAGCCAAAAGTTAAATCTAGATCTGCTTAACCGAACATGCATTTTCTTAGCAACATCAATAAATCATTTCTTTGCCTCCTATGTGAAGGAGAACTTTTAAAAGGCACTAGTATAAAAAAAAAAGAGGAGTGGGCATCAGATATGGGTCCTGCTCTCAAGGAAGCCACAGACAAGTCAGGGAAGACTTCCAATAGGAGAAAAGATTCAGGCTGAACCTCAAAGAAATGGAAATGTCTGCATACGGTAGGTAGGAGAGAAGGGACAGGCATTTTAGAAGCAGAAAAAAGTGCAAACAAAAGCAACAAAAAGGAAATCATAACATGTTCAAAAGAACAGTAGGGAGATTAGCTTGATTAGAGTATATGTATTTGTTGGTAGTTGGCAGGAGCTTAATAAATCTTTGTGGGTTTGAATAATAGGAGATAAGGTGAAAAGGGCGGGTCCAAATCATATAGGGCCTTGAAACCTAAGCGGAAGAAAATACAATTAACCAACAAATAATGTGGGCCAATATTCAACCTCACTTGTAATAAAAGCAATATAAATTGAAACAACGTGGCAATGTTCCCCTTAACATTCTCTTAAACTTGTATTAAAAAAATAATAATACCCATTACTAGGAGGATTATACATGCTGGTAAATTTGTAAATTGATATCTTCTTATTTAAAAGAAGTCTGGCTATCAGTTTCATGGAATGTTTATATTCTTTAACCCAGTATTTCTATTTCTGATCATTTATCCCAAAGAAATAATCCAAAAAACATGGGCAAAGCTAAAACACATGAGGATATTCCCTGCACCACTTTTTAAAATGTGGAAAAATTTGATGGACATAAATGCTCAATGGTAGGTAGATGATTAAAATAAAAAGAAAAAAGTTTAACAGAAAGAGGAATGGCCAATTAAGGCGTATGGACTTTAGACCATAGGCAACAGAGAGCTATTGGAAATTCCTGAGTGGAAAGGTGATCAATTTATCAAGAAATCTGACAATATATAAATAGAATCTGAAAACTAGTTGTACCTTGTTCTCAAGAAGTTACACCTAGGAGAATCTATGAGCAAGAAATAATCCTACATATTAAAATACTTTGTAAATAAAGATACTTGACACACCATTATTAATAATATAAAAAACTAAGAGAAAATTATATATTTAATAGTAAGAGAATTACTGAGTAAACTATGATTTGTCCATTCTAAGGAATGTTACTTTAAAATGCTATTGTGATACTATGCATTAAAACACTAAAGAATAATTACATTTCAATTTAATGGGGGGTGGGGGCAGGAAGAGATTTTGAGAGAAAGAAACCTCTATAGAAAATGCCACTAAATCTTCATGTGTGAGCCGACCAATTTCGCAGGGCATGGCAGCAGGGCTGAACACGGGAAGGATAAAGACAAGCAGGTATTTAATAATTCTATGTCCAACTGTGGAAAGGCCACAACTTATAAAAGTCATCTGGCAACTGAAATATGTTTTTCCAAATACATAAATAATATAAATGGTGGTAATGCAGGTAGCCCAAAGAAATCTATTTACTTCCCTATTGAAATACTATACTTTTATGCAATGATAAAAAATTAGAACCCATGCTATTGCAATATTAGTAACTAATCAAAACAAAAGAACACCTGTGAAAGAGAAATTTTCTTTTATGTTCCTCAAATGTTGAAGCTTAAGGAACAGTTGGTTTAATTAAAGCATTAAGGAGACAGAGATTGACTTGTGTCTTTCTGGGGAAAACTGGGCATTCACTACCATTAGAGGCCAGTGACACGTTTTTTAGTACAGAGAATTCATTTCCAAATATAGGTGTGTGTGTGTGGGGGGGGGTCATATTGCTCTAATGTTTATCAGTCATGATCTGAATAATTTATTATCATACAAATCGAAAAAAGAAGGCAGCAAGGTAAGGAAATGGTCAGGTGAGGTTTTCGTGCCTAAATGGCAGAAGTACTGAGACGGGAAGCAGGAAGGGTTTTAAACAGGATGTGTGTTTGAACAGTGTGAGAAAGGGATCTGCGAGAGATGGAATTGTGCATTGGTGTGGAAGCGAAGAAATGGAAGCAGGGCATGCAGGCTCTTCCGCAGGGAGAGGAAGGAGTCAGCAGAGTACTTATGGCGCTCCATCCGGCATTTTAGCTGAGTTTAAGTCTTATCTCTGCTCCTCGACTATTTTTCAAATATTCAGACCATATGTTATAACTGTCTATACTAGCCTCAGTGCTCAGAGCTTCAAATCTGATAAGTGTATTTGTTGAATGATAAAAAAAAGAAAAAATGCTCGATCACCTAAACAATGCCACCAATTATAGAAAATGGAACCAGTGGCCTATATGAGGGCTTTGATTGCAGGGAGTGAGAAGAGATCAAGTGAATTGAGGGGAGGAACTGTACAACTGACCATTTATATTTATCTAAATCAGTTGTTCATAAATTGAGTGATAATAGAGATAAATACAAGACAAAGATGTATTAAGAGCAATCAATGGCTCTAGAATTGTACTTATAGAGTAGAAAATTCTAGCCCTAGAAGATTTAGCAGCTAGATCAGACGTACTGATCTTTGCCAAATGTAGCTATTCTGACCCCATCTTGCGTCCAGCCCAGTTGATATGCCCTGACCCAGACAGCCTCATGTTCCACTTCTGCAGAGACAGTTTGTACAGAACAAAACAGCAACGGTTTGGAGGAGAGAAAAGATAAAAACTTGGCAAATAGAGAAAGAGATTATTTAAGACAGCTTAATTTGAGTTCAGAGGCCAAAAAAGTCACATCGAAATACTATGCTCAATTTAAATGAAACAGATATTTTGGGTTCATAAATCAAAATAATTAAGTACTTCCAATAAATTTAGAAAGATCATTTGACTTCACACCATTTGGCCTTATAATAACAAAATCAGTGTTATAATATATGTGTCAAATTCCAAAGTGAATCAGTTTATAATAAAAAAACATTATTATGTTAGCTTTTTAGAGATTAGCTATGAACTAGAAAGACATTTCATATTGCAGAGTAGCAATTTCTTATCTAGAAATCAGAATGTATTTTAATGATCAACAAAACTTTTTGCATGTGTGAAGACAAATACTTTATTCCTGAGTGAAATTTTTACAATGCAAACTTAATTACACGAATCAATTATATAAACCCTATATCCAGACACTTGCATACCTTCCTATCTTTTAAAAATTATAAGAAGAAATTGCATAAAGGAAAAAAAAATACTTTCCTATTAGGCTAAAATGCTACATATATTACTCATCTCCTTTTAAGCCCCTTTTCTTAATGAAAACATTTTCAAAATTTTTGAGATAGCCTAGAATAATGTAGCAGCAGACATCATTAGTGGCCTAATAAAAATTCTCCCCTCCCATACATCCCTTTAACAGAATATGACTTGGGTTGGGTATTCACCCTTCTCTGTGTAGTTATATGCTTCAGGGATGGCTGGCACCAACCCCAGACCCAAATGGAGCATTCTGATTAGTCTGAGATAATTATGGTAGGTCAATTTCCCTTCATCAGGGGTAAGTTGAGGCATGCTAAGATGTTCACTCTGGCCAAAAAGATGTGAAGGAAAGTCTGTAGGGTGTGGGGTTGAGAGCATGGGAACACATACAACTGTTACTCTCAAAAAGAAAGAGAGATGCACAAGACCACTGGATACCGTGCCAAGGCTTTGTTGCATATAGAAGTGATGGCTGGAACTGCAGCCATTTTGCAATTCTGAGAGAAGCTGGCCTGGGGCCAATGTCACCACATCAAGGAGGGCACAGTAGAAAAATAAAAAGAAGCTGAGTCTTTAATGAAGTCATCAACTTAGAGTTAATCAGTCCTCCTTAAAAATTTCTGGTTACATGTGAGATAATAACTTTTCCTTATTATTTAAAATATGATTTGGGTTTTCTATTACTTGCAGCCAAAAGTATCCCAACTGCTACAAGGCTGAATTATTTCAAGCTTCTGTTTAAATATTAACAAATGAGCCATTGTTTGGGAGATGAAGGATAACAACAGAGTATGCTGCTCAATTTACTAGCAAGACATACAGTCCAAAGACACAGAACTCAGCCATAATAGTGGATCCTAAAGCCTTACCTATTATATTGTAGAGCTAGTTACTATTTCATTCTTCTTTCCCTGTCTGCCCTACACACACACACACCCCACAGTGTAGTGGGTTTAGTACTGACCTTGTTGATCAATTTATCAACCATGTTGTAGGCCCTATTTTCTCCAAATCATTGATTAAGGCTTTGGGAAAGTGAACATTATATTCTGACAAAATGGCAGAAGATGCAAATGCAGAATATAAAGTTCATTCTCCCAACAAGGAACTTTAAATATCCTAAGATTTTTAAAGGTTTAAAATAATGAAATTTTCATTAATTCAAATTTACTACCTACTATATGCTTGGATACTATTTTAAATTTTAACTGACAACTTGGGATAATTTATAGTATATTTAACTATCAGTAAAACTAAGCCTTTCTGTGGCTGCTAAGATATAAATATTTGACCTTTTAACAGGTCAGAAACATGCCTTTCACCTGCCTTGATCAGTATCCTCCAAGTTATGACTGACAGAAGATAAGATGGTAATAGATGTTCTTTAAAACAGCAGTCCCCAACCTGTTTGGCAGCAGGGACCTGTGCTCCCATAGGCTCTAATGCCTGATGTTCTGAGGTGGAGCTGAGGCGGTGATGCTAGTGCTGGGGAGCAGCTGCAAATACACATGAAGCTTCGCGCATTCACCAGCCACTCATCTCCTGCTGTGTGATCTGGTTCATAACAGGTCAGGACCAGTAACAGTCTGCAGCACGAGGGTTGAGGACCCCTGCTTTAAAAGAGAGTGTTTTTCATGGTCAAATAATTTGGGGAAATACTGTATGTTATTGCTCATATAACACTCTTAAAGGTTCACAAAATACATTATAGCATATTAAATGTTTTCAGAAGTCCTGTCATAAAGAAATGTTTTTAAATCCAGTATTTCTGAAACTTACTTAACTCTAGAATTTGTTTTTTATTAAATACATTTTAATGTCTTAGGGAAATTAGTAATCCTTAAAACATAAGTCATATCTAATATAGCCACTAATCAATTTAGAAGTAACAAAAAGAATAAATGCTGAAACAATCCCACCAAGCTAGAATCATGCTATAACAACTTACAGAGAGCACAAGTTATTCATAAGTAACTATCTTCCAGGGTCTTGAATCGCATTGTTAGCATGAATTCTCAATGTTACCAGTCAGGGACATAGAATGCAATTACATCTCAAATGATTCCTAAAATAATGCTTTAATTATAGAGTACTCCAATACAAAATCCAAACTAGCCTCCTTGGTATGTCTGTTTTGCACATTAATATAGCCTCAGAACCCAGTACAGTGCTTATACAGAGTAGGTGATTTAATGATTCCTTGTTCTAGGAATGAATAAATGAATTTTCATAATGTCTTCTCCGTCCTAGTCTGGTTTATCTTCTGACTTTCTCAGACATATACAACCTCTGTATCTCTGTCCCTGATATATAACCTCAGATGCAACGCCCTCTCTCTACCTATCTAAATCCTGTCCATCCTTCAAGTTCTGACTAAGCCCTGACTCCTGACAAGGGCCTGACCTAATTCTCCTCTGACCTCTTATTCCCTAACAGTACTAGATAGTTTGATACTTATTTTTCCTAAACTAGTTCATATGTTGGTCTTATCCCTTGATAAGTAAAAAACTTCTTGAAATCCAAGACTATGTGATAAACTACTTATACACATATTAGAGTGCTGAGGTACATAACAAGAACTGGATGAAAAAATCTTATTGATTTTATTTTATTAAAAAATTTGGTGTGTAATAGGAATAGCTGGAAATTCCTGGAACTTCTAAACTATACAATATTAAAATCAATAGTTATAACGACCAAGTTCTGAAAAAAGAAATTCTATCCCAGTTCTGAGGAAACTGTTCTCTCTTGTTTTAACCTCTTTGACTCCATTTCCTCATTTTGAAAATAGCTCTGTGGTATTTCTATACAGGTATTAATTGAGCAACAAATACTGCTTGTAAACCCTCTGATAAATAAAGACTTTATCTCATAGTCCTGGAAGCAATCCTGACGTCTTAAATTATGTAATCCTGGTGTTACATTATATTAGTATGGTTCATATAAAATGTAAGCTACAAAAATACCAAAGCTAAGAAAAAAATATTTATTCATGTTTTTACTAAGATGCAGAAAGAGGATGCATGGATTGCCAAAATTCCATAGAACATGCTCAAACTAAAGCAACAATGCCTTAGTTATTAAAGAAGGCAATGGCCTGAAGCAGTACTTAGGAACAAAGATTACGTGGTCCATGCGGAGTCAATATTTAAGATCACAATGACTAATTCCCCCTTCAAGTTCATGAATATATTTTTTAAGAGCTTCTTTTTGGTTAAAAATTTTATTTGTGGTTTTCCTTCCTGTGATCCATGAACCTAAGAATGAACAAAAACTTGAGACATGAAACTCTCCAGTAGGCCAAAGTGTCAGTATAGACTTAATTCTGCTTTTAAGAACTTCTCAATAAGGGTTACACAAGACTTGTACTTTACTTCTCAGTCACCAAAAATTCTCATTTGTCTACTCTGCCTAAAGAAGTAGACTGAATGTTTTATAAACAACTGTGGAAAATACATGAATGACATCTCTAGACCATATCAAAACACTAGAACTCTTTATTTCAAATTATTTGAATTCAAACTAGTATTATTGTTAATAGGAACTCAATTTATAACTAATCAGCTAATTTTAAAAAAATGTTCCTGTTGAGCTTATTGTGAGTTTAAAGTGATCATTAAATCTATTTCTGGCACTAGCTGTGGGACCTTAAGCAATTTACTCAACTTTTCTGTACCTTGATTTTCACATCTGCAAAATAAGAATCAGACTAGACAGCTTCTTAGGTACCCTCACACATAAAAACTAACAATAGTCATTATTATCACTTTTATTAAATACATAAATGAAAAATACAAGCACAGACTCATAAAAACATTAGGTCAACCCTAGAAGGCATCATACCTAATAGGCAAAGATTATTGGAAAACCCCCAAATTCTCTCCCCATAGCACCAAACTATCATCAAATATAAGGATTTTATAGAGGTAAATGTCTAACTGGCCACACTGACATCCTATTGGGGTAATTTACTCATCCCCTACTTGCCAACCAAAAAACTAAGATTTCTACCTTCTTGGCTTTACAGTATGACATTAGAAACATGGTAACCAGCTCCTCCTACATTTTTGTCTGCATAAAAACAGAGTGTGAAGCTCATGGAGGAAGAGAACATTTCTAGGAAAAAAGGCATATAGTGTTTTCTTCCATCATCCACACAGAAAGAGTCTTAAAGTCACTTTGAAACAAACTTCTCCACTGGCCACTTTCTACCTTTCCTCCTAAAATCAAACTGCCATGTGGAAGATATGAGATTCTTGATCCACACTGAGACTTTGGGTGAAGGGGCTCATTTACCAGAATTTGACAATGTGAAATCTAAATCCAGACTCTAAAAAAGCGATTCAGTTGCTCACAAAGGGCTATGTGTGCTGGTGTGCAAATTGCAGGTGCTCTGTAGATGGAACTGGGTTGGTGGCTGTTGACCTCTGGCAAATTAACTAATGCTCACTAACTTTAGTGAAATTAGGATGTGAAATTAGGATGACTATATCCACTTCACAGTGCTGTGACGAAGGCTAAATTAGATACTTACAAAGGGTCTGGCATATGCAAAGCACACAAATAGAAACTAAAGGTAGGCTATCCCTTCACAATTTCTACCTTCTTTCTATAAAAATGGAAAAGAGACTCTAACACAGCAGATAATGGGCATATTCTTCATTAGAACGTCAGTTTTCCTAAGGCTGAGAGCATGTCTGACTCGTCTTTGAATCCCAGTGCTTATTAAATGGAGAAAATCAAAATCCTTCAGGTCTGAGGATGTTAAAATTATCCTAGCCACAGTCAAGAAAATTCTAATTTTTCAGTTTGGCCAAATAGGTGCTTGCTACAAACTACTATGTAGTTCAAAGCAAATAAGCTACTCTGAACTCTAATAATTATATTCTCTAAAATATAAAAACCCAGTTGCCCTATAGCTTTCCATTTTAGTTTTGAGAATCCCATTCTTTCCTAAACAATGGAGTGGGTAACCACAGAAACTTGTTGAATCTCTTTTCCTAGAAAACATGAAGAATAGGGGAGAAGCCAGTCTGTCTGAAAATAGCTTCAGAATCTGTCTATGAGCAGGGGTTGGACTAGATTAGATGTCCCTCAGAGGACCTACCCAAAGATGTTAAGAGAAATAACTAAAATAATTCTCTGCCATTTACGCCCAAGAAAATAAAATACAATTTAACACCTCCTAAAACAGTCATTAAAAATAATTTCACTTGGACCCAGTGTTATTTTTATAAACATTTTCTTCTTAAATTGTACTAAACTATCCTAAGCTATTAATTGGAATATGAAATCTCCTTAACAAGATAAAAGAAAAATTATTGTTCTTTTGTTCCTCCTTTTTAACCTATGTGTTTCTAGTGCCTCAAATCCACTCATTTCCAAAGTTTTATAAGAAACACCACTTCCTCCTAAATACTGCACTCAATTCTCCCATTAATTTCTAATGCATCCATTACTCATATATATTGTGCAGCTATTATATGTTGTCTTCTATTTGTATCTGTTTCACAAATAATTTGTTTCCCTAGCTGAAATGTAAGCTCCTTAAGCAAAGTCCAAATTTTATATTTCTCTTGTACTCCTTTATCATATCAATACTGAATTCATGACAAATGCTTACAAGTTCAAATTGGCTGACTAATTTAAAATGAAGAGAGAAAGCAAGAGCTATAGAACGCTGTGCACTGAGCACCTTTATGAGGCTCTGGCAAAGTATAAAAGTTCTTCAGACTGCTATATGTTGATATTTGTCATTAATCTAGGACTAGAAAGGTTAATATACACAGGGGCCAAAGGGAAAGACCTAGACTTAAATATCACATTGGTTTAGCTCCTGTACTGTAAGAAATGAGGAACTACCAAGGTGCGCCTACTCACACTGCAGATGGAGGCTGTCTCGGAAAGCTCAGCATACTCCCCAGATCACAGAACTGTGCAAATTCTGATTCTACTACTCATTTTGTCAGGCCAAGTCAGTCTAGTGGTAATAAATAGACAGCAAAGGAGCTTTAGAAAATTAAAATGTAGAAACATTATTTAAAATGAATATGTAAAACTTATGTTTTTTCATTCTTCATAATCCAAAAAACACATTTAAAACAAGAGTAATGATCCTGACAATGTGCATAGTTTTTTGCAGACCCAGTAATGGCTAGTGCAGAGTGAAGGTCATGCAGGCCTCCATAATTTCAGTTTTTCTGGTTTAAACCTAAGCATCTTAGTCCACAGTCCTACACACATGAAGCCTGGGCATAGCTAAGGACATTGAAATCCTCAACCCATGTCTCCTACAGGGGAGCCGCAATTTTTAAAAAAACTTCGACCCATCAACTGCACAAAAAATAGCTCCTCCATTGCAGTTACTGGCAAGTCCTCACCACCAATCAGTTTGTGGGTTAATCCTTCTCATTGACATGGAAATAGCAACCAAGGCTCAACTACAACAGAAGGGCATACACAACCCATACAAGGGACATACCTGGAGAACCTGGATCAGGTGACCTGGGGGACTGTGCCACTGGGCCCCACAGGGCACCTACTACATAAGGCCATGCTACTAAGACCAGGAGACATAGCAGCCCTACCTAATACACAGAAACAAACACAGGGAGGCAGACAAAATGAAGAGACAAAGAAATATGTCCCACATGAAAGAAGAGAACAAAGCTCCAGAAAAAGAACTAAACAAAATGGAGACAAGCAAACTATCAGATGCAGAGTTCAAAACACTGGTTGTAAGAATACTTAATGAACTTAGGGAAATAATAGATGAACTCAGAGATTGAAAACAGAGTAATAGAGAACATAAAAAAAGAATGAGTCAGAAACAAAAAATACAATAACTGAAATGAAAAATACTTTAGGAAGAATCAACATTAGATGAAGCAGAGGACTGAATCAGTGATTTAGAAGATAAGGTAGCAGAAAATATCCAACCAGAACAGTAATGAGAAAAAAGAATCTAAAAATAATGAGAATATATAAAGTGTATCATAGGGGTACCAGAAGGAGAAGAGAGAGAGCAAGGAATTGAAAACCTATTTGAGGAATAATGATAGAAAACTTCCCTAACCTTGGGAGAAGAATAGATGTACAAGCCCAGTAAGCACAGATAGTCACAAATAAAATGAACTTAAAGAGGCCTAAACCAAGATACATCATAATGAAATGTCAAAGGTTAAAAACAAAGAATCTTAAAAGCAGCAAGAGAAAAGCAGTTAGTTACCTACAAGGGTGTACCCATAAGACTGTCAGCTGATTTCTCTAAAGAAATTTGCAGGCCACAAGGGATTGGCATAAAATATACAAAGTGATGAAAAGCAAGGACCTATAACCAAGATTACTCTACCTAGCAAAGCTATCATTTAGAATCAAAGGATAGACAAAGGGCTTCTCAGACAAGAAAAAGCTAAAGGCATTCATCACCACTAAACTAATATTACAAGAAATGTTAGAGAAACTTCTTTAAGAAGAGAAAAAGGATAAAAAATACTAATAATAAGATAGCAGTAACTACATACCTATCAACAATTATTTTAGATGTAAATGAATTATATGCTCCAATCAACAAATAGGGTAGCTGAATGAATATGAAAACAAGACCGTTACTTATGCTGTCTATAAGAGACTTACTTCAGATTGAAAGACACACATGTGCTGAAAGTAAAGAGATGGAAAAAATATTTCATGAATATGGAAACAAAGAAAGGAGCTGGGGTAGCAATACTTAAACCAGACAAAATAGACTTTAAAATAAAAGCTATAACAAGAGACAAAGAAAGACCAATAATCCCACTTCTGGGCATTTATCCAAAGAAACCCAAAATACTACTTTGAAGTGACATGTGCATCCATATGTTCATTACAGCATTATTTACAATATAGTCAAGATACAGAGGCAACCTGGGTGTCCATCAATGTATGAATGGATAAAGAAGAGGTGGTACATATATACAATTGAATATTACTCAGCCATAAAAAAATTGAAATCTTGCCACCTGCAACAACAAGGATAGACCTGGAGGGTACTATGCTGAGTGGATTAAGTTAGAGAGAGAAAGACAAATGCCATACCATTTCACTTACATGTGGAATCTAAAGAACAAAATAAACAAACAAAACAGAAACAAACTCATAGATACAGAGAACATTTTGATGGTTGCCAGATGGAAGGAGGTTGGGGGGTAAAAAAAGGGGAAGGGATTAAGAAGTTGCAAAATAATTATGGGGTATAAAGTATAGCATAGGGAATATAGTTAATAATATTATAATAACTATGTATGGTATCAAATGGGTACTAGATTTATCGGGGTGATCATTTTTTAAGTTATATAAATGTCTAATCACTATGTTGTATACCTGAAACTAATATAATACTTTATGCCAACTAAAAATAAAAATGATTTAAAAAACAAAATTAATGAGCTCGAGTTCAATCATGACTGCACTCTACATACTTACAGATGAGGATGTAGAACCCCTGCTTCTTTCTTTATGTATGAAAAGGGAATTTTCTGTCCCTACGATGAGGCAGGTATTATTCTAGGCTCTAAGAACACAGCAGCTTACCAAACTCAAAAGTCTAGTAACAATTATGTAAAGCCTTAGCTTAGTATTTTAAAGAAACGAGATGCCAGGATAGTCCAAATTTCTTAGAGAAAAAAACAAGGCCCAGAGAAGTAAACTAACTTGTCTCAGTTGGTTATTGAGGCTATATGGCAACAAAGGCAGGAGTAGAAACAAGAATTCTTATCTCTCCTGTAGCAACAAAATTTACTTATTTATTAAGCAAGTATTTCTGTGTACCTATATATGCCAGAAACTATGCTAGGCAGCAGGTATACAAAAATGGATATTGACCCTCTCCTCAAAAATCAGTGTAATTGTAAGACAATTAAATGAGTATAATAATAGATGTGGTAACAGAGAAAAAGCAAATTCTATCTCTAATTGCATGAACTTCTAATATATTTTTTAAATGAACTGTTAATAGTTTGTTTTATCCTCACCATAGCCCTGTGAGTACAGAGCACAGTCTTATTTTTTCCTGTAATATAGATGGAGAAACAAGTATAAAGCGGATGAGGGAGTCTATTAAGGTCATCTCTAGTGGCAACAAAATGCCTAGAAACCAAGTCTGTTTACTCCTAGACATTTTTTTCTACTAGATAGGAAAGCAGATGTTCTTTTTATGTCCAGTTCCTTTCTGACCAAGAGCACACATTTGCAAGACTGTGTGCAAAACAATCTGCGGCTGTGAAAGTAGTTTTAACTGTCTGTGAGGTCTCATCAGCTGAGTTTATTTGATGGTCGAGTAACCAACAGGACATCATTATTACTAGCATTTTTAAAGTGCCCATTATATATACACAGGATAGATGGAAAAGGTTCTGCCCTTAGGGAGTTAATACTGTAGGTAACAGGCACATAAACATTTCAACAAAAAGTGACATAATTAAACAAACTACAACTAGAAGAACCATTACAAATAATAACAAATTTAAGACACTGAAGGTTTTGCAGAGCAAATCTAGTGAGTACTGCCAAGAAATATACTCTTTAACGGTTAAACAGAGAACAGAAGCCTGTATACATAATGATATATACCAATCTTTAGATTATTGAACTAAAGGCTCTAACCAAAAAGGTTCATCACATTAAAAAAAATAAAAACAATTAACTTCCTAATTCTTTCATTTCACTTTTGAACTTTACTCAAAACAATTATATGAATATTCCATTTCCCTCTCTCCAGGAAAGTTATATTTTTTATAACCTTTCCTATTTAAGAGTAATGATTTTATAACAGAGGTTACCATCAGCATGCCTTGGGCAAAAAAGATTAAAACAGTGTGGTTTCACTGCATTATTCTTCCACTCTCCTGTTGCAACCTGAATGAAATGAGTCTGATAATTTTCTCTAGTACATAGTAAAATTTATATACACAAGCAAGAATCATTCATTTTATAAAAAGTAAAAGAGAAAAAAGCATTTCTTCATTTTTGAGCTCTATTTTATTCATACAACTATTGATCATGGCCTTATATCATAACCAAACTTTTAAAATTTTTATTAGCATTTTGTAGAATTATTAACAAAATAAACAAAGCTGAGAAACAAATATTATTGATTTCAAACTACTGACAGAATTTCTTTAGGAACCAGCTAAATAGTAAAAATCATAATCATCCTTTCAAATGAATAATATTATTATTATTTTAAAAATACAACTTGGATTTAAAAAAACTGGTATTTCCTGAATATACTCAGGTGATTCATACTTAAAGCCAGCTGCCTTCCTTTTAAATATTTATTGAATTTTATAGGGCAATAAGTAGCAATTTTAATGACAATTTCAAAGTACCAGTAGGTTTCATTAGAATTACCAATAGTACATCATGATATTATTTCATATTTTCTAATTCCTAAGATTTAGTTCCATCGCAGGAAAATATATTTTAATAAACAAAAGCTTAAAACCTAAAGTAAAACTGTGTGAAACAACTTTTTTAGGTAAGAAAGGAATAGGGCCTGATTTATCTCTACATATCAAGAGAAAGACCACTGGGCCAACCTGGATCCTCAAGGAAGAAAGTAATTAAAACATGCAGCGACAGTGACATCTAGTGTTAACAACTGCAAGACATTAGACTACCATTAAGTCTTCCTAAGTGCTAACAAATAAGTATCCAAAGTTTCTCTTCTTTAAAAACCAACAAACAAAACTTGTGTATGGTATCTAAAAATTAGCCATAATCAAAATGTTTCAATAGGTTTCCTTCCAGACATTAAAAAACCTTAAGACAAAAACATCTTAGTAAATATAACACTTAAGACCTAAAAGTGAAAAGCATTATTTTATTCTGTGTGGCCAACATCTGTAACTGTCCCCTTGGTTACAGAGTTTAATGCAAAGGTAATCTGGAACATGTTCTGATGACTGTATCATAAACATTTAAACTTCCAGCTATAAAAGCAAAGATAATGCAGAAGCTAGTAGTCTTGATGACACATCAAGAAAAACCAGTTTAGGACATTTTAGGAATACCCGAAGAAGATGAAAAGAAAAAAAAATTTTTTTAGGTGTTGCACTGAGAAATAAGGTAGCAGGCCTTGCTACCTTGCTATATTTTAGTTGCTTTGAAATGTTTAATTAAATAGTAGATATTTTTGCCCAAGGACTTAGAATTTGACAGCATAGGTTAATTTACTATAGTATTTTTATAGCTTTATGCTCTAGATGAATCTATAAAAGTAAGCAGAATTCTAAAAACTATTTTTGTCCAGGACAATATTTTGTAAAAAGTAAAGTTAGCATTAGATGAAGCTTACGTATTCTTTTTGAAAAGTTCATCTTTTCCCCTTTTAACTCCAAATATTCTTGTGATCAAGGTACTGAAGAGAAGTGTGGACGAATTTCTCACCTGATGTAAAAATAAAAACACAATAAGGGTTAAGAAATATGGCATGAAACCAGCATTGACAATGTTCACACTAGACATTTAAATCCTTACCCAATTGCCTAGTGCAGGGCTATAGAAAATAAGGTTAGTGTTCATAAAATAAGACAATTTTCAAAAATACTGTAGTAATTGACTCAATAATTTCCTCTTAAACTAAGCTTTACAATCCAACCACATGCAGATGACATTTTTCCTACACTTATATTACCACCATTTATTTTCATTTTCTCTTTGTACTTGTATCATCAAATAACGCTTATTTAAAAAAAAACAAATTCATTTTCTCCACATCTTTTCTAATGATTGAATATCCCATAAAGAGCTCAGCCCTTCCTATTTATTTTCTGTAATCATTTACCTATGAGAGAATATTTTTAAGTACTAAGAGAATCCACATTATTAATACAACCAATATAATATTTAATATCTAAAATGGTGTTTATTAATGCCACAATGCCAGAAACCTAATAAAGTAATTTTAACCCTAAAATTGTGAGACAATTGGTTAATAAAAATAAAAGAACTGTCATTAATAAACACGCATTTCTTCAAAATGATAACAGAGAATATCTATTTCAAAACCAATGTATCAAGATGCTTCGCTATATCATAAAAATGTCTTGAATGCAATTGCATATTGGGCTTCCTCAACTACCTTGCCAAATCAGTGCAAAGATGTACTAACATGTACAAACTTCCCTATAGTGTGTAAAGCACTATACCAGCACCATGCAGAATATCCAGAAACAGAAGATACACACTTACTGCCAACACACAGCTTATGTTAGATAGGTGTCACAATCATATGTCATGTTTCAATAGCAATATAAGAAGAAAAGTAATTAAAATAGCAATGTGAGGTTTAGAAAACAGCTTCCTGAAACCACTGCAGTAAGGGTCACAAACTCTAAAGCCTGCAAGAACCAATAAGTGACAGGAGCAGCAGAGGACTGAGGCTAATGAAGTCACTATTCAGCTTCAGCTGAGTTGTTACCATGAGAAAATGTTAAGCCCAATGTTGCCCGATTTTTTTCTTTTTCAAGAGAAACCAGAAACCCCATTTTTATGTGGGGGTCACTATTTTGAAATGTTGGCAACAAATTAAAGTGGAAAAAAAAAAACACCATGGAGTCTGAATAAAACACACTTGTAGGCTAGATCTGACCTATCAGCCACCAGTTTGCAACCTCTCCTCTAGAAGCCCAAGACTGACTCAATTCATTTATGGTAATTCTAGAAATGGACTATGCATACATTGGCACAAAAATTGCAATGAAACCCTAGAATTAGATGAATTCACTTGTGTCTATTCAACAGTCAACAAACATTAATGAAGCCCCCACTGTGTGCTCTACCTAACATACCAAACAACAAATCAATCTGTCCTGTTAACTCTGTCAACATCTGGATCAGTATGTCATTCCTTTTTATGCCTGAACAATATTCCACTGTATGGATATAAAAATATACTCTCATGTGATGGACACCTGATTTCCAGGTTTTGACTATTATGCATAACGATGTTATAAACACGCATGTACAAGTTTTTGTGTGAACATGTTTTCATTTCTCTTAGATGTGTACCTAGATGGTACTGCTGGATCATATGGTAACTGCTAACCATTTAAGGAACCAATTTTTGTACCAAAGTGGTGGTACAATTTTACATTCTCATCAGCAATGTATGAGGGTTGCAATTTCACAAATTCTCCAAATTCTCCCCAATATCTGTCATTGTCTGTCTTTTTTATTATAGCTATCCTGGTGGGTATTAACTGATATCTCTTAGTGGTTTTGATTTTCATCTTCCTAATGAGTAATAATATTAAGCATCTTTTCACATGTGAGTCCACCAACCTGTTCTTTTTCAAAATTGTTTTGGATATTCTGAGCTCCTTGCAAGTTCATTTAAATTTTAGGATCACTTTGTCAATTTCCGCAAAAATATCAAATGAAATTTTAACAGATTGTACTGAATCTGTAGATCAATTTGTAAAGTATTGCCATCTTGACAATATTGGAATTCCAGTCCACGTACATAGAATATCTTTCCATTTATTTACTCCTTAATTTCTTTCAACATTGTTTTGTAATTTTCAGTGTACAAATTGTATACTTTTTTTTGTTAAATTTATCCCTAAGTATTTTATTCTTTTTGATGTTATAAATGGAATTGTTTTCTTAATATCATTTTTGGATTGTTCATTATTAGTGTATAGAAATACAATTGATATTTGTATAATGATCTTGTGTCCTAAAATTTTGCTGAACTTGTTTATTCAGCAACAGGTTTGTGTGTGTGTGTGAGTGTAGTCCCTAAGATTTTCTTATATAAGACCATGTATTTGAAATATAGAGATAGTTTTACATCTTCCTTTCCAATTAGGCTGACTTTTATTTCTTACTCTTGCCTGACCGCCCTACCTACAACCTCCAGTACAATGCTGAATAGGTATGGCAAGAGTGGATATCCTTGTCCTGTTCCTGATCTTAGGGGGAACACTTTCAGTCTCTCACCATTACACATATTGTTAGCTTTGGGTTTTCTATTGATATGCTTCATCAGGTTGAGAACGTTCCCTTCCATTCCTAGTTTATTGAGTATTTTTTTTGGGGGGGGTCTTATTTTTTTTTCTTTTTTTTCTATTTTATTTTTTATTTTTATTTTATTGTTGACATTGGTTAACAAAATCCAGTAAGTTGCAGTTGTACAATTCAACAGTAAAGCATATCTTTTGCCTTTTATTGAGCATTTTTAACATGAAATGGTGTTGGATTTTGTCAAGTGCTTTCTCTACATTTGTTTAAATAATCATGAGGTTTTTATCCTTTAGTCTATTCATATGGTGTAGACCATTAACTGATTTTTATATTTTGAAAACTATTTACTGTATATTTTTAAACTGTAGAGATTACAAACCATAACATATAAAAAAAGTAATTGTAAATGTAGTGCAAAATGGCTAGTATGTAATACTGTACTTGCTTCTTAAGATAGAAGAGTGTCCTTATGTTTCTGTGAGATATTATAAATGGTTCAAAGATCTATTTCTGGTACTCTTCATTTTCTGATATTTAACCCATATTTTTGTTCTCTGTCCACTATAAAGCTAATGAGAGAGATTAAGTGGAAGTATAATAGAGAAAGGGATTGTGATCGATTGATAAACTGCATTACCAACTCCTAAATCCTATAGTAAATGCTAATGTGATGTTAAATCTTAATGCAAATAATGAAAAAGGTCATTAATAGTGCCAATATATTTTGAAAAACTCATCCTAGTAATGGCAATAAAAATATGTCCTGTTTGGAAAAGAAAAATCAGAGAAAATGTAAGTAAAAAGTAAAGTCATGATATAAAAGAGCAATTGTAGTAAAGTTAAAATGTAGACAACAGAATGACTGCCAAATAACTCCAGCAAATTATCAAACCTTATCCCAATAAAAACACCAGAAAACCTTCCTGTTCCCTTACCTCCTACTCCACCAAGTCCCAACATATGGTTGATAGAAACTTAGTATTCAAAGCTCCAAATCAACAACTTCTACCAAAATTTGTACCCTCTATTCACTAAGTATATACATTTTTCTTTCTTTTCTAGCATGAAAATGCATCTATATAGACTTTTAAGATTTAGAAGAATTAGGTAAATGAAAAAAATATTAGGTTTCACAAAATAGTACATGTATGTGTGTGTGGGGGGGTGGGTGGGGGTATAAAAGTGTGTGTGTGTGTGTGTGTGTGTGTGTGTATATATATATATATATATATATATACACATACATACATACATACATACACTATACATTTTCTTTTATAACATAAATGCTCCCCTGACAAATACTAAAAATATGATTGGAGAGCCTAGCATGTACAATCACTGTAGTACTATATTTTAAAAACCATACACTTTCACCCTTAATAGACAGTCACGTGCTTGAGGATGGGATGTGCTTTTAGTATTATAAAATATCTTGTCTAGTGTACATGGGGCCAGTTTATAGTGGAAAAAAAAACTTTCTGAAAAAATTAAATGAGATTTGGATTTTAATTTACTTTCCATCATTTCTTAATCTTAGTGACTTTGAAAAAGACACTAAAAATGTTTGGTCATAAGTCCATTATCTGTAATTCAGGAAAACCGTACTAGGATCTGGGCTTACAAATATGTGGAGGGCCTGTCATGTTCTGAAGTTCATGCTGATCTTCTTCCAAGGCACTTTTCCCATGAAAAGACAAAGAAGAGACAGAGCTTCTACTAGCCCATATATCACCTATGTGTGAATTAGGGAAAAAGTACTCCTTCTGTGAGTCAATAAAGCTCTCCATCAAGGCATGCAGCATAATAAGTAGAGGATGGCTGGATTTCAGCACCACCAGTCCTTAGCCTGGCCCACCACCCATGGCAACCTCACAACTACCATAGGGTCTGGAGACACTGGTGTCGACAGAGGCACAGGGTATGTGTGGCAGTGCTACTAGGAAGATCTGAAAGGCTCTTTTCCCCTGAAATCCACTGCAAACTGTGAAGCAGAATTGGCCTGCGGAAAGCAAACTAAAGATATTACAGACAGAAATATAAACCCAGTGTGGGTCTTAGAAGGACCCTAAAGTGGCATATTCAGTGGCATCTCTGGGCAAGCTGGAAAGAACAGGTGTTCCACGATCACTGAACATAAAAAAGAGAATGCCCAGAAATGTCTGTTTCCAAAAACTTCCCAGAAAATTCTGTTTCGATATATATATACCTATATTACTTTCTGTTACCTAAAGTTTTAACTAAACTAGCTTCATCTCTAAAACATATGTCAAAGATTACCGCTTGTTATCATCTTTACTAATATTTTTCTATTTTGAGCCACCATTATCTTTTGGTAGAACTAGTACAATAGCTTCCTGATTGTTCTTCTTTTTTCTCTCTTGGCACCTTAAAATCAAGTCTCTACTTTTAACTACATCAATCAGATCCCATCACTCCCCAATTGTGTGCAGAGTTCTTAAAAAGCAGTGGGAGCCACAGTTTTAAACCTCAGATCTGTCCCCACTATACCCATGGAGGCTGTGGCTCATTCAGCCATGTCCAGACTCAAATGAGATGCTATATCACAGGGCATGGAATCTGGCTTCTCTAGCAACTACCCATGGGTTATGAGGAGTAACGCCCCAAACTGTGAACCTTGAGCAGTAAGAGACAGGTCTCAAGACTGTTCCAAGAGGTTTCATATGGCCTGGCTAGAAAATATATCACGTGACCAGACAATCAGCTTAGTTTTCCTGCAAAGTCAAGGCTCTCTTGGTAATAATATCTTTCTTCTTTCCTTCCTTTTTACCTTCATTCTTGCTGCTCTGGGTTTGTACCACTCAAAAAACCTTAGCACCTAGGCTATACTTCTAGTTCTCTTAGGAACAGAGACAAAACCATATAAGGTAAGGAAAATGCACCTTCTCTGTATTCATATAACACCCAAAACTTCCCCCTATAACAACCAAGATTCTGGAATCAGACTGATAATAGTAGTGAGCCATTAGACAAAGATACTTTGCCACTCTGAGCCTTGTTTTCCTTATCTGTGGAATAAGAATTCTAATAACAGAATCTAGGTACAAGGTTGTTCTGAGCATTAACTGAGATGATCAATGTAAATGAAGACAAGCACATAGAAAATACTCAATAAGAGCCATTATTATGATTATGCCTTATCTAACCCTTTATTTCTAGTACTTAATATATCATCTGCAACACAGTAGGTACGCCTAATGCTTGCATATATTTACAACATTACCTTTCCCCTATATTTTAAAAATGCCTAATAGTTGGCAAAGATCAAGAGATTTGTATTGTCTCAATATAAAAGACTGAGTAATCTGTAAAAACAAAGTAAATATAAATGAATGCTTCCTTAAAAATGTACTTTTACTGCAAAATTAAAATTAAGTTCATTTTACTTGAGTTTTTTCCCTACCTTATAAAAAAAAAAATTAGGTCCAAAGTACAGATGTAGTCACCTTTAAACACAAGATATTTACCTGAGAAATTGTGAACAAATCAGATTTCTGTAAATCAAACCAAACTCCACATGCCTTCAGGGAAAAATCACTCCTTAAATGACTTCAACAGAGGATGCTGTGGTAATTGTTTTGTAAAATGAAGACTTCTTCACATTCATTGATTATGTTGATTTAGAGTTTTGGAATATCTTAGATTAGGTTTTTATAAGGAAGTAAACATAACAATGTATTAAAAATACGTGGCTATATTAAATAAATAGATCATTATAGCCATGATGTTTATTTTCTCTAGTAAAGCAAACAAACTAAACAGAAACAAAAAATTCCTTCAGAAAAAAGTGTTAAAAATAAAAGGAACATCTCCAAAAACAAGACTATAAATGAGTACTTATATATATTTATGCAGTCTTGTGTGTGTGTATGTGTGTGTGTGTGTGTATTACATAAATGTAGAATCCACAGAGAAAAAAAAAGAAAATGCATCAGAATGCTGATAATGTTTATTTCTGTGTGGTAATCTAATAGGTGACTTTTACTTTTTTTTTATGCTTTCTTTTATTTTCAAAATTTTTGTAGTGCACATACACTACTGTTTAAAAGATCTCAAAAAAGACTTTTAAACAAATGAACCACTCATTTCTGATACTTTCAGTTCTGCTACAAAGTTGGAAAAGTCACCAGGTTTCACCCTCTGAAAGCTCTTTCACAGAGAACCTATCTTTGTTCAGCTTGACTTAATGGCTTGAAGAAAACAATAGTGATATTTCTGGCAATCAGTTTTATGATCTCAATTTTTCCTGATGGTCAAGCCACATTCCTACCTCTGTGACTCTACTGACGGTATACAGGTATTGCTCCACTTCCTGTAAACGCATATGTAAACACTGTGTCCTCAGGAGTAGTTAGGCAATGCTCCTTGACAGAATTTCAGATGGTTGTCTTCTTACAGGAAGATGCACAATTTCCCAGGCAAGAGTTGGCAACCGTGAGGAGTCCTCTTTACCCTGGGAGTCTGTGCCTAGACTCTCAATTAGAGGCTTACCATATAGTTACGAAATGGTTTGTCCAGCTTGCTAATTGGAAAGCCTGCCTTTCTAGAAAATTCTTCTTTCTACAGGTAATATACTAAGGTTTAGTTTCTTTTCTCCTCTCTCTTTGCTATTCTTTTTTTAAAGCCACATGTTTTGACATAGGTTTGTCTCCTTTATTGTATAAGGCACAATGATGTAGAATAACAGTAAAACCATGGCATTTCTCCCAGAAATCATAAAAAACATGCAAAAGTGTACTTTCTTAAATCCAACAATACAGGGTATTGCCCACTATCTTTAGAGTTTTGAATCAGAAAGCTTCTGGACAGTGAGTATATTGAAAAAAAAAAAGTAACTAAGTATTTGACCTCCATCATTTTAATGCTTTAAGTGTTTTTTTTTTCACCTTTTCATAGGATATATTTATAGCAATCACTCAAAACTCTGATACCCAGAGCCCACAGTATCCAAAAGAAAGACATGTTAAGATACTAAAAGCCATTTTTCTTCCAGTTCAATATCACTAATCATTAGGGAAATGCAAATCAAAACCAGAATGAGATACCTCTTCACACCTGTTATGATGCCTACTGTAAAAAATAAAAATACAATTAAAACAAAAAAACTGGAAAATAACAGTGTTGGTGAGAATGTAAAGAATATGGACCTTCTGTGCAATGTTGATAGTAATATAAAATGGTGCTGCCACTGAACAACACAGTTTGGCAGTTCCTTAAAAAGTTAAACATAGAATTACCATATGATATATAACTGAAAGCAGGGACTCGAACAGATACTTGTACACCTATGTTCACTGAAGCATTATTCATAATAGCCAAAAAGAAACAACCTAAATGTCCAACAACAGATGAATGGATAAATAAAATGTCATATATACATATAATAGAATATTATTCAGCTTTAAAAAGGAATGAAATTACAATACATGCTACAACATGGATCAATCTTAAAAACACTATGTTAAGTGTAATAATCTAGACACAAAAAGACAAATATTGTATGATTCCATTTATATGAGGTACCTAGACAAATTCATAGAGACAGAAAGTAGAATAGAGGTTACCAGGTACTGGGGGAAGAAATAGATGAGGATATTACTGTTTAATGGGTACAGAGGTTCTGTTTGGAATGATGAAAAAGTTCTCAAAATGGATAGTGGTAATGATTGTACAACACTGTGAATGTACTTAATGGCACTGAATTATATACTTGAAAATAGTTAAATTGGTAAATTTTAAAAAGAGATAATAGATAGTTTAAACAAAAATAGTAACAACATAGTGTGGGTTTTACAACATACATAAAACAGTAAAATGTATAATAACAGCACGAGGATTCGGAGGAAAGAAATAGAAACAAATATGTTAGGTTCTAAAACTTTCAGTGAAGTGGTATAATAACACTTGAGGGTAGACCGTGATATTAAAGATACACACTGTAAACCCTAAAGCAATCACTAAAATAAGAAAACTGGGGAGACTGGATTAAACATTGTGGTGTGAGAGATGTCCCCAAATCTCTCCCCTTGAAACAACAATAAGCTGAACATGTAAAACTCAACAAAAAACACCTAAACTGCACACCAGCACTTCTAAGCGTGGGACCTGTGCATAAGAACTACCACAAGTCTGAACACCGGGTGTTGGGCGGTGAACTGGGAAGAACAAAGAAGCTGCCTCTTGCAGCTGGAGCTCCCTGTTGTGGGGGAGAGGGGGTAGAAGGAGCAGTGAGTTCCCTGAACGGCCCTGCCTGACAGTGCTGTGAGCTCTGTGCGCCCAGTGGCAGTGTCCAATCATCAAGGCATAAGGCAGAGAAACAGGGATGACAGAAAAGTGGGAATGGCAGAGAAACAACAGTTGATTTTCACCAGCCCTGGCTGCAAGACTGAGGCTGAGCCACAGCTTCCAACTTCCAACCCAGAGGGCCCCTCCCTCCATACCCTCCGACCCAGAACTCCACGGAGCCCTAGGGGAATCTGAGCAAACATGAGGGTAGCAAGCATGATTAAACATCTATAAGAAAAAAAAAAAGACATTATTAACACTTTATATAAAGCAAAGATCCAAGAGATTTATACGCCACCTATTGGAAACCGCAAAGAAAAACACCTTACCTGCAAAAGGCTAGAGACCATTATATAATAAATTTTCATTCTGGGTAGGAAAAAAAAAAAAAAAAAAAAAAAACAGAACACACTTCTATCAATGCCCAGGTGGAGAAATAGTTCATTAAACACCATGAACAACCAAGGTGGCAAGGCAGCTTAGAAAGAAATAGAAAAATCTTCAGAAAATAAGCTTACAGACATAGAAATATGTGACTTAAATGACAGAGAATTCAGGATGGTACTTCTGAAAAAAAGTCAGTGAGATCTAAAATGAATCATATCAACAATTTCAGGAATTGAAAAAAAAAACTAGATGAGCAAAATGAGTTATTTAGCTAGGAGGTTGAAACCCTCAAAAAAAACTGCGTAGATCTTCTGAAGATAAAAGCACACTGCAAGAGTTGAAAAAGAAATAACAAGCTTGGGAAAGAGTTGACCAAATGAAGGAAAGAATCAGTGACATCGAAGACAGAAATCTAGAAATAAATCAGAAAGAAGAGAGAAATTGAATAATGAAAAATAATGAAAGAGAAATACAAGAACTAGTTGATACTATCAGGAGAAAAAACATAAGAATTATGGGAATTCTCGATGGGGAGGAAAAAGAGCAGGGATTAAAAAGCATTTTCAGACAAATAGTTGATGAGAATTTCCCAAATCTAAGGAATGAGCTGGAGCTTGGAATTCAAGATGTCAACAGAACACCCAATTACCTCAACCCAAAAAGGCCTTCACCAAGACACACTGTATTAAAATTATCAAAAATCAATGACAAAGACAGAACTCTCAGAGCAGTCAGGGAAAAGAAGACGGTAACCTATACAAGAAAACTCTTTAGATTATTGTCGGACTTCTCAGCTCAAACCTTACAAGCCAATATCCAAACTATTAAATGAAAGGAACTACCAGCCAAGAATAATGTATCCAGCTAAGCTCTCCTTTAGAGATGAAGGAGAAATAAAGACCTTTCCAGACACACAAAAATTGAGAGAATTCTCTACTATGAGACCTGCAATACCAGAAATTCTGAAAGAGGTCAACTCACCTAAAACAAAATAACAACAACAACAAAAATGCATAATTAGGAGTAAGGTGACTAGCAGGCTGATAAAAGCAGAGGAATGCAACCCTTACTATGAACAGGGCATTATAAGTTTAAAGTAAGAAGAATTTGCTATAGCAAGATAGTAATGAATGGTCAGCATATATAGGGACAAATTGAGACAACAATGACTGAAAAGGGAGAGATTCAAAGATCTAAATTCGCAAAGGGGAAGAGAGATAAGGCACATGAAGAAGAAAATGGACAACTGTATATATATAACTATCCTTTACATATTCATAATGGTAACCACCTACAGAAGATTCAGAACTGAAGTATATAACATAAAACAAGAAGGACCAGAGGCAAAACCCACAAAAGCCAACCAAAATAAAGAAAACAAAAATATAAGGACAAGGAAGCAATGGAAACACCAATCTACCAGAAAGCAAAAGATAAAATTGCTATAAGAAGACCTCATATTTCAATAATCACCCTGAATGTAAATAGACTGAACTCACCAATAAAAAGCCACAGAGTTGCAGACTGGATCAAAAAAACAAAACCCAATCATATGCTGCCTCCAGGAGACACCTCTCAGTTCCAAAGACAAATATAGACTCAAAATGAAAGGGTGAAAAATGATATTTCAAGCAAATGGCAGTCAGAGAAAAGCAGTAGAGGTACTAATATTGGACAAAATAGACTTCAGAATAAAAAAGGTAATGAAAGATACTGAGGGACACTTCATAATGATAAAGGGAATCATGCACCAAGAAGACATAACACTTATTAATATGTATGTTCCCAATCAGGGAACCCCGAAATATGTAAAGCAATTACTAACAGAACTAAAGGGAGAAAGAGACCAAAATACTATCACAGTAGGGGGCCTAAATACCCCACTGTCAGATATGGACAGATCATCCAAACAGAAAATCAATAAGAAAATAACATCCTTAAATGATATATTAGATCAACTGGATATAACTGACATTTACAGAACCATCTATCCCAAAACAGCTGCTTGCTTATACATTCTTCTCTGGTGCACATGGAACATTCTCAAGGATTGATCACATACTGGGACACAGAGACAGCCTCAACAAATATAAGAGTGTTGAAATCATACCAACCGTATTTTCTGATCATAATGCTTTGAAACTAGAGATCAACTGTAAAAAAAAGCAGAAAGAATCACAAATAAATGGAGATTAAATACCATACTACTGAAGAATAACTGGGTCAGAAAAGAAATAAAAAAGAGATCAAGAGGTACATAGAAACGAATGATAATGATAGTACAACATATCAGGTCATAAGAGGAAAAGCAGTCATAAGAGGAATGTTCGTATCATTGCAGGCCTACCTCCAAAAACAAGAACAAGCCCAAATAAATAACCTAACACTTCATCTTAAAAAAAACTAGAAAAGAAAGAACAAATGAGGCCTAGAAAAAAGAAATCATCAAAATTAGAGCAGAAATAAATGAAATCGAAAACAAAAAGAACAATAAAAAAATAAATACAATGAAGAGCTGGTTCTTTGAGAAGGTTAATAAAATTGACAAACCTCTGGCTAGACTCACTAAAGAAAAAAGAGAAAGGACACAAATAAACAAAATCAGGAACGAAAGAGGGGAAATTACTACAGACACTGCAGAAATATAAGGATCATAGAAGAATACTATGAAAAAGTATATAACACCAAATTCAATAACCTAGAAGAAATGGACTAGTACTTAGAAAAATACAACCTTCATAGACTGAATCAAGAAGAACTGGAAAATCTAAATGGACCGACCAGCAGTATGGAAATTGAAACAATCATCAAAAACCTACCAAAAAGTAAAAGTCTAGGACTAGATGGCTTCACCAGGGAATACTACCAAGCATTCAAAGAAGATTTAACACCTATTCTCCTTAAACTCTGCCAAAAAATTGAAGAAGAGGCAATACTTCCCAACTCATTTTATGAGGCCAATATTACCTCGATACCAAAACCTGGTAAAGATAACACAAAAAAAGAAAACTGCAGACCAATCTCTCTAACGAACACAGATGCAGAAATCCTAAATAAGATATTAGCGAACTGAATACAACAACATATTAAAAAGATTATATACCACAATCAAGTGAGCTTCATCCCAGGGGCACAGGGATGGTTCAATACAGGCAAAATGATTAATGTGATACACCACATAAACAAATTGAAAAATAAGAATCATATGATCATATCAATAGATGGAGAAAAAGCCTTCGACAAGATACAGCATCCATTTATGATCGAAACACATAACAAAATTGGTATAGAAGGAAAGTACCTTAATATAATAAAGGCTATATATACAAGCTCTCAGCCAACATTATACTTAATGGTGAAAAACTAAGATGACGAACAAGGCAAGGTTGTCTACTCTCGCCATTGTTATTCAATATAACATTGGAAGTCCTAGCAATTGCAATGAGGCAAAAGAAAGATATAAAAGACATCCAAATAGGAAATGAAGAAGTCAAACTGTCACTATTTGTGGATGACATGATTCTTTATACAGAAGACCCTAAAGACTCCACAAGAATACTACTAAAAACAATAAGCAAATACAATAAAGTCTCTGGATACAAAATCACTGTTCAAACACTCTAATGTTCCTACACTCTAATGACAAAGTGTCAGAAAAAGAAGTGAAAAAGAAATCCCTTTCACAATTGTAACAACAATAAAAAAATATCTAGTAATAAATCTAATAAAACATGTGAAGGACCTATATAATGAAAACTATAGACCCTATTAAAAGAAACTGAAAAAGACACAAAGAAATGGAAAGATATTCCGTGTTCTTGGATTGGAAGAATCAACGTAGTTAAAATGACCTTATTACCTAAAGCATTATACAGATTTAATGCAATCCCCATCAAAATCCCATCGGCATTTTTTAAAGAAATACAACAAAAATCATCATACTTGTATGGAAGCAAATTGCCAAAGCCATCCTGAGAAAAAGAATGAGGCTGGAGGTATCTGCCTGACTTCAAATTATACTATAAAGTGAAAGTAATAAAAATGGCATACAGCCTTATACACTGCTAGTATGGCAGAAAAATAGACACAAGATCAGTGGAACAGAATCGAGAGTCCAGAAATAAACCCATATTTACATGCGCAAATAATTTTCGACAAAAACACCAAAAATATACAGTGGAGAAAGAAAAGCCTCTTCAATAAGTGGTGCTGGGAAAACTGGAAAGCCAGCGGCAAAAGAATTAAACTAGACTGTTGTCTATCACCACACACCAAAATTAACTCAAAATGGATTAAGCACCTGAATATAAGATCTAAAACAATGAAATGCATAGAAGAAAACATAGAAACTAAACTCAAGGGCTGTGGGCTTAAAGAGGATTTTATGAATTTGACCTCAAAGCAAGGGAAATCAGAGCAAAAATAAATTAATGGGACTACATCAAACTAAAAAGCGTCTGCTCAGCAAAAGAAACCCTCAACAAGGTAAAGAAACAACCATCCAAATGGGAAAATATATTTGCAAACAACTCCTCTAATAAGGGTCTAATATCCAAAATATACAAAGAACTCATACAACTCAATAACAACAACAACAAAAAAACAATCCAATCAAAAAATGGGCGGAGGACCTGAACAGTACTTCTCTCCAGAGGACATACAAATGGCCAACAAATATATAAAAAGATGCTCAACATCCCTAGTTATTAGGGAAATGCAAATCAAAATCACAATGAGATACCATCTCATACCCATTGGAATGGCTATAATCAACAGGACATGTAATAAATGTTGGAGAGGATATGGAGAAATAGGAACCCTCATACACTGCTGGTGGGACTGCAAATTGGTATGGCCACTATGGAAAGTGGTATAGAGGTTCTTCAAATAACTAAGAATTGACCTATCACATGATCCGGCAATCCCTCTACTGGCTATTTACCCCAAAGACTTGAAAACTCATATTTGAAAAGATATTTGCTCACCAATGTTCATAGCAGCATTATTCACAGTGGCTTTTACATGGAAGCAACCAAAGTGCCCTACAACAGATAATTGGCTAAAGAAACTGTGGTACATATATACAATGGAATACTACTTAGCCATATGAAGGGATGAAATACTGCCATTTGCAACAACATGGATGTACCTTGAAATAATCATACTAATCAAGATAAGACAAACAGAAAAAATTGGAAATCACATTTATATCACTTATATGTAGGATATAAATCTAAAAGCAACAAATGAACAGGACAAACAAACAGAGACTTGTGGATATGGATAATGGACTAGTGGTTACCAGAAGGGTGGGGGGGAGGGAGAAGGAGAAAAGAAAATATAAAAAAAATTATGTATATATAGTATGAAAAAAAATAATAAATAAACTGGTATTAAAAAAAAAGGAAAGAAAACAAAGAGTTATAGCTAATAAGCCAACAAAAGAGATTGAATACAATCATAAAATACCAAGAGTGAAAATGTAGCTTGCTCCAAGGATTTATTCCTTAAAGAAACTCGTTGATAAAATACAGTACATATTTTTTATCATCCAGTGAAAAGGTCAGTTTATTAAAACATACTCAGAAGTATAATTAAGTCAATAAAAATAAATGGCAAAAGCACTTACTGCCCAGACTGGTGATGTAAAGCCCAGAATTGCAGCCTTAGCTCCATCAGCAACATAAGGAATAATATTTTCTCCCAGACGTGTATCTCTGAACAAGGCTCTAAGGATATTTAAAGCATGAACCTGGAATAAAAAGTTCAAAACTACTTATGGGTTGAAGAGTATGGTGATTTTAAATCTGTACATACCTAACAGTATAGTCTCAAAACAAAAAATTGCCAAATTATAATAAGAAACAATCCACAAATGATATACAGTTTAATAAAACATCTAATAATACATAAATTTTTTTAAAGTTAGTAAGATTTGAACAATGTAATAAAAAAGCTTGATCCAATGAACATATATAGAATCCTGCCCCTAAAAGATAGAGACAACATATTGTTTTCAAGCAGACATGAAACATTTATTTTTTAAAAGGACCTCAAACCTAGCCACAGATAGTCTCCGCAAATACCAAATAATTAATATCTTATGAATTATGCTGATAACAATGAAATAAAGTTGGAAATCAATATTTTAAAATACATTTAAAACTAACACATTTTAAAATACTGGTCAAAATTTTTTTTTTAATATTTAGAACTGAACAATAATGAAGATGCATTACATAACATTTGTGGGATGCACTCTAACTGGAACTTAAAGAAAATGCATTCTTCAAATGCCTGTATTAAAAAAGACTGAAAATGAATGTGCTGAGTGTATGATTAAAACAATAGAACAGTAAACTCAAATTAGAGAAAGAAAATTTTAAAAAGCAGAAAATTTGAAATTAGCAATAACGTAACTAAGACATTAACATAACCAAAAACTGATTCTTTAAAATAGAAACAAACCTCTGACAAGATTAACCAAGAAAAAAAGATAAGAAAATAAGCAATATCATGAATACCAAAGAGGACATGATTATAGATACATCAGAGAATAAAGCAAAAATACTACTAAGAATAATACTGCCCTAATCAATTAGAAAAATTAAGGCAAAATGAACAATTTCCTAAAAAACAGAATTTATCAAAACGAATTTAAGGAGAAACTAAAAAGATAGATACTATCATATATATATATATATATAAAATCAGTAGTTAAAAATCCTACCCACAGACCAAAAAGAAAAAACAAAAACCAAATAACAACAATCAAAAATATATACTCACATTATTTTATGGAAGAATTCTACCAACTATTTAAAGAATAGATAATCTCAGTCTTACATAAACCAGAGAAGACTCCAAAATTTATTTTGTCAGTCTAGTACAGCCTGGCTATCAAAATAAGGTAAGAACAACACTTTGGGATAATGGAAGCATCTACTAAAGCTGAAAATACACACACACCCGATAAACACATCTACATATCTATGCAAAAGAAATGTACACGCATAGTTCACCATTAGGTATGTACAGGAATGTACATGTACTATTCATAATAACCCAAAGTAAAAAACTACCCTAGTGTTCAACAGAAGAATGAATACATAAATTGTATAATATATAGCAATGAAAATGAATAAATTACAGCATGGATGGGTATCATATACATAATATTGATAAAAAGAAACCATATCAAAAGAGTATATAATTATGGTTCAATTTATATAAAATTTAAAAATATAGGTAAAACTAAAACTAAGGTGTTAAAGTTAGGCTAGTGGTCACCCTTGGGGAAAAGGTGTTAATTAGAAGGGCTCATGAGGAAGCTTTCAGTTGCTAAAATGTTCTGTTTCTTGTTGTTTACCCAAGTTGTTCATTTCGTAAAACTTTACTGAGGTACCGTATGATTTGTTCACATTTTTGTATGTATAACAGAACAAAAATTTTTACATAAAAAATAAAGACAGGTAAAGCATGAAAAAGGAAAACCAAAGGCCCATCTCACTTATGAAAACAGTGAAAATATGCAAAAATATTCTTAAAAATTTTAAGTGAATCTAGCAATGTGTAAAAATTTCATCATATCAAAATTGGGGGCTCATTCTCTCTATGCTAAGATGGTATTATATTAAAAAGTCGATATAAATCATGATATTTGCTAATTCTAGAAGAAAACATTTATCTCAAAAGATGGTAGAAAGAATTCAGTAAAATTCAATTTCCTTAATGATATAAGATTAAAACCTAGAGCAAATATCAGAAACAATGCCTGCTATTTCTATTTCTATACAAAACTGTTCTACAAGTTCCAATTAGATAAATAAGAAACGTTTTAAAGAATAACACAAAGTTAGCATTATTTCCCAAAGATATAGTTATCTACAAAGTAAATTCAAGAGAATTTACAGAAAAGTCATTAGTTGTATTACAGCAAATCAGGTAAGTTTCTGAAAATAGCACAACAATAACCAAAATTCATTGCATTTATATATACCAGCAACATACAAAATAATTTTTAAAATACCATTATATAGTCTCTAGGAAAATTATAAAATATGTAGAAATAAATCTCACAAAAGATCTATAAGATTTTATGAAAAATTTTTTAAATAATCAAAGACATAAAGGAAGATCTGAATAACTGGAGAAATAAGCCATGCTCATGGACTAAAAGATTCAACATCAAAATAGAAGTCATTTTTCCCAAATATATCGGTATATTTATATTCCAACTAAAAGTCAAAAAGGGCTTTTTTTTTTTTTTAACTTAAGCTAATTCTAAAACTCAGTATGGAAGTGCAATGGGACAAATAGAGCCAAGGTAATTCTGAAGAAAAAAGTGGGAGATTCACCCTACCAGATATCAAAACTTATTAAAAAGATACAGTAATTAAAACAGTGGCTTTGGCCCAGGAATAGACTAATAGACCAAAAGAATAAAGCACATCTAGACACACATATCAACAGAAACAGTACATGATAAGAATGGTGTTATAATCAAGGGAAACAGATGTACTATATCAAAAATACTTGCATATTAGTTACCAAATCAAAAATAATAAAATTATGTTCTTATTTTACATATAAACAAAAATAAATCACAGATGGTATGACAAGTAAAACTTTACAACTTTAAAAATACATATAAAATATCTTTCTGACCTTGGAGTATGAAAAGATTTCTCAAACAAGATCCAAATGCACAAACCATAAAAGAAAAAACTGACATATTCCATTTTATTAAAACTTAAAATTTCAGTGCAATAATAGAGACCATAAGCAAAGTAAAAAGAAAAGCACAAATTGGAAGAAGCTAGTATGTGTAATTCAAATAACCAAAAAGAGTTTAATATCAGGAAAATAATTTTAAGACAACAAAAATCCCAACTCCTGAAAAACAAAGACAAATAATCAAATAGACAATTCACAGAAATAATCCAAAAGACTAATAAATATATGAAAAAAATACCAAAGCTAGTCAGATATCAGAGAAATGCAAAACTAAACTGGAAAACACCATTTCACATCAAGCAGAAAGTCGAAATTGTAGTGTTACCACACTGTTCAGAAATTAAAATGTAACTGCAGTTTACTAATCTTAAAAACTAATGTTAATTTAAAAAACCCAAACTATAAAAAGATAAATAGATGATATCATTCATGTAAAAAAAAATAAAGGGTCATAAAAAAAATTTAAAATGTATAGAAATAATTTAAATTAGTGATTATAGTTGAGGAGGAAGAAAGAGGAATGGATGACGAAGAATAGACAGTGTATACAATTGTATCTGTAATGTTTTGCTTCTTAAACATGGAATTGGTTTCATAGATGTTCATTATTCATTGTACTTTTTTATATGCTGTAGTATTTCATGGATACATATTAAAAATAATAAAGAAATAAACCATGGGAGGAGAAAATGAAAGCAAATCATCAACTAACATTTAGAAGGCTTGTCAGAGACAAATTATTAAAGTTTACCAATATAATAAAAATGATCACTAAAAGGCCATTAATGATCTTGAAACAAAGTAAGGCAATAATTATCCAGCACTCTTTAAAACCAAACTCCATTATTTTTAGGTATTTCTATAAAAAAATACTACTTTTTAAAATGATAGTCTGGAAAATGGAACCAGCTATATTTTTCACATTTTATTGGAAAATACCTTAAAACAATCATTTCTGAAAGCTGATTAGTATCTCTTTATTTAAAATATTTAAAGAAACTTCACATCTTATAGCCACAGGCTACTACATGCCGTATGTTAATAAACCCCACGGTTTTCTGCCAGTCCACATTCTGGCCCACAGTCCTCGCTTTAAACCTCTCATAGGCTCTGGAATAAAACCATATGAACTTGTATGTGACTGTAAAGTTCAGCTGTCTGTTCCTAGACCTAGCACAGGCCTCCCACAGTTGGATAGGAGCATTCTACTAGAAAGCATTCGCTGAGAAAGCCTAGATCAAAAAAAAGAAAAGTATTTGACAGGTATTTACTATCATGACATAGAGTGCAGTAGAGCTGTAAAGTACACCTAACTCAACTTTGTACTTTCACAAACAAACATAGTTAACCCCACTTTAGCAGTGACTACAGGGACTATGCACTAGCTAAAATTGAAATCTGAATATACCAAAAGTCAAACCACATTTTTAAAGAAAGAGTCAACTGCTGAATTACTAAATGTATATCAATTCAAAGAAGCACACATGAAATTTTAAAGTGAGAGCACATTCATTTAAAAAATTTTAGATGCCATAGTATTACAAAATACCTAAGTTGGATATTTTCACCAGAGTTTAAAAGTAGTTCATTTTGGTAAATATATATCAACTAAAGCAATAGCTTATGTTACAGAAAAGAAAGACAAAAATAAAACCAACAAACAAAAAAAATCCAAATAAGCTTCAAATTACTGTCTATCTTCATTAGTTCTATATCTTTAGCGATACTTTATTTTTTTTAAGTACAGCAAAAATTTCAAACCACTGCCTTCCTAGCAGAGTTTGTGTATTTTTATTATTACCTGGGAGACTGTGTTCTGCGAGTCATCCAAAGGCCTGGCCAAAGAGATTAACTCTTTCATTGTTATTTTCAACAAATCCATTTTGCCTTTCTTAGGTTCTGATGCCAATAGTGCCTATGGAAAAACAAGGGAAAAATTAAGAAGGCTCTTATTTTACATACATCTATTTGCTACTTCCCAGAATCAATCCCTAAATGTGAAATCCCCTTTATAAAAATATGTGGTATCAAGCAATTTAATTAAGCCATGTGGCCCTGGGCAAGTAGTTTAACATCTCCAGCCCTCAGATACTTTACCTGTAAAATTAGGTAATGGTGCTATCATGGAATCTCTAAGGTCACTTCTAGTTTGCTTGTTAATTACATAATTCTAACCGGTTGAGAAGGGCTTTTATTGACAGTTCTTTCAGGACCATAATTAGGTGGCAGGTCTCACATACAAAAAACAAGTCAGTGTTAGTAACAAATTTAACCAAGAAAATTCTCTTTACTTAAAAAACCAAAAACCTCTTGATTAAATTTATTTTAAGAAATTGGAAATGCTCTGAAGATTGATCAGCTATTTAATTCTTCACTAAAGAGCCTTGACCTGAAAGACTATCCAACTGTAGCACTGGAAACTCCATGGGACAAAAGAAAATACTACAAACTCCAAAGGAGACCTACATTTGAATTTTCAAGAGTTGGCTATTTACTTTGTGTCTAACATTCTGTCCATGCTCAATAAACATAAAAACAGGATGTCAAACCACTTGAGGCAATAAAAAGGAGTGAAGCACTGATGCATGCTACAACATGGATATACCTTGAAAACATTATGCCAAGTGAAAGACTAACACAAAAGACCACATATTACATGACTCCATTCATACAAAATGTCTAGAATAGGCAAATCCATGGAGACAGAAAATAGATCAGTGGTGTGTAAGGCTAGGAGTAGCAGGGGTATTAAAATAGGTATGTAGCTACTGGCTCCCAAGAGTGAAAAGCTTCAACTTACTCAGCTTCTTCTGAAGCATTTATAATCCATAAAAGAAAAAAGTAAAGATACACAAGAAAAATATGTTTAAAAGAGAAATTTCTCATAGTATATTTATATTCAGAAAAACATATATACTATATTCTTCACCACCATTCAAAAAATGTTATATCTTTCTACACAAAAAGTAAGCTCATAAACTAAGTAGGCAGCTAACCAATTTTTCATTAGCACAAGAATATAATTTTATTAATAAGTTATACTAAGAGAAATGGGGCCTCTCTGGAAGATTTTCCTAATAATTTAGAATTTAACTAAAATAAATAAGAAAGCTATATGCAATTCCTGAAATGTCTTATGGGAACCATGGCTTTTTCCCCCCAAGTGCATATATGACACTCTTCCCAAGAATGGGCTTAGAAAGTGCATCTCCTGATTGCTCTATCACCTCTATCACTATGACCAGTATTTAGTAATAGTCAGGCACCAGAGGTGGAATAAGCATACAGTATAAACAAACATGTAACCAGACCCTGATGTTGCCTTAACATTTGTCCTCAAACAGATAAATGAGGAAAAATGAATGAGGAATATAGGTTAAAATGAATTACAAGTAGGAGAATGAACCATTTGATCTAGAATGGGCCAGATTAGAAAGGAGTTGATTATTGAAGGTCACCAAAATCCATCCAGCAGAACTTCTTCGACCTCTCAATCAAATCAACTCTGCTGCCCATTGTCAAAAAAAAAAAAAAAAAAAAAAAAGTGACTTTGAAAATTTGAAGGAGGAATAAGAAAGAGAGGGTTAAAATTTAGGGGCACTAAAAAACAGAGACTACGTACTTTCATTGCTTTTACTATAGTACCTTCATTCTTGGATTTTGTCTTACTGAATATTAAACAAAGACCTTTCAGATCAGGGTCTAATTTAGCCTTATGAGAACTTTGGTTTTTGGATTCATGGATTCTTTGATTCTTTGGATTCATGAAGGTGACAGTCTCTTAATTTCAACACTATGAAAATAAAACATTTTCCCACCTAGTAGCAATATCTGGGTGTGCTGATATGTAGCAATCTTTAAGGTAAAATGTTAAGTGAAAAAGAGCAAGGGTCAAAAAAAAATGTGTACAGTATGCTTTCGACTGTGTTAAAAAAGAAAACACACTCACACACACACCCAGTCTCATAAGCAGATGGGTTCAGGAGGCGAGCTGCCTGGGTTCAAGTCTTAGTTCTGCTCTTACTATCTCTATGGCCTTTGGCAAGTCACTTAATTTTTCAAAGCTCCAGTCTCTTCATCTCTAATATATGGATGATAACAGGATCCATCTCACAGGGCTTGTGGAAGGATTAAATGAGATAATATATGTGAAATAAGTACTTATAAATGTTAGCTACTATTAGGATTAGGATTATTTTACACTTGGACATTTTATGGAAGGATTCAAAGAAAGTGTTAATCCTGGTTGCCTACACAGAGGATCTTAATGGTCTTGATGTGATAGGAAGACTACTTTTTTCTAATAAAAAAAAAAGGCAACATGCAGTCCTTGGAAGTAAGTGAGCAATGAATGTGCCACAGTGATGTCTGCCTACTTAATAAACAGGTGGAAATCTATACCACCTGCTGTTCACTTTACAAGACTGATCTCTTAGAGGATTTTTCCAAGAACACATCTATCACAGGAACTAAAACAAAGATACAAATGCACAACAGAAATGTACCTCATGCAATATGCTCCCTCACATGTCAAGGGTTAGAAAAGGCTATTATCAAAAGACAAACAAAGAGCTATGGTCCTGTGGATAAGTACCTGTATGTAGAAAGGAATACCAGCACTGCGCCTTGTAGCACAAAGTTTAGATGAAGGATCACTGCATTTAATTTCCTCTAAAACATTCCATAACCACTGTTCTGGTAGCTTCTGCAGACTCACATTAGGGCATCTAAAAGGCATATATAAAACAAACATCTGGAATTATCAGGTACCAAAAGGTAAAAGTGTAAAATTTTGATACATATTAACACTGTTAGAAAAGAATATATATCCTTACATTTGGAGGAAGGAAAACTAAAAAATGTCTCACTTTCTATTTTTCACCTACTTTCTTCTTTATTTTATGTCATAGAATTTGAAGCTATTAAAGATTCCATTCTTACGAAAGCATATGAGGCATGTATCTTATTTGCAAAATAAGCTGTAATACCTAGTCTTGCACCCTAGGTAGTAAATGTTTTGAAGATGGTTAATCAAGCTCTCACAGACGTTATATACTACTGCAAAACTTCAGAGTTCCAACAAAGAAAACTTAATTTTATTGTAATTTATGTTCTATAGTTATAGAGATAGTACATATTCAAAGAAAACACATTTTAAAATACATTTTAGTAATCATTTTCATCTCTCTCAAAATATAAACTACCACAAATAAAATTTTCAACCAGATCGTACAGAGACTTAATAAAGCAAGTTATCTAGGAAGAGACATAAACATTTTGAGGTTATTTGGACTTATTGTTAGTGAAATTCTGCTCTATTATATTAAGTGTTATTCTAGGGTGCTTAAGAACATTTAATTAAAAAAAAAAATTTAACTTTGCCCTACCAGATTGTGTAACATTAGTCTTAGAAATAGGATATTTAATGGTAGACCCATGCAATGATTTTAGGAGAATCATAAACAGATTTAACTAAAATTATTATATGAATATAAAGAGATAACGTCCAAAGGAAAAACACAGTAGTCCCCCATTATCCAAAGGGGGTACATTCCAAGACACCCTCTCCTCCTCTGAGAAGGCCTGAAACCACAACAGTACCGAACCATATATATTCTATGTTGTTTCCTATACATATATTCTAATGATAAAGTTTAATTTATAAATTAAGTACAATAAGAAATTAACAACAACAAGTAATTGTTATAGAACAATTATAACAATATACTGTTATTAATAAAAGCTATGTGACTGTGGTATCTCTCTCTCTCTCTTAAAATACCTTATTATATGTACATACATGTGGATACACTGGACAAAGGGATGATTCACATCCCCGACAGGATGGGATGATGCAAGATTTCATCATGCTACTCAGAATGGCGCACAAATTGAAATTCATAAATTGTTTACTTCTGGAACTTTCCATTTAATATTTCGGACCAACGTTGACCATGGGTAACTGAAACCCTCAAAGCAAAACCACAGATAAGGGGAACTACTATACACTATTTTGTAAACAAAGGAAGATATTCTGCAGAAATAACTGATTTCTAATTTGTATTGAGAATTAGACCTCTTAGAAACAACATGGGATTTTTTTCTTTATTCTAGTTTGGTACCAGTAGACAACTTCAGGTTCTGACTAACCATTCCAAATAGCAACTCAAATTTAGTTGTTTATGTCTTGCATAGAACAAAATATATAATCTCTGTACTCCCAGTAGGCTCTGTAATTTTAAAGTTTCCTTTTAGCATAGCTTAAAATCCATCACCTTACTCCTACTTCTTCCCACTAACTGCACTCAGCCACCCAAATCACCAACAACAATTTGAACTACAAGAGTAAGAGATTCAAAGGCATAACAACCAAATGCAAAGTGTGAACCTTGCTTCTAACTTGAACAAAACAAACATAAAAAGGATATTTTCAAATAAGAGGAAATTTATTTGTGTAATAAATATTATATAACAGCAAGGAATTATTTAAAGATGTGCCAATGGTCTTATGGACATGGAAGAAATTGTTCACATTTTTTAGAGTTGCGTACTGAAGTTTGTAGGAGTAAAAATATTAAATGAAGGATGTACTTATAACATTCTAAACCACAATGAAAGGGATAAATGAAGTATGTCAAAACTTTGAGAACTGTTAAATCTGGGGGGTAGACAAAGGTGGTTCAGTATATTACTCTCTCTACTTTTATATATATCTGTGTACACCTATGTTTGAAATTTTAATATGTTTTATATATGTTTATATATATATACACATTTAAAATCTGTTTGAAAATTTTCATTATAGCAATAATCCTCCCAGACTTTATTTACAAGGATTGAAGTTACTTCTCATTATTGGATTCATATCTTTTAAATTTAAGAGAAATGCCTTGTGTTTCATGGAATAATTTCTCTAGTTTATTCATAACATTGCCAACTTGGTATAACCCCCACTCAGTTGTCCAAACAAAAACGGAAATCCAATTTCCTAAGAGCAGCTATTTACATATTTATGATACAATAATCGATTACTGCCTTCTTTTGCTCATTTTTCATTGTCTTTTAAGTATATTTGGGTTAATTCACTCCACAATGGCTGAGTTGGGAAGAGAAAAAAAATTAAAGTGAAAATCATCATTCTGTGATCTACATATTAAAATAAAAAAGGTTGGAGTCACAGAGGTAAAGTAAGTAAAAACTACTTGATCTAAGATTATATGTCGATTTTACTTACTTGTATTTTCTTCACCACCACAGGACCACTGGCAATGTAGGACTGGCTTACAGATAAGGCGGCATTCTAAGGTAAAGTATCCTGCAGGAATTCATTATGTGAAGGAGAAGAACTGCTGGAGATAAGGGGCATTCTCCTCCTTATTTTCCTGTCAAGTGCACTGAAATACCAGTACAACAAAAACTAGTTCAGTAATGCTCCTGGACACTGTCAGTGAGCTTTTCCTAGGCCTCCCTGGGCTGGCCTTCCCAGAGGATCTAGCAAAACCAACCAATCTGAGAAGGCAGGCAGGTCTGGGATCAGAGAGGGCCACCTCACCATACAACACCCTTCCTTCCCTGAACGTACCATGGCTCTTGACTGTTAACAAATCTTGATCTCATTTTCCATCTTGATCATTTTCCATCTTCTAGCTTGAAAAGACACCTATGATCTGGCCCCAACCTTCCTAATTGAATCTAACCCTTTGCTGACTGGTTCCCATACTAGCATACCTCTCTCTCTCTCTCTCTCTCTCTCTCTCTCTCTGCTCCCGCCTCTCTCTCTCTTTCCCTGTCTCTCTCTGCCCCACCCCTTCCCCCCTCTCTTTCTTTCCGTGTGTCTCTCTCTCTCTCTCTCTCTCTCTCTCTCTCTCTCTCTCTCTCTCTCTCTCTCTCCCTATCTCTTTCTCCCTCAGTACAGCGCCATAGAAGGGGTGAAATCTGAGCTGCACTTTGGAGGATGTGTAGGCAAAATGGTGGAAGGACCATGTATATGAGGTCGAGGAAGTGGGAGATGAGAGGACTGAGGAAATAGCTTAAGTAAAGGCCCTAGAGGTAATTCCCTAATTTAGATTCTTGGTTATTTTAACCATAAACAGTTAAACAGGCCGATTTATCTCCTTGAGTGTTATATACTAAGACTAAATGCTCCTTGTTAAATTGGGAAATTTGAAAACAAAGGCTAGAAGAATGTTCAACAAGGTGAAGCCTGGCAAATTGCCCTCAGTAAAGCCCCTTCTGTTCACTGCCAAGAATCCAGGAACCTCGGGAGCTCTGGGAAATGCTCAATACACTAACTCCTGCCATCTAGTCCAGACGTTCTTGTTTTGCTCTGGAATTCCCCAGGATCATACAAGCTTTTCTGCAGAATATTTCAATGATCTGGTTTCCAATTTGGACTTTGTTGTTGGACCTTATTTCTCTGATTCCCTTGCTTCCCAGTTCTGCATCAGTCCCAGGCCAGTCCGGCCCACATGCCATACAAGGAGATTGCCAATACAACAACTCCCATCCATTGTACTAAACTGACACATGCCATATTCTCAACAAAATCTACTTACAAGTTTTGTTTAAATTATCATAATGAAAATATATTTACCTGCCACTAAAGAAAAAAAAATTATTAAGTGCCCTTTATACATCAAATACAACACCAAGCTTTTCACACCTTATCTTACCTTTGCAACAAACAAATCTGTGAGAAGGTATTATTTCTCCCAACTGAGAAATGAAAGAATATATCGTAGTGAGTAGGGGACAGATTATGGAGCCAAGTTATTTAGTTTAGAATCCTTGCTCTGCCACCTAATGACTGTCTGGTCCAAGATATTATAAAACCTCTCCATTTCTCACTTTCCTCTTCTATAAAATGAAAGTTGTTGGAAGGATTCAATGTTTATTTCTATAAAGTGTTTAATAAGTTCTTAATAGTTGTTTTCTAAAATTATTATCCATTATTATGAGAAAAAAGTATTAAAGAGTGTCAACTGAACTTCTGATATAGAAAAGTTGGTTTACATTTTGATAAGACATCCCCCCATACACATACAATGCATATTAATAATAACCAAAATATACAAATAGAACCTCAAATTCAACTGAGCTCAAAAGTAAGATCATTATCGTGGCAAAACAGAATAGAAACACAAAGCAGTGAGTGTGCTGATATGAGAGATCTGCAGGGTTACAGCTCTAGAAGCAGCAGCGATGGCCAGGAAGTCAGTTCTTGTGGGGTAACTCACCTTACTCCCAGGAAATGGGCAACTTCAGTAGCCTCCTCTCCCACGAAAGTTGACAAAAAGCTACTGTCAGAGTTGTCTGGGGCTGCAGCAGTACAAAAGCCATAGGCCCAAGGAGGCTGACTACTAACTTGGTGACCGGATCTGTGATATCCCCAGTTATCACCATAGATGGGAGACTCAAAATGCCACTATCCAATCTAGTTCCTTGATAAAGAGAAATGAGCCCAGAGAGACAAACAATCTATCTAAAAAAGCTCCCAATAACAACCAGCAAATCAACATTCAAAACATATAAATAAGTTTGATACTGAGAAAGACAATCTAAAAAATCAATAATTAGAACATAAATTCACTCCACATGAAACTTAATTTTATGGAACAGTCTGACAAAGACCTTAAAATGACTTTAGAATACTCAAAAGATAAATGATGTAATAACTTTTATTTAAAAAGAGCAAGAAATTATGAAAAACAGGCAGTACTGAAGTAAGAACAGGTACGTATGAAAATAAAGATATTGGAAATGTTGAAAATGAAAATGTACTTTAAAAAATAATAGACAAGATGAATTCTAGGGAATTAGTACTTAGAAGGTGGTTTTCTGAGAAATGTACCCAAAATAGAACACAAAGATACAATACACACACACACATATATATTTAGTGTATGTATGTATATATTGTGTGTATATAAAAGACAAAACACAAAATATATATATTATGCAAGGAAGTCTGCTCTCAGAGACCCACAAGAAAATAAATTTTAAATGACATCCTTCAGAAAAGTTAAATAAACCCAGAGCAGTCTCAAGGTAGTATCCATTAGACATCTCAAACTTAACATGCCCCAAACTTATCTCCTGATTTTCCTCCAAAAATCTACTCTACTCACAGTCTTCCTCATCCTAGTATATGAATAACACATGTTAGGCCAAAAATGTTGGAGTCATCCTTTCTCTCAAATACCAAATCCAATCTGTCAATATATCCTGTCTGTTATACCTTCAAATACATCTAGATTCAAATCACTTTTTACTATCTCTACCACTCTTCAAGACATCATCATCTCTTTCTTGAATTATACCAATATTGTTACCTCCTAACTTGTCTTTCTGCTTTACTCAAAATAGAAGTCAAAATAATCCTTTAAAAAGACTAGGTCATCATATTTCTCTGTTCACAAACCTTCTGATGGTAAAAACCAGTCTTACTATGTCTTATACTATCTGGTCCTCATTGCCTCTCTGATTTAACTTCTACATCTCTTTCCCTTACTCGCTCCACTCTAGCCACAAATGGTTTACTTGCTGTTCCTTAAATACTCCAAGCCCATGCCTCTCAACACTTTTGCACCTGACCTGTATGCCCGGAATGCTCTTCCTCCAGCAACCAACCACTTATTATAGTGTTTATTATACTTATCAATATATTCAAATCTTTCATGCTAATTTTTTAAATCGAGGAAAAAAAAAGAGAGAAAGAGAAGTTAAATAATTTGCCTAAGTTTATACAGGTAATAAGTGACAGAGGGAGAATTAAAATGTAGATTGACACCAAAGCCCTTGGTTAATAAAAAGGCATTATTTCAAGGTGCCTGCCCTGATGCTCAGTTATACATTTGGCTTGATCTGACTCATGATAGACATATCAACTTTCTATTATTTGCTTCAGTGGATTTCAACCATTCACTTGGAAAGAAAGACCTATTAAGTACCTAGTAGTTGCTTGGCACTATTCTGTGCCTTAGGAAGAAAGCAGTAGAATAAAAATTCCAAATTACACATAATTCAGAAAGCATGCTCATGTGCCTTTGGAATATATTACCAGAATATAGTGTTTTTAAGAAGTAACTTTCCTAATCATGTTTTATTTAAGTTACATTTTAGATTAATTTCAATCCCTGAATATCTACCATCAGGATGGAGTTAAAGTAGTTTTTATAAACTAGGTGATGTGGATGGAAAGCCAGCTGGAGAACTGAAATATCCTACAGAAAATCTACTCAGTGGACGACCTACTTGTGACTGACTTGAGGTGAACTGTGTCACATTCATTTTAGAGGTATTCTAACTCTTGGACAACTGAGGACATATATTACTGTTGTTAAACTGTTTTCTTACATTAACTGAATGACTCACCGCTAGCCTAAAGAAAGTACTTCACTTGCAAACACAAAGCAATTAATTTTACATTTTAAATGTAAAATACATTTAAAGCCAATATATGAAGAAAAATTCCCAGAAAACGATCAAGACTCAATTACTAGGAAACCAGTTATATGTAACCTCAACTAAATAAAGGTACAGCCTCTGCCAATCTCTTCATTTCCCAGATAATAATTTATTTACCAAGCCATTATCACTAAAGGCTTTTAGCATAAGAAGGCAGAAAATCTTTTCTCTCTCCCATAAACACAGACTTCCATTTTGTCAGATTTAAGAGCAACTCCATATGAAAATTCATTCAAATAAATAAGTATTGGGTTGAGAAAAATATATATCAATTTGATATATATCAAAAAATATATATCAAATACAAAGCCATTCATATACTGATTGATTGTAAACTTTTACCTTACCATGGTTTCTTATTTCTTTCCTTATTTTTTATTTGCTAATCATTAAAATAATTCTGAATAATGCAAAAAAAAATTATGATTGGGACAAAACCAGCATATGTCCCTAACCTTGATATAAAGTAAATAATGTATGTTTACTCAAGCTCGAGACCATCAGTCATCACCACCATCATCTGAATGAAAACAGCTATAAACAATAATTTTAGTAATAACAAACTCTTAGCCTGGCTATTCAGAATAACACACTCAGATTCTTAAAACACCACATATCACATATCAGAGTAAATGATACACAGGCAACCAAGGGAGGAATAATTAGTACTGTTCCGATATACAGTACAAAGAGTTTTATTTCATACAAATGAAAAAGGAAACTGAAAAACATGTACTTATCTACATTTAAAAAAAATTAAAAGGAGTGAGGCTTTCAGGGAAAGTAAAAGAAAGATAATCTGAGAATTTCAGAATCACTTCCAAACCTCTACCATATTAATGTTGTTAGGAGAAATTCTACTTTTCTTATCCATCCAAGTCCAAAGTTTTGCAAAGCAAAACTTGAAATGCCTATAACATAAAAAACAAGTCAGACTATTTACTTTGAATTGGAGTTGGGAGGGAGTTGCTACACACTTATACTTGGAGCAGCATACGCTTTAGGGTTAGAAGAAAAAATTACCCACAATGGAAAAAAAAAAAGGTGTTTGCTTCACAAGCTTCGTGCTTTAAATATTCATGCAGTAGCCTAAAATCATTTACTGATGATACTGAACAAACTGATCTAAGGTTCCAAGTACAGGTAGGAAAAGAGTCAGGATAGAAACAGCTTGAAGAGATACAGTACACTTTCTGAGAACAGAAACTTTATCTCCATTTATTTTATATATTCCTATAGTTTCTCATTTGTCCTATCCAGCCCTTCTCTCCACTCCTCTGCAACTCCCTAACACACAAACGTACTTTGTTGATAATCTTAAAGCTACTTATTAGGGTCCGTACATACTAATGTTTATATAATACTCAAAATGTCTTTTATTTTTATATCCATTTGGAGACTCTCAAGAAAAAAAAATTTCTAGAGAGCACAAAATCCAAATTCCTCATCCTTGCTCATAGAGCTCTACCTGTTTGGACAACCATGTTCAACTTCATCTTGTAACATTCTGTTCTTTACACACGTCAAGGGCTTGTGCATTAGCTGATCCCATTGCTTGAAAAGCTCCTCCCTCAGAAAGCTGCTGCTGCTTATTAGTCAAGCATTGGCTTACTTTAGTGTAAGAGGAAAGAGAGACTTTTCCTTACCACCAAACTCCATCATATCAACATGCATATTGCCATCTGACAGTTTATTATTTTCTAGACATCTTTTAACATATAAACTCCCATGAGATCAGGAACACACTCTGTCCTATCTACTTCTCTATTCCCAGTACCTGGAACAGGGCCTGGCACCCAATAGGGGGCTGAATAAATATCTGTTGAAGAAATAAATGACTTGTAACTTACTAACTCCATTAAACGAGCCTTTCAAAAGGAACCAGGTTGATAAAGAAAGAGGGTAGAGTAACTGGAAAAGAAAGTATAAACAAAAATGCTTTCCAAAGAAATGACAAGAGAGACAGCAGGTGATTCAACTCTTTAGCTTCCTTAAACAGGAATAAACACATTTAAAATCTCCACACACCAAGGTTAAAGCACTCATAAGATATTTCCTACTGAAATCCCCAAGTAGCTTATAAAAAATCAACTTTCTTAGCTTAAATGTTACCCTAAGAAATCATTTTTTTCCCCCAAGATTCAAGAACAAAACCAAGTAAAGGGTTCAGAACCCAGTATTAGGGATCAGGTTTGTGTAAAGTATTATTTAACTGAAGTTTGTACAGTTGTGAATACGGGGTAGAAATTGTGTTTCAAATGACCAATGTTTCTAAGTTTTAATACTGCATTTAATCTAAACCTATAACTTTTCCCTTCTGTCTTACAGTTCTTTGGGAAACCTCCTCCAAGCTGGTGGCTTCAACTATTTCCTTGCACAGCTGACTCTCAAATACATACCTCTATCCAGAGTAACTCACTGTCCCTGTCTGTGTGGAACTGAGGGGTTTCCCAGAATGCTGAATTTCCGGTGTTTGAAAACTGGAGGAGTCCGAGGGTGCCCTGTCTCCAACAATGACCCCTCTCCCAATCTCCTGACCTACATTTCTGTCTGCTATCTCCCTGGGCAGCCTCCCAACACTACCTCAAACTCATTATGTCTAAAGTATTATCCTACCTCCCATCAGTCCCTTCTTCTTGCCTTACTATTTTTTTGTTGTTGTTGTTAATGGCATTAATTATTCTTCCCACCACCTGGAACAGACAGCTTTAATAAACAGAACTTTTCTTGGTCTTTCATTTCTGTCTTATAAATTATCTAATTTATTTCTCTAACCCCCCCAAATTAAAATACTAGAAGTTCATTTAAGAACAAGAACCATGTTTTACCAATATTTTATATTCAATAATGCCATCACAAATTCCTACATAAGCAGGTGATAATAAACTTTTGTTAAAAACTGCTAATCTCTGAAGCAGTATGAAGTTTCAAAAAAACTAGATTCTAGTGCTGGCTCTGTCTCCAACTAAATCACTTTATTTCTCAGTGCCTAAGAATAAAAAGAAACACTTATTAAAATGCTTTGAAATTCAATGAGATGTTATTATCTGGGTTACTGTTATAGAGAAAGCAATGATCCTAAATTCTTTACCCAAAACTCCTGGTAAGAATGTCCCCAAAACACCTCATGCATGGCCCCATACAAGCTTTAGCTCCTTGTTCAGGTCTTCATAAGACTCTCTTAGGTCCACAGAGTTAAAGTTTCAAATATGAACCCTAATACCTGTCTCTTAATTCACAGCAATTCTGGCCTACCACATCCCACTCTCAATGACCAAACAGGATGTTTCTAACACTACATCTTGCACACCGTAAGTGTTCAAGAAATCTTACTGAATGATTAAATAAGGACCAGTCAATTGTTGGTGACAACAGCTGCATATTCCCCGTGCCTTCAGTTAGGCCAATAATTGTGAAACCGGGTATAGAAAAGAAGGGCTGGAACTTTAGGCTTCACAGTGGTGAAGTTACTGTGCCTATAAAAACAAGATAGCCTAATCTAGAGTTCTGACTAGTCAATGAACTGTCTGTTTACTCCCCAGCAAGGAAAGATTACTTTATAAGGAAGTGATTTCAAAACTCCAGAGTTGTTTGAAGGAATTGAAAAGTAAAAATGGGATCACACAAGGCTCCTAAGAACAATGTGACAAACTCTAGTTGTCTATTTTGGTTCCTCATCACACAAATCAGGGGTCAACAAGGAAAAGGGAAAGGTTCCAGACTATGGCAGTACTTGGTACTTTGTGCCAACTCAATGCAGTCACCAACCACAGCCCTGGGGAATTCCAATTCTGCTTTTGTTAGCAAGTGCCTCTCCTTTGAAAGAGCAGACATCCCCTTTGTCTGAAGGCTCTTTTGTTTCCTTTCACTCCCATGTCATATTAATACAAAATAAACAGTGTCTCCAGACTCTGAGTACATCATAAAAATTGTAACTCTTACAAGAGATTCAAGGTTCTTCATAAACAGTTCTCACTAAATGTTATTAATCCATAAAATACTCCTGAGAGATCAGTTTACCAGTTCTAAAGAAAGTTTACTAAAAATGTATCCAACTTCTCTCAATCTTTCATATCCCAAAACCCCCAGACTTTCCCAATCAGAAACTAGAAAGAAATATTGTATAATGAGTAGAATGCTGAGATGAGAGTGGCCTTCTCAAAATAAAGGGAACCCTTTATTTTGTCAAAGGACACAGTAGCCCAGAGAAGCTAAATGTCTTTCCTAGTGTCAAAAAAGTTGGTAGATGGCACTCAGCTCTAATTCGTACCTCAATATTCTTTCCTCTATACTCCAAGGGAGGTGGTGGTTAAGGGTAGGGGTGTGGGAGAAACCAGACCACTTTGATTTTCCTGTTTGTCACAGTCAAGTAGTAGAAATTATTTAAAAAAAAAAAAAAAAGGCTGACAAAAAAGAGGCACAGAGTTTTCTTGGTCCACCCTCCCTCCCCTCATGCTAAGTGCTATGGCTTGATGGCTTGAATCCCTACTAAATGTAACAGAAATGAACAGGCCAGGCCATTGCCATTGCTGGTGTTTGGGCCTTTGTGTTGTTTTGAGTAGATCACTGGAGCAAATTATTGTTCCATAAAAAGATTAGTTCAATTTCTATCTACAAGGCTATCTCTCTTATTGTGGATAAGTATTCCAAGATAAGCCTAAAACCCTCATACTGAAATCAAATTACAGCTGTATGCCCAACTAATTGGTCATTAGACTATTTTGTTCCAATAAATCAGGTTCCCTGACTACAAAGTGGCTTTCCAATGGCTTCATCCATCCACCTAAGTATGGTAATATACAGCTATTATTTGTTGAGTGCTGATTAGTTATATTAGTTATATAACTAAGAAATGTTATGTTGATTTCCTCAAACTCATTCTATATGGTTATTTTTCTTAACTTAGAGATTTTTCCAACCTCCAATTAGTTCATAAGCTAAATTCTATACTCCATTCATTCTTTGATCAAATATTATTTTTATTATTTCAAGTTCATGTTTATTATTTCAATTAAACTGAACAATGACATATGCGCACAAATGCTGTGTACATGTGCATGCACATTTTAAAAAGAGAACATAACCCTGAAGCATGGAGAAAAATGATTTGCCCAAATGAGGTCCACTAAGAAAGCTACATATCAACAGAAGCCATCTTAACCTCCCTCATCATCAAACAATGTTGAGGTTTACTGCAGGCTAAAACATCAGGAGCTATTTAGAAGCCTCAGCTATAAGCACAGGCAATAATGACGACAACCAAATTTAAATTGAATTACCAATCAGAAGGCCATGAAGGTAAGGGCAAATGTCAGTAGATTAAAAGAGGTTAGAATGATATAGCAGGTTCTCTTAATATTTAATATAACCATGCTCTGAGATTAAGGAGAAGAAAATTAATATTACAAACTCTGGGATTTTACTAACAAAGCTATGATAGAGATTTATCACTGAAAACAAGATTCCTCTGTTATTGTGTCTAAATGACTCAGTATTATTATGAGAACTTTAAAAACAAGTATACAAAGTTCCAGAAAGAAGGTAATATCTGACTCAACTAAATAGTAGGTTTAAAAATACAAATCCAGGAGTCACAAACCAAAAACACATCGATTTAGAATGTAAACATTAAGGCATCCTAATTTTCCCAAATCCTTTTAAATTTAAAGGATTTTCTCCATAAATTCTATAAATTTAAAGAATTTTCTCCATTAATTCTATAAAGAATATGGCTTCTCAGAGTGAATCATTATTTAGTTATTCTTTAATTATTAATATGTCAAATAAAATTCATAGGACCCTCAGAAATAAAGTGTCTTAGACACATTTGCCAAAAGAGATAAAAGGTTTAGACAAGATTGTTTATTCTTTCATTTAGAGTTGAATAACTTTTTCCCAAATCTCATACATTACATTCTATATTTATTTCTTGCTCAACTGCATATTCATTTCAGAGACTGGCTCTTTCATTCTCTAGTTAAGGTAGAAGAAATTATTTTTTCATTATATTTCAAGTGTTTAGAAGAAGTTTTCTACTGAATTTGAATTATAGTAGATATAATTAACTGATGAAGGCTTAAATACATATTTAAATTACTTCTGTCCACCATAATTGTTGACGTCCATGAGTTAGCACTAGCATTTTATGACAAAAACTGCTAAACATGAGCAGTTCATTTTTTCAGGCCAATAATGTGAAAATGATTATTGCAATAAGTACTTGTAGATTAACCTATATTTCAATAAGCAGAGCAATTCAAATATACCACGAGTAAGACAATATCAAGTACTTAGGAACCTCCCTTCTAGATTTAGAATTGTAGTAAGCAATTTGTCCCCTAATATTTAAGCTTTTATTTTACGGTTGGACAAATAAACGCTAGATTCCCCAGCTTAACACTCTAATTTAGGATTCTGTTCATTTTCATTGGAGAAACAACTTAAAATACTAAGGCCAGAGAGAGAAAACAAGCAATTTTAAATGTTATCAAAAATTTGAATTTAGATTTATGACTTTAATGCACTAAACCACTCTAATCAAATGCTTAGGCAGATAATTATGTTTTTTAAAGAGGTTATGAATACTTCATCAAATTCTGAATAGAAAGCACCATATAAGAAAATCAGATTCTACAAAATTAATTCTACTGATTGATTGTTATGTGTGTGTATACAACTGTTGCTTTCAAAAGAATTCCCAGAAAAAAATAATAGTTTCCCATTCCTATTTATTCTTAGATGATTGTTTAATAGTGAATAGTTTAATTAGTTCAACAGTGAATTGTTTAATAGACTGTTTAATAGTGAAGTCAGTTTACATTTGAAGACAGTTTGAATAATCCTATTAAAAACAAATTCAAACAATGTGGTTCATGATTAACTCTTCAGTTATTTATCTCTTTAAGTGATCCCTTCCTTAACACAGCTATAGTTCAAGAGGTAGCCAACAGTTGGCCTCCATTTCAGTGGATTTTCAAGAACAATCAGATTTCTTTTTGTAAACTTTTTAAATGTTATATGCCTAAATAACTTTTTCATAACTTAAGTTTATAAAAAGATTTCAAAAGGATCCAAAAGACTCACATTTTCTTTTAAAAATAAAAGCTAAACAAAAGGAAGCCACACACATTGTAAAGATACTCTCTGCAAAACATTTTGTTCAGCAGAACTGAAATGCCTCCAAAGGGATCAAGAACCACTTGGTTTGGAAGCAACAGCTGAGAACTCACAACAGGTTGGTTAAAAGCCAGCACTAGAGGCCATGAGGAGATCTTCAGAGAAGATCAGGAGTGGCTGAAACACCGGGCACTGGGACTTGCCCAGTCTCCCCACTCTATTTACTTGGAACGCTTTCAACAGTACCTTTCAACCACACAGTGCAGCTGCTCAAAAGCATCTATTGTTGGTCCTCTGTTCTCTTCTTTTACGCTCTCCCCTAAAGACTGCAATCTTACTATGATGTTTACAGCAGCAACTCATAAATCTAGAGTGCTGTTTCTGTTATACCACCCAAACTATCCCTTATCTCCAAGTTCTGACATAAATATTTTTACCAAGATATGCCATCATTATCTCGCACTCAACACATACAAAACAAATGTATTCATCTTTATTAAACTTATTCCCTCCTTCAATTTCCTTGCCTTTGATGGTATCAACTCCATTTTTATGTTCACCAAGGATTAAATTACAGGAACAATCATGGACTCTCTGGTGACCTCTATCACTCACATTCAGTGGGTTCATGTATCTGACTAAATTTTTCAAAGACGTTCACCACAGTATCTCCCATCCCACATGTACTTCTACAATATGTTCTTGCCCTGTCATCACTGAATAGTGAAATCGAATTCTTCTCCCCTTGAATAGGGATTAGACTTAATACTCACTTATTACCAAAAGAATGTGACTAAAGCAATGCCACAAGACTTCCAAAACTAGGTCAGAACAGATCATGCAATTTCTGCCTGGTTCTCTAGGAATACGCTCTCTGGGGAATGTAAGATGCCATATAAGAATTTCAGCTACCCTAAAACTGCCACGCTGAGAGGCCACATGTAATCCCAACTAGGCCCAGTCTTCTGACTATCCTACCAAGGTGCCATAAATGTGAATAAAGCTGTGTTGGACCCTCCTGATCAGCTCATCTTTCAACTGAATGCCACCCACTAAATTCAGTAAATACCTTAAGGAGAGGAATCACCTAGTTGAGTATTCTTTAATTCTTGACACATAAAATCATGAAATATAAAATACATCCATAGCTTTTCTTCTAAGCATTCAATACATCATGTGTTGAGCTGTTACTATGTGGGGTGAATGTTAATTGAGATACCACTTCTTTCCCATTGTTCCCAGAGCCACCATCACAGAGGAAGCTTCCGTCACCTCAAATCTAGATCATTATAACAGATTCCAGGTTGTCCTTACTACAAGCTGTTATTATCATCTATCTAACCTAACATTTCCAAACAAAACACTGACACCTGATAATGTTTTACATTTTTAGAATGCTTTACAATGCAAAATGGCCTTCATAAATATTTATTTTTTTTGATCCATACAACAAAACCCAGAGAGATCTGTAAAGAAAGCAAATATTCTTTTCCTTACTATAGAGATGAAGAGATCAGAGGCTAAGGAGATTAACTTTCGCACAATTTCATTGCCAAAAAATGGAATGGATATAAACAGAAGAGCCTCTGTTATATACTACTACTGTTTCTCTATTCTTCAATGCCTCCCTTCCTATTATCTATTTCAGATAAAAAATATTCAGTGCCTCTCTTCATCCCTACTACAGCAAATCTCCTCTCTAGGTATCCATAATTTGGCCTCAATCTATCCAGTTATATGGTATTGCCTAGTGAACTCCACCATCACCACCTAGACCACCACCACTACAATAAAGCCAATATATTTATTCACCTAACAATGTCATGCTGATTCTAGCCTCTGAATATTTGCTCACAAAGTTTCTTCCTTTCTTCTTCTATCTACTTAAACCTTGCTTATGCATTAGCACAAATTCTACCTCCTCCATTAAGCACCACCAACCTATCCCTATTGCTTTCTTTCTCTGATATTCCTACAGAATTTGTAAATTTCACCCAAATATTGCAAATTATATTAAATTGTTTATCTTGTTCAAATGTGTTAGTCTCACTTTCCAGGCTGATATTTAGCTAACACACATCTGTACATACAGTAATATATTTAGCTAACACACAACTGTACATACAGTTGGAAGTTTAGAGCCAAAGTCTGTTCTGAGCAGTCAGTGCCCATGACATACCATTTGTTAAATATTTTGAATTTCATCCCTGCCTATTTTCCAAGCTAAACCATAAGCTCTTTGAGAACAGGAAACTTGTCTTATAAAGAAGTATTATATCCTCCAAACCAAGCACAGTACTAAGCACACAACTAGTGTTCAATATATATTTATTAACAGATATGAAGGGAGTGAAATGATTTGTGTTATGAAAAAAAAATTCTTAAATTATGTCTACATTGAAAAGGAAGTTGAAAAGATAAAATATTTTTAAGATCAGTAGTTTAACATCAAAAATACTTTTTTAATGTATCATTTAAAGATATTCTGTGCAGCCTATAACTGTCAAAATGTTTTATAAATGTTTTTCCCAGGAGTGTGAAAAAAATGCTTCAAAAATATTCAAGTAGATGTCTTAACAGCCCAAAATAAAATGTTTGCTGAGGCTACAAGGCTGGCAGGACTCTGCTTCATTTCAAAAAGTTTCCAGGCAATGGAAATGTTTTCCTGGAAAATACTACCTTGTATTTGGAGAACACTTGCCATGAACACTTAGTCATTAAGTAATTTAAGGTTTCCTCAGAAGCTCTTTGGAGGAAATCTAGTATATGAATGAATGAAATTATCAGCACCTATAATGTAAAAATAATACATTGGCTACATATATGAATCTACCTAAGTATTTTTCCAAAGGGAAAAAATCTAAAAAGACTTTTTAGTCTACTTACCATTCTTTTAAAATTTTCTGTAAGATAAAACTGGAAAAAAAAAAACCCATATATTCATCTGTAATATATACAAATCCAAAAAACCAGAGGATTTATTTTATTCCAATTGCCAAATAATTTTCAAACAGATAAAATAGTCATTTTATTCAAAGAAAAGAAATGGTAACTTCAAAGCTATTTTTAGCAAAATCTTTGAATTTGCTTCAAATCACCTTTCAATAAAAGAGCACTTAGTTTGGACATTTTACTCAATTGTCTGCAGTAAATCATACAATGAAACCTAAGAAAACAATTTCTTGCATGAGTTTTAAAGCCAACTAAGTCTTATTCTTTTAAACATCAAAAGATATAACTAAATTCTACTTCAAGCACACAGTTGGTACATTCAGTCATTTAAAAATGTACACAAAAGCATCATTTATTTTGCTTTACCTGTTTAGTATTTCAGTGAGTTTCACAAAGCCAGTGTAAGCCAGTTCAAATGCTCCTCTGTGCCTGGACTGTAAAAGGTGTTTTTTAAAGTGAGCTCCTATTTCTTTTACCTTTAAAACAAAATAAAAAATAAGTATTCAATTTATATTTACATTTACAGGTATATTTATATCAGTAATATTTAGAATTCAGGTCTAGATGTCCATCCATAGCACTATGTGATGGGCAGTATTTTAAGCATTTTTATATCATTTAACTCAATAAGTCCATGAAATAAGTATTCATTATCTCTACTTTACAATGGAGAAAATGATGTCCAGAAAGGCCAAGTAAATTATCCAAGGTCACATAGCAAAAAAAAGTGGTAGAAGTAGTTAATAAACTTAGGCAGTCTAGCTCCAGAGTTGGTAATCATTAGCTGCTACATTAGAACTGCATCCCAGGGTCTGGTTAACAAACCTGGGTTCTCTTTGTTAGCACATAGCATTCAATACCAACAAATCACACAATGTGACAACCCTCACACACCAAAGCCTAGGTGAAATAGTTACCTTTTATTCCCTTAAAAAATGTTATTCTATTGTGGTTAAAATATACATAATAAAAGTTACTATTTTAACCATCTTTAGGGTATAATTCAATGGCATTCATTATACCTACACTGTTATACAACCACTGCCACCATCCATCTAAGAAACTTTTTCATTTTCCCAAAATGAAACTCCAACCATTAAACAACTCCCAATAATTATCTTTCAGAGATATACAAATGTTAATGGTGAGATTTAGTGCAAAGGGCCTTCTGAAAATTGACAGGCATCACGTTGAGTCAGAACCATGGAATTTTCCAAAATGCTACCCAATCATTATCCTATATATTGCCTTTCTACAAGCAAGTTTAAACAAATAACAAATATGACTATTTTAAAGAAGACATGACTGATCATTAGTTGTTGATGAGGTTTTGTACAGAATTTACTGAATTGGTTGGACTTCTTGTATGTCTATACAGCAGAAATTTGGTGGCTTTCGGCTGTAAAAAAATCTAGAAATTTTATAAAACTCAAGACCAAAGCTATAATTGGCTATCTCTTGACCCAGATCTCCCCAGCAGATTACAGTACAGTGAAAAAGCAAGCTGACCCAAGATAGTTAAAATATTCTTGCCTAGAAACACCTTCTACCTCAGCACAGTGACTAGATTAGTGTTCTGAACACATTAGAGGTGATAAATAGTCAAGGAGTAGTTAAACAGGTGACCATGGGCAAGTATCTGTTTCTTAATCAATAAACTGGGGATAACAGCAGTACTGTATCATGGGTCATGTATTAAAATGAGTTAATATATAAAAGCACAGAACAGGCCCATAACCTATTAACCATTTCAGTTCAATATGAGCTGTCTGGGTTTCCAAATGGGAGAAAAATAAAGACATACTCCATATTCAAAATATATCTGATTGTAGAGACAATGAATAATATCCAAAGAAAGAATCAGATACAAAACCAACAAAGAACCAGAAAAGCAGTATATAATAAAATTTTTAAAAATCTAACACCTCAATATCTCAAAGAGTGATATGCCATGTTCCTCAGCTAAAGTTTTCACATAAAGATCTGAAGATAGTCCTAATTTTTAATTTTAAAAGGCTACATACTATTAGCTATAAAAAAGCAACACAATAAGCCTTATCACTTTATCTTCAACAAGGTAATTTCAGAGTATATTTTGAACAGATTACCAAGCCTTAAATCTGAATTTAACCACCAAGGTAGATCTGAAGCTCAATAATCCTAGAAAACGGGTACAAGAAAAACACCAGTTAACTAATTTGTTGTCTGTTACATGTCACATCTCTAGGTATCTATAATTTACCAGCAGATTATTTAGGGGAGCTAAATGGTTCATCTAGTGCATAAAATCCACAAAAGACAAATGTAAATACATTTTTTATTTGTCCTTTATCTATACAATAGAGAGAAATACAGTATAAGATCAAGGCTAATTCCACTCATGATAAATTAGATAAAGCCCAAGAGGTTTTAAGTATAGGTGGGACATTTCTACCAAGAGCATTGTGCAGTAGTTAACATCTGAGACTCTGGAGCTAAGAGGGCTAAGTTCAGGAATCATACTTGTCCTCATTCCTCATACAAGATAATAAAGCAACATAGATCACTCATCTGGGAAATGAGGATTACACATATAAGCATTTAGCAGACTACCTCGCACAGAGTAGTAAACAATAAATGTCCATTTTTGTTTTTATTTTGTGTCATCAAGTAGTAAGACTTAATCCTAAACTTTAAAGTTTGACTTTAAAGTACAGACACTTCTTATAACCCTAGAATGTCAGTAGTTAGGATTTTCTAATTCTACTTTTGTTAAATGAATTCTACTTTATAAAATTTTACGGTTCAGTGAGATAATTAATGTTTTAAGTGGTACAGTCTCTATTATAGTGATTTCTTACTAACACTTAGGAATTCTTCAAAGTCTAAACATTGTTCTCCTACATAATAACAACAAAGATAATGGCTTTATGGTATTCAGACATCTTCTTACTGGAATGTTTATTCTTTGCTTTCTAACAAATTCTGAACCATGTGACATTTTAACTGTTGACCTTTAGGCTGTCTTTTCAAAAAGATTTTCTCAGGCCAAAATTCTAACTTGACTGATCCAAAGTAAAATGAAAAATTATACTAAATCATAATGTAATGCACATTTATTTTCAATAAACTATATCTGGAAGAAAAGAAAGAATTTCTCTTGTATCCTCTATTATATTTCTAAACCCTTTGAGGTCCAAGAACCACATATTATATTTATGTTCCCACAATACCTTTATACCAAAACAGTCAATAAACAGGTGACTAAATGATGTTCTTAATTTTATTTCACAGCTTAAAAATGGTAAACTCTATTTAGTATAATTCAATGGATACTTATTCACAACTTCTAAAAAATAAACCTTGGCAAAGAAAATACAAAAGGCAATTTATTTAAGACTTATGAATGCTAGAAAACACAAATGCCATTTTGTCATCCATTACAGAAAATTTAAAGCAGAACAAAAGACCCTGAGGGAATGTATAAATCCAGTTAGACATGTACATCATGAAAATTACAACAGAATCTAAAGTAGAAGTTTAAAAAAATACCTAATTTCTAATAGATAAAAATTATTTTTATTCAGGTGATTTCTTTGACAATAATTACCAGGAAGGGGAAAGCAGTTTGAAGATCTACCCCAAAGCTTCTTTTTAGGAGTATTAGGGGAAATATATAAGTATAGGAATTGATACTTCAGGGAGAGGAAGTTGTTTTAAAAAATCAGTAGGCACTGGGTATCTGATATCCCATGGAAAAAGGACCAACAAAATGTATCAAGCAAAAGCTCTACATCGGCAAAATATCCAGCTTGAAACTTACACACGCACCAGTCAGGAAGCCATGAGATAAGGTTGCACATACCGTTCACTCTTTAAGGCTCTCGACTTACATCCCTCAAAGCTGGTTTTATCTCTGCCTCTTGTACAGGGACATTATGAAAGAGCCTTTCATTATGTGATTACCTTGCAGGAGGAGAGTCAGACACGCCTCTGAAAGAACACATTTTCCTCTTGGTGAAGCAGCCCAGGACACACAGCTTCACAAGAAGTAATTTAGAGAAATGAATTATTTGTTAAAAAGTTCAGTAGCAAGTGCCTTACTGTCCTATTGCTTGCAAAAATTTAGTTGGGTATGAGAAGTAAGACAAATTAATTTAAAGAAATGTTAACTGAGCAGTTCAGAACAAAGACAGCACTGTGCCATGTCAGAACACAGACTGGAGAGAACTCGGTTCCTGTCCCAGAGCTACCACAAACCAGCTTTGTGATCTTAGGCAAACCAGGTAACATCCAAGGGCTTCAGTTTCCCCTTGTATAAAGGAGCTGGATAATATCATCTCTGTGATCCTTCCAGCTCTAATAGCTTGTGAATACAGCACTGAATATTTGGAACTATAAATGAGCACCAATTTTTTTCATACAGTAACAAAAATCCCCAAATTGTAATCTTACTACCTGCTGGCCTGTTATAAACCACACTCGTGTAAGCAGCATTTTAAGTGGTCACCCCTTTAAATAAAGGTCATATAATCAGGATGGGCTTAAAGGACCTGGTCTACAAAAGAAATCCTCCCTGTCATCTACATGCAAGACATGAAATTTCCAATTATAACAGAATTACACTATTTTTTCAAGAGTGAAGGGTGAGTGGAGAGTAAGAGAAGCATAACGCTGAACATCAGTATTTTAGGGTATATGAGAGAAAAGCAGGTCACAGTTACAGTTGTTCTTGAGAATGATAAATCTAAGTTCTACATTCTCTCCTACAAAGGGCAGCATTCTGCCTTTAAGTCACTTCACTGCCTCTGCTCTACAGATTTGTTATGGTCATCTTCATCTCATGTGTTAACTTCTAAGTTCTTAATTCTTGTTCTAGGTGCACAGAAGACCTAGTGTTGCCAAGACAACTTGGCCCTTGGAAGGAAGGTAGATCTTAGGCATAGCCCAGCCATGCCAATGAAAATTATTCTTCTCTGTGATTTATATTTTTTAACTCTTAAAAGTTAGGGTACATGGAGTATTTTTAATTTAAAGACATTTCATAAAGCAAAATTTTATGTTTAAAAGTGGGACTCCTCTACTATATAAACAACACTAATTTCCTGATGACTTTGGGTTTTCCTTGACTAAATACTCCTAAACTGAGGCATTTCTTTAAAGTCAGCATGATTAAGAATAAAAGTTTTCCACAGAAAGCTGAGTTTCAATGTCAGAAACAGTGCTATCACATACACTCCTTTGTTAAGTGGTTTATTTCTTCTCAAAGATGTCACCACGTGACTGGTGACATGGAAAAATGACTGCACCTCTAGAATAGAAACTAATATTTTACAGAAAAACAGGATGCTATTTGTTATTCAAGAAAACAGTCATTATGATTCTTTGATTTAGAAGAACTCACTTTGTTACTGTTGCCATTGCTCTTTTACAAACATCTCCTTTATTTTATATTAATTCCCATTACTAACATGGTATCCCACATAAATTCATAAGATTTGGGTGCCATGTAAAAGGTATCAAGGCAAAATAATTTTCATAGGAAGCTTTCAGGTCTTTCTTAGTTACAGTACAAGCAAAATATGTTTCACTTACTTTAAAAAAAAACCACTATCGAACAAATGCAAAAACAGTAAATGTTTCGATTTGTCCTTGAAAAGCTGAGAAGTTAAGGGACTCTAGCGCATGTTTACTGCTTAGTAAGATGGTGAACATCAGTGAAGCAATCATTAATCATAGCTGGATTCCTCAGGAAAGATGTTGGCATTGGCACTACAGCCGTCACCAGCAATGACTACAAGTAACTCTAAGACACTAACGCCTATTTGATTTGGAAGAGAATGAGGAACATAATGATGCTGGCAGAGTACTGTTCCCTTTTGCCATTCTCCATCTCCGGGCCTTGCAACATCACAAACCCAGCTGTTAACCAGATGCAAGCACATGAGCCACAGAGAGTGTGAGAATAAAAATATTAGCATTATTTCCATGGAACTAGTCACATGGTTATTATAGAAATAATCATCATTAGCATACTACAATGTTTGTTCTTTCTTAAATGTTATAAAACCCTCAGGGAAAAATTATCTTTATTTAAAAAGGTTAAAAATGAAAGTCCATGTTATATATCTTTGCTGGAAAATGGTGGGAAATGGATTTGTTGAAACCATATGAAGAGGAAAAGAGGATCAATTAAAAACAGAAATCTAATAAATCTAAAATATTTCCAAATGAAATGCTTGTGGTAAGCTAATTTCTTGTAAACACTGCATTCAAGTCACTTGAACAGTCCCAGATGGTGAACTAACTCTGTGGTCTTAAAATAAAAGTCAGCCAACAAACCAAAGTGACTACAACTTTATTATCAATGTAGTGAGAAACAAGAGATCCATAATCAAACAATATATTACTTTTTTCTCTTTGCAAAATTTAAGAAGTTTGTGGAATTTTACTAAAGACAATTTCATTAAAATTTAAGATTTAAATTTATATGTGTTAATTAAAATTAAAATGATGAAGTTAAAAGTGAGTTAAAATCTACACTTTTTTATATAACTTAGAAATATAAAAATGTTTCTAAAAATGTCATAGTTTTATAATGTATTGCAAGGTCTAATTCCTAAACTACCATATACTTCCTTCAGTCGACATCTACATGATTTTATTCAAGAAACACTCAAAACTTTTTTTAAGTTGAGTTATAAATAAAAGTTTGTGATCTGTGCTTTTACCAGAAATGACACCAGGTGAAATAAATATCTACCCTACCTGATCCATTGTCAATAATCCATCAGGAGATTCTGGCACAGACTGCATGGGTAGAAGCTGGCACAGTGTGCCTAAAAGTAAAGCAACTTCCTTCATACTTCTCCAACAGCATACCAGCACCATCTGAGCAGTTACATCACATGTTTTTCCTTCTTTACCTTAAAAAAAAAAAATCTATTGCAACACTTGATTGCTCACAGCCCAGGTTTCTTAGAACAAGCTTATTCATAATTTCCCCAAGAATAATCTGCTTGAACAAACCAATTTGTCATAAGTTATATTTACAAAGGAGAAAATAACATTTGTTGAGCATGTGCTATGAGTAGGAATCATGCTAAGTATTTTTCAAATATACTATTTTCAAAATAAGTTTAAAAATAAAACACAATATTATTTCAAAAGTCAAGTCTAACCTTTGGAAATCAATTTAAAAAACTCCCTCTGGCACTCATTCACCAAAAAATATGACTATAACAAATATACTTCATTATTTATTTTGGTGAGGGTGGCTGTTATATCAGTAAAGGAGTAGGACAGGACATTTAAAGTCAAAAGAAAATATAAATTATCTTTCAAAATATATTTAAATTCCATGTCCAATAAGCTATAATTATTCTTACTCTCTTTCTAGTTTTAGAAATATTTTAGTACTGACATTAAAAAAATCCAAGACAAATTTTTAAATTTAAAAGGTACACAAACAAAACAATATTTATAATTTAATCCTACTTGTGTTTTTTAAAAGCCCGCTAAACTAAAAGGATAAATGTACATACACATAAATACATAGAGCAGGTCTAAAAAGATATACACTCAAGGGAAGAAGATTGGGGAGGAAATAAAGTAGGACTTTAATTTTTTAATTCTTATTTACCTCTGTATTATTTAAAACTATTACAATATATATAATATGTAATAATATATAAATATATAATATATATTTGTTATTTTGTATAATTAGAAAAGTTTTTACAAGACAATATCCCCATCTAGTGGACAATGCAGAATATGTAATAAATTGCTAAGATACTGCTTCTGATGACTTTGTAGCATTCTACAAAATTACAAAATAACAAATAATTGGAAAATAGGCAGTAAGAACTTGAACTCTAGAGGCTTTGTACAACAGAGAGACTCACATTTTTCTGAATAATAAGGTTTGTTTCCTTCAAAAGGCTTTACTGACTATAAGGGTTCTGACTGCAGACAACAATGAACCACATACTGCTGGGAGAAGTCGACTGCTACCCAAACCCAGTTCACCGTGAATCACTGCTCTTACATCACCTGGCTGTCAAGACAGGTTTTAGTATTCAAAGGCTTTTTGTTGTAGCACCTTATGTACTGCACTGGGGCACACCATTTTCTGATAAAAGTCTTATAAATTTATTCCCCAAAATAAATCATTTATAAACTCAAAAAGGGCTTTATTTTCTAAAAATGTTCTGCACATTTGCAACCTCCGATTTACTATATGAGAAGGGCATTTTGTACATTTTTTTGTTACTTAAACACTGACTGCAATACTGATTTTATATATGCTACCTTTGATTTCTGCAGAAGTATCAATACTCGATACACTGGCCTTCAAGTCCTCCAAATCAAAGCAATCACATTCTTTCAATATTTTGGCTTGATTGAAGTAATCATTAGTATCTCGTGGTTGAATCTCATTCAGAATTGTCTGTAAGCGGTTTGCTGACTCTGAGTGAAAGAGATGAGAGTACATAAAACCCCAGTTCCAAACCAAATGCCAATTTCCTTTAAGGGTATTTGTCCTCAAAATTTTTGTAATTTTCAATACTTGATAATAAGCTTTATTAGAAGGGACTCACAGGGCAAATAATGTGAAAATTATTTATAAACCTCTTCATGACACTTCAGTGTATTTTTAAAATATGGTAAATATTTTAAATAGGCTGAAGGAAAGACAAAAGAACAACAATAGAAATTGTCCTTAGGACAAAGGCTGCCATTCCATTTACATTGTTTATCTTAGTGTTGTCTAAGAATCTCAAATATGGAACTAAATCATGTGAAAGAGCAATAAACTTCAATAAATTTTGTTTTAAGAGGTTATGTTCCCATCTACAATATAAATTATCAAGGTTTAAAGGTAGAAAGTTGAAAAGACCAAAGCAACTCAATCAACAAAAAAACAGTCTTTCATAATCCATATTTGACTTCCAAATGTATTATGTAACATACTGCTTTCTAAGTATGATTTAGCACCCCAGTATTATATTAAACTTTTTTTTTATTCCCTAAGCACTCACTAGATCAGAAAATGTAAGCTCCATGAATGCAATACTTTGTCTCTTCACTGCTGAGCTGTCAGTGCCTGGAAGAGAAACTGACTCATGGCAGAAGTTCAGTAACATGCACTGAAGGAATGAATGGATGACTATATAATAAAGAGCTAGCCAGGCTCAGTTTTAAAGAGAATAATAACAGGTAATCACCTGACACCAACAAACAAATCAAAGAACAGATATTTACTGTATTACCTATGGGGAAAACAAAAACCCAAACTACTATTATGATTTGATCAGTATCTTATGTTCATTTGGCCATGAAATTTTGTCCAAACCAAATCTGGACAGCCATGAAAAAGTTAACAGTGACCTAAAAAGAAATCATGGAAAAACTAAGAAAAAAGAGGGACAATCTGAGATAAATTTTAAGAATCCTACCATTCATTTTTATGGCTTTCAGGGGAGACTTTTTTCAAGGAATTTAGAATGCACGGCAGACAATGTGAGAGACAAACAGGAAAAATGGAGACAACCAGAGGAAAAAAGAAAGGGCAAAAGTTAAAAAGTCAGTAGCCCACAGACAAGTTTTTGAGACCAACAGATACTTTAAAATGCTCATAACAAACATTATTTTAGCAAACTCTGTAGGCCCTACACACACTAGGAAACAAATATTCAAGACTTCTTAACCAGAATATACTGGTAATTGCCTGATCTAAATATTAGCTATAATACTGGGTGTTTCTTATTCTTAAGCATTAAGTAGGAAAACTAAAGCATCATATTTTGGTATTTAGGCTATCAGCCAAAATAATCAAATAAATAAATCCAATCTTCCAACTCATTTTTATTAAGGAACAAAATTTCACATCTTCAACATAAACATCTACCTCCAGGTTACTTTAATTATCAGCCTAAGGTGTTACATTGTATGATGTAGTATGTTTATAACATATTCAATGTATATTTAATACTAGCCTCTCATTTGCATTCCAAAATGCATTCACAAAATGCTTTATTTCAAACCAAATGTAAATTTACTTTGTGATTTTCTAGTGTTAACAGTTACTCCCTTTTGCTCACTGTAGAACAGGTATACATTTGTCACCTAGGGTACCCAGATACTGAGTTTAGTTCTCATCCTTTCAAGAACTGTCCATTCATTGACTTTAATCATATTGCATACTTACTTCTACCAGGCACTGTGCTAAGAACAAGGGAGAAAAACATAGACTAGATCCCTTTTAAACTGTAACAACTCCATGATGGAGCGCTCCATGGGAAGTGGAAAGTAGTAAGAGACAAGCCTGGCAAGGTAGCAGGAGCCAAATTATTACAAGATCTGGTCTGAGGTCACTAAAATACTTTAAATAAGGGGGGACAGGGTACAAGGTTGAAATTAAAATTATGTATAACAATGAATTATATGATCAGAAAAAATTACTTTACATGTAGCAAGAAGGAGATAAAAATAAATGTGGGGAAACCAACTGAAAGGCCCCTGGAGTAGTCTAAACAAAAAAAAAGATAAAAGCCTGGAGTAATATAAAACTATGCAGATAAAAAGAAAAGAGATTTGAAACATACTTAAGGGTAACACTGACAGAATGTACAGAAACAGGCTCCTTATATAAGGAGCAAAAAGATGTCAAGCAGCCCTAGGCTCCTAACTCACATGAACAGATCCTAAGGAGGGCCATTTGCAAAGACACAGGGGATTAGGAGAAAACAGATAAAAGTTTATGAAATCCACTTAGGGCATTTTGAGTATATCCTCCTATTTTTAAAAAATTAAATCGTCTTTGTTATGTCAATTGGTCTTTGTCCATTTTAGATCCCTAAGAAGTTGCCTTCTCTGAGTGAACTCCATCAACTGCCCAACTCTCTAATTTATACTGCCTGCTATCCCAGTCCCAGCAATTACCTGGTAGGCTATATTCCGAAGTGAAAATATTATAAAACCTAATTTACCCCAGGGGAGGAAGTGCCTTGATAATCACCTGGTCATTTATTCAGATTATTTTTTAGTAGTTAAAAATATTACTAAAAAGGCAGAAATACCACTACCAATAATTTTCTCCCCTATTTAGCATTTGTAGCTCTCCAAAGAAATGACTAGTAAAAAAAATTAAAAGGAGAGAGAAATGTCTATTAATTCCAGCTTTCTTTGTTTACTGACCTGAATCAGTGTCCATTGGGATGAGGCCTTCTGGGGAAGAGCTCTGAATGACCGGAGACACCACAGCAGAAAGCTTGTAGGACATCAAAAGGAGCTTCTCCACCACAGGTCTCCATTCATTCACCAACTGCAGGCTGCTGCAACAAGGACAATAGGGAAATTTATATTAGCAAAAATCTAAAATTGTAAACAAAAAGGAGTTAGAAGAATTTGGGTTTCAAACTTGTGCAATCTATGAAATATGTAAAATGTGTATGTATGTACAATTTTTAATCTAATTTTTAATTATCTTTAAGGCCATACATTCCTTTCTCAGGACACATTCCAATGTAGTTTAAAACAAGTATTCAGGAGAGAAATGTGGATATACTTACTTCAGAGATAACTTCTGCAAAGCCCTTGTTATGCAGTGGACTCGTCCATACATTGGGAATGATGCTGCTGCCTGAAGCAGAGAATTTTCAGCCTGAGATATTTCCTCCTCAAGATTTTCCAACAAGCATTTGATAACTAGAAAAAGCAAACAAAAAACCAAATGCCAGTTTAAAAACACACAAAATTTGTGAACAGCAAAGTAGTTCCCATGAAAACATCCAATTTGACTGAACTTTATACCAGAGGTTTTGAATTTTTTTTTAAAAAAGAGATCTTTCAAGGTTATCCAGCCCGTTATCTATTTCAAGTTAAGGTAGAACTGAGTGTCTTTTCCTAACTTCATGGATCCATTTACAGCATTCACTCTGACTCATTCCTCATAGACACCCTCTATCTATATTAGACCCTATGCCTATGTGCCATGTGCTGTTTGAACAGTTTTTTTAAAATAATTGTTTTATTAAGATATAATTTGTATACCATATCATTTATACATTTAAAATGTACGCAACCATCACCACAATCAGTTTTAGATTATCATCCTCTCCACCTCAAAAGACTTTCTCAGCAGTTGCTCCCCTCCCTGCACTTCTCACCTTTCCAACCCTAGAAAACCGCTTACCTGTTTTCTGTCTCTATAGATTTGCCTATTCTGGACATACTATATAAATGGAATCATATAATATATGCTTATTTCACTTAGCATAATGTTTCCAAAGTTCAACCATGTTGTAGCATGTGTATTTCATTCTTTTTTACAGCTTGAATTATACTCCACTGTATGCACAGGTAGACCATGTTTTGTTTATCCATTCATCAATTTATAGACATGTGAGCTGTTTCCACTTTTTAGCTATTATGAATAAGGCTGCTATAAATATTCATGTACAAGTTTTTGTTTGGAAAAACTACAAGTTGTAGTTTTCATTTCTCTTAAGTATATGCCCATTATGGACCAGATATGTGTGCCCTTTCCCCCCAAATTCATGTCAAAGCCCTAACCCCTAACGTGATATTTGGAGGTAGGGCCTTTAAGAAACAGTTTTTGATGAGGTCACGAGGGTGAGACCCCTGTAATGAAATCAGTGTCCTCATAAGAAAAGGAAGAGAGTCCAGAGCTTGTTCTCTCTGCTCCATGTGAGCACAGAGTAAGAAGACTCCTATCTGCAAGCCAGGGAGAGTCCACACCAGGAACCAAATCTGCCTGTACCTTAATCTTGAACTTCCCAGCCTCCAGAACTGAGAAAAACAAATGTCTGTTGTTTAAGCCACCCAATCCACAGTATCTTGTTATAGTTGCCAGAGCAGACGAAGACAAAATCTAAGAGTGGAACTGTGGAGTCATATGGTAACTCTGCATTTAATCTTTTGAGGAACTGCCAAACTGTTTTCCAAAGAGAATGCACCATTTCACATTCCCATGAGCAGTGTATAAGGAAGGGATCTACCTTCTCTGCATCTTCATCAACATGTCTGCCTCTTTTTTTTTTTCTGATTCTAGCCATCCTACTAGGTGAGAAGTGCTTCTTCACTATGATTTTGATTTGTATTTCCTTAATAGCTAATAAGGTGAGATACTATTTCATATTCTGCAAATTTTTTAAATCTGACAATAGCAAGTTACAGTGATGATGTGGCACACCACAACTCTAATTTATAGGTGGCAGCCAATGTGAAAATCTATTTGGCATCATCCACCAAGGTTCAAAATACACATACTTTATGATGAGGCGATTCTACTTTTTTGTGTGCATTAGAAAATCTATATGAGAATGTTTAAATCGGCATTATTTATTTAGAAAAAAGTCCACTAATGAAGAATGAGTTAATAAATTCTAGTAAATTTATCTAATATATAGTACTATTTATATAAAATTCAAAATCATATAAAAGTAAATATATTTTTAATGATATACACACAGGTGGTAAAATCTTGGTAAAAACAAGATGAAAGATTGATATGAAACATAACAGTAATATAATGGAAAGAGAGAGCTAGGATAAAGGAAAGCCTTCAAGTGTATGGCTATGTAGTATTTCTTAAGCTGGGTGCTATCATCTAGCTTGAAAACAAAACTTGTTAAATTTTTATATTATTACTATTTAAATCCTATATATATTTAAATATTCTTAGTGTGTTTGAAATATTTTATAAAGTTTTAAAATATCTTGAATTTGAAAGCCTTTACATGAAGCATAAACTCCCCAGTTCAACCCAATTGCAGACCTCTTACTATCATTTTATCAGGGTCTCTTTTCAAACCTAGCCCTAAAGCAATTAGAGTGGCCTAGTGTCATCCTCCATGGTACTGTCATCTCTATCCCCAGATCTATGGCCACATTCCCACCAGAACTACCCATGGCCTCCTGATTTTCTCCTCTATTCTCTTTTTATTACCACCTTGAAGAAAATAATTTTCAACTCTTTCTATACCTGACCTCATTTTTAAAAAATGTCCTTATTTCCAGTATAATTCCAAAATGAAGATTTAATAGTATAGAATTAAGTACAGGAATCTTCAACAGATATTGTTGAAAATTACTAGATCTAAACCAATTCAGACCCTAGGTTTTGGAACCGGCTCTATGGAAAGAATAAAAGGCCATGGTATGACAGCTATAAAACAGAGTTTAAAACATAAACCCTGACAAGGAACTCTCTGCTCTATATAGAAATAATAAAGATGATCTATAGTCATGATAAAATTTCTGCAGAAGCAAAAGTATACTTTTAGTAGAGAAAGAAGTCATATATTAATGTACATTCATATATCTACTTGTTGAACATGAATCATCTGATTAAAAACAAGTGTTACAGCTGAGTAAACTGTTTATTTGCACAAGAGAAATTCATGGTATTCTTCTATGCTGGTAAACGACTATGCTGGTAAATTCTTAAATAAAAAACCACAAAGAAAAGTTTAACCATTAGATATTCTAACCAAATGAATAGTGAGAGAATAAAACTGGTTTTGATAAGTAAGAGCAAAAGGTCATCTACTCAATACAAACCCATTAATGTGTTACTTTCCACCACAGAGGCAGATTTATCTCCATCTCCACATGCAACCTGATGAGTTTTTAAGTAGGCAGACAGAGATGACGGCAGAGCATTCTGCCAGATTAAGAAGTTCAGCAGGTAGGAAGCTGTTACACAGTCATATGGTTTGGTGCTGGCACTGAGCACCAGTGCTGCTTGGAATAAGCCTTGCTGTTTCTCTGAATCCTAGAATAAAGCACAGACTCAGTAAATGTCACTGAAACATTTCTTCAATTTAAGGAATAATACATATAGAAAAACAGAGACTGCCACATAATTGCAACTCAATAAGAATATTAATTCCCTTTCTCCTGAGATATACATTAGTTTTTATTATAGTTATTAATAATTATTATTAATCAGTTCTACTAATGAGTCATGAAAATAATATAGTTAGGAACCAACATTGATAAAGATTTTTTTAAAAAGTACCTCTTTCTACAGCAAAAGTGTACTTTTCTTCTGTAGAAATTCTGCTATGGCTATAGCCAGATCATCTGTTATTTCTATACAGACCAGAGTTCTTTTGTATATTCGGGGTTGTTTTACATGGGCATCATACTCCTGCCCTTCTCTTTTCCCCATTCCCACATAGCTAGTGCAAAGGAGAAAAATACAAATCCATGCAAAAATACAAACTACCAGGCTGTTCCTGGTGAAGTTCCACGTATATGCATAGAAAATAAAGTGATCAGATAATCCTCATAAATTCTTCATCAGAGCACCTACATCTCATATACACATCCACTCACACAGCCCATCCTAAAGAAGACAGAAGAGCCCACTGTAATATGCATGGAAAGGCACCGGGCTTAGGACAGGAGTCATGGGTTGACAAGGTGCATGTTCACCACTCTGGAACTCAGAGTTTCACTGCTCAATAATATTCCATAACTGTCTAATATAAGGGAAAAAATCATTATAAACTTAATTTTGAACTTCATTATAGGTACACTAATATCTAATGTCTTACAATTTCTAAATAATAGATATCAAATGTACTAATTCAAATATCAGTTCATTTCAATTTCAGTTAAATTCTTTGTCATTTGATGTTTAATTTTCCATGTCCTAAAAAACTTAGAACTAGTGGCCAAAGCTCAAATCTAAATGAATATTAGAAAGAACTAGTTAAGCATCTAAGCAACCTTTTTTGTAAATGACAGTTAACTAATTAATAAACAATAATATATATATATGGTCTTTGGAATCTATCATCTGAGGTCAATCAAAATATAATATAAAGGATTTGGATATGCAGCTCTACAAGGAAGAAGGGTAACAGAGTAGGTAAATAATAGTCATAAAAGATATGCCACCAAAAAATATATACGAGTCCTTAGAGAGATTAGGTTAGCACTTAAAGACATTTTAAAGTTAAATATACTAAAAACTAATTACATATTAATATAAGGTATACCCAAAAAAGACTTTGGAAATATGTAATATTTTATATTATGTAATATATAATTAACATTTTAAAATCTTGAATATCTATTCCTATGATCCTTTTACTGATATGCAAGCCAGGCCAGATAATGTAACAACCAAAATCCTAGAGCAAGCCATATATGCTACCAAGTCTCCTGTATTCTATAGTCAGTATCTATACACCAATATATGTTTATCAAATTAGAGATACAGAGGCCCTCTAAGAACTCTTCATAGTTCATATAAGGACCAGATCTTTCATATAGGTGCTATAACATACCTTCCGTACTCCAGATACTCTCAAAATATTTGCCAGAAATGAGGCATAGTTATACATACATGACATAAGGCTACAGGTGATGATAGGTAAGGGAGAAGGAGGTGTGGGAGAGGAGAAAGGAAATAGAATAACAGGAAGTATCTTCTTTAAAAACTGTATATGGTAGGAAAGTTAGAAGCTGAAGCACCAAGGAAGCTTCTGTTCACCAGGGCACCTGAAAGACCACAGGAATAGGTAGACCCTGGAAAGCAACTACACTATGGGACCAAGTTAGAAAAGATGCTCTGAGATCATGCAATGCCATCTAGAAGCCATGGAAACAGACACCTTGTGCTCTCTGACACATGCTTCTACAGAATCCCACTGCAACTATAAGCTGTCAGGCCCTAAATAGAACTTAATAGCAAGAGCCCAGACCACAACTCAGCTGCAGCCCCTGTAGGCACCCTTGAGCTCACTATACAGCTCTAACAAAAAGCCATAGCAAAGCCGTAGAGCCAGTGACCCCAGAACTGCTGGTGACCTCGGAGCCTTAGAATAAGGCTGAAGGGCAGCTCCAAATGCCTGGGCTAGGGAGTCCCCTGCAGACCGTCCGTCCCCATGCTATGCCTTCATTTTCTAGGCCATCGTTGGTTCCCACCCCAAGATGGGATGTGGAAGGGGTCAGGAAGAGAATGGGGGCTGGAGATGGAGTAGACCACCTAGGGAGCAAACTGTTGTTAACCTCAAGTACTCTGTGTTTCAGTTTCAGTTTAGCTATTGCTTATTGGAAGATCAGAAACATGCTTTCTATCTCAGGCTCAGTTTCCCAATCTAACCAGGGAGATACTCTAAAAAAATACTTGAGTTACTGTAAGTGCTGTGTTTTGATCAAATATTAACATGTCCAAGGAAACCGGAGAGACCACAGTTAACTGAAAATCTACCAATAATCTTGTAAATAATAACATCTGCCTACTACACCTCTTTTTTATCAAAACAATTTAAAAAAAAGTTCACTGATTTGGACTTGGTTTTCTCTTAACAATATTTCCTCCTTCTCCACCATCCGCCCCTAACTCTTCTATCCCACTATCCCACATCAGTAGAGGTATTAATGAGAACTGAAAGAGCCAGAGATGTAAGAAGGCAAATGCAAAGAGCCTGGACAATCCACAGATTGTTTTACCTGCTGCTTAAATAAAAAGTTTTCATGCATACGCATTCACATAAGAAAAGTCCAAATACCTGAAATTGTACAACTGTTTTTGGTAATTTCATTAGAAGATCAAATGCTAAAATTTTCACTGTTTCAAAAGTGCTGGTAAAACACTCCATTAGTGTTTGGAAACGACTAACATCAATATCATGATTCAGCTGATATACAGTTTGGACTTGACCTAAAAAAAAAGAATTTTTGTAGGTGAACAAAAGGAAAAGGAAATCAACATTTTGAAGTTATTTGGCTAAATTTATAGAAAGTTAGTACAAAAATTCACACTTCATCCTTTACCCATAATAGTATAAAAGAATAATTTTTCCGTTAATTTATTTCCTAAAATAATAAAATAATAGTTTTGTTGTAGTTTTCAAAATAGGAAATAAAGATCTTTTTAAAAAAGTTGTTTAAAATCACTTCATTCTCTTTCAAAAGGTTATACATTACATTACAGATACCTGTTATTTTTAAATAAATGAAAACAAATATATTTTAAAAACCTTCATAAAGCTTCTTGACCTATAATCCAAAGTCCTACCATGTCTTGGTTGAACTGACACTAAATAATCAATCTGACACAGCCTAATAAAATTACTGAGCATCAAAAATAAAGAAGGAATCTTTAGGCCATTCAGACAAAAAAGCTCAATTCATCTACAAAGTGGAAAAAATTAGGCTGGCTTCACTCTTCACCATAGCAATATGTAGTGCTAAAAAATAGTGAATCAATGCTTACAAAATCCTCAGGGAAAAAAGATGTGACAAAAAATTGTATATCAAAATCGTATTTCAGTATCAAGTATAACTGCAATACAAACATTTTTGGATGTGTAAGAAATTGAGAACTACATTTCCCCAACTCTACTCAAAGAAAGACAAATTTCAGCCAACCAAGAAATGAACAAGAAAGCTATCACAAAAGAATGATGGCAGTCACTGAATTCATTTAACTCTAAGATTAAGACTAAACAACTGTGGGAATAATGTGTTTCATAGAAGAATGTGAAGAACATTTAATATTTAATAAATTAAGCCCTGATAATAACTGAATACATTCCTATGCTTTCTTAATTTGAGGAATGTCATGCAATATAAAACAGGATGTCCATCTTAACTCACAAGTTAATATAACCCTGTGAAATTCCTAGAGCAAGCAAATGAAGTTTTTGTCACTTCATTCACACTTCTGCTCAACTGTTTCTTCTATTCAAATTCAGATAACCTTTCTTTCTTTCTCTTACCTAATGGTTCTGGCTAAAACTTTTAAAATAGGGAATAGAGGTGATGAAAGTAAGCATCTGTGTCCAGTTCTTGATCTTAGGAGAAAGGCTCTGTCTTTATGGTGTTGGGTGTGGGCTTTTCATGACTGTTCTTTATCACACTGAGGAAGTTCCCTTCAATTCCTAGTTTGCTGAGTGTCTACTTACCATTAAAGGGTGCTGAATTTTGTCAATGCCTTTCTTACATCAATTGAGATCATCATGGTTTTTTTCCTTTGTTCTAATGTAGTAGATTATATTAACTGTTTTTTCTTATGTGGAACCACCGTTACATTGCTGGGATTAAATTACACTTACTTAGTCATGGTGTATAATATTTTTAATATGATTTAGATTTGGTTTGCTAATACTTTGTTAAGAATTTTTGCATCTATATTCATAAGGGACACTGGCCTACAGTTTTCTTTACTGGTAGAGTCTTTGTCTGGCCTTTATATCAGGGTGATGCTAGCCTCACAATGAGTTAGAAAATGTTCTCTACAATTTTTTGGAAGAGTTTGAATATTGGTGTAAATTCTTTAAAAGTTTGGTAGAATTCACCAGTGAAGTCACAAAAGGTTTTGATTACTCTCTTTACTTGTTACAAATGTTCAAATTTTCTATTTCTTCTCGACACAGTAATGTGTATATCTAGGAGTTTGTCCACTTCTTCTAGGTTATTTAATTTATTGAAAATATAATATAATACAATTGTTCATAGCATTTCCTTATAATCCTTTCTATTTCTGTAAGGAGAGTAGAAATATCCCCCTTTCATTTCCGATTTTAGTTATTTACACCTTCCTTTTTTTCTTAGTATAGCCAAAACTTGTTTTTTTAAAGAAAATCAACAAAATTGACCAACTTTCAGTTTCATTGATTCTTGGTATTGTTTTCCTATTCTCTATTAATCTTAGTTCTAATCTTTATTATTTCCTTCCTTCTACTAGCTTTGGGTAAAGTTTGCTCTCCTTTTTCTAATTCCTTGAGGTATAAAGTTAGGTTATTAATTTGAGATCCTTTTTTTTTTTCATGTAGGCATATAAAAGTACAAATCTCCCTATGAGCATTTTTTTTTTTTTGCTTCATCCTATAAGTTTTGGTATGTTTTTGTTTTCATTTCTCTCAAAGTATTTTCTAATTTCCCTAGTGATTTCTTCTTTACCTACTAGAAGTTTAAGAGCTCTCTGTTCAAATATGAAGCCTTTCTCTGACACCACTGTATGGAACAGCTAGCACTTCCCAATCTCTCAGGTACTCTGTATCTCCCTCCCCATCTCCTCTTGAAATATTTTTTCATAGTACTTACCTCCATCTGAAATTCTATGTATTACTTGTTAATTTACTGTCAGACTTGCTTCACTAAAATCTAAGCTCAAAAATGGAGAGCACTTTGCTATGTACACTGCATATCCTTGGCTGCTTGACATACTATAATACTAAATAAATTTTGTTGAATAAACTCCTTTAATCTAATTGTGGACCTTTCACCATGAATACTGTGACATTTCATGCCAAGTAAGAAAGATGCATGTGGCTTATTCTTCTTAAATTAAGACATTCTGGAGGTGTAGAAACCATTTTGATGAATTCCAAATCACAGTCCTTCTATTAAATAAAAACCCACATTAAAGTTCTTGAGATAAAGATAGAATGAATATAAATTTCCCATGTTGTATTCCAAGATCTTGCCTGGTCAGCCTCCTTTAAGGTTAATGGGTTTAGTACAGCTTGCACTATTTGCTTTACCTCCCAGTTGTTTAATTAACATAATTACTGTGACATCAGTCACTGCCCAATTACATGCGACTCATTCATTAGGAAAATGACTCAGGTTTTTCACTTTTAAAATACATTTAAATATATTAAACGACTCTCTCAATTGAAAAATTACCAGTATAATTCCCCTATGCTGAGGTGCAACTATAACTACATTAAATGTACAGCAAATGTTTCGTTAAATGGATAAAACAGATAATCACTCTCAGGTAAAACTTTATTGCCTAAGTTCAGTTGTAGTGTCATTGAGATTTTCTGAACTGATGAGAATTATAACAAATTATCACTAACTTGGTAGCTTGAAACCACAGAAATCTATTCTCTCATAGTCCTAGAAGCCTGAAGTCCAAAATCAAAATGTGAGGGCCATATTCTCTGTCTGGGCTTAAGTGGAGAATTGTTCCTTATCTCTTTCAGCTTCTGGTGGCTGCCAGGATTCCAAAGCCTACAGCCATATCACTCCAATCTCTACTGTCACAGTGATTCCTCTTCTGTGTGTCCCATCTCCCTTTGCCTCTCTCTTATAATGACACTTGTGATGGCATTTATCCATACAGATAATCCAAAATTATCTCATTTTAGTATCTATAACTTAATCATATCTGTAGAGACTCTTTTTCTGAGTACGGTTCACATTCATGGGTTCTAAGGATCTGATATGAATATCTTTGGAGGTCATTTTTTGTTCTACTATACCTACCTTAATCAGGTGATCAAATTTATCATAATGAATAATGGGACAAGCCATCATCATGTACGTCCTGATATGGCGTCCTCAGAAAATCACATATCACCTATGCAATATTCCTAACAAAAATGCATGACCTGAATCAAATCATGAGGAAACAATAAAACAAACTGAAACTGAAATACATTTTTTAAAAATATTAATATCATAAAATAAGGTACTTTCCACATTAAAGAAGGCTAATGAGACAAAACAAAAATGCAATGTATGATACTGAATTGGTTCCTGATCACGAGAAAATTTGTTTTCAAAAAAGGCCATTTACTGAAACAAATGGCAAAATTCGAATATGGACTGCATATTAGATAATAGCATTGTATCAACATTAAATTTCCTGAATATGACCACGTTATGGTTATAAAATTAATGAGAGACAAACATAGTAAATACTGAGTGTTCTTGAATAACTTCATTTCATTCAATATCCCTTCATTATTCATTGACGAGGGGAAAAAAATTCGATCCCTGGCCAGGGCCACTGTGTGGAGCTTGCATATTCTCCTAATGTCTGCATGTTTTTTCTCCAGTTACTCCAGTTTTTTCCCACATCCTAAAGATGTGCATGTTTGGTGAATTGGTGTGTCTAAATTGTGCCAGCCTGAATGAGTGTGCATGAGTGCACTTGCAATAGAAAGGTATCCTGTCAGGGTCAGTTTCTGCCTTGTGCCCTGAGATGTAGGAAAGGGCTCAAGGCACCCTCAACTCTGAACTAGAATAAATAGGTTGGAAAAGAATTAATTATCTTACTTGTTTTTATTAATCTTTCTTAAATGTATGTATAGCTCACATTAATTTCAATGTTTAATATTAGAAGTGGTTCAGGTCTTTATTTAGAAGTTTGATGATGTTTCTGTGACCAAAAATATGCTGTAGGATCTTAACTGTTGTTTACATCAATTAGCCTGTGGTAAAATTGGTTTCATTATACGTCGTTTCACTTAAAGTCTCATTTTCCAAGAACCCACTAACGCCATTAAGTGAGGACTTACTATGTGGCAAAACATAAATAACTGATGAATCTAGGTAGAGGGTACATGGCTATGCATTGAACTACTCTTGAAACTTTGCTGTTGATGTGAATTTTTCAAACAGTGGTTGAAAAAATGATTTTCTTCAAATGAAGCAAGCCTATATTAATATCAAATAACTCTCTTCCCCACCAAAAAATTATACTTTGCCTAAAAATTTAAAAATGGCCATTCCTTCTTAAAGAGCAGCTGAGCAGGATATTTTTCTATTTGACCATAGTCAAGGAAGACTGAGCACAAACCAAAAATCAAAATTAAAACACATGTAAACGTACATATGGAGATAAAAAGAATCATTTCTTGTCAAAAAAGAAAAAAAACAACTCAAGGGGAACTTAAATGTTCAGCCTCTTTGAGTACTCCACACAAAGGGCATCATTAAATCAGAATACCTGGAAATGATACCCTCACAGTCTTTCTGAAACCAGATCGAGACTTATGAAACAGCATAGTATGTACAGGGAAACCACATTTTAACCACAAAATTCAGTGAGGAATGTTATACATAAGTGAAACTTTTTTTTTTTTTTAATTTTTAAACTTAAAGAACAGATAGGGCGCTATATTAAAACAGCAACATATAAATTGGGGCAAGATGAGAGCAGCAGCTCTTCTCATAATAAGCACAGTCCATGAAAACTGTAGTTTGGGGCTGACAAATAATGATAATTGAAACAGTTTATCTCCCTTGTTGACAAATTTAATTCTGTCCAAATAAAGATTACATAGTGAAACTTCTCAAAAGAACCTAAAAAGTCAACAAAACTTGAACTTCAAGTAAAACAAAATGCTGAAAAAGTATGTTTTGCAAGGGAAAAAAAATACTTTCCTCAGATATTATTGTAAACTTACCTTCTGGGACAGGAAAAACTTCAGCTATTGAGCCTAATATGGTTAAAGCTGAAAATCTAGTTGGGTAGGAAGAGCCAGGAAACAATGCTTCAAAAAGACTGTTGCAAATGGATGACATGAAATTCTAAAAAAAAAAAAAAAAAATTACAATAAGTATAACTGAGTGAACTCACAATAATTTTTCTTCAAAGTATTACCTTCAAGATTGGGGTTCTTTTTCTTTTAATTAAGAGAGAAAAGATTTTTTAAACAATGTTAGTTGTTTACTTCCCTTGACAATTTTGATTAGCATCTCTGACCATGAGTAATATCATAACTTTAATGAACCCCATCTAGGTAGACTCAGCAAGAAGGACAATTCCTATCATACTCTACATATGAAAAAAACACATTCTTAGTTTAAAAAAAGATCTGTTCTGCCCTGGCTTGTGCTTAAGCTGTATGAATACCGATTTTCTTCATCAGAGGCATTCAGGCATCAAAGGTATGTATACTTTTTAAGTTTTAAAATAACCAGAGAAATATCCAATATATACTTCCCGATAAATGTGGCAAATGTAACACTTAATAAATTTAGCTATAATGACATAATACATTTAAAAATCCAACTGTTCCATTGTCTTCTATCTCCCTCTTTGAGACTCCTGCTCTACCATGCTACCTATACAAATGATAAAAAATAAAAACTTTTAGTAAAATGTAATTAAAGGAAAAAAAGAGCAAAGTAGAAAATACTTTATCCAGGATAGCCTTCTTTCTCAAATTAAAAAAAAAAAATCATTATTATTATATTATTTTTATTTCTGTGTAAGATCAAAGAGAAAAATTATAAAGAAAAGTTGTGATTCTCAAGCATCTTGTATACCACTATGCCCTGACAACATTTATTGGTAACTGAAAAGCATATAAGCAGCCCTAGTTTCAGCTGACTCTGTATAGGATCCCTGCATTCATATCTTTGGTCAAGGACATACAACTGTGGGGATTTATCCTGTAGGCCCTTACAGGCCCTAAGTAAGAGTTTATTACTTTATTTATTCTGTTGGGTTTCAAAGGAATAGGATAGTTATTGAAAACTTCCTATTTAAACTAGTTTTAATTATAAATAAATAGTAACAATAATCAGTAAAGGACAAGTTAATCCTTTAAGAATAATTTTATCCTAGTTGTAGTATCACATATATTTAGATAGCAGTTCTTTCCTTCAACCAGACTATAACCACCATAAAGGCAGGATCACTAGTCCTGAGCACACTGTCCTACGCACACAGAAGGGATTCAATATATGCTCTAGTCACTTTTAACGGCTCCTCACGAGGCTTCCAAATACCTTGACCTAGCATTCAAAACCCTCTACTACCCATCCCCAATTTGATTTTCTAATTCCTTTCCTATTACTCACTTCCTCTGTTCCCCCAACTATCTTATATGTCACTTACACCACTGAATTCACCATTCCCTAAATTCTCACTGTACTTTCTTATATCCAGGCCTACTATTCAGATTTTGGAGTCAAGAGCAGATCTGGATCTACCACTTACTAGCTGAGAAATCTAGGGCAGGTTACTTAACTTTTCCAGGCTTCCGTCTTCTCACTGTTAAGTGGGGATAATCGTGCCTATCTCACAGCCTTGTTATTAAGGATTAAATGAGAACATGGATATAAAGCATTTTGTAAACTTAAAAATACTCTAGCTATTAATATCAGTTATTTAGGTATTAAATAATCTTTCACTGGACTTTAAAAGATATCTTTCCAAATAGCCTCCTCTTCTTCCCTGGCCCCTACTCTGCAACTGGTGTTGAGCCCACCACACTGTGTGTGACACTCATTGTTACAGTAATGTTGATAACAGAGTGCCAAAGTCACAACCTCCAGAAGCCACATATGGTTACAGCTGGGAGAAAATATAAGAACCATGAGACTGACTCAATAGATGAGAACTCTAAAGGACTAGTTTTCAAAAAATATATATCCATAAGCACAAACTAAGGAATCACACACACATGACAATTCAGAATGTCAATCCACAAAACAGGCTTTGTGTCTCTAAGTACTCAATTCAGACAAAACTCATTTTACCCCTTGCAAAAAAGAAGCAAGAGATCTGTTTTTTAAATCAGCTAGCAATGATCTAAGAAAGGCTAAAAAATAACTGTTCCACACATACTAAATGCTCAATATACACTCTAGTCAATTTTAATGACACCCAGTGTGGCTTTTTATGAGTGATTTAGAGTTTACGAAGAGCTTTCTTGTTTAATCCTCCACACCTACCTTTCGGAGGTTACTAATCCCACTTATAATTGAATAGACTCATACACTAAGCCAACTAGACAGTGGCAGAATTAGGACTAAATCTATGTCCTTAAAGATTAGGTTGTGACTTTCCAATTTTCACTGTTAGGATTTTATGAAAATGAAGCTGACTTCAGCTTTTGTATAAGAATATTCTTACTTAGATAAATTTTTTATCTTTCAAATACAAAATTGAAAACTAAGGTCCATCCATACTAATGTTTAAAGTAGGTAGTGAGTGTATTATGACTCCAATGTATCATTAACTTATTATACTTGTTTTCCTAAGTAAAATAAAATAGATGAGATCTGTCCTCTATTCGGTCTTACAAGAAAATAAGAGTACTTTTGAGAGGCTAGACTTGGAGTAAAAAATCAGTGAAAAGTTCATTCTGTTCTCATGGACAGAAATTGAAGGTCGTCAAGCTGACTTCAGGCCCAGATTGGGACTAATGTATTTGGCGTTCCATCCATTCTATTGACACAGTATCCCGAAAGCCAGCCCTACTCTTCAAGTGCACTCCAAAATGGAATTGACAGGAACCTCCATAGTTGGACCACAAGAAAGGAGTCAATAACATTAAGCCACTGTAAGTCATGTCACTCTAAAGAGGAAGTAAGCCTAGACATAGCCATCTTCTACCCTGGGGTGGACTGGAGGAGTTCAGGGCTGGCAATTACCTTTTTATTAGAGTACTAAATTCATCTGGCCCACATAAACTGTAAATTATTGAGGCTAACTGATTAATGTTATTCTGTAATAGACCTCCATTCCAATAACCTCCTTTCTAGCACTGGTTCCACAATCTAGGCTACCTCAAGTGAAGTATCAAAGCACCAGAAGGAATATGTAAAACCCAGCTCAAAGAAAAAGAGCACAGAAACACTACTCACTAAGAGACTTTTATTTATTTCTCTTTAACACTTATTCATAATTGTTTTAGGTTTCTTAAAACTCTACATGTTTAGAAATATATCACCTACCTTATATTGCTGTAAAGAAACAGATGGGTGTTGTCTGGTTAACTCATTTTCTGGTTCATGTTTGGATTTACTTTGCTCCAGTTTAAAAAGTACCTGAGAACTTTCCTGTATCCTACAAAACAACTTTTGAGAAGAAGAAAAATGAAGCATATGTGAGCCAAGTTAACCTTAAATGTCAGCCTACAAGGCGAAGGAAAAACTTTTAAATTCCTTAGACTAAAACTTCAGAGAACTCAGAGAGTAATGGTTTAAAACTTAATATTTAGTGTTTCTTTTTGACAGAAAGTTAACATTTTTTAAAACCAAAACCAAAATATTACTGCAAACCAGAATACAAGTCATTAAACCAGAGTTCTACTCCCTTTTAGTCGGTATGAACCTAAAGATGATACACTCACTCCTATACTCTATCAATTCTTCACCCATAAATGTGTCATATGATTAATTGAAGTTGAGTAATTCAGTAATGACCGTTTCATGAGGCACTTCAAGAAACTATAAAAATACAAGGACATCCTTCCTCCTCTTAACCTAATTTTCTTAAAATAACTTACACTCTGAAAACCCACCACGAAATTTCTTTCCTTTTTAAAAAAAGAGCTCCAGTTTGATTTCTTACATCAAAATAAAGGGACTTTACTCTCAAATATAATCTTTATGGAATCATGGACTAGCTCACAAAAGGATCATGAAGAGATGTGGTAGTTCAAGCCCATAACCATTATTCTCACACTCTCCCCAAATCTGGGCTCTTTTTATAAATGATTTCCAGAACAAAGTTCACCACTTTTCCTATAGTTTCGAAAGGGAAATTCTACCTTTTTAAGAAGAGCACAAATCTGTTGCCGAACTCCTGGAGACTGGCTGTTAAGATTGTATGTGATAAAGAATTGAATCCATTGCATTTCTTCTGTGGAAACAATTTCTGTGCTTCGATTACTTTCACAAAGCAAGCCTAATGTATCTATCCGTACCTAAAACACATCAAGCAATAAAGTGTTAATTTTTCAATGAAGTAAGTGAAGCCTAAACTACTTGATATGTTTAATTATTTCTATAGGATATCAAAGGAAAAAAAAAACAGTAAACCTCAGTTTACCCATATGTCCTTCATAAAGCTCCCTTATCCCAAAGATCCTGTGATTACTTCTTGTAAAACTATTTTATCAAATGTGTAAATTGGATATAAAAGTTAACAATTGTAAAGACTCTTATTCCACAGTAACGGTCAACTTCAAACTTTTTCTTTTTTCTCGGTTACCACTTCAGCCCAAGACTTTGTCACCTCACTGAAATTGCTGTCACGCACATGTAATTGGTCTCCTGGTTTCTTTTTGCTTCGATAAGGCAAACTAATCTCTGTTTCCATTAATATCCCTTCCTTAATGAAGGCAGAATGGCTCTAATTCTCAGTTACCAATAGAATAAAATACAACCTTCAGCTTAGTATTGGAAGCCTCCCTAAAAAGGATGAAATACTCCACTGCAGATAACATCCTTAATCATTCTCCAGACCTTATCTACTTGTGCCCTTCTATTTTCTGTGTTGCTCCAATTCTTCCTCTCCTCTAATCACATTTATCACTTTCCTAATCAACAACCACTACTCTGATCAGTCTCTTCTCCCAAGCCTCCAAAGTCCTCATGGATAAAGGGACACTTGTAGCTGTATTCTCTCCTAAGAGTTTCCAGTCGTTTTATGCAGATTTTCTTATTCTCTCAAATAAACTTTAAGCAGCCTGAGTACAAGGTCTATACTTTTCACCTTCTATTCATAGTCATTCTGGACCCCTTAAAACAGTACTGGGCATAAGGTAGGGGCCTCTATATCGGATTGCAAAGTAAATAGATAAGTTGGGAATTTACTGCATGTATGAATTCCCAGCTATTCTGTTTACTTACTTGGCAGTGCTGATGAATTAAGCCCTGCTTTATTCTTGCACTGGACACAAGATTCTCCCAGGCATCAGTTGCAGACTGAAGATGTCCATGAGCTCTAGCTGTTCGTAGACATGCCATCAATGCTCCCAGAGCCCCTCTACTACTATAAGACCCTAAAGATGGAAAAGATTACTCTTGTTTCAAAAGCACAATAACAAAGACCACTACTGTGCTATGTAACAACTATCACAATATTCATATTTATAATTAATACTTATTTTAAGAAATAGAAATCATATTTTAAATGAAATTCTAACATGAGTTAAAGTTCTTATTATAAGATAATCATTATTTAAAAGATTTAACAGTTCTTGTATCAATAATTTCAAGTAAGCATAATCCTCTACTGTTAACTTAAAAAAATAATTTTTGGCTAATATTTTTACTTTTTCCTTGACAGAAAACAAATTAGGAGGTGAATCAGAAAAAAAAAAAATAATAAATTAGTTGGAGAACTATTTAAAACAATATAAATAATTAAAATGACTTTTAGCCAAAAATAGGAAAAACACTCCAGTAGCTAATGACTATTATTTCTCTAAAAATGAACACACTGAATCTCTGCATATTCTGGAGTTACTGCTTCTCTCTAGTAAAGAAGATAAAAGGAGGAAGAACCACAAAAGACATGATGCTTTCAGTGGCTACAATATCAGCCATTACTAAGGGGACAGGAAGCTCTGGCTCGCAGGGCACCTTGATATAAAGGTCTTACTTCTGCCTTACTTCATTACAGATTCATGAATCCTGAACTTCAGATGCCTTCTCAAAAGGCAAGAACAATTATTAAAAATGATAAATAATGGCTCATTTTTTTGTACAGGAATCAAATTTCTCAGCTATCTCATGGTTACTCTTTGAAGTATTGAAAGTTTTAAACTATTTTAGTTGGAAAAACTCCTAAAATGTGATACAGGTTTGTTAAACAGAACATAATAATTTAAATATTTTCATGATAAGTCAGGGTCATAATTTTCTATATTACTGAACTATGCTTTAATGCAGTGATTCCTTCAGGGTTACTGAGTTTCAAGAGAATATTTACCCTTATTCTAAATGACTACAGACAGCTGTTTCTTGACATCTTGCCTTTAAATTTTCTGTGTCTTCTCTAGAGGCAAAAACTTGATACTGACAATTTACTTGTCTTTAACTTTGCCTAAAACAGTTTTTAATTACTGTTTCAATCACTTCAATAAGCAAGTTATACAACACACATAAACTTTTACTCCAGTCTAACAACCAAATAACGAATAAAAACTCGGTAAAATTAAAACCTAGTACAGTAGTTTCACCTTATCCAGTTTCCCTTTTCACAGTTTCAGTTACCTACAGTCAACCATGATCTGAAGATATTAAATGGAAAATTCCAAAAATAAAGAATTCCTAAATTTTAAATTGTGCACTGGTTCTGAGTACCATGATAAAATCTCTCGCTGTCCCTTTCTGTCCTACCTGGGACATGAATCACCCCTTTTTTTCCAGGGTATCCACTCTGTAGAGGTCCCTAGACGCTCCCTGCCCATTAGTCACTCAGCAGCCACCTTAGTTAGCAGATGGACTGTCACCGTAACTCAGTGCTTGTTCAAGTAACCTTTATTTTACTTAAAAAGGGCCCAAAGTACAGGAGTAGTGATGATGGCAATTTGGATGTACCAAAGAGAAGCTATAAGTGCTTCCTTTAAGTGAAAAGGTGAAAGTCCTAGATTTAATAAGGAAACAAAAAGACTAATCTATGCCGAGGTTGCTAAAATTTACAGTAAAAACAACACTTCTATCTGTGAAATTGCATACCTTATCTTAGGTATGTATACATAGGAAAAAATATAGCATATATAGGGTTCAGTACTATCCAGTTTCAGGCATCCACTGGGAGTCTTTAAATGTACCCTCCACAGATAATGGGGGACTACTGTAATAGAAGAAACCTCATAATCACAACTGGAATTAATTCTTAGCTTGTAGAAATGACTTCAGCCAAAATACCCTATTCAGCTATGTACAGGAATATTCGTTTCAACTTAAAATCTCTATCGTTAATATCCTCCTTTACTACTTATAGAAGTGATAATATGTAAATCTGAATATGGTCAACATCTACCCAGGTAACTACACTTAAATATCCTAACTAAAAATTATGAAAACAAAAACTAATTTTCTTACCAGTTTTAGCATCAGCAGAAGCCTGAAGAATCTGTACCATGTAGCTTAAGCTTTCAGGGTTGCAATTCAATAATTTTGGCAAGTAATAATCAATTACATAAGATTTTTGATCCAGAGTTCCTTCACACAGTATGCAAAGGAGAGGAGAAACCCAGGTCTCATGCCACTCATCAATCCAAGTACTGTCCACAGCCTGAGCTTTCAAATGACTTTTATGATTTTTAAACATGGTTACTAAGAGGTCACTTGCATAAGGTACTAGTGACTGGTCACCCATCACTTCTAAGATTTGTGATGGAATAGTTTTAGCTAATGCCAGAATATGTTTAACTCCTATGCAATCTACTAAACAGCCAAGGCATATGTATTTTCCTTTAATGTGCCATTCTAATCGCAGAAGACTCTCAGTCAGTTCAAAAATGAAACGATCAGCAGCCAAATCTGACTCTTCTAAACCTGACTCTCCTACAGTGAGCTGGTGTATTTGGAGAACATTTCTGAATATAATTTTGGTTTGGTGTCTCAAAGCATCCAATGGATGTTCCCAGTGGGTATAGACATATTCCAAAAGTTTTCTAACTATGCTTGAATTCCCATTCAGATTGTCCTTTAGGCTTGAGGAACTTGATTGCAGGACATATATGGCTGAATTAGTCCAAGATGCCAAAATTCTAGACAGAAACATTTCCAGAGTTGATTCCTTGATCCTGAAGAAAAATGAACCATATTATTATATAGTAACTAGTGAAAGAAATTTCATTTTATAATAATTTAAACTTTAAAAATATAAAACATATAAAATGATCAGAAAATTCAATCATTATCAAATTTACAACAAAAAAATTATAAATAGGCCAAAATAGATATCAAATTTGTATGTGAATCTATTCATCCTACCAAATATAATCCAAAAAAGAACACAAGAAAATTTTGGGGGAGTGATAGAAATGTTCATTATTTTGATTGTGCTGTCTGTTGGTTTCACAAGAATTTTAAAACATACTGAGGGGCTAGGGTTGGGGAAAACCCTGTAAATTATATCTCAATTAATCTGTTATAAAACAATACAAAGGGGAATAAATTTTTAAGATATGCACAATTTAAAAATATGTGCAATTTTAAAATATATATAAACAGAAAAAACATGTAAAATTTATTTTAGAGTATTATAGTTTTCTTCCTTTAGATACATGTTCATTATTATCAAGCTGTATCTACAGTTTGATATTTTAAGTACATGATCACCTTCAGGCATTATGGCAAAAACACCAAAAAACCCCCACAGAACACCACACAATGAAGTCAAAAAACCTAATTACAATGCTGGCTTGGTTGCTTATTAGCAATATGCTCTTAGGTTAAAGTATTTACTTTTCAAAGTTTCACTTTACCCATTCAACAGATTAGATTTACTATCCTAGCTATCAGACATGTAAGGATCACACTGCACTACCTATGATGTTGTTCATGAACTCCAAAGTACTATACATATAGAAATCTTTAGTTTTTTTTTTAAATGCTAGCATCAGAGACAATGTTAAAATTAACTTTAGAAATGTTCACTACAGGTTAACCTTCACCAATAATTTCTATAAGTCTCTTCCATCATCCCATTTTTTCTTATTCTACTGGCACACCCACATCATTCCTATACATAACTCCCTTTTAATTTAGGATTATCCTGACCACTTTTCATTTAACTACTAAGTATACTGTCTCGGTTCTCATCTTTTAAATGTCTGACAAGCAAAGCAAAATATGAGACTGGCAGCATCAAAACTCACTGTGAAGTCAAGGTGAACAAAACGTGCACAGTATTCAAGAGCAGGGCCTCCCCACTTGGGCCCATCCTCCCATTCTGCCAGTCCAACATGGTGAGGGTCCCCTGACACAGGAATAAGAGAGCTGACTCGGAGACATCAGCACAACAAAGGCTCTTACAGCAGTTCAAAAACCACTCGGGGATTCTCGTGCAGTCCACTGAACGAAGAAGCAAACTGCTAATCTGAAAATATAATAGAGCTAATATTTATAAAGCCATCTAAAACTTTTCAAAGATATTTCAAAATATAAACCCAAAATTCTCTTTCTCCTGAAACATCCTAAGGAAAAAACTTAAGACTAAGTACATATACCACTTGGCTGGTTTGAATGTACCGAAAGAGCACAACAAATCACCACTTGCTGGTGGATGAGCTTAACTAATGCTTTTAAGAGGTGATTTAGAAATAAAATTTTTAATTTTATCCAATGATATTACTTTGTATCAGTAATGTCAGAGAATAGAATATATATATATAATTTACATAAAGTCAGACAAAGAGCTCAAATAAGTTTCTAGATAATACAGTTAGGAAAAAAACTGCCAAAAGGAAATCCAAGGATTGTGGCCCAAATTATACTTTCCATATAATCAAATTCATTGAACAATTAAGTCTAGCATGCTTCCTGTATAAAGTACAGTATTTGGGGTTTTCTTAAAAAATATATTTATGAAAAAGTTATTGATGTATATATCTGTATGTTAATCTCTGTGTAAATTTAATGTTACAAATATATTTTATTAAACTGAGAGATGGAACTGAACAAATGGCACTGTAAAAAACTAGAAAAATATACCAAAAAATGTTGATAATAATTATATCTGAGATGAATTTATAGGTGACTAATATCTTCTGTTTCATTTAAATTTGGGGAACTGTTTCACTATATATGAGAAAAAGTCAACAGAAAGATTCTGACTATGTAAAAAAATTTTTTAATTCACTTCTTTAAAAATATTTTGAAAACATGTCAAACTATCAACAAAGTACAATTCTGAAAAAGAAGTGTACTCACCAAATCAGGAATCTTTTCAGGTGGATGAAACATAGCTTTAATAAAAAGAATAACAGCTAATCCAGACGTACTATGAATTGTCTGTAAGAGATCATCTGTTTGGCAAAAAAAAAAAAAAAAAAAAAAAAAAGCATGTATTAAACAATGATGTATATTCTGATACAGGGGAAAGAGCAGATGTTGCAGGGTCAGTCAGTTCTGCATACAGTTTCTAGCTTGACCACTTCCTAGGTGGTTCTTGGGCAAGTTATTTAACCTCCCAAGGACTCAGCTTTCTCTTCAGTAAAATGAGAAAATAAAAGTGCTATTTTTGACACAGTTGTTGTAGGTTAAACGAATAATGAACATAAATGCTTTTTACTGCCAAGCACAAAAATACTCAATAAATGTGATTCCTTTCTCTTCCCTCTAACATCCACTTTCTTCCTCCCCATCTATAGCCTCCCAGCACACTTAGCAGCAACATCACCTGTTCCCGTTCCTCTACTGATGCCTCTGCATCCCAAATCCCCCACATACATTACTTTTTCTTGAAGTGACTTCAAGGCTTGTGTAAAAAGCTCACATTAGTGCTAATTACAAACTCTGCTATCATTGGCAATCTTGACTTGGTATCTTCTGTTTTCCCTCTAATATCCTCTGGTTTGTCAGAAAGTATGCAAAATAATATGGTAAATTATTTAACCTGTCATAAGAATTATAAATGCCTACTATAAATTACCTAATACATATCCATTCCGGCCTTTATCAATGCTCATAGAACTATGACTTTGACAGGGACATCCATGTGCCCAACAAAAGGAAGGATAATTGCTTCCTCAATCTTCCTTGCAACTAAAGATAGCCATATGAGGGTTCAGGCCAATGGGATGTAAGCAGAAATCTCTCAGGTACTTTTGATTTTCCTGATTAAAAGTAAAGATGACACTGTTCTTCCTTTCTGACTTGAACAGAGACATGCTGTCTGAAGCTACAGCAGTCATATGACAACCACGAGGCAACAAACATGGGTGAAAGTCAACATGCTTAAGAGAGCTGAGCAGAAAGGCAGAACGCTGTGGGTCCTAGACTGCTACAGTAGTTCTAGATTACCTGGCTCTGAAATTCTTGTTATGTGGGGAGGAGGGGAGGCACATTTACTTGAGACCCTGAAGTTAGGTTTTCTGTTGTTTCCATTTAAACACTTTACTGATACATGCAGCTTCCACTAGCTGAGATACTATTTGCCATTGGCCTAGCAAAATTAGAGTCAGTTGCTGTTCTTTGTATACAATAAACATGCACATTTAGAAAAATCCTTCAACATTATCTGTCACAGAATTAGTACACTTGAAAGAAAAAGCATTAACTTTGTAATCCAGGGCCTTTCCCCACTTTCAGGGGGGTGGAGAAGGAGGAGTTCTACATCTCAGTTAAGTATCATGTATTTCATAGCATTATTAACAAAACCAGAGTGGCAATTATAATCATCATTTTCATGTTTTTACACTTACCATCACTTAAAAACTTGGTGAAAATACTCAGAAGTTCACACATACTCTGCCATGTTGGAGAATTGGAAATCTTCAAATGAATTCTCTGGAGGCCTTGTGCTTTCTGTACTAACATTACTGAAACTCTCATGCCTACCAACAAGTCATTCATCAACTGCGTTTGAACAATACGATTCCCAGCATATTTTCTACAGTGAAGAAAAGACATTATTACAAAAGTCCAAGAAAAAAAGTCAATATTTCTTTCCCTCTCCAAAATAACACATTCCCCAATAAGAGGGTGAAAATCAATTTTAGATTATAGTAGACATTTATATTCAATTCTATTCCCATAAACATTACCATTATGTAGACATTTATTAGAAAATTTCAATACTCTTAACTTACCTCAACATTTCCCTCCTTCTCAGCCAATGATTAACCTCACTTCTCTTTTTTAGAGTAAAAATAACAAATCAAGAATAAAGAGCACAATTTATAAACTTGAACACTCCCTCAACCTTGACACAGTTTCTTAACCTGGCTTCCAAGATGCCAGGCTCTCCTCAATTTTCTCCTACTTCACCATCATTTCTTCTTAGACACCTTGGCTAGTTCATCCTCTTCTCCCTGACATCTTTATATTAGAGCTCTCCATGACTCAGTCCTCTTCTTTTGTCTATCTAATACCATCCCTTGATGCTGATCACATCTAGTTCATAAGCTTTTAATTAAAATCTATAGGCTGACAATTCTCAAATTCTTATTCCAAGCCCAGACTTCTCTTTCCAGACTTCCTACTCAATATCTTCACTGGCATGTCTAACAGACATCTCAAACTATGTGAACTTATCTTCAACTCCAAACCTGCGCCACCTGCTGGGATCTCTGTCCTGTGAAAACTTTGTAATCAGCCTCGACCCTTCTCTTCCCATCCTGTTGGTTCTAACTTCAAAAATATATCCAGAATTAGGCAATCTCTACTCTACTCCTGGCCTGAACCACTCTCATCTCTCCTTTGGATTAGTACAACAGCCTCCTAACTGGACTCCCAGATTCTATCCCTGCTCCTCTAAGTCTATTCTCAACACGACAGGACACAGGGTGATGATATTAAAAAATAAGTCAGAGAAAACAGTTTGGCAGATCCTCAAAAAGTTAAACAGAATTACCATATGATCTAGCATTCTACTCTCAGATATAAAATTGAAAACAGGAACTCAAACAGATCTTTGTCTATTAATGTTTGTAACCACATTATTCACAGCCAAAAGTAGAAACAACCCAAATATCCATTGACAGATGAACATATAAACAAATTGTGATAATACATACAATGGAATAGTATTAAGCTATAAAAAGGAATAAAATTCTGATAATGTTAAAATATGGATTAACCTTTAAAATACTGTAAGTGAAATAAGCCAGACACAGAGGACAAATATTGTATTCCATTTATTTAAGGTATCTAGTATATGCAAATTCCAAGAGACAGATGGTTGCATAGAAGTTACCAGGGGCTGTGGGGAGTGATAAAAAGGCAGTAAATTTTTTTTAGACACATTAAATTTGAGGCACCTGTAACACCCCCAAGTTAAGATGTCCAGAAGGCAACTGACTATACCAATCTACCACTCAGGAGAGAGCTCTAAATTGGAGTGAAAAATCTGTGAATTATAAGTACAGAGATGTGGATGATATTAAGCAGTCAGAACAAATAAAATTAAAAGGACAGAGTCAGCATTTAAGAGATGAGCAGAGAAAGAAGAGCCGAAAAGGAGACAGAGAAGAGCTCTCTCCTGGTAAGGCAAAAGGAGACCTTGGGTTAAAGATGGCACATAGATATTCTGCTCTCTCCCCACAACTCCCTAAACCGACAGCCAAGGGATTTAAAACATAAAAAGACATAAATACACAAGGACAATAAACAGACAAGAAATAATAAAATTACAGAAGCTACAAAGCAGATGGATGAGTGATAACTGACTTAACAGAATCAAGAAAGGTGCCTACTAAGCCAGAGAACAAGCCTTGAAGCAACATGATACGCAGGCCCAAAAGGCTAAGAAATTGTGGGAACCAAGTACTCCTTGATGTGGAGGTAAATGCAGGGCTGAAAACAGGAAGAGTGGCTACCAATCTGTTAAAAAAGAATTAAAACTCTGTATCACACCTCCAAGCCAGCAAACAACTAGTTTACTTCTAGAGAAGGTAAAACAGTAGGCGTCTGGACGAGAAGACAGCATGTACAGATAAGGCAGCAATACCATATTGCAAACAGGAGAATTAGGTAAAAATATGCATAATAAATGTCAAATGCTGAGACTTCACCTTTCTTACCTCACTCAGCAATCAGAATATTAAGACAATGGTTTGGCAGATTCTTCCATGGTAAATCCACTACGCAGACAAAAAGACCTAAAGATATTGACATCAAGGATTCCCCAAAGAAAGAGCCCAGCAAGACGAGCCTATAAAATCTGCAACAACCGTGGCCATATGCACAGAGATTCAAATCAACTCTCGGTGAGTCATTCTTAAATATGAATGTTTGGCCAAGGATTACTAAACTTCCAAGGAAAGCTTCTAGCAACAAATACAGTGACAAAAAGCAGCAAATGGGAAAAAGCAACTTGGAAGAAATAGACTATGTAAAGTTTAAAAAAAAAAAACTTAAGAAAACAAACAAAAAACTATCATTAATATCCTCAAAGAGATAACAGAGCATACTTCATCCACAAAATAAGAGGATGTTATGAAAAAAGGAACACTCAGATAGAGCAAAGAGCTCTTTCCGTTCTCATCTATCTTCATAATAGCTTATTTGATTTTCAAAAAATAAGTATTGAACCTCTGAAAAATAAATTTAAATAATTAGGTCTAACATTAATGGAGGAGAATAGAAAGAGCACATTCGGGAACTTTTAAAAATTTCCTTTGTACAAAGACAATGCACAACTGCAAGTGTGTACACACACATGCACAAGCATACAAACATATAAAACTTGCCTATTTTCTTCTGAGATTTCAATTAAACTCCTCTTCAGAAAATGAAGCGCTGAAACAAAAAGAATATAATGACAAACCATAATTTTAAAAACTGTAAACTTGAACTTCAGCACAAGAAAATATTTTAAATCACTGTTAACTAAAATGATATCACAGTATAGAAGCAGAAACTTAAAAGAAAGAAGCATGATGTATCTTAATTATCTGAGTACGCTACCCGCTGCCAAGAAACTCAAAAGAACCAGTTCCAAAATGACTCACACAAGCAATCACCTCTCAGAATAAAACAATATAATATGACTTACCATTTTTAAGAAGATTATTAACACTTGTTATACCTGTGGGGGGAAAAAAATTAACACAGGTAAGGGGTTTCAGGACCAAAATTAATACCATTTAAAAACAACGATGCAATAACAGGTGTTAGCTAGAAAAAGTACTAGAAAAAAGCTGGCTTACCTAAGTTAAAGTTCTCCATACAGGAAGATATATTGTCAATCACTTTCCTATAAGAGTATAGGTCAGTAGTGTTCAATTCTTCATGAAGACGAGAAGTAAAACTTTGTATGGCCTCAGTTAGAAAAAATTCTGGTAGGCAATTTAGTGAGCTAGAAAAAGAACTAAATATTAAACATCTGAAAACCTTATAGTACAAGATATGTGGGGAAGGAGGAGAATAATTATGAATGAAAAATATTGAACTAGACCCTCAAAATACAGCCAGATGATAACTTCAGACTATCCTCAAGAGAGTAGCCAGAGTGACATTACCAAAACACAATGTTATTCCTCTGCCTAAAATTGTCCAAGAATGCCGCTGCCAGGTGAAGTAACAGCTAAAGTGCTTACGATGACTTATAAGACCCTATACAATCTGGCCCTACCATTAGCTCTCTGACCTCATCTTTGTTTGCTTAGTTCTAGTTACATGGCCTTCCTCTGTTCAAACAACATTGCCAAAGCTATTTCCTCTATCTGAAACACTTTTCCCTCACGAATACCCGATTAGCATTCCCTCATCCTTTTTGGGTCAATCCCAAATATCACCCTATTAAAGACTCTTGAGCAAAGCTATCTGAAGTGACTACTATATTTTAAAGTGTAACCCTCACCTCATCCTTGGGTCTCCCTTTCTCTCTTCTCTGCTTTAATTTTGTCTATAGCACTCATACCACCTAATTCTATGCATTTTGTTTATTTTGTGTATTTTCGATCTTCCTATTAACATGTACCCCCCATCATAGACTGTGTTATTCACCGTATCCCCAATACCCAGAAAATTACCTGACATATAGTAGGTGGTCAATAAAAATTTACTGAATGGCTAAATTTAATTTAATTTTTACCTCAATCTAAATCAAAACCAGTAGTCTTTATTTTATTTTATTTTATTTTTTTGATTTGATTAAATAGTTTTAAAGTTTTTCTGGAAGAAAATAATTAAAAATCTAAATATTCTGAAAAAGAGTCACTAGAGGAATGACTTGCTCTAGCATATAATTAAACCAAAAAATTATCAAACTATAGTAAGTAAAAGTGTAGTGTTCAGTACCAAGTCTAAAACAAACCAGGGAAAGAATTTTAAATATTGGTTTCATTTCATCAAATTGAACATTTATAATGTTCAACTTCCCTTCCCTTTTTTTCTTACCTTGCCAAGACTTTCTTCAAAGGATTCTTTACACTCAAAGAAAGATACATGCCTGCTAAAATATCCAAGCAACTTCTAATAGTAGGATCACACATGCCATTTTTATCTGCCTTCTCCAGGAAAGGAACAATCTATAATTCAAAAAATTCAAAGTCATAGTAATTTTTTCTTATATCAAGTACAGCAAAGTAACATGGATTCAAATAATCTTTTAATTCTCAATTATAATGTGAAATATTTTCCACACTGAATTGTTAGGGATATTTATTTAAACATGTATTTAGTATTTATTAACCTTTTTAATGCATGCTCCCAACTCCCACTTTACCCTCCAGACCCACTACAGACTTGTTAGTGTCTTAAGATACAGAAATCCTGTAACATTATTGAAAAACCAACAATACATTTAATTGCTTTTCCAAAAAAAAATTATGCAAATTCAATTGGTAAATCCTAACACTGAAACACTAGTAAGGACAGCCTTTACATTTTAAATTAACTTTTTAATATGCCTGCTAAAAAGTTTTGAAAATTCAGATTAATAGAAATAATCTTTTAAAAGTTTATCTTTATGAAAACAAGGTATGTACATTATCTCATCCTTTCTATTTACAGCTCTTTACTTCCAAAGGTTGTCGAAGCCTGAATATGGCTTCTATTGCTATTTTGAATTAAAAGATATACAATAAACAGAAAAAAAAAAAACAACTATTCTTTAATGATACACTGATATTAGATAATTGGGAGCCAAAAATTATCAGTTAATTTAAAACGTCCATAATAGCATTATAATCTTCAAGATACAACATCCATGAATGCAAATTCTGCCTTACCTGTTTAACATAACGAATTTGTGATACTCCATCAGTGAGTTGTACACAGTTTAACAGCAAAGCAGCTAGATTTTTCCCTTCCACATCAGCCAGAGCTACATGACACACACACACACACAAAAAGTTCTTCAGTAATTTAACAACATATGGATATGAGTTTGCTTTTGTTATACATTCTACAAAATTTCAATATTTATAAACCAAAAAACCAAGCAGAATTTAGACTGAGGTAGAATTTTTAGAAAACCATTTACATCCAAAACTGAACATAAAGACCATGGAAAAAATAAATAGGAAGAGTTTAAACATTCAAGTATGAAGTCCCAGAAATAAGAATACTCTATGTACAACCTAGAAAATAAATAAAGTCTAAATCACTTACATCTCAAAGTTTCAAGGTCCTGATGACAAATGGTCAATGCAGTAACCTGCATTTCTTTCTTCTTCTTTACAACCATTTTAACTAGAACAGTAGTCCTGCCAGAAAGAAGAGTTTTAAGGCATTGTCTAATGCAATGTTCCTGAATCTCAGCACTACTGACATTTTGGGCCATAATTCTTTGCTGTGGGGTACTGTTGTCCTGTGCACTGTAGGATGTTTAATACATCCCTGGCCTCTACCCACTAGATGCCAGTAGCATCCTCCTCCTGCCAAGTTGTGACAACCAAAAAAAAATTCTCCCTAAACATTGCTTAATGTCCCCTGAGGAGCAAAGGTGCTATAGGTTGCGAACCACTGGTCTAAAGATTTTTGCTGTGAAAAAAAATTTTGGAGCTCAAGAAGAGTTACTATTGTCTAAAGTTACTTTTACCTACTAAACCCAGTCTTTGTATTTTAAAATACAGCAAACCTTTATTTTCGTAGTAACAAAAGAAATCAGCATAGTTTTTCCAAAAATAAAGTTTTTCTATCCCCAGTAACTTCTCAGACTGACAGATCAGGTATCATAACACACTGTATCCTGATTTCTGCAAAGTATTTGATAAAGGAAACTTTCACATGCTATCCTTGTTGAATTTGCTTTTAGTTAACAGAGTTTGCTTTTAGTTGACAGGTTTGTTTTAGTTAACAGGATTCATAATGAACTTAACAAATGTATGCAAAAAATACACACTAATAGTACCATGTCATCTGGAGACAAGTTGCTAGAGAAATGCCACACAGGGCTCTTTTCTCGGTAGAGTTAGCATTTTTAGCAGTGTACATGATGCAGACATTAGGGGATATAACATAGTGAATTTATAAAAGAAACAAAGCTTGGAGGACATGTTGGATGATGGAATCAGGATTAAAAAATAGCCCAATGAACTGGAAAAACTTACCATAATAAAATAGAAATAAATGTAAAATGTTGCACTTATATTAGAAAAATAAAGAAATAGAGGATGGGGAGAGAGAGGTAAAAGTAGTTTGAAACAGCTCAATGTGTAAGCCAGCAGCACTACATGACTGCTAAAAAGCACATTAGAAGTTTGGAAGATTAAGAGAGTGCATGATCTCTTGGTCATCCGACAGGTCAGATGACATGTGGAGCATTAGGTGCAGTGCTGGCAGTCATATCTTAAGGGTCCATAACAAATAATGGAGCTTCCAAGGAACAAACAAATTTCTGAAGGGCCTAGAAAGCACCTCCTCCAGAGAAGAGCTAAGTTAAAAAAAGGTGTTTGGCCTGAAGAAAAGAGGATAGGACTAGTGTCTTAAATAGTTGCTGAGCTGCTGGACTGTTTTGGAGAAAAGGGGAAGTCTTTTGTCTTGCTATAGGATAGGAAAAAGTACATGCTTCAGAAAGTCAGAGTCCAGCTCAATGCAAAGGAAGAACTACATGTTCCAAATATGGAATGGGTTGCCTTTTAAATAAAGGACTTCCCAACACTGGGAATATCCAAAAAGAAGCTAAATGAACACTTTTCACCTAGACTCCCATGACAGACTCCTAACTGGTCTCCTCATTTTTCCCCTTAATTTTGAAGGGTAATTTTGATAATCTCTTCACAATTATCAAAACAATCTTTTAAAAACACCAATCAAATCTAATTATTCTCTTGAGCTTTCCAAGGACTTCTAATTACACTTAGAATAAAATCCAAACTTGAGACTTGGGCCTTCAAGACCCTAAATAATCTGGCCCTGACTTCCTCTGAACTTCATCTCAAATCAATCTTCTCTTCACTATCTGAAGGGCTCTACACTTCCTGATGCTCTTGTTCCCATAAAGGGTCTTTGCACTTCCCCGTATTTCTGCCTGTTAATGATCATTCTACCAGATCTTTGAAAGCCTGACTCTTTCTCATAATCATTCAGATCTCTTCTAGAATATCTCTACCTAAGAGAAGCTTTCAGTGACAATTCTACATAAAATGCCACCACTCCTACTCACATATCCACCATTTGCATTACTTCATAGCACTTACTACTACCTGAAATTACATTGACTTGTTTATTTATACATTGTGTTCCTTAGTAGTGAGCTCCATGAAGGCAGCAAATTCAATCAGTTTTGTCTACTGTTTTCTCAATTCCTCAAAAAGTACCTGATGCATATAAGGTGCTTAATAAATATTAGGGGAATAAATATATGAATTAACAAACATTTGTCAGATATGTTCTAGAAGGGATGTATGCCTTTAATGGCAGACCTCCTGGTATCTAAAGTATATTCTATAAATAAGAAACAACCTAGCCCTGACACTACGGTTCATTTACAAAATAAGGTACCATTTAACAATGTCATGTAAAAACCACCTAATAGCAAATGGTAATAAAAATGAACACGGCTGGGGGGGGGGACAGGAAAAAATGGACACAACTAGAATGGCATCGACAAGGAAAGAATTTGAAAAGCGATATGATTAAATCTTGGGAATAACCGGAGATCGCTTCCTAGGGAAATGACCACTACACAAAGTTTAGAAGAGACAGATAACTGGGGAGACTATTCTCTGGTGAATGGTGAGTAAATTTGCATTAGGATTTGATCTTGGAAACTTCGAGATTACACAAAAAAATTAACACGGTGCTTAAGCGTGCTTAAATGGATGCCTGAACGTTTGTCCTGCTGAACTATGCCTCCCCAACATAAGAAAATCCCATGCCTACTCTAAGGCACCCCTTAAGCGGCAAGAAGATGCTCAGCAAATTATATTCCTCCTGGGTCCCCCGGCTGCTTCCTTTTCAACGTTGCTTCGCTCTCATCTACACCCCTCTGGCTGACTCCCACATTCTCTGAGCAATTTCCGAACCACGTGGAGTCCGTGGAATGACAGGTGGGGGAAAAAAAAACCTGGTTAAAATGCTATCACCAAGGAGACCTGAGCGACCGGAAATCTGTTTCAACACCACCAAATTCTCGCGATACTAGTGACGAGGAATTGCTATGAATCACCTGGTGGCTCTAACAAAGTAGCCGCGCAGTGGAGTCACGCGCGGTGGAGGATTTGGCAAACAGGACGCCTGAGAGCCAAACCTCGTGCCCGTGGGCGTCTGCGAAGAGTCGCGGCCGTCTAGATTAGTCCCGGAAGCTGGTATAGTTCTCCGGTGTCTTGGTGACTGTCAACGTGGTCTGCTATCGACTACCGGGTCGCTGCGAAGGGATGGACCAAGAGGACCTGGAGGAGGAGTCATCGCGATAATTGAGCTAACGCGCTCCTCCAATCAGGAGTCTGGAGACGTGACGTCACCGGGGAACGGATGTTAGAGAATGGATTTAGTTAGATTCCGACTGCACAGAGTTCGCTGTGCCATACCGCAAGCATTTAGATTGTCCCTTTGGATTGGAACCCGGCCCTCCTTAATCCCTGAGGAAAGTTTAAGCTCTTGTCTTTCGCACCCCTGAGTGCGTGGGAAGCACCTCTCCTCCACCCAGACACCACTGTTTTCCAATTTGCTTTGCCCAAAGCAGAGACGGAGAGAAAACTGCCTTCGGGTTTCAGGAACGAGGAGCCAGCCTAACGATTTTACAGTCAGCTAAAAGGGGTAGAAAGGATGGGGCAGGCTTTGAACCGAAGCTACAATAAGAATTTTGAGGAAAATGAGTTCAGAAATGAACTAACGTATGCCAAAGTGCATTGATTCATTGAGTATAGAAGGAGCGCTCTTGTAGCGTTGCCAGCCTCTAGCATTGAAAATTACCCACTCTTTGGGATATATACATTACACATAATGCAAATTGTTGGGTAGTTCAGACCTTTAAAAATAATTAAATAAAATAACTAGGTGCTGAACAATACCCTATGATCTGGTACGGGGAGAGATAAAAAAATAGATGTGGATGCTTTGTTCAGGTGCAATTAATTTGAGAAATACTGAGAAACATTAGTTCCCCAAACCTTTAGTCGCATTGATGATTTTAAGTTTTTATTATTTTCTGAGTTTATCTCTTTTTTTTTGTAGTTTTATCACATGTATATGTATCACTAAACAATATCTTATTTTGTCTAATTTTTGAGCTTTATTTACAAAATCGTATATGTTTTCTCTAGGACTTTGCTTCTTTCAGCATTTCTTTTGGCATTCACCCACAGAAAAGCAAGTGTATTTCATTCTCTGTAATATAGTATTCCATTGTTTAATATCTATCCATTCTACTCTGGAGATTTGGATTGTTTCCAGCTTTTGTTCTTAAGAATGCTGCTGTGAACTTGTACATGTCAATTGATGAATGTGTACAGAACTTTATAGCAATTTTTTTGTAATATATTTGACCATAACAGTAAGAAATACATTGTGCCTTGAACCAAGTACAGATAAATTCTTGCGCATATATAACTTTTGTTTTGTTTTGAGGAAGGTAGCAAAATTATTCTCTAGAAACATTCTTCGTCAGCAAATTATTTAGCACAAGTTCGCTATGGGAATTATAATAATTTCACAAGCCTGTAGCATACAGGAAAATATCTTTTAATAAGCCAACTAAAGAAATAGTATACTCCAAACAAATGACAGATTCATCACACTATTGGTTCAGGCAAGGAGAGATGAAGAAATAAAGTACATATTTAATATGAGGTATAACTTTTTATATAAGGAGGCACTCCAGGCAAGAGGGTAACCAATGGAAAGCCAATCTCCAGCTGCCAGGGCAAAAGACCTCCATTGGTGAGCTAAATAAAGGTTCCCCAAAGATGTTCATGTGATAGTCCGGGGATCTGTGAATTTATTACCTTATGTCCTAAAACGTACTTTTGCAGCTGTGATTAATTTAAGTATTTTGAGATGAGATTATCCTGAATTACCAAGGTGAGCCCCATCACAAGGGTCTTTATGAGAGGGAGGAAGGAGGATTAGATTCAGGAAAAGATGTGATAACAGAAGCAGGGATTAGGATGATGTGTTCTGAAGATGGAGGAAGGAGCCACAAGCCAAAGAATGCAACCTCTAGAAACTGGAGAAGAGGTAGACAACCCTGCTGACACCTTAATTTTTTAACCCCATAAGGCCTATTTGGAGCTTCCGACCTCCAGAACTATACCAACAGAAATATTTGTTGTATTAGTCTACTAAATTTGTGGTATTTGTTATAGCAGCAATAATAAATTAATACATTATCTAAATGAAAAAGAAGAAAGTGGACACCAGGCTACATACTTCCATTGACCTCAGTATCCAAGCTAAATGGAAGCCAGGATACTCACCTGGCCATTAGCTCAGATAGCCTCAGGGCTGGTGAAACTAAACCTGAACAGCAGTTTGAGTATTTTTGTTGGGGGTGGGCAGAGGAGTTGGTCTTTTTTTAATTTAAAAAATAGATTTGAGAGAAAGAAAAAATGTAGGGCAAAGAAGTATGGACAAGAAAATAAATATACATGCCAGCTGTTTTTCTAGTTATAACCATGACAAACTAGTACAGAGAACACCTGTGCAAAAACATCACAATAAAAATTCAAAGATCTATGTTCTCTTAGGTTTCAGGTGCTTGTCTTTGGAATTTAGGCTGTAATCCTTGTTTTGCGGTGGATCACTGGGTGCCTGGCACAGTCCATGCTTTTAACCAGATTTGAACATAATGGCCATTTGGCCCAGATAGAAGGTTGAATTAGTAGGTTTCATGTGTCACTTGATTGCCAAAGTTCCTCCCCTCTTTGGAATACCAGCTGAGGTTGTACTGCTTGTCAAACTCCTTACCCATGTGGGCCACAGTGCCTGCCTCTAAGTTTTATTTCTCCAACATCTTATCAAGCTGTCTACACATCCTAAACATATCTGCATTTTTTTGATCATAGCCTTTCAGTCACATGTGGTTCCCGTGGAGTAGGAGCCAGCCAACAGACAGCTGTGGTCTCCTGGGGAAGATGCTAGCTAACACGGTTCAGGTCTGGTGGTAGCTGTCCTCACTACCCTAGCCCAAGCACATCTACACCTGGACCAAACCATCCTGGCTTGGCTGGTGCTAGCTTCTTCCCACAGTCGGACACTGATGTGGGAATGGGTGAATTCAGGCAGTGAGGTGAAAAATTAATTCAGAGTCAGTTACCTATTCCTCGTGTCATAGCACAAACCAGAAAGAAGAGCTTCAGATTCTTGGTAGAAACCTATCCTGCACCCCAGCATGCAGGAAATCTTTGGGCTATTCCAGGAAGAGGAACAAACTTCAAAGGGTCTCACAAGAGGAGGAACAACTGCTCGCCCAGGGGTCCACTTGAGACTGGAATGCACCATATCAGGATGTTCTCCCTACAGAACCTCACTCACACTAGCTCCTCAGGAAAAGTCCCTTTACATATGAGAACTCTGTCCTGCTCCCCACTCCCTAACAACCAGAGCTGGTCTGGAGTAGGGACAAATACATGTGGTCCTACCAGCCAGACCCCTTCCTCGATCCTGATAATTTTCATTTACTCCTTTCAACAGACCTGTGAAGCATGTAGAACTGAGATTCTCATTTTACTGATGAAAAAGCATGTTCAAATGCAACAAATGGCCAGTGTGCAGTGGTTCTTATTCTTAGTCCAGGGCTCTTTCCATTATATTCCAAACTCTCCTTTTTATATGTAAATGAAGCCAAATATGTGTGACACTTTTCTACAAAATGAAACAATGCCATAATTACAATGGTTTAGGAATTAATGGTACTAAATGGGTAATTTAGGTTTAATGTTAAATCCAGAAGTAGGTGACCAAGGGCCAGAGAGTGACTTATCAAGTGTTAACCTTTGCCATCTGGTGGCCAAGTGACAATATATCTAAAACAACTGGGTATTGATACTGTCATCATATAAAAGTTACAAGTGACCCTGAGGCTGGGTAAATGTTTTGAGTGTGGGCTCTGACACCTAAAGCATGAGATGACAAAATAAAATGTTAAATATACAAATAAAGGTCAGAAGTTTTCCACGATTATTTCTGCTTAGGATGAGAAACCCCTTCATCTATTTATTCAACAAATATTTATTAAATGGTGTCTTATGTCGGTGTCCCAGGAAACAAATTCTAGGCAGAGATTTGCATTGGAGAGGGTTACTGGAGAGTACTCTTGAGGTCAACCCTTGTAAGGGCTTGAGGGAAGCAGAAATGGTCAGAAAGGGTAGAACTGAAATGAATTTTCCACAGAGGACTGAACCAATCATCCTGGGAGATCTGGAGTTGGCTTGGCAAGGGACAGGGATTCTGTTCTGCATCAGTTATTGGATTAGGCAGTGAGCTATAGCAACTGAAACTAGCAGCATTTGGGGAAATGAGCGCCTTGGTCCTAAAGGGAGGATCCAGGCAGCACATAATAGCATTCAATACAGACCCCTGCTATGTTCTCAGCACTGTGCATTGGTCTAAGGATATGATGTTGAACAAGACAAGATCTCTGTCTTCAGAGTTATTCAGGAGTGCAGAATTAAAGAACAAACAAACAAATGTTTTTTAAAAAGAAAATAGAAAATTATCTTGTAGCTAGAAAATGTATTCCATAAGCTTAAATAACAAAGAAAAATGCATGCCTCTTATTGATGGTAACAAAGAAGGTTGAAAATATTTTGGGTGAAAAGTGAATTTACTCTCTGCTGATATAAAAATTGAAGAAGGAAAAAAAGCCATACAGAAACAGTTCTAGGGAAACTTGCCTATGAAATGTAACCAAAGCAGTGGGAAATTAGTGTTCATCAGTAATGGACTGTAGATCCCTTTAGCTCTATCCAAGTATAGGTAGTGGGGCTTTCCCTTTATCCTAAGGCCTACAGGTATTCTCAGCTATTGGAAAGAAAGATTGCACATAGGCAGAGGCATGCTGGCTGCTGATCGTGGGTTGTTTTCACCAGTCATAGCACCTTGGTACAATCAGGAAGAGCAATCCTCGGTGCCTGCTTAGGTGGAGTTTAGGTCTTAATACTGATTCTACTCCTGTTCATTTGGTGCCAACAACCCAATCCTGCTGTCCCAGCCATTCCCTCCCATACAGCCTTTTTGTCTCTCCTCTTCTCCTACCTGTGGGACCTTTATTTCATCTCAGAGAAAAGTACTTGGACTTGCCTGTTATCTCAGCCTGATACTTATAGCATAGCAATGAACTCTACAACTTGAGCACTTTAGAGCTTAAATATTTGAAATGTGCAAAACTGTTCCTCTGCTATGAGTTTCAGGAAAATCACGTGGTACTTAAAAAGCCAAAAATTGTCCTCCTTGTCCCTTGGTTTAACTGTAGTATTCATTCTCTGAGGCAAGAGGGGTGGGATTGTCCTGGAGGTTTGTGTGGGACACAGGATCACAATAGGAGTGCCTGCTGACAATTCTAAAGTACCTCTTTTTAGAGTTCAGATGATGGCCTTTGAATGAATATCTCCATATGGATGTCCTGATTCAAACTTTTATCTCTTTTGACTCACTTTTACCTAACTAGCTTTTACTCCTAAATTCTCTACACAAGCTTGTATAAAACTCTGCAAGTCTTTCCCTCCCTCAAACTCCACTTCCTCCCAGCTAACTGACTAATCATCAAGTTCTAGATAGTTCCATATTTGCTATCACTGCCCCAATTCATGACACTGCTAACAACCTCCTTACTTGTCCCTGCAGAGCAGAGTTTCTTAGCATTGGCTCTATTGACATTTTGGACCTAACAATTCCCTGCTGTGGGAGCTGTCCTGTGCACTGTGGGATGTTTAGCAGCATCACCGGCCACTGCCCACTAGATGTCAGTATCACCCCTCAGTCCTAACAATCAAAAAACGTGTTGAACGTTATTGGAGCCTGAGGAAAAAGGAAAAATGTGTACCCTATGTATACTTTTCAAATGTCTTCTTATGCTTTGAACCAAGTGGAAAAAGTTAATGAAAGTTCTACAATTACAAAAATAGGAAAGAAAAAGACTGAATTCACTCTATGTTGATGTAAAATTTTAAGAGAAAAAGAAGGCACCCAAAAACCATTCCAGAGAAACTATGCAAGACCAGTTCAAAATGAAGATGTAGGGCCCCTTCTTCAAAACTTATGAAGAATTTTAAGACAGTGTAGCACCCTTCTAAGTGTGGGTTCCTCCTGAACGCGGGGCACTGTTCAAGTGCACAGGTCTCACTGATAAAGCTTGCTCTGACCCCCAAGTTACCCAAACTGCCTGATAGGAGATGTGACAGCCACATGGGCCCTGGGGCCCCCAAGCTGATTGGAAACAACTGTTCGCACTACAAAATAACACAAGGTCCTAAAATAAACAATGTTGTGACTTTTTGGAATTGATTTTGACTTTTAAAAATATTGCATTAAAATATTATTTATCTTGATTACTAAGAATTTTGGCACCCTCTGAAATTTTGTACCTAAGGTGAGTTCCTCCCCATTCTGAGCTTTGCTCCAGACTTTGTTAAATGTTCCCTGCTGAGTTAGAGCAGTTGTTCTCAAACTTTGTCCTTTATCAAAATTACCTAGAGAGTTTGTTAAAACTCAGATGGGTGGGCCCCACTCCCAGAATTTTTGGTTCAGTAGGTCTGGGTAGGGCCTGAGAATTTGCATTTCTAAGTCCTCAACATGCTAAAGCTGCTGGTACAGGGCATACTGAGAACCACTGCTTCATAACCATTCTTCACATCATGTCAATGAGAATGTTATTTCCAAAATACAAAGGACTTCTCTGCTAAAAATTCTTTCATGGGTCCCCATAGCCTATAGCAGGGGTCCTTAACCCTAGGCCACATACCAGTCCATGGCTTATTAGGAATGGGCCGCACAGCAGGAGGTGAACAGTGAGCAAATGAGCAAAGCTTCATCTGTATTTGAAGCAGCTTTCCAGAGCTAGCGTCACTGCCTCGGCTTCACCTCAGATTATCAGGTATTAGATTCTAATAGGAGCACTGGTCCCTGGTGCCAAAAAGGTTGAGGACTGCTGTCCTACAGAATACAATAGGTGCTCCTTGGCATGACATACTTTATTCCTATGGACTCCCTCTCATGCCCCTGCCACCCATGATGATGCTCTAGTAATGTAAAATTGAATGACTCTTAAACAACCTTTAACACTCAAGTCAGCTGTCATCATCTCTAGAAACTTTTTAAATTCTTTTTCTTGACCTCCCATTGCACGTTGAAGAAAGCTCTCTGTTAGCATTTAACTTTGTATTGAAATGATCTCTTTATATGACTGTCTACCCCAACAGAAGGCAGGATCTTGGAGAGCTAGGATTATTTTAATTCCTCTAGATCCTGTTATAGTCTGTGGCAAACAAGTGCTCCAATATCATCTAATAAACTGAGCTGAACTGACCTGAATGTCATTCTGTTACAGTGTAGTAAAAACAGAGAAAAGGAATACAACCTCAAGTGGCAGTTAGAGATGTAAGTGAACAGAAGGAACACAGTTGAATTTCAAGAGTCTTACGGTTTAAGGGTCTGGCAGATAGTTTTGTAATTGTCTAGAAGAGCCTAATGGTTTTTTAATGCAGAATTAGCCTTTAATGTGTTACTGGTGACCTCTAAATCCTATTGATAGCAATATTCATGTAAGCTATGGAAAAAACAGCTAGAGAAAAGGACTTGAAGCATTGGTTAGAAACAGTAAGAAATGTAGTCAGAAACTAAGAACAGCAGTAGAACGGAATGGTCTAAGATGACGCAGGGAGAAAAAACACACAAGCAAAATTCTTAGATTAAGAGGAAAAATGTGTTTTTTGCAGGTAATTTTTATAATGTTAAAATTCCTCAACAACATCTACTATATCAAAACAATTTCAAAAAAATCAATTGGCTTTGTTGTTTTAAGATAGGTTTTAAGACTCATTTTATAATAGAAAAGATTAACATTAAACTTCAAAGTACAAAGCTACCATATGAATCCATTTAAGAGAAATTTGTTTGCACGGTTGGCCTCTGATGTCATGGAAAAGGGATGGAAAAGATGAAATTCACAGACCCCAAAAGGGTAGAGTGATCTGCATCTGCTGTGGAAAATGTGAGATGGCTTTTAGGACAAAGTAAACCAAAATTCTGACAAAAAAAATAAAGAAATTTAAAGAAAAAAAGCTACCTGGCAGTGCTTCAGATTCCAATAACATCTCTGAGGGGGAAAAAATGTATTTGTAATAAGTTTCCAAAATGGTGATTTCCATCATACATCTTTGTTATTTTCCACACCTTTTTAAATACATATGTTCTGTTAGGGAAATTGGAATATAATCTACCTCTTTTGTGACTCTGTGTTTATGGAGTAAAACTTTGGTAGATACAGAAGTCCTACTTCAAGGAAGGACTTGCTGCCCAGGCTGCTTGGCATTCAGTGACCAGACAGCCTCCAGCTGTCACTCCAATCAGGGTTTCTCTAATCTGTTGCCACATGCAACCAAGTACACAATCTTCCATCCAACTACTATTAAGTCAGTCCTTAATAAATATCATACATGCAAGGTCCCATCTCAGCTTCTGCTTTCACAGAACTAATTGGAGATTAAATATTAACGCGTTTATGAAATAAGACACATTTGTGGTTCTTTGCCTCATTTACTAATCAAGCAAGAGCTAGAATATGAATAGGTGGATAGAAAGATGGATGAACAGATGGATGGTTAGATGGAGATAGAGAGACATAGATAAAATAGGTATACCTACATATCTATAGCTATATTAGTTTTTATTCTGTGATCATTCTTTTCCAGATGTAGGAGAGTTCTTGGATTTTCCACTTGTAATCTTCTCCAGGTAATAGAATCAGAAAATTACATTCAGAAGCAGAACTAATTATTCACTCATTCATTCAACAAACACGTAATGAATACCTATTCCATGTCAGACCCTTTGAATTCCTAGCACCAAAAAATTCAGTATATGAGGGAGAGTTTCTGTTCTCTAACAATTCCATCTACTAGTGGTGAAGAAAAACATTGTTAAGGGCTACAACAGAAGAAACAAGGATTACAGTGACAAGACAAAGAAGGAATTGATCACTTTGGCTTATATCAGGCAGGAAAAGCCATCTCTACATTTTTCGGGATGTGGAGGTGATTAAGTGTTAAACAGGGTGGCTTTCCAGCCATTCCCAGCAGAGGGAACAATTTGTGCAAAGACTGGAACACAGGAAAGAAATCAGCGCCCTTGGGGAGGGTAGGTCTTTAGGTCTGGCAACATCCTCTCTCGCTGCTCAGCCTTTCCACATTTTCTTTGCATGAAACACTCTTGACTCCTAATATTTCACCTGAATTAACTCCTTTCCATTGGGAAATGGAAATGTCTTTGTTAGACATTACTTCCCCCAGGAAGTCCTCTTTGTTCACTCAGGCCTGGGCTAGATGAGTCTGCTATACAGTCCCACAGTGTCTAGTATTTCTACCTATCACAGCATTTATTACGCCGCTTTCATTGCCAATCCACTTGTATTTCAGACCACTATGGGACCCTATGAAGGATGGTTATGGGACGTCAGACTAGACGGTAACCTCCTTGAAGGCAGAAGCTAGTCAATGTTCAGCACCAGATCTCAACATAGTGCTTGAAAGATAAAAAGTACTGTTTGTTGAATGAATAAACGAATACTGCTAAGTACAATGGAGTTAGGAAGACATACTTTATTTATTAAATACTTATACAGTGCCCATTGTGTGCTAGACACCTCGAGGCACTGGAAAGAACAGGAAGGAACAGAACAAAAAATCTCATGGAGCTTACATTCTCATGGGGAAAGACAATAGACAAACTGCTGGAAAAAAATATAAAACAAGATGGGGGAGGAGAAGCTTCTTATTTCATATACGGTGGTCAGGGAAGACCTCGCTGCTAAGTTATATTTAAGCAAAGTCTCAAAGGAAGTGAGAGAATGAGCTATAAATATTTGGCAACTAGTATATGCATTGGAGCCATCATCAGTAACAATTCTTAAAATTACCCCCACTAATGTTGGCTCTATGTTATAGCTAATTTCTCTTGGTTATGTGGGTAATGACATGGAGGATTTTTGTTAAACTCTCACTTTTATTGTGGCTATTTTTTTTAGGTACTAGAAAAACATCTCAAGGTTATTTTACAATTCATTATATAAGGGTTCTTGTAGTGGTTGGGAAATCTCTTCATTTTAAAGCGTTTTGAAATCATAGCCTACCCCAAACATTATCTACTATCAGTACAAATAGTTTATCTTTTCTTATCTGGTAGGTCTGGGCAAAAGCAATTAATATGGCTACTTGAACTCATTTAAAATCTGTGAGAAGCTTATATTTCAAAGGTAAATTAAAATCTGTGATAGTCTAGCCTGCTTGGCAAGTTTTAGTCTTTCTTTTTAAGTATGAACCGTTACAAAAGTGAATCAGAGATACACAAGGGAGTCTCTACAAGGTCTGTGGGGACATGCAGAATTCCCTGAAAGGGTCAAGTAATCACAGGGTTCTCTTTTCTCAGGCAAAGGAAGAAGAGTGGCTATGTTAGTGTTTCAGTGATAGGGGAAGGACACAATAATATTTTATAAAGATTAGATGACTAGTTGAAAAGAGATTAACACTTTCTACCAATAGAAGAGTCTACACGGCATGAGAGATATTAGGTATATCAAAGACCGTAAAACAAGTAATTGAAATTTTTACACATTTTACTGTTGCTGTCACACTTTCAGATAAGGTGGCTATGTATTTGCTTCTCAATGAAATGCCGAAATAAGCAATAGGCCTCTAAAGATTATTATGTATTTAAATTAACATCTCTAGTGCCAGTGTATATTTACTTTTTATGAACAAAAAGGGAAATTTGAATTGTGAATCAATTCACAATTGGAAGACAGGTATTGTAACAGGCTTTATGCTTATAAATGAGCATGTTTTTTTGAAAAAAACTTGGAAAGTACACAAACATAGAAAGATATTTGTATTTAAGATTTTTTACTTAAGTATGATTTGCCTAAGAAGATAAACTCTTTTTATTGTCCTTTTTTAAAAAATTCTGTTTGTTAAACAAAAGGACTCTCGTACAAGTTTTGGTTAATTAAAATTTGAAAGATTTTGTACAAACTTAATTATTTTTATTTTCCTTTTTTAAAAAATTAAATTTATTGGAGGTGACATTGGTTAATTAAATTATTTGGTTTCAAGTATACAATTCAATAATAAATCATCTGAAAAATTGCATTGTGTGTTTACCACCTAAAGTCAAACTTCCTTCGTCACCACATATTTGACCCTCTTTACCCTTATTTATTCCCCTCCCCACTTTTCCTCTGGGAACCACTAAAGTATTGTCTCTGTCTATGAGGTTTTGTTTGTCTAGTTCATTTGTTATTTTCATTTTTATATCCTATATATGAATGATCTTATGGTTCTCAACTTTTTCTGTCTGACCTATTTCACTTAGCATGATAATCTCAAGATTCATCCACGTTGTTGCAAATGGCAATATTTCATCTTTTCTTATGGCTGAGTAATATTCCATTGTATGTATTTATTACATCATCTTTATCCAATTATCTATTGAAAGACACTTAGGTTATTTCCATGTCTTGGTCACCATGAATAATGCAATGAACATATGTATATATACCCTTATGTTTACATATAAATGTTTTCAATTTTGGGGGGTAGATACCCAGAAGAGGAATTGCTAGTTCAGGTGGTAATTCTATTCTTAATTTTTTGAGGAACCGCCATACTGTTTTCCATAGTGGCTGTGCTAATTTACATTCCCACCAGGAGTGTATCAGGGTTCCTTTTCCCCAACAAGCTCTCTGATATTTGTTATTACTTGCCTTTTTCCTTTCTTTTATAGAGTGATAAAACAACACTGTGTTGTCTAGTAGTCATTTTAGAAAACTGAAAGATAGTTCAGGCATAAAAATAATCTTTACAGTTTTAATATTCTGAATTTGAGGACTGAATTCAGGAAAGTCAATATCAAGAATGATTAAAGGAGACATTCGTAAATATCTAAAGACAAAACAATTTTCAGTAAAGTTGTAAAAACAGCAATAAACAATGATGATTGCTAGGAATTAACTTTTTTTTTCAAAAGCAAAGACTCAAAAATGATTTAAAACTATGTCTAGAAATACCAAGAGTTAGGTTGAATAACTCTACTGATCTGTACATAAAAAAATCATTCATTTTTAAAAATCTAAATTCTAATTTTACTCCTTTTGTATTTCATTCAGGTAGAAAACTGCAGTAAAGGACTTATTGATATATCTTTATATGGATTAATTCACACAAACATAAATATATATACATATAGATATTGACTTAGTAATAGAGTAAATAATCTCATAGTAAATTTATCATCTGAATAAACTATAAATTTTTAAATAAGAAACAGAAAATCATATGCATTACCATTGTATATATATTTGTATTTTAAAAATATTATATATCTAGCATAATTAAACATTTCTATTTATTGTCACATTTAACCAAAGTATGACCAACATTTCTTCAGATACAAAAGAAAACTAAAGAATAGAAAAACAAAATCTGTTAGCTATATTTTTTCTTCAGCACTTATGTCATGTAATTTTAGCAAATCTGAGGAGACAAAACTAACTAAATTGTGTGTGTGTCTCTATAATATCATCCAAATATAATCACATATTTTGTTAATCTATTGTCAATTTAAGCAATAAGAGTAACTAAAAATTATGTTTAGTGACCAAAGTTTTATAACAGTTTCTTTTTTAGAAACTGTCCATGAAGCTAAAGATTTTTTTGTTAACTTGAACACATATCTTAGGTTTTTAAGTTGGATAAAAATCTGGAAATTAACTTAGCTGACACATAGAATTCTTATAATTTGTAGCACTGTAAGAATTTAATAAAATTAAACACTTTGACAGATATTATCATTCCATTTAGTTGAATATAATTTTATATATATAATTTTTTACTTACAGCAAGTTATAAAAACAGTACTAATTTATTTAATTCATAAAATCAATGTAAGAAATTTAAGTTTGAATCACAAAAAATTTAACCCTGGTCTTAAACAAACCAAGCTATTGTGCTGACATTATTTTTATACTTTGTATACTAATTTTGAAAGACTCGACATAACAAACGTTCTTCTTTTATCTTAAAATTAAAGGCTTTTCTGCTTATCTCATAGCTGTTATACAGGCTCCTATGTAAATACATTTTTTAATGTCAACAAGAAGAAACACAGTTTAATAACTTCGTCTTTTAGATATTTTTAACTGCTTATCTTGACTATATTTCTGAGTGAAAACTTAACAACTGAATGCTTCTTTAAAATTAATTAATCTTTAAAGTTTCCTAAGAGAAAAAAAAAAGAAGAAAAGAAACAGAAAGAATGTGAGGGAACCAACTTCAGACAAATATAAAATTGTTTTTGTTAAAAGCTAATTATGTTATCTCTCCTAGGATGGGGAAAAAAGTTTAAAGATAGAAAAACACAATTTACATATATACACACAAAAGAGAGTGACATGCAGTTGGTTATGACATATCTTGAATCTTTTACAATTTTATCAAGCAAGCAATTAAAATGTTAGGTCTCATTAATCTCCAAAGTACAAAAATCAAGAAGGGGATGTCTCTTAGGTTAAACAAAATTTTCTCTTCTTTCAACAAACAAGATAATCAATCTTTTTAAAAACATTTCTTTATTCTTTTTTGTTCTGAGGCACTTCTCAAATGTACAACCTTGTTCATGTCAAAATTTCCTCCAATTGGCCACTGCATTCCAAATGGTCTCTCGTGAAATTGTGCCAATAGAAAGTTTAGTGTACAAGTTAGCATATAAAGAGACAACATGAAGGCATTAGGTGGAAGAGGTGCAGTTTAATATTGAGAAAAACTCCTGAGAACACAATGGTCTATTAGGATGTTGTTTGGCTAACTTTGTGTCTCCAGAGCTTGGCCAAAGGCCAATTGTTGCTAATCCAGAGCAGAACAGAATCTCCCAATTGGGTGCAGATGAATTAAACAGAGCAGTCCTCTAGAGAACAATGACAAGACTGAGGGAGAAGTCCTTTTAAGGTTTTTAAAGATGACCCAAGGAAAAATTCATTCAAACTTTTCAAGTGGGTCTGTGGAGACCTTTGAACTATTTAGCTCTCAAAGCTGGCTCAAAGATGAACTTATAAGGCCTCCTTTCCCTACAGATATGTAAAGGTTTTGTACAAAGCTAATTAAGTTCCTTCTGCAAGCAGAGAGAAGGAAGTTTAGATTCTCTCCCTATAGTTTTCCTCTCGTAGATGAACACTCAAGCATTTGTCAAGCAGGTGCTGGCTAGAAAATAGTTTTGCCAGAGAACAATACAAAACTGGTTAGGTTTTTTAAAAAAAATCCCAAGGTACCTTATTCTTATGAAAATAAATAAACCCAACATTGAAGGTCTTCAATGAAATATCAGAGCTCAAATCAGCATGTGCAGGTAGAAACACAGGGCTCTCAGATGTGCACAGGATTCCCATGTTGAGGGTCCTGTCCAAGGAGGTGAGGACTTTGGCTAAGATTGGGTGGAACATCTACTTCTGTCAATTCCCTCCAAAGATCATCAGGAACACACTTGAAGTTGAACAAGTCAAGTATATTGTTTATTGCAGCTATGGTGAACACACACTATGGGGTGTAAAAAGGACTTATAGAATGTGAACTTTAATGAAGCAAATGAGGCAAAACAGATGGGTAAAGTGAATATGGGAAGAGTCTATATGGAGTTTCCATGTACTATTCTTATTCTTGCAACTTTTGTTTGTTTGAAATTATTTCTAAAAGAAAAACTTAAAAAATAAATTTAAATAGACTTTATATATTATATATATTATGGATATTCATAAAATAATATATTATGATATAATATATATGAAGCCTAATTAAACTTATTGTTTTATATATATACTGAAAGTTAAATTTAACCAAAGGTCAACTGGGCCCTCTCGATCTCTCAAGATCTCTAAATCAGTTTGGCACTCTCTCTTCTCCTTGCAGCCCAACCAAATTCCATAGCTGTGGAAGAATTAAGGCCCACCTAAGAGTTCTGTGAATTCTCTGGATACTAATGTCCTTATAATCACCTCTGCTTCTGGACTTCTTTTATTCTGTTTTGTTTCTGTCCTAGGTGTCAACTCAGACGTAAAATGTGGTCCCATCTGCTTATTTACACAAAACATTTGGATGTTATAGACATCACAGACGATCTGGGGATCCTGTTGGAGCCATAATGTGTACCACAGAGCAAGCAACATAAAATCACGCTTAGACGTACTGTTCTTAAAAAGTCTTTGGCTAACCCCCATCCCTTGGGATTTCTCATCCCCCTTTCTCTCTATGCCATGCCAGCTCTCTTTTATCCTGCTGTCTTCCTCTGCCTTTTGGTCTCTCCTCTTCTCTCCCTCAGATATAAATCAAATTGCTTTCATTTTCTTCTACTCAGCAGCTTAATCATTCTTTTATTTTTTGGGTTTCTGCTAATAGCAATAGTTCTATTAAGTGGCTCTTTAAATGGCTCATCCTAAGATTATAAAAATTTCACCACTAAAAACCTCTTTTTTGTACTTAACACCCAGCTTCATAGAAATGGACAGGAGACAGCCATCAAATGTCAGTTCTTTCAGAGTCTGCCTCAGTAGCAGACAACCTTGATCAATGTCATGACCAGCCCGCAACGGCAACCTAAAGAATTGGACTGTCAACTGATGTCAAACCTTTCTCTCTAGCTGGGCAAGATGGCTCAGTCTTTCTCATGGACACCATCCTCATTCATTCATTTACTCACATGGAGGCTAGTGCCTCCTGTCCTGGGTTTGGCTCAGGCAGTTCGCCCCACCCCAAATATGCAGTAACCAGTTCCTTCTGATTAACCAAATCTTTCCCTAGCTCAAGCCTCAGTTCCTTACTGAATATTCTCTGCTTGCTACCACCATACTGGCCTCTGCTTTCTCCAGTCTTTTGAAGATCCTAATTCATTTTACAATTATCACACAACATATAATGTTTTTATAATGCGTCTATTCTCTAGCTGTCAGTGTCAGGTGATGTTGCAGTTTGGCTGTGTTGTGTGTTTCTTTCCTCTTGACTTAAGTCATTTCTCTATGCAATATAAAAAGAAAGAAGGAAGATTTTTTAATATAACCTATAATAAGGATCTGTACCTGAATGGCTACCTCTGACTGGCAGGTATTAACCCCAAACACAATAAATCATCTGTTCACAGTTGATGCCTTTTATACTGTCTGGGTCACTGTTTTCTTGCATGACTCTGATATTAGTTTCTTTTTTTTTTAGCTTCATGGGTCCTGCCTAACCAAGCCATTGCTGACGACCACTCAATCTGCTTCAGTGCTTCCTTTCAGTTGCCTTATAATGAGTGAGCTCTACACAGCTCTATATCCCACGTTTTTTATCCTCTGTAAACACTTTTTCTCTCTCTGTGTTGTCTTTACTGATGGCCATTAAACTCTCAATTCTACCATTCTTGGCCTTGGCCTGGTCCTACCTATGAGCTGCTACCCATACCTGTCAGTGATAGTGACGGCCCAGCTCATATGGCGAGGTGAGGTGAGGTTGAAGAGATTTCTTCCTTCATTGCCAGCCTAAAGGACTGAGCAGGCCATTATGCCCTGGGCACCAGGAACACACCAGACAGGCCATTGCCCTGGTCTCCTACGTTGCAGGTAAATCCCTTGGTGTGTTCAGGCCTATAACCATACCTATACCTATACTGGCTTGTATACCTGTTCACTCTTTCTGCTTCAGAAGCTATATGCTCATTTTAGTAGAGTCCGTGGTATCTCCTTTCTTGTTTGTTTGTTTGTTTCTTTCTTTCTTTCTTTCTTTTCTTTCTTTTTTCTTTCTTTCTTTCTTTCTTTCTTTCTTTCTTTCTTTCTTTCTTTCTTTCTTTCTTTCTTTCTTTCTTTCTTTCTTTTTCTTTCTTTCTTTCTTTCTTTCTTTCTTTCTTTCTTTCCTTTCTTTCTTTCTTTCTTTTTGTGCAGTTGAATTAAAGAGCCAGACACTTCTTCCCTAGTATATACCCAGCTCCCTTACCCCTGCTCCCTACAACCTCTCTGTCAAGTATTCAAGTGGCTTTGTGATCAGCAATAATTCTTCAGTTTACATGAATCTTTCCTCTATGCAGATTACCTTGAAATATATACTTAAACCCAGATCTTTCTCCCCAATTCAGCCTGACTAATTTTCTGCTGGTTCTCTCCTTCTGGATATTTTACTGACACCTCAGATTGCGCTTAGCAAATCCAGATCTCATTCTTTTTTTCTATTAACTAATTCCTTCTTCTCGCTTCTTTATTTTTGTTAATGGCACCATCATTTCCCTGGCTCATAAAGCTTCCCAGACCCTCATATTCTCTCCTTCTAATCAGTTGTTAGACCTTATATATTTAATTTCTTGAAAAAGGTTGAGCTGCAGCATAGAATAGAGGTTATTGTGAAGCCAAGATTCCCGGTTCACTGCCTAATATCTGTGTGACCTTAGGACAGTTATCTGACCTCCCTGTGCCCAATCTGTCAGATAGGAATAATAATTACACCTATATCACAGGATTTTCATTAGATTATATATGCTAAAACACTTGGAACAGTGCCCGATGCATTATAAGTGCCACTTGTTTACTATTTTCATCTATTTCACCTAGGCTCTTTCAATTCCCACCATTACTTCCATTGCATTCTTATTATCAGCACCCTAGTTCAGGTCTTCAGTGAATTACTTCCTTAGCCTCCTAACTATTCTTCTCCCTCCTGACTAGTCTTCAAACCATGCTAAACAGAGCTTCCTAAAGCACAGCACCCATTGCTTCTGTCCATCACCACCACTCCCCAGTTGCCACCATCTCTCACCAGGATGACTGAAATAGTTCCCTAACTGCTCCACTGAATCCACTCTAGCTCTTTTCTCATCCAGTCTGTACCCCTGCCACATCTGATCTCGTCACGTCCCTGCTTGTAACTCCTCGGTGGATTCCTTGTGCTCACGGAATAATGTAGTCACAGCCTTACTATTCCAAGCAGGTCCCTGGAGCTTGTTCAAAAAGTAGAATTATGGTTCTCATCTCAGGCCTATTGAGTCTGAATCTGCATTTTAACAAGATCCCCACTGAGGTCTGAGAAGCCCTGTTCTTCAAGGCAACAGATTGACCGCTTTCTTCTGTAGCCTCCTCCTGTTCTGCTCTACCCCAGCTCCTTGTGCCCTGCCTCAGTGGCCTCCATTTAGTCCCTCCAACGTCTCAGACGCCTCCTCACCACAAGGCCCGGTAAGTTCTTATGAACCTGGGATTCTCTTGCTATTATTCCTTTGCTTTTGCCTGGCTAATTAATCCCTTCAGACCTCAGCTCAACTTGTCTTTTTCTCAAAGAAGGCCTTCCTGACTCTTAGGACTGTGCCAGATTCCCTTATCATTCAGTTGCACAGCACCTCATTCTTTTTCTTCGAAACAGCTAATGTAATTTGTAATTATAGTTCATAAATGGCATTTCTACCCCTAGACCACAGCTTCATGAAGACAGAAAGCATGTTTGTATTGTTCATTTTGTAATCCTCAAGACCTAGTACAGTGCTTGGAATATTTTGAGGACTTAACAAAATATATATCCCTGCTACCTTCATTCATTCACTTAACAAATATTTATTGCACACCTACTACAGACCAGGCATTGTGCTAGACACTGGATATACAGTAAAGAGGAAAACCAGACATTTTCTACTCTCATTACAGTCTAGTGGGGGAAAACAGACAACCAAATAATTACAAATAAATGTAATATTACAACTGAGGTAAATACTATGAAACGAAGGTACATCATGCCATGAACACTCATGAGGGCTGGTCAGAAATATTTTCCAATTACTGCTACTTTCTTTTTAAGAAAATCTTTGTAAATCTTTTCTTTTGTGCTTTTTCTATAATTTCATAAAATTCAACTTTTTTTTAGCTTTATTGAGATATTTTATATAACATACAATGCACTCATTTAAATTTTACACATCAATGGCCTTTAATATATTCAGAGTTGTGTAATAATCACTGCAAGTTTTAGGACGTTTTCATTTCCCCCAGAGGAACTCTCCTTTCCCTTAGCCTTCACTCCCATCTTTTCCAGCCCTTTATAAACAGTCTACTTTCTGTTTCCATAAATTTGTTTATTCTGGACATTTCATGTAAATGGGATCAAGACCATTTATAACTGGCTTCTTTCACTTAGTGTAATATTTTCAAAGTTTACCCATGTTGTAGAATGTATCAGTACTTCATTTCTTTTTTATTGCTAAATAATATTCCTTTGTACCATTTTTCTTAGCACAGCCAGAAACAGGATGCTGTTCCACTGTATTCTCCACAGCCAAACAAATTCACTTTGTCATGTTTCTAGAAAAAGGTGACAGTAAGTAAATGTTGGCTGAACCTTACATGGATGGTAGTAGTGTTTAGAAAGCTTTTCATGAGTGACTTTATTCACTTAGCAATCTTAGACTACTTAGTATTCTGACACAAACGGAAATGATTCTATTTCGGCATTTTTTCTTTCTCCTGCTCTTTCTTAGTTCTTTGGTCTCCACTGATTTGCTGTGTTAAATTATGCAAGTTACTTAAACTCTGTTTATTTAACTCCTGTGTGCTCTGTAAAATAAGCCCTGTCCAGCCTGCTTGTTTGCCAAAGCTGTTTGGAGACAATTTTTCATATGATATGTATCATCAGCTCCCACAGAAGGCAAAAGGAATTTGATATGCGGGGTTAGTCTGGGATCCAGTCCAAAATTAGTGCTCATCTGGAAGAAATATGGAAGCCTGATACTCTCTTGCTGGCCTTTTAGTCATATTCACTTATTGCCTTCAATCTAAGGAACTTTGTAAATCTATCTCTTTTGTGATTTTTCTATATAAGGTGAGATGAGCTTTAAAAAACATAAACTGTAGTGGAAAAAGCCTTCTGATACCCTCTATTGGCCAACTGAGAGTAATTTGTCTGACTGAGAGCTTTGAGAACCTGAGGAAGGATTACCAATACATGCAGAATTCATATTCTCTCTCTCTCTCTCTCTCTCTCTCTCTCTCTCTCTCTCTCTCTCTCTCTCCTCCCACCCACCCCTTAGACTGGCTTCTGCACATTGTGGGTTGTAAAATCCAGTCCAATCAAAATTACCACCCATCTGCATATGCGATACTCTGTGCCTGGTGCTGAAAAGGATGCAAAAATAAAGAAAACAAATTCATAGTTTCAGAGAGTTCAAGGTCTAATGAGGAGATAAGGGGTGTTACACGAGGCAGAATTAGCTAAGCGCCAAGAGGAGAAAAAACCTAAATGCTCAAGGAACAGAAACAAAAGAAGAGGTGGGGCGACAAGCATGCTTTCGTGGAGAAGATAATTTTTGTTGTGTCTTAGGGGATAATTAGAATTTTTCAAGGTGGATGTAGGAAATAGTAGGCGAATGTTCCAAAAGCACTTCCCTGGTGTGGGGAGGACACAGTCTTAGATCCATTAAGGGCAGGTGTTTAAAGTAAACCTGAAAAAGTAGTATGGAAGCCTTTAATAGGGAATCTGTTCTTGATAATTTAAGCAAAAGGACACCAATGACGGTGTTTAGTAGGGTGTGTATCAAAACTGCCCTTCAAGACAGTTAACCTGGCAAGAGGGTGAAGGATGGATTCGCAAGAGGAGAGATTTCAGTTGCGGAGATCAAACAGGTGGGTGCTGAGTCAGGGCAGAGAGAATGGAAAGGAGGTGACCGCTTCAACAGTCTCTTAACTCGAGTTGTGGCGAAGGCTAGCGGGTAGACACTCCTGGACAAAACTCCCTCGGGCTGTAGGGACTGAGAGGAGTCAAAGGCATAGCCACACCCTCAGGTGACGTCGGGAGCTCAGCTGCGACTTCCTACTGGCTGCTTCTACCGCCAGTCCAGGAGGAGGCGGCTCCCTACCCCCTCCGGCTCCCGGCTCTGTGTGAGGCCGGCGGGGGCTGAGAGCTCCAGGAGACCCGCTCAGGAGCCGCCGGGTTATCTGGCTCGGCAGCTGGGTCCCGTAGCAAAGGTAGGCTGATGGGAAGGTCCGGTGTTAAGGGGTGACCTCAGAGCCTCGGATGCCCCGGTATCCCCGCCCCCTTGAGAGCGCGCGGTCCTGGGGGGACGTCTTCCCGGGAGGAGGATGGGGGCGGCGGGCAAAGCAGGAGGGAGGGACCCCTGGGCTGGAGTGGAGTGGTGCAGGATTCGCCCCCCGCGCCCCGCCTCCCGCCGCAGACCTCTGACGTCGTCCCCCCCCGCTGCCCCCTGGACTGTCTCATCTTGGGGAGGTGGCCGGCGGCTCCTCGACCCTTGGTCTCCCGTGGCATTTTGTTTGAAAAAGCGGGGCCCAGGTTGTGGCCCGGCGCGGGCGTTCGGGGCGGGGGTGGGGGAGAGTCGCACCCGGGAGCCCTGCATCCCCCGCGGAGTGGCCCACGCAGTTAGGGATGCTGAGGTGCGGCCTCGGCTTCTTGGGAACACCCGTGACCTCGGAGACTAAACTTCTCAAAACTTGGAAGAACTATTTTCTACACCTCGAGTTGCCGGAATGTCAACGTGCCCTTAGGTGACCTGCCATGAAACTGCGCTGTTCCTGACGTTATTAGACTACTTTTTAAAAGACGGAACTTTTGAGCCATAGATTATGATGTGCGAAACGCAGTGGAAAGAGTTGACTTATTTACGCTGCACACGCTCTAGTGCTGTGCTACCTGTAAGGTCACTACTTTCTTTGTAAAACTGCCAGTCTCAACCCTTAACCGCGCGGCTGTGTGTGTCGCGGAGGAGCTGTGAAGTGAGCAGTACGGCTGTTCTTGGTAGTGTCTCCAAAGGGCAGACTTTGCCCAAGTGGGGCTGTGGGGCGGTCAGGAGGTTCCTTAAGCAACGCATGCCTCAGTATGATCAAGAAAGGCATCTTTTCTTCTTTAGGAAAAAAAAAAAAAAAGTTACCTGGCTAAGTTAAGCTGTTCCTTAAGAGGAGAGAACTAAAGAATGTGAGTGGCTACCCTGAGCTTCAGCAGGGTAAGCCTAAATAGATGAGTTCGTTCTTTTCTTTTTCTTTCCCTCTGGGATTTGGAAGAGAAACAGGAAGTCAAAGATTCAGAGAAAAGAGCATTCAGTCCATAATTGTAAACAGTTAATTTTGTGTCAGTAAATATTTCCGAAAGTCACCGGGGGAGGAGGGGAGGGCACAATTAGAGAACCAAGACGTTTTCCTGTCCATTGCAATGAAGACAGATTACTTTCAAATTCAAAATATAAAAGTGACATTTATTTAGCAAGTGATTATAGCTCCCAAAGCTATATAGAGTTGGGTTTTATAAAATCAGTGGTAACGGAAAATGATGGCAGCTGTTGTTCAAAATTAGAATATTTACTCAAAATGGCTAGTTAACAGAGCAGTTACTTTATACTAACTGAAATTACAGAATGAAATGAGGAAATCAGGTGTCTACACCTCAGGATAGACCATTAGCCAAGCAATACGTAGTTTGGAATTTTTTTTTAAATTTACGATCCTATTAATAGGGAATGCAGACAATAAATGCCAATGATATTTTAAAGGTTTTGCTACTTCACTGTAGAATAGGTAATTAGCATAACTAAAGAATATGTATGTTTAACTTAAAATTTAAATATTGTGTCATTTTCATAGCAAAGTGTTCTTGAAAAGATATATGTCTGATTCTTGACATATTTGAGGTTAACAATTACCTCTAAATTATTTGAGCTAATGGTGGAATTCTTGGCAGGGAGAACCACAAACAATGGATCATTAAATCTGTTGATGTTAGCCCAATACACATTCACTTAAACTGTTACTTTTTAAAAAAACTCATTTGTAAATGTATACCTTTTTTTTATTGAGGTATAATTCACAAACTATAAAATTTACCCTTTTAAAGTATACAGTTCAGTGGTTTTTAGTATATTCACATAGTTGTGCAACCATTAGCACTAATTTTAGACTATTTTCAGCACTCCAAAAAACCCCTAAACTGATCATCATTGCTGTCTCTTCACAGCCCTTAGCAATCACTACCTACTTTCTGTCTCTTTGGATTTACGTATTCCATGTAAATGGAATCATACGGTATGTGCCCTTTGATGTTTGGCTTCTTTCACTTTGCACTTAGGGTGTTTTCAAGGTTCATCCATTGTAGCATGTAGTAGTGCTCTATTCGTTTTTTGAGGCTGAATAATATTGCACTGTATGGCTACACCACATTTTGTCTATCCATTCATCTGATGATGGACTTGGGTTGTTTTAACTTTTTGGCTAGTTGAATAATGTTACTATGAACATTTGTGTACAAGTTTTGGTGTAGACTTATGTATTCAATTCTCTTGAATACGTACTTAGTATTGGAGTTGCTGTGTCATGTGGTAACTTTATGTTAAAACTTTTGAGGAACTATTATATTATTTTCTAAAGTAACTATACCATTTTTACATTCCCACAGCAGTATATGGGAGTTCCAATTTCTCTACATCCCCACCAACACTTGTTATTACATGTCTTTATTATTATTATTGTTATAGCCCTCCTTTTTGGTATAAAGTGATATGTCATTGAAATTTTTGATTTGCATTTTCTCTTAGAGCTAATGATATTAAGCACCTTTTCAAGTGCTTATTGGTCATTTGTGTATCTTCTTTAGAGAAATGTCTATTTAGATCCTTTGCCTACTTTTTAATTGTTTTTTATTGCTGTTGAGTTCTAAAAGTTCTTTATATATTCTGGATACAAGTCCCTTATCATATCATACAAATCATGTCGGATGTATGATTTGCAAATATTTCTTCAAATTCTATAGCTTATCTTTTCACCTTCATGATAGTGTCCTTTGAAGCACAAAAGTTTTAAATTTTGATTAAGTCCAGTTTATCTATTTTTTCTTTGATCATTTATGCTTTACACATCATATCTAGGAATCTGTTGCCTGTCCAAGGTCACAAAGATCGATGCCTATGTTTTCTTCTAAGATTTTAGAACTTATATTCTTATATTTAAGTGTTTGATCCATTTTGAGTTAATTTGTGTATATGATAAGAGGTGTGGGAGGGGTCCAAATTATTTTTTTTGCATGTGGATATTCAGTTGTCTAGCACCATTTGTTGAAAAAACTATTCTTTCCCCAATAAATGGTCTTGGCACCCTTGTCAAAATTCAATTGAATATAAATATAGGTTTTTTTCAGAATTCTTAATTTTATTCCATTAGTTTGTTTGTCTGTCTTTATGCCAGTACCTTGCAGTCTTGATTTTTGGAGCATTGTAGTAATTTTTGAAATTGGAACATGTGAGTTCTATAAATTTTCAAGATCGTTTTGACTATTCTTGGTCCCCAGAATTTCCATGCGAATTTTAGAATCACATTGTCAATTCCTGCAAAATATACAGTTGGAATTTTTATAGAGAGTGCATTGAATATGTATATCCATTAGCAAGTATTTCCATCTTCATAATAATATGTTTTTTCAATACATGAATGTGAGATGTCTTTCAATTGTTTAGGTCTTCTTTAATTTCTTTCAATGAAGTTTCCAGAGTACAAGTCTTACACTTCTTTTGTTAAATTTATTCCTAAGTATTTAATTCTTTTTGATTCTCTTACAAATGGATAAATTCTTGATTTTATTTTTTTATTTTTCCTTGCTACTATATATATAAAAAATTTGATTTCTGTATATAGATCTGGTCTCCTGAAGCTTTGCTGAACTCATAGTTTTAATAGTTTTTTTTTGTGGATTTCTTAGAATTTTCTACGTACAAGATCATAACACCTGAAGATAGAGATAATTTTAGTTCTTTCTTTCCAATCTGGATGCTTTCTATTTTATTTACTTGCCCTGGGCAGAAGTGGTTGAGAGCAGACATCCTTATCTTGTTTCTTTTCTTAGGTGGATCAGTCATTTACCATTAAGATGCTTTCGTAGATGCTCTGTTATCAAGATGAGGATGTTTCTTTCTATTGGTAGTTTGTTGAATGTTTTTATCATGAAAAGGTTTGGGATTTTGTGGAATGTTTTTCTACATCTATTGAAATGATCATATGGTATTTGTCTTTTATTCTAGTCATATAGTGCATTACATTGATTTTCATCTGTTGAATATGTTATTTTTAAAACTAGAAATTTTAATACTGTAAAATTTCTACAACATTAAACACATTATTTTAGATGTAGGACAAAAATTAACCGACATGAACTAGACTCTTCTTGTTGCTTAAGGTAAAAGAGTGTCCCTGTCCCCACATTTCTGTGCAATGGTATGAATGGTTCAAGACATAAAGATGTCCATTTCAGGACAACTCTTTATTTTTAATATTTCATTCATATATTCTTTTATTGTCCACTCTAAAGCTAATGAGAAGAGAAATGAAGTAGCAGTAGAATTGAAAAATGTGACTGACAAATTATATCATTCACTCCAAAATCATTGATAGCAAATACTAATGTGGGTAATGAAAAAAGTCATCAACAAGGCTAATATCCTTAGGGAAAAAACTCAGAAAATAATCAAATAAGGTTTCCATAGAAACAAAAAATATGAAAAGAGGATGATGTCCAGCTCTACAATTTTTTTCCCTTAAAGTATGGCTAGAATTTAGGGGCATCCAGAAGTTTTGAGATGGTTGTAGCCTTGTAGGACAACTTCGGTTATATTTATTTCTAAATTATTGAATGAAAACAATAATCTTTTGAGGGTTTTAAAATGGTACAGGTTTAAGAAGGGGTTATATTACGGTAATATTTGAAAAATGAACTTTATTCATATGTGAGGGAGACATATTTTTGTAAAACAAAAGAACAGCATAGTACACTTAAACTACTTTTTTCCTGGGTTCTGAGAGTTTTGCTGTCATGTATATCCCATGACTTGGGCTTGGCTTCTCGAGGATATCTATTCTTAATGCAAATTTTATCAATTCATAGTAAGACCAATTCAGAAATACATTTTCAGCCATTAAATAGCCAGAGAAAACATTAACAAACATTTAAAACAACTTTTATAAATCCTGGAGCCAGAAACAGTAATGCTTCCAAATTCAAGTAATAGTTTTTTGCACTTTATAATTTCAAAACCACTTTTTTTGCCTCGGGGCTTCCCCCTTAATAGTGCTCTCTGGGACTAATGTCCTCCAAAAGAAAAGTTAATATCATGGAAAGCACAGATTCCAGATTTATTTAATATGGGTGATTCCAAATTTTACAGTTATATGTTTTCTCTTCTTACACCAAATGAAAATTATGCAAACTTGCCCAGGGTCATAATACTTTGCCCAGTTAAATATGCCAAAGGACTATTGGCTTGAAAGACAGCTTGAACCTGGACAAATTTAGGGTGGTGATAAATAATAATTAATATAAATCAAAGCCATTATTGTTGCACTGGTATAACATTTCTTTAGGTAATTCTATCATGCTACCAATTGAATTAAACTGTAATAATTCTGTAAATTTAAGAGTGTGGTAAAATTATGAGTGGATAGATTTTTTAAATATTATCTGTTGAGCAAAGCTAAAATAATAATAGTACTCTGTGTTTGTGTGGTGCTATTATACTGTCCAAAGTGGTGTTAAAAACAATATTTCACTTGTTCCTCACAACATATCCACGAAGAATGGTTTGTTATTACCATGTCCCCCTTTTTCTATATTGGATAAACTGAGACATAGAAAGTTAAGTTACATAGAAAGTTTAATTAATACTGTTGGGCCTCCAACCCTGTCTTACTAAGTTTTTTCCATGAGCTACCACCAGTTCTGGAATTTATCTTAGAATTCAAAACTTGTATCTGGGTATCATTAGGTAGTGACTAGAATGTGTACATTGGATGATTTAGTGAATTATCCTAAATGCTAATTGATATTATGCCATTTGAATGCTTTCCTTTATAGAAAAAATATGGCAGAGTTTTCTGAGACAGAAGGACCAGTGGATTGGAAGGAACGATGTGTAGCTTTGGAATCCCAGCTCATGAAATTTAGAGTTCAAGCAAGCAAGATAAGAGAGCTCTTAGCAGAGAAGGTAAGGTTTTTTCCCTAAACCTTTGTTATTAAACATCAGCTATTTGGAACCTATTTTATTTATATTGAATAATCTCAGTGCTTTTGGAAGTAAACATTTTTAAACAGTGAATATAATTTAACTTTTTGTCAGGGCTTTGAAGCTGTATTTGGCATATTCTTTTGCCAGTTTTAGAGTGAATTGGACATTAAGACAAAAAACATTTCTTTGCAAATATTAGTGGAATAACTTAGAATTCCATTAAGAATTGTGTGTATTTGATGAATGTGGAGTTAATTCATTCCAGAGAGAAAAGCTATAATTTATTTGATTTATTAGAGGTACGTGACAGCATTTTGATCTATGAAATGTTTAGGAAAATCATGTTTAAAGTGACTATGGAAGAAAGTTCTCTATTAATAACAAAATGTGTTTATACTGTATTTGAAAATATGCAACTTTTTAAGAATTTATATTGACTATATATCACTAAATTATCATCTCGGCTGGAATTGAATTAATATAATTATTTGCTTCTCTTAATAGTTCCAATTGTGTAATAAAATTCCACTTATGTCACAGAAGGTTTGGAGTTATACACATGTATAACATCAATAGATAAATTCATTAATTTGGTCATTCATTCATTAAACAAATATTCCTTGAGGACTGATTATGTGACATTGTTCTTAAAGCTACAGTTAACATCTTGAACAAGACAACCCATGTTCCTGTTTCCAAGGAACTTGGATTCTAGACCTGCACTGTCCAATATGACAGTCACTAGTCACAAGCGGCTGTTGAGCATTTGAAATGAGGCTCGTTAAAATTGAGATGTGTTTCAAATAAAAAACACAAGATATCAAAGATGTAGAATGAAAAAAATAATTTAAAATATCTCAGCAAAAATTTTTGCATTGATTACATGTTGAAATGATCGTTTTTGGATATTGTATTATATAAAAATTATTACAATTAATTTTACTTCTTTTTACTTCTTTAATGTAGAAAATTGTAAATTATACATGTGACTTATGTTTCTATTGGACGGTGCTGTCTAGATGAATAAATAAATGATATTAATGATTATTCCAAACTGATCAGAAGAATTTATAAGTTGTTTCTTAAACTCCAGCCTACATAATTCTTTTGAGATGAAGGGGTGGTACATGTATCACATCTGTAAAATAGACCTTAAATTTTCTTTCAATTGCTAGCTAAGGATCTCTTAGCATACAAGTATTGTTATAAAACCCAGTATAACATTATTCAATTTACACTTTCATATGTATCATCTTAAGTTTTTTGTACTTTAACATCTTTTAGTTGGAAGATTAAAGTTATCATATTCACTTTGGGTCAGAGGGTGACCCAGTAATAGGGTTTGTGGAATAAACTCCCAATATCAATTTGCTTTATTTATCACCATTAGAATTAAACTTGTAGCTTGAAAAAAAAAAGTCAGTTTGAATATCTCCAATTTAGAGAAGCTTATCCTAACTCAAGTTAGTGACCCATGCGTTGTCTTTTGCTCCTCTCGCTATAAAAACCATTTCCCAAGTTGTACTGTGGTTTATCTGGTATTTTCCACAATCCCAACAACCTCATACAATTTTTGTCAAGATTACCAATTATATTCTTGTTGTTAACCCTCTGGACACTTCTCAAGTGTTGCCTTAGCTTCTCAGCAGTTGGCACACTGTTGACTGCAGTCTCCTTCTCAACATTTTCTTGTTTCCCTTGACTTCTATACTCTCCTGGTTTCTTTGTGGACTAAATAGTAATTATGCTATTTGATTTCCAATTCAACAGCCTTGAAATTCTAAATTTGATGGCAGTATTTGTTTTGTTCTTTAGAAATCTTATTGCAACAAATTTTTTGAGTGTCTATTTCAAAATTTTGTGTTATTTTCTCTAGAAGTAAAATTGTAAATGGCTTTTTGATTATTAATTTATGTTGCTAGGTTTTCTTTTTTTGTCAGCGAATTAATATTAAGAGGAATGTTATTTCAAAGTTGCTGTTTTAGTTATGGTTTTCTTTTCTTCTTTTTTGGGAAGAGACGTTTATGTTTTATATCTGTTACTTAAATCCTTTGTCAGATCTAAGAGATGGAATTATTCAGATGTGTTTCATACAGTGGAAAATGGATAAGTATGCCAAATTACTCATGGTTTCCCAGTAAATGTATTCAACACCAAAATGGGAAAAACGTTTTTCCAATATTTTCTGTTACATTCCATTATGAAATATCTTTCTCTGGATTGAAAATTGTTTTTGATACCCACCCATGTTTTAATAAAAATACCAAGTATTTATTTTGTGCTAAGCACTTTATAGATGTGATTTGTTTAATTCCTGTAACAACCTGTGAAGTTAGAAATTTTATTGTCCCCATTTTACAGATTAGGAAACTGATGCTTACAGTGTGCCAAACAACCTGCTGAATGCTTTGTATAAGTTAACTCTTTACTCCTTATTAATATTAGATACTAATATTATCTGTATTTACATAGGAGGAAACTTAGGCATATAAATGTTATTTAGCTTGCCTAAATTCATGCCAAAAAGTAAGTGGTGGAGCCAAGATTTGAAACCAGGCATTTTGCTTTTAGAGACTGAATGCTTAGCCATCACCCTATATGACCTGCCTCATCTAGTTTTATTACCACATTCCTTTCTTTCTCTGCTATTCTTATCCACTCATCTATTCTGTCTTCTCCTATTTAGTCATGCAACATATAAATACATCTCTGCAGGGGGCAGGTATCTGTGTGTGTTAGGGTGTGTATGTATATGTAGTAATAACTATTTACATAACATATTTTTGAAAGCAAACCCTACTGCATTGCTTCTACATGCCCACTTGAATATAGCATTCTAGAAGCCAGTCTGGTCACATCCATAACCTTTGGTTTTGTGTTAAGGCTGGTCTGCTCCAAGGCTTTTTCCCTAATAGTTCCCCAGACCTTCCCCCTAAATGGATGTAGGCCCAAAGCTGAAGATTCTTGAGAGAATACTAATTTGATTATTCAGCTCTTTGCCAGGAAATGTAGCCAACTTTTCTTTCTTGCAACAGCTTTGGTTCTTAGTTCTGTTTTATTGGCACTGGCTATAAGCCGCTAACATTAGGTGCTAACTATGGTCCTAAGCCTTTAGTACAACTACTAACTAGTTTAAACCCCAAGGTAATCCTATGAGTAGCTATTATCCCCAGTCTAAATATGTTAACATTAAGACTGATACTATTTGAGTGGTATGTCCAATATCACACGCTAATAATTGCAGAGCTGGCATTAAACCTTAGATCTTTTACACTTTTTTGAGATGCAGCTAATAGAGTGCCTGGCACATGGAAGAAATTCATTATTTTCCTGTGTCTTTCTACACAGACACACTGGTTAAGTGTATAAGGAGGTGACTTAAACAAATGTAATTACTGATTAATGGAAGACATCTTTCTGAATTAACATAGGGAAGATGTGTGAAATGATCTGAGTGTTTTTGTAATTAAAGGTAGATTTCAGTTATATATGCCTTGTTTTTTGGAGATGAAGTTGGAAAACATAGGATTTTTTTAAAAGAATGATTCTGCACTTTTTTTTTCTCCATCACAATTTCCAAGTAACAGAATATTGAAGCTTGTGAAGAAAAAGACTTTATTGAAGTCTTGGGCAAATACTGCTGTAAGTGGGAGAGGTCTTTAGAGGAATTCAAGGAATGGTGTTGGAAATATCTCTAGTATGCCAAATATAAACTCTTTAGGAAAGCTGAGATTTAAGCAGTTTTTCTACTTTATAGTTTTACTAGTTTTCTGAGTCAGGGAGGGAAAAGGGTGAGTTTCACTTTAAGTTGAATTGAATGTTATTTACTATGGGTTAGATTTTCAGGGAAAAAGAAAGGGAAAAATATGAAGAATTTTTCCCTTTGGGGCATCAGCATGGCCCACATCGTCTAATGCTGCCCTTACCTGATGCAGCATTATTGTCTGGGATTTCCTGCCACTTGACCTTGTTTTTGTGAATATGATTCCCCTGAGGTGGTCTAGAATTCTCTCGTAGGAATGTAGTTCTTAGACAGCACAGTATTTGTTTTCATGTCACAGTTCAGTATAACACCATGATTGCCCCAAATTTCACATCCTCCCAGTCACTCTGTTGCCTCACCTAGTATTTCACAGTACCTAACAGAAATTATACACATACTAACGACGAGAGCTTGCAGGCTAATTTAAAAGCCGGGTTTTTTTGTTTTTTTGTTTTTGTTTTTGGCTACTGACTAAAGATATTATTTATTATAACAAAGTAAACTGATGATAGGACCTTTCATGGGTTTTATGGGGAAAAATCAGGAAGAAGGGTATGTTATGGAGCAGGTGAGAACAGGGACCCAAAGAGCCGAATCAGAGAGAATTATGAGCCTTTATTAGTCAGCTGGCAGCTGACTCTCTACCACGCAGGGTTAGAGGAGATCAGCCCGAGCTTCCAGAGGAGGCAGTTTATAAAGCTTAAGCCCATATCCTGGTGGTCTTTCAAGCAAGCAAACAGATTACAGGAAGCAGCAAATTATAGGAAGCAGTTGTTGGCTGCAAATGTCCCACACAAAGGCAAAAGTCCCGTACAAAGGCAAATGTCCTCAGGGAACTCCTAGATCAAATAGGGCCGTAGCAGGCAGTTTTCCCATCTGTATCCCAGTGGTAGTCCACGCCCTCCTGGGGGCCGGTGCCTGGAGATATCACTTCTACAGGTACTTGGTGGGGAATTGCTGTTCACATCAGTGAGTGTGAAGGTCCTAAAATGTTCTTTCTAAAGTAGCCAGTCTTATTAAACAAGTAAGTTTGTTTGTATACAATACTTGGAACACTAAGTATTAAGTGTGGCGATGTTATGATCTATGATCAGTGGCAGATTTCCTTCTGCCCCTTGCTGTGTTCACTCTGACTACAGAGGGCTCTTCTGGAGTGGTAAATCAAAACACTAGTTGGGATTTGCTGCTTCCTTTTATTGTAAAAGTGGAATATTCATAAAATACTTTTTTTTTTGTCCAAGGCAAAAAGATATGGGGTAGCAGATCATTTCAAGTTTCTTTTAGTGTCTTAGTATGTATTGGTTGTGGAACTGACCCAAACCTTATGTGATAGTGTACATTGGGAAAGTAAAATCTTACATTACTATTTCCTGCATTGCTTTCTTTTAGTGTTTTGCAGTTATTTTCCAGCTTGAATGATAATAACGACAATTAGTCAAAATATTGCCTTTTATAGTATTCCTATGTTTAAACTGATTTTAAAGTGTTCTAAACTTTATTGCACATACTTACTGCATATTTACATTTATGCAATGTGAAATGTTCAGTATTTATGATCTATAATATGGAATGTGAAAATGTAGCAATTTTCTTGTATCAAAGTTTATGCATCTTTTAAATAATTTTTGGAAGAAGTTGACACCTTTATTCATTCAGTTGTTCTTTCATTCATTTGTTCAACAAATATTTATTGAATTTCTGTTACATGGTATTCATTACACCTGCCTCTACCATTGTTCCCTAACTAAATAATAAACTCAAAATCGAGGGAGAGACTACTTAGCTTATTACCACCTACTCAGTGTTAGAATTCTGTTAGAATCTCAAATTCTAAATTTAGCCTCTCGTGGTTATACCTCTGTCCCCGTTTCCTTCTGTGATAGATTCCTTGAGAACATGCAACATACAGTTGCTTTTATTATGAATGTTCATACAATTTTAAGTTACCAATAAAAGATTTCTAGGCTGAAAGAATAACATCCAAGCCACAAAAATAAAGACAAATGCTTTCCAGATAAGAAATTTGTGGTGTTATGTATTTGGGACTGATTTTCATATGGTTCTGTATAACTATATATTGTGCGTAGAGTTTATAATCATCAAAGCAGCTGTGGTTCAACTGAAAGAGCACCAGGCAATCAGAACATGACAATTCAAACCCCATGGATATGTAGTAGTAGTAGACTTTTAATTCATCATATAGATATGCTTTTATAAAAGAAAACATACAAATATGTTTTCAATATAAATAAATATTAAAGACAACACCCCAAATGGCACTGCATCATTTCTACCGCATTCTGTGGGTCAAGGAAAGTCAAAGAGCCCAGAGAAGGGGCAATGGACCTCACTTCTCAATGGGAGAAGTGACGTGCATACAGGGAGGAAAGGAATTGATGGTGGCCATCTTTATTGATGGTGGTTAGCTAATCCTAACTAATTACTTTAATTCACTCAGACTCTTGCATTCCAGTTTATGCCCTTGTTTCTCCACACTGCAGCTGACCTCACAAAGGTCACTAATGACCTCCTATTAGCATACCTTACTCCATATCATTTATGTATCTTTCAATATGTCACTTACATCTTTTCATATATATTTTAAACTTTTTATTTAAAAACTTTTCAAACATACAAAAGTAAGCAGAATATTAAATTGGACCCCATGCTTTAATGATTAACTCAGATTAATCCTGTTTCATCTATACCCTGTATCCATGTCATGTTTTAACTATTAAACAAGCTAATTATTTTTAGTACTGTAGGGCTCTGCTTTTGTCAGTCTTCTATCCAAGTCTCTTTCAATATAGACCAATCATGCTCATCTTAGAATTCTCCAAGGATGATACAGTAAATATAGTTTATGAGAATATACCTCTTTCTAATACTATTATGGCTTTTGATCAACAAATCAGGTATAACACTTGAAGTCTTACTATACTCCTAAATTTAATTTACTCTTTTTACTGTGTTGACCAGTAATTTCTAACTTATAGTCCAATAAAGAAAACTCTATTGATGGATATTCATGTAGCATATATTACATTATATTAAAAGTATCAAACCTTTGCTGTTTTGTTTGATCAAACAAAACACTGAAAGAGCCTTTAATGTGATAAATTATATGTAATTTATATTCATTGAACTATTTTAAATATTCTTAAAGAATTTGATGACGTGGGACTTTTAAGTCCTTTTCAAAAAGGATATATGATTTTTATATTTTTTCCATTTTTCCTCACTTTACAGATGCAACAGCTTGAGAGACAAGTTATTGATGCTGAACGTCAAGCAGAAAAAGCTTTTCAACAGGTAGGGCATAAGTTTAGTTAAAAATGTCTTTTTTTGCTTTTACTGATATAAATGTTATTTTGCCCAAAACAGTCCTCAAAAGTATGCTTTCTCATACTTTCAAGGAAATCAAATATGACTTTTACAGTAATCCTAACCACAATAAAGTTTTATATAAAAACAATGTTCATAGTAACTTTATTTGTAGTAATAAAGAGTTGGAAATAATATGAATGCCATATTATAGGAGAATAAATAAGTGAACTGTATCCACTTCATGAAGTATTAAACAATTATTAAAAAATAATTATAATAAAAGATGTAGACAACTAACATAGAACAATGGTTAAAGTTATATTAGGGGAAGAATGTATAAAATTTTATGCTTAATATTTTAATTGGCATGGGGAAGAAAAGTTGAACCTTTGATAAGTCATGTGACTGTTTCTGGGCCTTGCCAACAGCAGAACAAGTGGTTTGGATGAGGCCATCAGCCTTAAAGTTTGCCTAATGATTCTAAATCCATAGCTTCTCATTTTGTGAAAAGATATCTGTCAGATTCAGTCAAGAATTTCAAAATTATTATTCCTTTAAAGAAGTTTATACTAAATTTTTTATACTTTCTCTAAGTTTGTCATGTTTCTTTCCTTCAGTTTGATTACAGTGCTACCAAATTTTGTTTTCATCTAAAAGATTTAATTTTACAAAGTTGATTGTTTTTGTGGCCTGACAAATTTCTAAACAAACCCAATCTAACCTAATCCTTAATTTTGTTAGGTTAATTATACTTGAAAAGGAAATTTTAGAACTTTATTTTGCCAAATTTCAACCACTACAAGAGTAGAGGAAATAATGTCATGAACCCTCATCAGCAACTCCAACAATTAGTCAGCTCGTGGCTAGTCTATACCTCCATCCATTTTTCCCTTCCCACCCCCACACCAAACTATTCTGAAACAAATCTCAAGACATCATATCATTTCACCCATGAGTATCTCAGCAACTAATCTAAAAATAAAGACTTAAAAATCATAACTACAGTACCATCATTACATTAAAAAATTACTAGTAATTCCTAAAAGTTACGAGTAATACCTAAAACCTCAAATTTAGGTATTAGTAGAAGTACTAGTAGTAATGGTCAGGATCTGTGCTATCCTTGGATTTTATATTCTTTAGCTGATAGGACCAAATAGTTATATCACCACTCCTATCTATAAAAAGCCAATAATTAACAGTAAACACTTAAAAGGTCACTTATATTCTATGTTTCTGTCATTCTGTTATTCTACATCAAGTGTCTTTGTCTTTTTCTTTAGTGCGCCATTTCTGTATGTCCCTGGTTAGCCCCATGCCTTGCAGCACATGTTATTCAGCTTGTCTGCCTCTCGACTTTCATGTCTTCCTTCTTCTCTTTTTCTTTCTGACTTTGGCTTTTCTGGTGATCTTTCTCTTTACCTCTATGCCTATGGCTGTCTCTATATGTCCCTCTATCCCTATCTTTCCCTTCCCTTTCTTTCTTTTGACTGCTCTTTTGCTAGGAAAAAAAAAGAAAAGAAATAAATTGAGAATGGCTTTGTTTTGCTCTGAAAATTAAACTGAATTAAGTATATTTAATTTGCGATTTTTGGAGTTTTCTCCCCCCTCTGATTTACTGGATCTTAATAGGAAAAAAAAAAAAAAAAAGAATCCCTATTCCCAATTCAAGGAAAGAAAACCATGGCAGTTTGTCACTGTCACAGCTCAACCACTGACTTGATAAGTTAACAGAAAGAATTTCTTATTTGAAGTTATCCTTTGAGGATACTAGGTGCCTTAAATCAATTCCCCCACCCAAAAGGAGTGAGATTTGCAAATCTCCCAGTTTCTATATAATTTAGCAAAATCTGTAGATATTTCTTTTTGTCATGATACTTTAAATTTATTCAGTACCTATTTTTATGCTTCCAAAGGTTTTTTTCCTCTTAATGAATATAAAAGTTAACAGGAAATATAGAGAACAGATGAATTCTCATGCACCAATTTTATCACCTCTTTTTTTTTTTTTTTGGCCTTCACAAGATTAAGTAAATATTATTATGTTAGAGTAACTGAATCCTTTGCTGTCTTTAACAGTTTCCATGGGACTGTGGCCTATCTGATGTTTATGTTGCTTAAATTCAGCTTGTCCTTTGTCATTGAGCCATATCCTAACACTTAAACTGTACTTATATTAACCAAAAAGGAATGTTGCACTACCAAAGCAGTCATCAGCTGAAAGTAGCTGAACTTTATGCTTTTTAGCTTTGTACATTTTTCTCCTTGTTTATTAATGAGTAGCATAACCTGCATAACCATTAAATAAGTTTTCTATATTTAAAAAATCACACATTTCCCAGAAAAATCTTGCCAATCTATATACTTAATGCTGTAGTTCATTTTTCTTGTTGTTCACAGGAAAAAGCAGTATATATAAATCAACCTAGTACTACTTATATGTATTCTTGTTACAAAAGCAGCAAATAGCACATTTAGAAGATACTGATACATAGGATTAGGTGAAGTATACTCCAGTCTACTACACTGTTTTGTGCTAAAAAAAGAGGGATAAATAATTTCTCCTATATATGTTTGTGTTTTCATTCTGTGCCTCTGAGTTCAATCTCTTGCCTGTGTTTGATTCAGCTGGATTTAAAGTTCCTTCTGACCATTCTACTGTGTGGGCTAATCTACCTTTCTATAAAGTTGGTTCTCAGTACCCAAGTCATTTTTTGGTTTTAAATAATTACTACTCAGTCATCTGAAACTCCGGGACCTTGTAATTTCATTACATAGAAATCTACTTTATTCAGTGTTGTTCCTTTTCACTTTCAGTGAGAGTGGTTCCGGCCTGAGTACATGAATTATGGAGCTCTATGATAAAATAGTTGTGTTTAAGATGTGTTTAGAATTATTAATTAATTTGCAATAAATTTTAAGTAACTGTAAAATGGTTTAGAGTTCAAAGTACTCCTACAGTTTCTTTCTTCATTCTACTTTGGATGATTAGATATCTTTGTCATGCATTGCGGTGTATATAGAGAAATAGAAACTTTTAGTCTTCACTCAAAAATATAGTTAGATCTTAATTATCTGTGTGTGGCAGGGGAGGGCAGGAACTGAGGTTAGAAATGGAAAGAAGGAAATATCAACATAGATAATTACAATGGGAACAATATTTGCAGCTCCCTCTTTCTTCACTATAGTCCGGAAAATGGAAAATAGCATTGGGAGTTGTGTCAGGGTTCCCGAGACTACTGCTCAGGTTTGATGATTCACCACAGAACCTAGAAAAGCTGTTATACTCATGGTTATGGTTTATTACAGTGAAACAATACAGATTAACATCAGCAAAGGAAAAATGCCCATAAAGCAGAGTTCAGGGAGAAACCAGGTATGCACTTTCATTTGCCCTCTCACAGCAGTTATGCAGGGATGCATCTGATTATACCACCAATGATGTGTAACAATAGGTTTTGTAGGCATGGAATGCACATGTGACCGACCTTAGCTGTTCAATTTCCACCCCTGCTAGAGGTCAAACTGAGACAGCATGGCTTAAGACCCCAGCTGAATGAACAAAAAAGGTACTCACCGTAAATCAAATCAAATGAATTGTTAGCATAAAGTATCTGGTGTGACCCAATATCTCAGGTATATAAAGACAGCCTTATCAGGCAGGATATTTTAAGGGCTCAGAGGTTATTTCCCAGGAGCCAGTCAAGGACCTGTCCTTTCTTTGGAATATGTGGGGTGTGAACACCTTGTCAGCTGAGTTAACCCTTTATTGAACAATAGCTTAGGAACCTCAGAATCCACACATGCTTTGGGGAAATGGCTGAGAAATATGCTGAGGAGGGTGGATGCAACTGAGGCTCTCCCAGAAATAAAGGAGAAAAGTAAAACTGTAAAATATTCCTCACTGGAGTATATCCACCTATAGGTAACTGTAAGAGTTTTATTAACAACCAATTTGAATTCATATATGTTTGTTATTGGCCAGTCTCTGAATAGTTAAAATTCTTATGTGGTTCAGGTTAATGAGTTGAAAAAGAATTGGGCTATTTTTCATGGTCTTGTGGTAGAATATTTGCTGCTTGGCTTTTATATAGACCTCTTACCTTTATGTAGACCTCTTATTCAAACTAATTACCAAGGAAGGCTAGTGAATCCCGTGGAACTTGGTTCTTACAGGATTGATCGGCAAGTAGTTTAACTATAGCTACTTTGTGGTCTCTTTTCCTAAGAGACTTTGCCATTTTTGCCTGTATTTTTCTTGCCTAGGAAAGTTGTTTATCTAAAAGTAGAGTGGCTTGCTCTGACTTAATAAAAGGAGATTGTAGGTATAGGTCTGGCAATATTTATTTCTATTCTTGTTCAGTTACTTTTGGTTTTCTTGAGGTTTATAGGGGTGGAAAATTTTTTTTCCTTTTAAGTTCTTTTGCTAGTCTAATAATTAATTTGACATAATACAGCTTAACAGGAGAAAAACATATTTAATTTTGTACATATGGGAGCCCCATCAAAATATGAAACTCAAAGAAGTGACCAAAGCAGGCAGCTTTTATATATTTTAAACAAGGAAGCAATACATTGTGAAAAATTGACAAGACAAAAAGGTTTGGGCTTCACTAAAGTATTGAAGAAATAACAAAATCTGTTGATACACGCTTCTCAACCCTAAATTTTCCATTTCTAGTGATAAGAATGCCTTCTATCCTCCTGATACAGGGAGGGTACCTTTCACATGGAAGGGTTATTTCTTGCTTTTTAGGGGGACAAAGGAGTGTCAGAATGTCCTTCTTGCGCTGGCTTTTTCTCAAGTAACTTTAACTCAAATAATTAGTATGCCAAAGTGGCATATTTTAGGGTGATATATTTTGCTCCTTATCAAGTTTATCATCTACTCTAGCACCAGAAGAGGACTGCCATTTTGGACTTGGTCTCTACTCTTCTCTCTCTGCTTCCAAAGCTACAGAATGCCCTGTGTGGAACTGGCTGTACCATCTTAAGATTGACCCTTGGCATTTATTTACTGTCCAGCTCTCTGTCCTGTTCCAGCTGTTTTTCATGACAGCATCTCTAATGTAGACCTTTGTTCTTGACCTCTTGGTCCGCAGTTCCTGCAGAAAGCCTACTCTATTTTGTTTAAAAATGTAAATCTTTAAATAACTTAAAATTATCATTTTAATAGTAGAATCCATTTCTCTTATTTTTAAAAAATCTACTTTTATCTTCATACTTTCTAGCCATGTGAATGGTATTTAAATAGGACACTTTTGGCATCTGAATTTACATTTATACAGTGAACCAACAGATGAAACCTTGTATTCATGGTTAAAAGAACAAAACCAGACTAACCTTAATGTCGTCCTTGAAGCCTTCATCAGTTATGTATTTTTAAACATTAAGCAAGGACTCATTGTGATTTTTCACAGGTGTTTTTAATAGTTTGAAATTTTTTCATCTGAACTATAATCTTTAATTTCTCAAATGCTTTTACATATTTTTCTTCTTCGCTGTATGGAAACATTGCTAAAATTACATTTTTACCTATTTGGAGTATATGGAATAAAAGTTTTCATATTATATACAGTGCCCAGTACTTTATTTTCTTTCTTACTATTGTTAACACTCACATATCCCTTCTAAGACTTCATATGCCCAAATATGTTTTATAGAAGATCCAAGCAGAGCCAATATATCTTAAATATTAAACTTGAGGCAACACTCAACCCTCAGGCACACTCTTTTATCTTGCTCTCTTTTTTTCCCCATTACCCTTATTATCTTATGTAACATACTGTAGGATTTTTATACCTTTATTATACTTGTGACCTCTCTAATCCAGTAGAATTTAATTTCAATGCAGAGATTGTGTGTCTGTTTTGTTTACTGATGTCTTCCCAGGACCTGGAGCAGTTCTGGTACTTTGCAGGTATTCATTAAATATCTGTTAAATTAGTGAATCAATAAACCCTCACTGAATTTATTCTCTTATCTATATCTTGACACTCATACTTTTTTTATTTTTTATGATTTCATCATTGGGGCTTACAATCCTTATGTTTTCCTTTTGCTTTCCATGGTTTATGTGTTTCTTTTTCACCTAAGTTAACTTTTTTCCCCAAAAATGTGTTGTTATACGAGATTTTCCAGTTTGAGTCTTATCTCACCATTTGCTTTTTTTACTTTATATTCCCACTTTTTTTAAAACATGAAAAAGTTAGGGGTGGAAACTTTCTGATTCTATACTCATATAAAATACTTTGTATATTATTATTGCTTTGCTAAACATGTGCATTATTTTATATGATAGTAATATTCTGCCATTTTTTAAATGTACTCTTTTGGTAACACAGCTTGGCAAAATAGTGGTCAGACTTTATAATTGTTAAATACATTAGAATGTACAATTCAATATTTTCCTTTTATGATGGTACCTTTTAGGAACTTATTTAATGTTAAAATAAGATTCTAAATTTAATACTATGATAAATTAAGTACAGGCATGATTTTAATATTTTATCCTCTGAATTTAGGTACAAGTTATGGAAGAGAAATTAAAGGCAGCTAATATTCAAACCAGTGAATCAGAGACGAGGTTATATAAAAAGTGTCAAGATCTGGAAACTCTAATACAGGAAAAAGATGACATCATCCAAAACTTGGAACTGCAACTTGAAGAGCAGGTTAGGAAGAATTTGATCACTGAACAGTTCTAAATACATTCATTTATGTATAATCGTAAAGATTAATTATAAAGAGCACAAACTTCTAAATTTTAACCAGAAATCTTACTTATTTGGTTAGCCCATTGGGTTGCATCACATTCATTGGTGAAAGTAAAATGGCTTTCACCTTTAAGTCTGGGGTGATTCCAAGGCTTTAACACTTTTCTCATGTGGCAATGCTCCTTAACACTCAAGCTTTAGATTTTGAGTGTAGTTTTTAAATTGAAATCTCTTGGTTATCAGCAGATATTTCTGTGTGTAAAATATTTGAAGTAAATCTTTGCTTTAGGTTGTTAGGCTACTGGAAATGTTGGAACATTATATTTTAAACATATGTTTGATGCTAATCCATCTGCTTAGAAATGCATACACTGTTTTTAAACCAGTTTATTGAGATCAAGTGTTTTATTTATTTTAAATTTTTATTAGAAAAAAAATACATTAAGGTTATTTATTTAAATTATCACTTATCATCATTTAAATACGACCATTATAGAATTGTTAAATATGCTAAATTATATTTATTGTTAGCATTTGTTGTGATTTATATGATAGGTCACATTCTCAGTAGTTTTGTGACCATGACCAGGTTTTAAGGTTGGTAAATGTAAGTTAGTTTTTCTTTCTTCATTTTTTTCTGGATCTTTAAGAACTAGTGTTTGAGGAGAAAACAAGCCATGCCCCAGAGAAGATCATAATTCTCTTCTCCTGAATCTGCTTAATCCCTAACCTACTGTTATAAGCCATAGACCATTTCCAGAAATGGTTTGTTTTATTGATAAATTCAGTGGATTGATTTCAGTATGTGATCTTTCAGAGAAAGAGAATAGCAGTTGTTAAAACTAGTAACAATTGCATATGCCTTTACGGTTTGTTGTATCTCCTGGACAGTTGTTCTCATTTTTTATTCATTTGGTAGTTTGAAGGTAGAGGTATTCACTTGGAAATGGATTTTAAGTATATGCCTTTTCTATTCATGATGTAACATTTTTAGACCAGTGAGCTTATGTTTGAACTAAATAAACTGCTGATGTTATTTCAGAAACAAATAAGGATACAAGAAGCTAAAATAATAGAAGAGAAAGCAGCTAAAATCAAAGAATGGGTAACCGTTAAGTTAAATGAGGTATTTATTGCTATATTTTCCATTTTCTGTATACCTTTTACTTCTTTTAAGTAAATAAGTCATTAGATTATATGATCATTTGAGTGAAACAAACTTCTGATCAGTTGGTGGTGCTGCTGTATTTTGATAAATGTAAGACAGGTAGCTTTCATTTTAATGTTTAATATATTACTAAAATGAAAAATATTGATAGATTCATGATAGTGTAAGTAGTCTCTTTCTAGTTAGTTGATTTTAGCTCTAACTTATAATTATAGAACATATGTGTATATCATAAAACTAATATGTTCAGTATCTGAGAGTACACATTATTTAGTTTTTGTGGCAGATTAAATGCAGAAATAATTTGGTTAAAATAATTTTATATGAAAAGGCATAGGGGCGAAAACATTTAAAACTCTTAGTTCTGGAAAAAGATACATTGAAGCCACAATTATCTAGGTTGATAACCTATGCTATGATAGATTCATTTGATATTTTCTTATCTTTTCTTTTGTATTTTGCTTATGTATAATTAGGTATTAACATTTTCTAAATATCATAATTTACTAGTGCATTTTTAAAATGTTATTCCTATATTAAAAAACCATATGTTCTTTTAGTTGGAATTGGAGAATCAAAATCTTCGTTTGATCAACCAAAACCAAACCGAAGAGATAAGAACAATACAGTTAAAACTACAAGGTATGAGCCCTTTGACTAAGATAGCTTAATTGAATTTAATGGCTATGAATTCATTTGAAATATGAATAGCACAACTAAGAACCCGAATTTTACATTTCATTTAATTTGAATTGATTTAAATGTTAATAACTGCATGTCCATATTAGATGGTACAGGTAGACAGTAGCGAATAACACAAAGGAAGTAATACTAATTTCAACATTTAATTTCAGGTATGTTTCCTTGAAGAAAATTAGTCATGGTATTTTCTATTTTCACTTTGTATTATGGTGATTAACAGTGATTAAAACTCTTACAGCCTGCATATTTAGAGCAGAATTTTGTAGTATGAATAAACCCTTTGCGTTTTCCAGTGCTTAGGATTACTTTTTTTTTTACTGTTTCTAACTTCAAAGCCTGAGAATGGATGGCAGAGTTAGAGATAGATATTTATGTAAATGCTATTCTGGTGATAGCCACTCAAATGTGCATATAGCTGAAGAGGAGGTGAATCAGTGGGATTATTAGACCCATGGCCTAGGATTGGCTTTCAACCTTATTTAGCAACAGAACCCTGTAAAAAAAATTTTCTGTAGAATCTCGAAATAAAACAGGTAAAAACAGTTTGGGGTAATGGATCCATAGTCTACAGACTTGGCCTGACCCATGCCTCTTCTTATACCCTCTGGGACATCTCCACAAGGCCATGGAGTTTCACAGAATGCACTGGAACAATACTGGCATGGTAAAAAGAACATGGGCTTTGAAGTCAACTTTAATGCTCTATAGTTTAATACAGTGTTGTATCTCCAGGGCTTTTGTTTGTTTTGTTTTACATCAGTAAAATTGTGATCGTAATAGTGCCTTCCTGGTTTCATGGGGGATTGATTATAGCAGCGATCCCCAACTTTTTTGGCACCAGAGACCAGTGCTCCTATGAGAATCTAATGCTTGATGATCTGAGGTGGAGCTGAGACAGTGATGCTAGTCCTGGGGAGCAGTTGCAAATACAAATGAAGCTTTGCTCACTCACCCACTGCTCACCTCCTAATAGGCCACAGATTGGTACTGGTATGTGGCCCAGGTGTTAGGGACCCCTGGATTATAGGACATGAAAGCATTTAGTCTACTGCATGATAATAATTACTGCTATCGTTTGTAAAGGAAAAAAACTTTTCTATTTTTCTTCTCTTCTCAATACTTCTGATATCAGATGTATATCACCAAGCAAATTTTCAATTCTCAGAGGACACCAACTGGCTCTCCTATAAATTAAAGTCAATTCTGACATTATCTACTTGGCATTAGCATCAGAGCCCGCAGGTTAAGAGCTCAGTCACACAAAACTATCCCCACCTTCCACTTCAGACACAATCCAAAGTACGGATTGTCACTCCTGCTTTTACCTAACTGGCCTTGTCTTCAGATTTCATAATTTACAGCTCACAGAACACAGGCAAACAGTTTACTTGCTAGATGATCAACCAGTTTATTACAAAAGATATAACTGAGAAACAGCCAAATGGAGGAGATGCAGAGGGCAAGGTACGGGAGAAGGGTCCCAGAGCTTCCATGCCCGCTCTCAGTGTGTTGCTCTCCAGGCACCTTCACGTGTTCACCAACTGGGAAGCTCCTAACGCCATCCTTTTGGGTTTTTACGGAGGCTTCACATTGGTTGATTAAGTCATTGGCCATTGGTGATTAATTCAACACTAGTCTTGTCCTTTTTCTTGAGATCAGAGGTAAAGGCTGGAGGATCAGGCTGAAATTTCCAGCCCTCTAATCACTTGGTTGGTTCTCCTGGCATTCAGCCCTCATCTTGAGGCTATCTAGGGCCTTTCCAAAAATCTCATTAACATAAACCCAAATTTGGATGTTATGAAAATAAAATACCTTTATGGTTCTTACTTAGGAAATTCCACAGGGTTTAGAACTATGTGCCAGGAACCATGGATGAAGACCAAAACATATATTTCTTATATCATACACATCCTCCACTTACATGATGAAAAACAGGTGTTCCATAGTTTATCAGAAACTCCATATTTAGAATTAAAGTTTTAGGTCTCTGTAACATTTACCCTCTTTGGAATAGACTGGATGTTTTAAACTTACTCTCAAAAGGTTTTTTTTTAATATTCTTAGGTTGCAATTCTAGTCTTTATCGGCAGTCTCTTAGGTCTTATAAACTAAGAGTTATTGATCGTTGGAACCTAGGCTTGGACTGGAGAAGAATAGATATGATAAATGTAGATGTGAAATAGTATACTTGACTCTTGAACAACTGCCGGGGTTAGGGGTGCCAACTCCTGCAAATCAAAAATCCATAGATAACTTTTGACTCCCCTAAAACTTAAGTTGGCACTCAGTAACTGTGGGGGATTAGTTCTAGGACCCTGTGCAGATGCCAGATCCTCAAGTTCCCTATGAAATGGTGTCAATCAGTGCATACCGTCAGCCCTCAGCATCCGTAGACTCCCAGCCACAAATGGAAAACAATACAGGTATTTATTGAAAAAAGTTCACCTGTAAGTGGACCTGTGCAGTTCAAGCCTATGTTGTTCAAGGGTCATTCGTATTTTAAAAGTATATATGCATGTATATGATTATTAAATAATTGTGAATTAGTTCTGTGAGAGATAATACACATGAAACAATAAGAGATACACCTGAAGGTATACACAATGTAAAGATATTTTTCTATCATACACAATCCTCAATTGATACTTAATCCTTTGGTACTCTCCCAGAGGTAAGAATTTAATTTTTTTTGGAAACTTTTCTTACTATCACTGAGATCTTCATGCTTTTGATCTTAGATGCAGCAATGTTAGAAGTCCTAGAAGTTGAATTAAACCCACGATTAGGTACTTGCCTGAACACTCCACTAGTATCTTATCATCTGCCTAGAAGCTGCCTGTTCCCCCTGTTTTCCTCTAAAGAAGTGATGAAGGTCTTCTGTACTGTGGTCACTGTACCATGCTCCTCCATCTGCTTCCTTGAGAGAAGCATACTATAAACTAAAAAAGCAAAAGTTATTACAGTGATAATGTGATATTTGTCCCAAAGATGGTCTGAATTTTTTTTGGTTGTCTTGGCAACCAAAAAAGGACATTGGTCCCTTTTCCTCACCATTCATAGCATTACTGCACAATCAAACTTTACCAGTACTTGACTGGTATTTACCAATACTTAATACTTGCCTTTGCAAGAAGCTATAACTCTCTGGTTTGTTATAATCTTTTTTATTTGTTTGAGTTTGTTTTTGTTTGATAATTAACTATGTTTAAAGGGATTAGATATTTTTCACTCTACAGTTAATATTTTGAACATTCAAAATATATAAACAGATTTTAAACATTGGCATATGGGGCTAGACAGTGAGGATTTCATGTTACTGTACATAAATAAGTATGAACTTTATTTAGGTAAACTCCTTGACATAGGTCTTGACAATTATTATATTTTTAATCTGACACTAAAAGCAAAAGCAACAAAAGCAAAAATAAGCAAGTGGGACTACATCAAACTGAAAAGCTTCTGTACCACAAAGGAAACTGTCAAGAAAATGAAAAGGCAACCCACTGAATGAGAGGAAATATTTGCAAATTATTTATCTGTTAAAGGACTAATATCCAAAATATATAAAAACTCAATATAAAAAAAAATGAGCATAGGATCTGAATAAGCATTTTTCCAAAGAAGATATGCAGAAGGTTGACAGATACATGAAAAGAGGCTTAACACCACTAATCATTCAGAAAAATGCAAATCAAAACCACAATGAGATATTACCTCACATCTGTCAGAATGGCTATTATCAAAAAGACAAGAAGTAACAAATGTTAGCAAGGAAGTGGAGAAAAGGGAACCCTTGTGCGTGGTTAGCTGTAGTGTAAATTGGTTCAGCTACTATGGAGAACAGGATAGAGTTTCCTCAAAAAAAAAAAAAACCTATCATATGATCCACCAGTTCTACTTCTGGGTATTTGTCCAAAGAAAATGAAAACACTAATTCAAAAAGATATATGCACCCCCATGTTCATTGCAGCATTATTTTCAATAGTCAAGATATGGAAACAATTTAAGTGTCCATTGATGGGTGAATGGATAAAGAAGCTACGGTATATATGTAGAATATTATTCAGCCATAAAAAAAGAATGAAATCTTAGCATTTACAACAGCATGGATGGACCTTGAAGGCATTATGCTAAGTGAAATAAATCAGACAGAGAAAGACAATACTGATGATCTCACTTATATGTGGAATCTAAAAGTAAATACATAAATTTAAAAACCAAGTTTGTAAATGCAGAGAACATGTTGGTGGTTACCAGAAGTGGGAGATAGGTGGATTAATTTTTTTTAATTTATTTATACCTATAGCACCTGGTCTTCCTAGGTGGTTTCCCATCCAGGTACGAATCAGGCCTGACCCTGCTTAGCTTTCGAGATCAGACATTGAGCTTGTTCAAGGTGGCATGACCGTAGACCATCAACTGTGGCTCCAATGGGATGTGAACCCAGGACTTTCTGCATGTAAAGCAGACGTGCTAACTGCTACACCATAGAACCATGTCCTTCTTTTTCTTCTTCTTTTTTTTTTTTTTAGTTTCAATTTAATAAAAAAAGAAAAAACTATGGTCATTAGGATTTTCAGGCTTTTTTTCTGGAATAAGGAGTGATTTGTTTAAGTTTTCACATGTTTTGATTCTTTTTTAACACACTATTATGAAAAATACAAATTTAATTTTGATTAATGATCTTGCAGAAGTTCAAGGGAAGAAATCATCCAGTGTTTCCACACCAAAGCTTTCAGAAGGCCAGCGCCTAAGCAGTTTGACCTTTGGGTGCTTTTTATCTCGAGCAAGAAGTCCTCCTCAAGTAGTAAAATCTGAGGAAATAAGCAAGATATCATCTAAAGAACCCGAGTTCACTGAAGGAAAAGACAGAGAAGGTATTTATGGACTGGAAGAATTTGCTTTGACATTTTTTAAAGAGTAAAATCATATGCTAAGGTTAATCCTTATATAGCTTAATTTTCCTTTTTTTAATTTTTATTTTTCCATCATTCAAAAGGGAAAATATGTAAAATCTATCTGGATGATTCATCTTAGTTTCCTTATTTTTTTTCTTGACAACTTGATGTCTTATGAGAATATTTCTAAAGAACAGTACAGCATTTCATTTTGTGTATCTAGTTATCTTGTGTCTTAAATTTCGAGATTCTTTGCCAATGATGCCTAGGGAAACTGATTTCCCCCTCTTGCTACTTTTTCCTGAAGTACGTAGCAGTGATATTTAAAATTAAAAAGTTCACAGTTGTACCTAAAGGTACTTGTTTTAATTTAGAGTTGTGGATTAGAATTATGAACTTTCTATTCATTATTTACTTAAAATACAAAAAAGTTACCTATATTAAATATAACATTGCAAACTTATAAAGAAAAATAACACCCAAGGAAAATTTTATAACTGCTTTGATTTTCCCTTTATTGTTTCAAAGAGGAAAATGTCTGTCTAGATGTATAAACCCTAGACCTGTGTACAGATTTCTATCCTTCTTTTAATCTTAAAGCCCCTCTAAATTTTGTTTTGCTGTGTGGTTGTTGGTTTTGCTACCTGGTATGACTTCTCAAATATTTTATTGAGGTTTGAATTTGCATCTTCTTCATTTTCAGTTTCTGCTTCCGTCTTCCAAAGGAGAAAAATTATAGCCCTAAAAGTCTATGCTTGATTATGAAATTCTGAAAAACTTAATAATGTTTTTCCAATCAGAAGGCTCCTTTGCTACTTGCTTTTATGCTGTCACTTGCAATTTTTTTTGGAGGAGGAGTCATTTAATTCCTTTTCTACTTTCTAATAGTCAGTTTAGTATATAGCTCAGTATAACTGAGGCTGCCTACACTGAGGCTCTTGCTCATTTGCAAATTTAACAAATTGCCTAATACCAAATTGTTGAATTTATTTGTTTAGCCTCTGTTTTCTTAGTTATGAGGGTCGTAGATATGTTTCTATGTTTTCAAAATTTCTTTTGTCGTCTTCAATCTAAATTTTTTATTCACTATTTCTGAAGCCAATAGTTTATTCTGTAATGTTATAAACAAAAATAAGCCATATCTAATGACATTTTTTATTTGTATTGTATAAACACTTTCTGTACTTATGATTAAACCAAAAGTAGAGCAAAGAACGCTTTTCTCTATTTTCTTAATGGCTTTTCATATTTCAAGTATTGAAGTTTGGGAACAAAGTTTGGTTTTTAAACTATAGCTTTATATTTATTATGTTTAAATTTACTTATGATCATTTTAAAATTTAGTTGAAAGAGGGTTGTCATTTTCTTTGCTTCAAAAGTAGAATTAATGGTGTTCATTTTTTTAGTAGTTACTTTCTTTGATAGTCGTTATTGCCCTATTTTATATTTTGCTTCTTTTATTATTCCTCCTTAGACTAGCCTCAGTTTTTTCCCTAACATGTTTATTTGTAAAAAGCAGTTTAATTTTATATTATTCTATTGAAGTGTTAGGGCTTCATGTTGTATATAAAGCTTATAGTTCCCAAACATGGCTTTAAAAAAGACATACAACTAAAAAAGGATAATGTAAATTAGCTTTATCCTTATGAAAATTCCAGTTTCACAATGTAGTTACATAAAATTAAGTGTATGGAGAGATTATATTATTAAAAGCAACATGCCAATATGATGTATGCTTTTCTAGAAATGGAAATTCCAGAAAAGTCTGTTGATATCCAAATTCAAGAAAACAACCGAGGTCAGAGAACATTGCGCCAAACCCCCTGCGTCTCAGAAAAGAATCGGACAACAAGAACAAGCTTTGTAACAGACGGTGGTATATCCCAGAATTCTGGGGCTCCTGTGAGTGACTGGAGTTCCGATGAGGAAGACGGGAGCAAAGGAAGATCCAAGTCCAGGTACACATCCACCCTTTCCAGTCACACCTCAGAGGAAGGGGTCCACTGTAGCAGAATGGGCAGTGAGATGTATTTGACGGCATCGGATGACAGCAGCTCTATATTTGAAGAAGAGACTTTTGGCATAAAGAGACCAGAACATAAGAAGTTGTATTCTTGGCAACAGGAAGCACAATGGAAAGCTCAGAATAGTCTTCTCGGAAAGGGAAACTCTGAATCAAGTAAAAAGGAGCACGATAGTTCCTCAGATGAACTGAATAAAAAATTTCAGTCTCAGAGACTGGATTATTCATCTTCATCTAGTGAGGCCAACACCCCAAGCCCTATTTTGACCCCAGCTTTGACTCCAAAGTATCCTAACCTACTCCCCGGAAAAGGAACACAATTAGTGCCTTCGTCAAATTTGCCACCCCTGAAGCTAAGGATTCCTAATGTTTTCAGTATAAGTGTGGCACTGGCTAAAAGGCACTTAAGCCAGCCACAGTTAAGCTCTGATAGAATGTTTGGTACAAACAGAAATGCTATAAGCATGATACGACCACTGAGACCTCAGGAAACAGATCTTGATCTAGTTGATGGCGATAGTACAGAAATTTTAGAGAATATGGACACCAGTTGTGATGATGGATTGTTTTCCTATGATTCTCTGGAATCCCCATTTCCAGATGACCAGGAAACCTGTGACTCAGCAAAGAAGGCGGCCTGCAGCAAACCTCCAACTCCTCCCCTGCACCGTTTTCCCTCCTGGGTAAATTATATTGCTGTGTACAATACATGCACACTAGTTTTTCTTAACACTCATGTTCAGATTTTTTTTACTACTTTTCTTGTTTCTTTTCAAATCAGCTTTGTACTGACAATTCCCAGTTTTCAGAATACAATTTCCCCTTCTCTTTCCCACTGAGTTCTGAATGAATTGAGAAATAAGACAAGGATAAGACAGAGAGGAGATTAAAATATTACCATTATTAGCAATAAAACTGATTTTAGAGAATTGGCGGGCAAATGAGATTTTCATTACTGAACTTGGAATTAGCTAGATTTAGTCACCAGGTAGCACTGGACCACCACAGGCTTCCAGTGAGGCCCTAACCCTCTAAAGCTTACAACCTAGAGCAAGAACAAATGATTGTTTCCTGCGTGCAGCTACTTCTCAAGAGAAAGGAGAGAGAAACTGTTGGACTCCTTCTAAGCTTACTGATCACATCAAGGCACTCCTCTCCCTTGGGGAGGAGAGAGTGAATGTTAGGGAGAGATCAGGAGTGTTCAATTACTAGAGCTCCCCCCACATGGAAAGAAACATCAGGGGTGGGGGAAGAAAGCTTCCTCCTAACTGTGTAATACTTCTGGGTGAATTCTTGACCAGGACACTTAACTCAGATAGGTTATTGGATTTTGAACTCAATCATTTACTTGATCAGCTTTAAGAGAAATTTAATTTTATTCTTCATGAGCTGATAAATCCATCACTTTTACCAAAAGCATCTTCCTGTGTATCCAGTATTACTGGAAATTTCTTCCATTGAAACATTGACCATTAATACAAGAATTAACCCATCAGTTGTGTGATTTTTTTTAGGTATCGCTAGATTAAAAAAAAAAATCTTCCTATATTCGAAACAGTGAGATTATCTCTTCTGTAGATTTAAGTTTTCCTTTACATACTGATGTGATTTAACCTTTGGCCTTCAGAGAAACCTCTGGGTTGCAGGATTTTTTGATTTTCAGAGTCATGTTCTGTTGTGATTTTTTAGTTAGACGACAATACAGTTTTAAGCAAATTAAGGCAACCACGTTTTCCGAGTATAAATTCAGATCTTGAGATATATCTGCTCTTATTTATTTTGAGAAGAACATTTCATTGCAGTGTCCACATGAAGCTGTCTACAGTTTATTGCTAAATTCTGAGTATTATTGAAAAAGTGCATGTTATTGGCCTGTGAACCTCTGGAATTCCAATTATGTTACCCTTTAGGAAGTGAAGAGTTGAAATTTTGCTGCTTTTATTATGTTGAGATGTTTCAGAGATTTAGGTTAAGCTTTCAAGTTTGTTTTAGTTGGCAAACAGTTTTACTACTTTTTTTTTTTTTTTTTTGCCTTTCTTCTCATCTTCTGAAGCTATTCAGTTCTGAAAAGTAATATTGCTCTTCAAAAGCCTTTAGCAGAGTGGCCAAATATGAAGTTTCTTTCTGTTTATTAGGTATTGTTAGGTTTCAAGGAAAAGAGAGTTGTTCGAGTTACCTCAATTTATGAGTTTATTTAATGGATTTTCAAGAGTTCAAGATAGTCTCCTTATTGAACTTGAACGTTATTCAAAATGCATTGTCCCTCTAGTGGGACAACATGTGATGATTCAGCAGCACCTTATATAGTCAACTCCTTAGAAACAAGTGACACTCATGGCCCCTGGTCCAGTGGCTCAGCTTGTCATCTCCTGTCTGCAGTGACTCTCTGCTTCTCTCACTGCTGCTAACTACTCCTTCACTCACTCATGGCTTCTAACGGCCTCACATCCCCTGCTTACTGCCTTATTTTTTTAATGATTTTCTGTTCTGCCCACTCTGCTGTTTGTCTCTCTTGTGTGTATCTCACAATCACACGTCTCAAAGAAACTGCATCTGAGTCATTCAGTCAGCCATTCCTCTATCTAAAGTGTCTGGGATAGTTAGAGACCTCATGCTCGTTACCTCACAGGCGTCTGGCTAGCACAGTCCTGAACAAGACTGCCTTAGTTGCCCTCTGAGTCCCGGTCCAGACAGCTGTGTCCAGGTTAGACATGTTACAAAGTTCAGGACATGGTCATCTGTGCATTGGAACAACTTTGAGCCCCTTTTCTCACAGGGTAATAGCTTTTTTAGTACCCATTTCAGAGATGTCTCTTAGAGAAAAAGCAGAATAATAGCCTGCTTTGGAAGGAGATAATATTATAAATTCTATTACAATTCTCAAATTCATTTGTTATTTGACCTCAGGTATTTCTTCTACTTCATTGAAATATGGAAATAATAGCACTTAATGCTACTGTATCTGTGATTTCTGACTTCGTTTTTTTTTCTTCAAAGATACTTTGAATAGTAGAATATTATAGATAATATTTGTGTGTAGGTTTTTATTATGAGTGGTTTCTGGCTTCATGTTACAGCCATTCAAGTTTTTCCCTTTTTTTCATTAAGCATATTCTAGAATTACCATTCTACTACTATTAAAGGTGGTGTTTATTTATAGCCGGTGATTATGAATAAGCTTTCTCTTACTTTTTTCCTATCTTTTTAAAAAAATTAAAACACCAAACAAAAATTTTGGAACAAAGATCAATAATGGAATAACTAATGGATGGAAAGAACTTGAACAGTGCTGTTCACAGTGGCATATTTTGGTTGGCAGTGATGACAGTTTCATCATAATGCCGTACTCCAGTGAATATTAAATGAAGAACAAATGAAAAACATGTGTGTTAAAAGTAATCATTTCTTTGTTTTAAATATCCAGTTTAAATCTCTCTTTTACATTAGGAAAGCAGAATTTATGCTGTAGCCAAATCAGGCATTCGAATGTCTGAGGCCTTCAGTATGGAGAATGTTAATAAAAGTAAGTGATTTTGCATGCTACGATATGGATGAACCTTGAGGACATTATGCTAAGTGAAAGGAGCATCACAAAAAGACAAATATTGTATGATCCCAGTTATACAAGGCATCTAAAGTAGTCGAATTTATGGAAGCAGAAAATGGAATGGTGGTTACTAGGGGCTGGGGTTGGGGAAAGGGGAGTAGTTGTTTAATGGGTATAGAGTTTCAGATTTGCATGATAAAAAGTTCTGGAGATCTGATACACAACAATGTGGATAACTGAACACTAACTGAACTATACACTTAAAAATGGTTAAGATGGTAAATTTTATGTTATGCGGGTTTTTTACTGCAATAAAAATGTTTTAAAAAATAAATGATTTTGCATTGCCGTTTCACTAGCTAAGTGCTTTCTAAATGTCTGAAATTATGGAATAGAATTATGTAAACTTTTAGAAAATGATTTCTAGGATTGCTGATTTATATTTTTAAATTGAAATTCATGTTACTCAGTATAGGGACTCACAGACATTCAACTCTTATGTAGAGAGCACCTCATTATGTTTTTACCTAAAAAGCTAAAGCAGAGAAACAGTGGAGTTTCCGCTGTTTAAAGTAAAAATATTGATCTTTATGTCCTTTTTTCTCAAAGTTTAAAACATATTCCTCCTTCCTCTCTGCCTTCTTCCCTCCCTCCCTCCCTTTCGCATGCCCATTATAAAACAACAACAACAACAACAACAACAAAAACAGAACTGTCTGGAATAAAAGAAATTTTCCTGTGGTTTCTTCTACCATCCCCTTCCCTATTCTACCACTAACCTATATCTCACAGGTAACCACTAATGTTCTATTTCTTCATTTCTTCTCATCTATCGCATATTCTTACTATTTAGGAAATTATGTTCTAACCTTTCAATATGAGATTCTCCTGATAAAGGCTTTAGACTTAATGATGTTTTAACACCATGTCAGTAATAGGGCCGTGAATAATCAGAGAATATTTTCATAGGGCACTGCTCATTGAATCAGTCAGTCAGTGTTTGAACTTATTTCTGCCCAGCCTGAGCTGGATGGAGATGCCATAAAAATAAAAACTAGGATTCTTGCTCTCAAAGAGTTTACAGTCTAGCTGGAGAACTAGCACACATGAAATAATGAAACAAGTAAGAGCATAGAATTAAGCCTTCAAATGCCGTAATTATTAAAGTAGATTAACAAATAATAATGTGTTGATTCATTTTCTCTTTTAATTGGAAATTTTGTTAATTTATATTTGTAAGAAATAGACCTAAGTGCTAGTTAGAAGGTTGCTTTTTTCTTTGAAAAATCATTTTGTTCTCTGTTTCAGATTCTGTTGCAATGCTTTCCTGTACCACATCAGGACTTTACACATCTCTGATATACAAGAATATGACAACCCCAGTGTACACAACCTTGAAGGGGGTAATTTATTATTGTTACAGTTAAACATGTGATTCTCTTCATGATGGATCAAGAAAACTGTGTATTCATGTTCCAGATTCCGTTCTTGTCATTTACAGAGTCTCTCTTTATACGGAGTTTTAGAAGTTCACATTAATACATCGTAAAAAGAGAAGAAATGGAAAGATCTGGAGAAGATATTTATTCTTATCAGAGTACTAGAAGTCTGAGTCCATTCCTGTTATGTCTCATATGATACTCTGCCCCCTCCGTGGCTGTTAACTGTTCAAGGAAACATTACTAATGATGTAATGAAAACGCCTAATTTTAAAAGATCTTTTTATCACTGCTAGAGTCCTTCTCCCTAGCTAGAAGTATCTAATTAAAATAAGCATCTGTCCAACATTCACCACCTTATGTTTTCAGGAATCTTTACTAATTGGCAGATGCCTTGCAATTAGAATTTGGGACTTAGCAACATAACTGATAATGGCAAAATATATTATTGTATTTCTTAAAAAAATCTTATTCCATGACTTCTTCTGGTAAAACAATCTATAGCTAAAGAGAGAGGTGACTTTAAAGATGGACAAGGGAAGCTGCTCTGCTTCTTTTTTAGAAGGCGACCCAAATAAGCAGCAGTCCGTTTCTCGATGACTCCTCTGGGTCTGAGGAAGAAGACAGCTCCAGATCTAGCTCCCGGACTTCGGAGTCAGACACGCGCAGTCGGAGTGGGCCCGGCAGCCCCAGAGCCATGAAACGAGGTGAGGGAGGGTCTCAGGGAGACACAACGCCAAGTCACGCAGAATGTGGAATGGGAATTTTATCACCATAATAGGATTTTTAGAAAATCAAAATACTTGTTTCAAACCATAGTGAAAAGAAAATTAGCCTAGGACTAAGATACTTACATTCCCTTAATTCTCTTCGTGATTCCAGACAAGCCACACAAACTTTTTTTCGCTTAACCTTATTTTTGTCTGTAAAAGAGAAATCATTTTACTATGGAATAAAGTGAGATGCTTTTATAGTTATCATGTGACATTTTGGATAACTTATGGATTAGACTTATTTCTCCTAAATGGCAGAAAATACACCGAAAATTTTCGTGATTAATCTGATTTTAAGATGGAAACCAACAACAAAAAAATTACTTTAAATATGTTTACAATTTTTACTAGATTTTGAAGAAATTTTTGGCATAGGTAGGGATTACAGAAAGATCTCATCCTAAATGGTGTCTGTATTTACAAACGTATTTAATGCATCATGATATGTCTATTGGTTTTTAAAAGTGTTGCATGGAACCCCTAGGAACTCCCAGACCCCACAGCTTCGATGGGAGCTGCTCAGCTTTCATTGGTTTAGCATTTGGGGCTTTTAATAATCTCTTTGTTCTTGCCTTGACCACCAGCAGCTAGAATCAGGTTTCATCACACTTTTACTCAAAACACTGCAAGGACTCATAATGGCTCTAAGATGTTATATGATTCTTTTATGTCTTTCCTCATCTCTTTTTGTTTCCTCCTTTACTCAGCTCTGGCCACACTGCTGTTCCTAGAACATTCCAGGCTTTTATCTCGGGACTTTTGCACTGGTCATTTCTTCCACTTGGTATTCTTCACCCAGATGTGGCTAACTGCTGCACCTCCTTCAGTGGTTTGTGCAAACACTGCCTTCTCAGTGTGACCTACCCTGACCACACCATTCAAATGCAGTCCTTTGCCCTTCTCCAACTGCTGGATTTTTAAAATTCTCTTTAGTCTGGCCCATGTATTATTTTTCCATAGCACTTACTTTCCATAGCCTAGTTTTTGTCTGTCTCCCCCAACTAGGATCAGTGTTCTATAAGGGCAGATAATTTTCTGTTTTGTTTTCTATTCTATCCCTAGCACCTAGGATAGCGCCTTAACACACTGGCCCTGGGGCTGGGAGCCTGAGATTTACACCCCAATAGTGCCCCTCCCTAACGATTTGACTTCAGCCAAATCTTTTAATCACTGGACCTAGTCTCCTTAGAGAATAAAGGCATTAACCAGGAGGATCACTAAAGTTTTTTATAAATCTAAATATCTGTTATTCTAGGAAACGTTAAGATATTAGTGTTATCACAGCTATTATATTTGTTAGTCAAATAAGAGTAATGATACAGTGGCATTGTCCTAATACATCCTTTAAATGTTAATAGACACTTTTAAACAAGTAATTAATAAGTATTTGCAAATCTTTTTCTGAAAAGGCAAGTATTTAAATTACAAAAGTATTTAATGCATCACGATATGTCTGTTGAATTATTGTGAACATGTTCCCTTGAATTTCATTTTATGGCTGCTGGCAAATGAAATACTCTGTTTATATCTTTAAGTCTTATTGCTTCTCTTTTACGAGAGATTTTTTTAAAAACCTATGAACTAGTAGTATTGAATTTACATGAAAAATATTACTGAAATTGTGGGCTTTTTGAATGTGAATTACTTTAAAAATGGTTACCAAAAGTGATTTAAATTGTGATTGTACAAGTCTTGATAAATTAAACATTTTTGTCTCTATATCAATATGTAAATATATATTTTTAATCCTTAATAAAAGATATTTCAGTAGACTATTACATATATCTCATATATGTAAAGATAACTGTGCTTGTAATCATACCAAATATTATTTATGTTCTTTTGACTTCCTTGGAATGTCGCATGATAGTCCTTACTCCTTAGTTCTGTTTTCTGCTTTAAAACTTCTTTATGGCCAAAGGCATGAGAATAAATCTAGTGTAGAAAGATTTATGATTTAGGAATAGCTGTATTCCTTGGGAGAACTCACAGCCAGCATTTGGGCCACCCAATTATTGAATATTGACTTGATTTATTTCTTCATTCATCTAGGTGTGTCTCTCTCTTCTGTGGCTTCTGAAAGTGATTATGCTATTCCCCCAGATGCTTACTCCACAGACACAGAGTACTCACAACCAGAGCAGAAGGTCCCTAAAACTTGCTCCTCTTCCAGTGATAATGGGAAAAATGTAAATGCTTCATCAAGTTTTTTTTTAAAACAAACAAACAAACAAACATTAATGAATCCATCAGTTTGAGCCTCCAAAAGGAAGCTTAAATATTTTTTAAATCTCTTTTTAATTAGGAGCCACTGGAAAAATCTGGCTATTTATTAAAAATGAGTGGTAAAGTGAAGACTTGGAAGCGGAGATGGTTTGTTCTTAAAGGTGGTGAATTACTTTACTACAAGTCTCCGGTGAGTGGGAAGTGCTTGCTTTTTAGAACTGAATTCCTCATACTAGAAATCAAATTCCTGATTGATTTTCTTCACTGTAATGCAATGAATTATACAAAGCATTTCTTATGGTTACTGTTATAGGTAATCGCTTTGCATTGGTTTTCTTTCTTTCATACAGAGTGATGTAATTAGAAAACCCCAGGGCCATATTGAACTTAGTGCATCCTGCAGTATTGTAAGAGGAGATAACAAACAAACAGTTCAGGTACTTTTTTTTCACTTTTTCTTTCTTTTTTTTTTTTTATATATCATGCAAAACTCAATTCTCATTTATCCAAGTGAATAGAAAGGAGTTTGGATGATTCCGTGTTTTTTAAATTAACTTTGGGTTAAGTTTGATGTTCAAAAATGTGTGAAACACCAGGACTTCTTAGTTAAAACTATGATATTAGCTATCTGTGTTGTGTAACTCCCCACTATACTTTCTTTGCCCTTTATCTCACTGTTGTTTCTCTGTTCATAATCTCCCAGTTGTTCTCAGCTCTCAAACTGTCTAGCTATTTTAGGGGCAGGTTATCTGATAAATGAATTCTCAATAAGATGTTAGTAATTTCGTGTATTACAAAAGCTGAAAATGGCAGTTTTCTATGAACTGCAGATGATGTAACAGCTAAATGGGAATGATATTGGTGAGCAAGACTACCAAGTCATACCATAGAGGTAGCTGCTGACCATTTCACCCACACATAGGCCAGTCTTGCCAGAAACCTGTTAAATTTAAAATTGTAGGGTATAGAGATAGTTCAGTATATGTAATTTAAATTCACTTCATTTCTGACATGCTTTTAATAATCATTATTTTCTTATATTGCTCCTTTGGAGGGTAGAAGTCAACATTTATCAAAAAGGCACGATATTAATAATTAACTGAGAATTGCCCCTAAATGTAGAAAGGAGAATCAGGGAAAACTTTTTCTCAGTCAGTGCATGGCAGATAAGAATCATTTATAGGCTCCTGAAATATCTGGAAAATTTGAAATGTCATTAATCTGAGATTGAAAAATTGTGAGTTCATAATATTTGATCACATTATGTTAGTTTTGAGAATGTCTCTTATATGCATGGTCTTATTTTATTTAGAATTGATTTATTCTTTTCTGTAACAAATAATTCCTCTCTCTTTACTTAAAATGTGTTATTTTGTATCGTCACCATTCCTTTTGCTCCTCATTTCAACAATCAGGAGCCTATATCACATTTAAAAGAGAAAAGGAAAATGTTATGTAAATAGGATAAAGAATTCATGACCCAGAAGTTTAATACTATGAAAAGTTTAAAGTCAACTAAAATGAAGAAAAATATGTTTTAACAAAAAATTAATTATTTAATTCTCACAAAGTGGTTAAAATATGTAAATTATTTATGGGATCATTATTTTAGAACCTAAGATTCAAGGTTTAACATGTTTATTTCCATGTTAAGTAGTAAGGAGATGCTAATTATCCTAAATCTTCAGAGTTTCCTTTCCTATCTCTTTCTCATCCCATTCTAGTTGACCACTGAAAAACATACATACTATCTGACTGCAGATTCTCCCAATATATTGGAGGAATGGATTAAAGTGTTACAGAATGTTCTTCGAGTTCAAGCTGCCAACCCACTTTTCCTACAGCCTGAGGGCAAACCAACGGTGAAGGGACTGCTCACCAAGGTAGGAACTTTTTGCACATGGCAGTTGTCCCAGGCAACAAATTAGCCTCACTGATCATGAAAAGTGGGCATCAGAAAAAAAAAAAATATATATATATATATATATGTATGTATGTATGTATATACATATATATATACACACACACATATATATGTATGTATATATATACACATATATATGTATATATATGTGTGTGTGTGTGTGTGTGTGTATATATATATAATATTTATATTATCTTGAGGAATTTTAAATATGATACCAAAGACCAAAACTATAAAGAGGAAAAATGACAAATTAGACTATTATACATAAAAATGTAAATGTTCTTACTTTTCAAAAATTCTCTAAGCAGAATTTTTAAAACACAGTTGAAAAACTTTGAAAAGGTATTTGAAACATCTGAAAAACAAGGTTTTTCTAATCAGTAAGTTAAGGATAAATACCAGTGGGGGAAAGGAACAAAGGACACCAAGGAGAGAAGCAGAGCTAGTAGAGATAGGGAGAAATACAAATGATCAAAAGCAAATGGAAAGACATTTTATTCTAACTAATAATTTTCTTAAAAAGCGCAACATGAAATAATAGGTATTTTAAAAAACCTGGTCAAGGGGAACATTTTTCAACTTTATGAACCACACAGTATTGACACAAACTAAGAAATCTGCTAGTGAGAGAATTACTCTAGAAGGCAATTATGGCAATGTCTTGGCCAAGACATTTACTCAGTAAATATTTTTAAAAGAACAAATGAATGTTTCAATGGATATTAAATGTTTTTAAATCACATATACATATCCTTTGATCCAGAAATCTCAGTCCAAGTAATTTATGCTCAGGAAATGGTTTTAATTAGCAAAAGATTTGAGCATATGGATGTTTATCACAGCATGGTTTTTTTCCTGTTCTTTTTTTTATGAGATATAATTAGTGTACACTGAAATGCAGATCTTGAGTGTAGAGTTTGAAGAGTTTTGACAGATATTTACTGTCACTCTATCAGATAGCAAACATTTCCATTAACCCAGAAAGATTACTTACATGGTATAGTTTATAATAAATATAATTGGGACCAACTTAGATGTAGAGTAGGTGATAGCTTAAATAAATATTTATATAATCAGATAATGCTTTACTATGCAGTTATTTTAAATGTTGTAAAAGAATAATGTTATAGAAATATGAAGTATTGTTGGGCAATAAAACAAGTAGAGTGCAGTATTATATTCAGTCTATGTACTTGACAATATATTCATATATAGAGAGTGAATATAATATGTTAAAGCACAATTTTATTCAACGTATTCATAGAAAAATGTCTGAATAGTCAATATTCTAAGGTATTTTGAGTATCTCTATGTGACTTTATTTTATTTTTGCTTAGTTCTGTTTTCTAACTCTTTAAAATAAGTAGTTATTTCTAACTTTTTAAAATAAGTAGGTATTTATGTTAAGATAAATGTTATTTAAAATTATTTAAAGTCCAATTGGTTTTGACAGATATTTTTTGTCACTTTTAGAGAAATACAATAACATATTTACACACGAAATATTACATGCAAAAATAACCTCTACATAACCACTCATCACTCGTGTACTTTGTTTATGTAAGAGGTGAAAAATTTAGGTGTTAATGAGCTAAGCCACCATGTAATCTATACTTCATACGGGAATGTAGGTGGGTGCTATACAGTAATATTTATAAGGACTGACCAGCTTTACCTCCAGAAAAGGAAAAAGTTTATCAATACATTCAACAAAGAAATGACCTATGTTTTTTTCCAAAATATTACATTATCATAAAAATATTTTTTTAGTTACTGGTGGGTTAGAGATCTCCCTAGTACTGTGCAAATATATATTTACCAATGAATACAATGTTCCTTTAAGTCACATTCATGTTATAATTCATAATGACCAGTTGTCCCTCTTTTACAAGAACCACATATGTACATCAACTCCTTTAAGTTTAATGTGATCCCATGGCCAAGAGTTTGTACTTCTCCCACAATTAGTTTTTTTGTTTGTTTGCTTGTTTTTACTTTATCAGGTGGCTTATTAATTTCTGCTCCTATTTCATTTCTGCTACTCCCTGCTTCCCATTTCACAGCTGTGTTTTGAGTAACTCGATGTGATTATTAGTACTAAACCATTGGGGTTTACAGACAGGATGCCTATTAGGTTATCTTCCTACCATTTGTGAAGACTTGTCCACCAATATTTTCATCCTCAGAGCCTTATAAGAGAAAAACGTCCCTTAGTTATTCTAAGTGACTTGTTCTAAGCTCACATTCAGGCTACAATGTGAGATACTGAGTTACAATTTGAGATATAGTTTAGAATACTTTAGAGGGGAGGAAGTTTTTTCCGAGTTGTCACATTGTTATTATTAAGTACTCAAATATGTAGGTAGATATTAAGAACTTGGTTAATTTGATTCTGGATATTCACTCTTGCAACTTTTAATTTACTACTTAGGAATAGCATTTTCTATATAAGAATTTATTTATTTTAAAAACAAGAATTTATTGGGCAGTTACTACATAGGCCGAAAGATATAAAGATAGGGAAGGGCATGTGGGAGGGCTGGAATGGCAGAAAGGTGAGGAAAGAAGAGTATTATCTAAGTCTGTGGGACTTTGAGTGAAATTATGTCTGATATTCTCAGTTTTCTTGATGATGTTTACTCCATAAAACAGGGTTGTTTACTGAGAAAAGGGAAGGAATTGACAATGATCATTCAGGAAAGGAGGACAATGTATCCAAGGAAAAATAAAAAGAATGGTGAATGTTCTGAAGGTCTCCCTGACTATAGTGATTTGAGTTCATATTGTTTATTTTTCTTTAATGTCTTCAGATGCCCAGAAATAGGAGCAGATAATTTACATTATAGTGATGTGAGGTTAGTGATTTTTCCTTAATATTGTATTATGTAAATTTTCAAATATGCAGAAAAGTTGGAGGATTTTATAGTGAGCACCCATATTCTGACTCCTAGATTCTCCAAATAATATTTTACTTGCTTTATGCATATCTATCAAGATGAAGATTTAAAATCAGTGTTTTATGATAGGTATTTTCAAACATATGTGAAATTAGAAGGAACAATAGAATGAACCCTCATATATTCATCACCCAGTTTCAACCGTTATTAACTAATGACTAATGTTATCTCATATAACCTCCCATAACTATAACCTCTCTCTTTCTACACTCTCCACTGGGTTATTTAAAAACAAATGGAGATGAACTTTTGTTGGATGGATTTGTCAGAAGCATAGAAATGCAACATAATCATGGGCCTTGGAGCAACATTTATTTTGTGATCAAATACAAGATCCAAGATTGGTGAGGGAAGAGACCGGGGGTAACTGGTAAATTGGAATAAAATGGGAGGATTTGGAAGGAGGTTAAAGAATTGGAGTGGTGTAAGGAGAGAAGGAAGTGAGAGGAGGTTGAGATCAGAGAGTAGAATACATATTTCAGAAGTGGAGCAGTTCCCAGTGAAGAAAAATGGACGAGGTGTGGCCAAGGGGATGGATGGTGAAAATGGAGGGATGGCAAAAGTTATTGGAAATGAAGACATCAAGGTGCTGGGAGTTAAGAATGTAGACAGGCAGTGTAGCAAAGAGACTAGGTCAAGAGCATGGGCGAAAATCCTAGTTCTGACACTTGCCACTGTGTGACCTCGAGTAAGTTATTTACAGGCTTTGTGCCTTAACATCCTCACTTTTAAAGTGGGGATAATAATAGTGCCAACTTCACAGGGTGTTAGGGGATTAAACGAATTGTCTAAGCAGGTAAAGTTCTTTAGAACAGTGGCTGGCACATCATAAACACTTCAAAAATGTTAGCTTTTATTATCACAAGTTTCACCTACATACTGAAGTCAAGCAAAGCCCATGGCAGGATTTGTGGTAGAGAATGTTACAAGCAGAAAATATAGGAGAGGAGAGAACACTATGTTTTGTGTGATGACAAAGACGAATCGGGATGTGATACACTGTCTTCAAAGTTTCAAACAAAACTAATATGAAGAATCTTTGTTATGGGTGCAAGGTAAAATATTATTCTTGAAATTATTTAGTTTGCCAAAGCCTTGAGGTTTGAGATTGCCTTTAAATCTTCATGAGGATTCTTCTAGTATAATTTGCTTTATTATGAGTTTTCAGATTAATTCAGAGTTTTAAGAAATCCTAATATAATCAGATTTACAAATAAAGATAGACTTTTAAAACACAGCTTTTACAGTGAACTGGCAAAAGTCTTCATTAACTTGTAGTTCTTCAAAGATACACATTGTTCTATTTTAAAGATAAATCATTTCAAAATGATATACTGTACAGGCAGACGCATTATGCTTCAGTTTGGATGAGACTTTTTGAGGGAGTTTATTTGAAAGGAGAAAAAAATAACTGCATAACACAAACTATTTAAAACTTGCAGGATATTTGTCTGTAAATATATGTTTCTAAATTTAATTAAACTGAAACATGTCTTGCCAAGTGAAACATTTTTTGCTTTCTCTTAAGCAGCATTCTAAATCCATCAAAGTGTCTGATGGTGAAGTTATTTACTTAAACCACAGTTTTGAAAGCCCAAAGCCTGGCTGTGTTTGTGGGTTTAAATGAAACATGTGTTTTACTTCTCCTTGTGCATAGTGAAGAAGGAAGCATTTATTGAGTAACTACTTTTATTCTTTATTTACATTTTCTCCTTTGGTCATCACACCAACCCAATGAGGTCTACAATAATCCCATGTCACTCACAGAAGCTGAGAGGTTAAGTCAGTTGCCTGAGGACATCCATCTGGTACACGGGTAGAACTGAAATTTAAGCCTTGGTCCATTTGACCTCAAAATCCAGGCCTTTTCTACTATAACGACTTGCCTACTGTAAAAACTATTGTGGCAATAATTTATATTCTTCTCAATATATCATTATCAGTCCATTTAAATGTAAGTCATTGCAAAATATGTGTGCCCCCCTCACCTCCTGCCCCTTCCCCAGTGACCTCTGTCCTTACTCGCTGGGTCTCAAGCACATGAGCAGGCACATACCATCTGAGGGCCTTGGAGCTTGCTGCTTTCTTTGCCCAGAGCACTCTTCCCTCAGATGACTGCATAGCTCATCTACTTCCTTCAGGGCTGGACTCAATCAGTGTCAGAGAGGCCTTCCTGAGCACTTCGTTTTAAGTTGTTAAACATGCTCCACCCCCTGACTTCCCCAAGCACTTTCTTCTCTTTTCCTGTTATTTTTCTCCTTAGTACTTGCCACTGTGGCCAAGCATGAAAGACAGAATATTGGGCTTTAGTTTACTGGACAGTGTCTTGTTTTCCAGGTGGTGGGCCTCTCTAGATTAAAGCCTCCTCTAACTATTGCAGGCGAGCGTCTAGTCTCAAGGCAGAAGTTGGCAGGGCTGGCGGGGTGAGGGGATTATAAGGCAAGCTCTACCAAACACACCACATTCTAGGTCTGGGGCAATAGGGCTTACTATAAATCTACTCACTGGTGGAAATGGGGTCCTTGTTGTGTTTCTAGGCTTGAGGATATAGCCGGGACTGACTAGCAAAAATCTCCAATACCTATTTCCTGGGCAAAACTGGGGCAGGGAGGAACCCTTAATAGGGATCTTCATAAAGACACTCAATGATGAAAAACCTACAATACTCAGTAAAAATTGTGGTGAAATATCTCCCACAGAAAACACGTATAAATGTCAACTCTGTGTTCTTGATGATGGTATATAGTAAACTGCTGATTTAATTGTTTAGCTCCTCACAAGGCTGTGTGCTCCTGACGTATGTAACTACTAAATATGTAATATTAGCTTTCGATGTTATTTTATTGTTTTGTATAAATCCTTTTGGAGAAGTCATCAAATATTTTGAATGAATGAATCTTTTACATTTTAGAAATCACTAAAATTTTTAGGTTTTAATCTTCTCGTTTCCAACATAGAGTGCTAACCCAAAGAGTAACCGGGTTATCAGAAGTCTGTAAAATATGGAAACTATAAAATATACTTGTGAAACTGGCATTTTGTTTTATCCATCTTTGAATCCTCAATCCCAGGCATAGTACTTGATACATGGTAAACATTTATTAATTGTTTACTAGTGAGCACCAAAGCAAAACATGCTGTAATACTATTGTAACAGGTAAATCTTCAACAGTATTTGGACAATCTAGTTGGAATACCACTTACACCTTGAGCAAACTAGATACCTATACAGCTTCAGATAGAGTGTGTATATGCTATACTTTAAGGTGTCAGAGTTCTGAGCTGCATTTGTAATTCTTTGAAATATGATTTTAGGTAAAACATGGCTACTCCAAGAGAGTCTGGTGTACACTTTTAGGAAAAACATTATATTATTTTCGCAGTCAAGAAGATAAGGTATGTATGAATTTTTAATATGCTAATTAGATAAATTTTCATTTGTTCTGTGTTAAAAAGTTTTTCTTACAACTCTTCTGTTGTTAGCTAAAACAATAGAATTTTTGATAAGATTGAAATTTTGCATAAAATTTATCACCAGGTAATCATATACCTACAAGGGTTTTGATTCTTAATTATAAGTCTTAGTAACTTTTAATTAATGCATTTTTTTCCTCAGAAGAGAAAAGTTTCTATACCCCACTTCCAACTATCAATTTGTTATATTTTCCAGGTCTGACAGACTAGAAAAGGTCAAATAAAGGGAACAGTAAGCTAGGAAAGAGCTGGAGCGGGAAAAGAATCAGGCCTTTCCCTTAGCTCCCTATATACCAGTTATCTATTTATCCATTTACCTATTTATATCCTGTTTCTTCATTTTTAAATTAATCTCCCCAAAAGAACTTGAATTATCTTCGCTTTCAGAATAAAAAGATGGGATATCTTCCAAAGGTGAAATGTATACCCAGTCTTCATTATGGATACTCCACGTCACCTTTGGGTTATTGAAACTATAAAAATTGAACCAACATGGGCCAAGAATACTTACATAAAATAACAATGCCAGCTCCATAGAATAGCAGTCTGTGACTGATTACTGTGTTAATGAGACTAAACTTGGTCCAGTGACCATGTGGGTCAGTTAGTATTTCTCTGTCCCATAGTCACAGGCTGCACTCTCAGTTCTGAGTGGCTTCATTTAAAATGCATGTCATTATTTTTAGTATTGCTCATGGGATGGGAATTAACTCAGTGCAGCCATTAAAAATGATACCTTTGAGGAATGTGGGAAAATGATCACATAAAAATGCTCCATGAATAAGCACAATACAAAATTATATATTTATTATACTCCCAACTAAATGATAAGTCAGGAAAATAAGTTTGTGTATGCCAGGTAGAACAGTTTTAATATGGAATTAGGGACATGCATACTTTTAGGAAAGTCGCATAATGTTTAGAAAAGTTGGGGGAATAGAGGTCAGGGAAGCTGCCACTGAAGACCTGAGAAGTCGACACAGATGATCTGAGCCCAAAGCACTGAAGTGGCTGGTCTTTAACAGTTTACTAGGAAACCTCTGTGACTCCCACATCAGCCCAGGCATCTGACCACAACTGCCTCAGAAGTATGACTTCTCTTCACATCTCATGCAAATTCTCTCATAGGCAAACTCTAACTCACAATTATTCAGGAAAGGGGATTCTGACAAATACAGCTCCCAACTTCTCTTCTGCAATTACGGAGAGACAATAAAAGAGGATAGTTAGGATGCTGAGTTTATAATTCTCAGTCTAGCATATCTATGTAAAAATATATATAACTAAGACTGGAAAGAACTATTCCAAAATTTTGAGTAATTATCTGTGATGGTAAAATTATGGATAATTTTCTCCTTTTTTTTTTTTTGATACCTTCTTATACTTACTAAGTTTCTGTAATAAGCATGTGTTTTATAAATAAAAAATAAAGCTTCCTGAGAGTAGAACTTAAATGTCCTCACCAATAATAATAATAGTAGTTATTATTGAATAAAAATAGATAGCATTGGTCACAGAAGAAACAAGTCAGAAGAATGCAGATAGATGAGTAAAATCCATTATAATTACTATAAAAATATTGAGAAAGCATATGAATTATATAGTTCCTACTTCATTTTGTGCTATAGGTATTTTAGGAACAATTTACTTTTAATCTGGATCAGTATCATTTTTTATTCATTGAAAATATTTAAAAGCACTAGGTCTATTTACTGTTTATGGAGTTATGGTGAATCCTTTGGTTAAATGAATAATCATCTTTAAATATTGATGGGACCTTGGTTTTTATATGATCGACTATGCCTAAAGCATGCAATTAGTATAGTATTGTCATGTATTATCATAGTAGAATTAATTTTTTTATTCTTTTTCTTAAAATTTGCTTTTTATTTATTAATTATTTTCTATCTCAATAGTTTTTTTTACTACCTTTCTTTTCTGAAAGTATAAAGTTAATTTTGCATTTTCCCTCAGAAATAAATTTTCTTCAGCCAGTGCTCAGAATAGTGCTTTGCACTTACATAGTAACTACTCAGAAAATAATTATTATTAACCTAAGGGGGAAAAGTCATGTTTCTCATGAAAGAGAACACATTTAATTAAATGAATTCATTTTTTACCATTAATCAGCTAGGAGCAGATAATATTTCATTTTAGATAAGATATTCGCAGGAGACCTCTGTGAGAAGCTGACATTTTAATAGGTTTAATAGGTTCTGAAGAAAGCAAAAGAGCAGCCATATATATATGTCAGGCAAGAGCATTCCAGGCAGAGGGAACAGCAAGTGCAGAGGCCTTGAGTCAGGAGCCTGGCTGGTGTGTTTGAAGAATAGTGAGAAGGTCAATGTGACTGAACTGGAGTCCATTAGGAAGAGAATTATAGGAGGAGAGATCAGAGATGTAACAGGGACTAAATCACCTGGGGCCTTACCATAGTAAGGACTTTGGCTTTTACTCTAAGTAAGAAAAGAAGCCATTGGAGATTTTTGAACAGAAAAGTGACATGATCTAAAAAGAACACTTCCACAGCTGACTAAGGGAATAAGGAGGGTATTAGTTATGAGGCTATTATTGTAATCCAGGTGAGAGATAATTGGGTTTTAGTGGTGGTGATGGAAATGTGAGAAGTGACCAGATTCTTGCTATATTCTGAAAGTCTTGGTGACAGAATTTGTTGACTGAAAAGGGATGGGATATGAGAGAAAGAACAGGGTCAGTAATTAACCCAAAGTTTTTGGCCTAAATAGCTAGAAAGATAAAGTTGCCAACATCTGAGATGGGTAAGACTGGGAAGAGCAGGTTGTGGGGAATGGTATCGGGCATTTAAATAGAGATACTGAGTCTGAAGTTATAAATATAGAAGTAGCTAATACATACTGGTACTAAAGTCATGAGCTTGGATGAGTTCACTGATGCAAATGTAGATGGAGAAGAGTCCAAGCATGGAGCTCTGTGTCTGAGTATGAAAATATACGATGATAAATGTCCTTGTAGTTAGAATGAATGTTTTCCGATTGCAATTACAAACCTGATCAGATATTTCAGAAGCTGTGTATCTAAAGCTGACTGTGTATTTTCTTGGAATGAATGTACTTAATTAAAGCAAAAGTTTTAAATATGCTAAATATTCATGCAGCAGATATAATTGTTTTGTCAATAAAAGAGCAGATGAAATTTAATATGTCAGTTTTATATTTATATCAATTTTTAAATTAAGATGAAAGAAGCAATGGTATTGTTTTGTGATATATTACATATATTGATAGATACCCTCAGAACACTGCTCATTTTTGGGATTTAGGGTGATAGTTAATCATACTTCTTTGTACCAGCTAAACTAATCATGTTACTTTTTCATGGATAATATTGAGACTATTTCTAAACTTGTCCTTAATTCAATTCTGTGGGGACAAAAGTCAAGTGAATATTTTGACTGAGTTACGTCATTGCTTGACTAAGTAAACTATCTTCTTGCTTTTTTCATAAAAGTTAAATGTCTGGTATCCAATTTGTCCTCTTATGTTGAAATTGGGCATTTTGTTTGTGTCGGCTGCTTTTGTAACAATGTGGGTAATTCAATTGCCTTTAAGCATTCATTTTTAAAAAGGTATGTTTATAAAGGTAAGACTGAAAAGGAATATGAAAAATTTTACTAGGAAAGATTTAGAAAGTACCTTCCTCACAATTACTAACATTTACTTTAGTTTTCTTTAGGTCAGATCAAACTCTGGGAGGCTAAAGTTGAAGAGGTTGATAGATCCTGTGATTCAGATGAGGATTATGAAGCCAGTGGGCGAAGTCTCTTATCCACACATTACACCATTGTGATCCATCCCAAAGACCAAGGTCCGACTTACCTCCTAATTGGATCTAAGCATGAAAAGGTACATAAGGACTTATTGATTGATTTAGAATGATGTAGATTAATGTCATTAAGTAATGGTAATAACTTTCAAATCATTATTATGGAAACAAGAAAGAAAACTTTGCTAAAGACTTTCAGCTCTGTTTTCAGATTCCTTATATCCCTGGAAACAACCCTTGTTCGAATTATGTCATTTTTCAATCCTTTTGATAGAAATGGTCTCAAGGCTGAAATCAGTGCATGATGGTTTAGGACAAAGGCTACATTTGTTCAAAATGTAGTTATCTCAGACTGGATTTTTTTTGGGGTGAATCTAAAGCCTCCACCTTTTATTTGACTCATTTTCAAAAAATTTTAGTTTAGATAAAATTGAAAAATGTACTATATTTATATGTAATCATATATAAAAATACAAAAGTTGTGATAAAAGAGGCACCCACAAATTATTGGAGAAATAATGGATTATTCAATACACATAGTATTGCATATCTTTATGTAGTGAGGAAATTGGCTATTTAGGAAAACATTAATTTGTCATCTTTCACATATAGCAAAATAATTTTCAGATGAATTTAAAGAGTTAAATAATTTTTTAAAGAGCCTTTTTTTGATCTCTGAATAAAGTCCTTTCTAAAAGAAAAGGCAATGTAAGAAATAACCATAGAAATGGTTGCTAGATTAGACTACAAAAAAGAAATACTTTTTTATACCAAATAAAATTATAAACATAATTAAAAGGATAATATAAAAAATAAAATGTTTAATGAATGACTTCTATGTCTTTAACATATAAATAACTTTTATAAAGTATTTCTTTTTATAAGGCTCAGCAATATTCCATTGTATGTATATACCACATTTTCTTTATCCATTCAGTGGACATTTAAGTTGCATGTATGTCTTGGGTATTGTGAATAAAGTTGCAATAAATATGAGAGTACAGATATCTCTTTGAAATTCTGATTTTAATTCTTTGGATATATATCCAGAAATAGAATTGCTAGATCATACGGTAGTTCTATTTTTAGTTTTTTTGATGACCCTCTATATTCTTTTCCATAGTGGCTGAACCACTTTACATTACAACTAATAGTGTAAGGATTCCCTTTTCTCCACATCCTCACCAGCATTTGTCTTTCATTTTTTTGATAAAAGCCATTTTAATGAATGCGAGAAAATACCTTATTATGATTTTGATTTGCATTTTTCTGATGATTAGTGATGTTGAGCACCTTTTCATATATTTATTAGACATTCATATATCTTCTTTAGAGAAATAGCTGTTTCCTTCCTTTGCTCATTTTTTAAGTGGATTATTTGTTTTTTTACTATTGAGTCATAGGAGTTCTTTATATGTTTTGAATATTAATCCTTTATTGGATAAATGGTTTACATATGTTTTCTCCCATTATATAAGTTGCCTTTTTCATTTTGTTGATTATTTCTTTTGTTGTGTAGTAGCTTTTTAGTTTGATATAATCCCATTTGTCTATTTTTGTTTTGTTGCCTATGTGTTTGGTGTCATATCTAAGAAATCATTGCCAAGGTCAATGTCCAAGAGCTTTGTCCCTGTTTTCTTCTAGTAATTTTATGGTTTTAGGTTTTATGTTTAAGTCTTTCATTTGATTTTGAATTGATTTTTGTGTGTGGTATTAAGATAAGAGTACAATTTCTTTCTCCCCACCCCCTGCCACTTTCCTCAGCAGTATTTATTGAAGAGACTATCCTCTCCCCGTTGTATATTGTTGGCACTCTGTCAAAAATCAGTTGACCATATATGCATGGGTTTATTTCTGGGCTCTCTATTCTGCTCCATTGGCTTATTTGTCTGTTTTTATGCAAGCACCACAAGGTTTGATTACTGTAGCTTTATCATATATTTTGAACCAGGAAGTATAAAGCTCCAGCTTGGTTTTTCTTGCTCAAAATTGCCCCAAATTTGGGGTCTTTTGTGGTTCTATAGGAATTCTAGGATTATTATTTTTATTTCTGTAAAAAAAATGCCGTTGAGATTTTGATAGGGATTGTATTAAATCTATAGATGCTTTGGGTAATATGAACATTTTAGCAATATTAACCATTTCAATCCATGAACACTAGATATCTTTTCACTTACTCGTGTTTGCTTTAATTTCTTTCATCAGTGTTCTATAGTTTTTAGTGTACAAGTCTTTTACTTCCTTGGTTTGGTTTATTCCTAAGTATTTTTATTCTTTTTGATGTTATTGTAAATAGGATTGTTTCCTTGATTTCCTTTTTGGATAATTTGTTGTTGCTATATAGAAATGCAACTAACTTTTTGTACATTGGTTTTGTATTTTGCAACTTTGTTTTTATTAGTTCTAACAGTGTTTTTGTGGAATCTTTAGAATTTTCTACAGATAAGATGTCATCTGAGAGCAGAGACAATTTTACATCCTCTTTTTCAATTTGGATGCCTTTTACTTCTTTTTCTTGCCCTGTTGCTCTGGCTAGGACTTTCAGTGCTGTGTTGAGTGGAAGTGGCAAGAGTAGGCTTCTTTGTCTTGTTTCAGATCTTAGAGAAAAAGCTTTCAGGTTTTCACTATTAAGTATGGCATTAACTGTGGACTTTTCTTATATGGCCTTTATTCTATTGCAGTAAGTTTGTTCTTGGTATTATTTTCTTTAAATTTTCTGGATTCCCTAAGTATTTTGTATGTGTCATTATATGTATTGGGAGTCAGATTTTAAATTTGATATTATTAGTGGTATTTCTTCAAGGAAGAATAACTGGTTGTATTTATTCTAGTCTCTTCATGTCATATTACTTTCCTCAGTTTTATCATGCTTTTCTTTTCAAAGAAACATCTATAGAAAATAATAAAAATATGAACAGTGGGAAAAGGTATTATGAGCACAATTCAAGTGAGCCTATTTTAGAACTATTTAACTAAGTGGACTGTATTATTTAAAAATTAAAGAGTTTTTTTTAATGTCTAAGTTTTCTTCTGTTTATACAAGTTGTTTTTTACCCCTTAAGTCATCAAAAATTATATGTTGGTTAACATCTCTATTAATGTTTTGGTTTTAAGGACACTTGGCTTTATCATCTGACTGTTGCAGCTGGAAGTAACAATGTAAATGTTGGATCTGAATTTGAACAACTGGTTTGCAAATTACTAAATATTGAAGGGGAACCTTGTAAGTTCATAACACATTAGGCCTTATGTTTTGTGAAGTGGACCCTACCCCCCTTTCCCTCTTTGGGTTCCTGTTCCCTGCAATGTACCCACCTTTTCATTGGCTATGCTTGTTGTGGGCCAAGATTCTCATCGTGGTGCTTAGGCTCCAGGGATGCCATCATTTCCTGATATGCCATGCTCTGTGAAACCACTGCCTTTGCTCACATTACTCTTCCTCCTGAAATGCCCCCTCTTCCTTCACATTCCTCACCAACCTGATAAGATCCTACCTGCCTTAGAAGGTTCCCCAGCCAGCTCACTCCAGCTCAGCATCTGGCTCATAAAAGATACTTACTAAGTGTTAAAATGATGTCCCAAAGCATTTTGCCATTTAACTCTTTTATGACATTTGTTGCTTTGCATTGAAATTATTTTTTTATGGCTAAGGTTTCCCCCATTGAGAGTCTAAATTCTATGTTAAGCTTTACTTAATTACAGAGATCACATTTTATTTTCTGTATCCAGTCTAAGAATGTAATAAATATCAATTTTAAGAATGACTTCAAGTTCCTCTTTATCATTCTATCTCCTTCTTTGGTTTCTCCTTTCTAGATCTTTCTCCGGCTCCTTTTCACATAGAGTCATCTACTTCAGTAGGTCACCAATCTTTAGCGCATTTAAACAATATACGAGTGTCCTGGTAGACTTGTTTCAGTCAAGAATATTAGGACCAAACTCTTCTAGATTTAATTTTTCTGAAATAGAAACATGAGAATCCCAATGGCCTGGAAAATGAAATAAAATAATATTGCCAAAGGTTTCTTCATGACCTTTATGACTTAAAGTTGTGAGCCAGGCCAGAATGTGCTAATTTTTAAAGGGCTAATAAGTAGGAAGCCAAAATAAGTGCTTCTTTCTGTTTTCCGTTCATACTTTGTTCTGTATTTAGCCTCTCAGATCTGGAGACACCCTACGCTGTGTCACAGCAAGGAAGGAATCATTTCTCCTCTGACAACACTACCTTCTGAAGCTCTACAGACAGAGGCTATTAAATTATTTAAGGTAAAATTTTATATGGAGTTATATATAAAACTAAGTGAATTTAATATTCTGAGTGAGGATTTGGGATTTATTGTAATAAACTATGTGTGGTTTGGGCTACATGAAACAATATCAGAGGAATCATTTTCCCCATCAACCTCTCAAGTAGAGAGATTTCACAAATCATACCTACCTCAATATTGGGAGAGGGGTCAACACCCTCTTCTTCTCCAATGCTACTCTCCAATTCTTATTATTCAACTTCTACTAGAAATCCCTGAGCACTTAAAACTTGTCTTTCAACTATATCACTCTTTATCAGCTTCTGGTAACTTCAAATTTCATTAAGGATTTTGGCTCTTAACTCACATTCTTTCTCTCTAACTCAAATCTTGCCATTATGCTGAATGACTTTATTATTACTTGACACACCTATGCCATGGTCTTAATATTCCTGACCTTCTTAATGACAGTAAGCTTCACCTCTAGTCTACTTTACCCTCCCATTCTCCACATCCACACCCTGACCTCACCATTACTTCCAAGAACAACACCTCTGAAAGTTTAAATTATAATATCACTTTTTAAAATCATATTCTTTTAGTCTACAAGCTCTCTTTTCTTACTCTTCCATTTTTCATTTTCACTAAGACTTTTGTTTTAAGCCATTTACTTTCTTTGTGATCAAGAAAGAGCATGATAACTTCCTCTTGGCTTTCTTTTTTTCTTTATCCAGTCTGGATTACTTTCATTAATACTCCGTATTTCCTTAGGACTCATAATTTCTTGCATTCTTTATCCAAACCCCAACCTAGATTAATGCTACTGTCTTGTCTGCTGCCACGGTAATCACGTGTGCACTGCTAGTGAGCATTACACAACCATGTGGACTGGAGCCCATGTAAATCTGTGGTCTTCATAACTCAAAGCCAACTGTCTTCTTTCATTTGCCTTTGGTCACATTCTCTCTCAAACTACCTACTCAGTAATGTTCGTCACAAAAATTAGAGGGCATCAGACATAAACATCTCAAATCTCTCCCTTGAAAAGACGTTTCAGCTGTTTTGTCCTCCATTCCTTTAGTACTTTCTATGGATTCAAGTCTCGACCCCACACCAGGACCTTGGTATTTCATTTTCTCCTAGTCTCTTAGAGTCTCAATTTTTGTGTTTCTTTTGGCTTCTTCTTGCCTACATTCTTCCCATCTCAAAAAAAAAAATAATCTGTTTCTTAGGTAATATTAAGGAATTATTATTAAATTTGAGGTATGATGTGACGTGGTTATGGGAAAATTTTTTTTTAGCAGTTGGACATCCATACTGAAGTATTTATTGGTAAAATAACATGATATACATTAAAGTACTCCAGAAAAGAAAATAGAGCAGGGATTGAATGAAACAAGTTTGGCAAAATACTAATAATCATTAACACTTGATGGTGAGTGATCATTATTCTATTCTCTCTACTTTTGTTCATGTTTTAAAATTACCATAATGGAAGGTTTTTAAAAACACACCTATAGGATGCACAGATGTAAAAGCAAAAAAGACTCTATACAAATATATTTGAAAATCTAGATCACGTAATTAACTTTACAACAAAATAAAATGGTTAAAATTGATTCCATAGGAGAGTGAAAGTTTAAACAGGGAAATTTACTAGACTTTATAAATGTAGATAATTTTAGTACCATTTAAACTGTCACAAGGCATAGAAAAAGAAAGAAATATTCCAAGTTCTGTTTTGTTTTCTTTTACTTTTTATTTCAAAAAATTACAAACATATGTAAGAATATAGAAAATATTACGAGGTCCAAGGACCTCATTGCCCAGATCCACAGTCATCAACACAGGGCCAGTTTTGTTTACTTCTGCCTACCCACACTGCTCCTCAACACCGGATTATTTTGAAACAATTCTCAATTATCATATCACCAGATTCTTTTTGTGAAGTGAGTTTTACTTTGGTACCAAATTCTAGAAATGATTGTACAAAACAGAGCATTTCATGTAAAAACTAATAAAATATTAATAAACAGAATCCAGCATCATATTATAAGAAAATAGTGACTAAAGGAGATTTATTTCAGGAAATCAAGGATGATTAAATATTAGGATATCTATTAATATTATTTATTATTAAAGATGCTGAAAAGGCATTTGACAAATTTTAACTTTCATAAAGTGATGGATACTTACTTCCTTAACATGGTAAAATTTAATGGTTAAAATTTTTTTTCATTGAGTATTTTACATAATGCTAGGGCAGCAATGCTTAAGTTTAGAGAGTATATTTATCTGATTGTATTCTATCCTCAGACTATAACAACACAATAATTAAACCAACCATTCATGTTTATGATCATTTCCTTTTAATATTTCTTAATAGATATTATGTTTATTTCATCAAATTTTAAATTTCTTCATTTATTAAACATTTACTCTGTCACTTTATGTTGCATGGAGAATACAAAGATAAATAAGACACAGTCCCTGTCCTTATGAAGTTTATAGCCCAGTAGAAAGACATTGTTAATGGTCTATATACCCTTAAAATTAATGCATATTCTGTTCTTGGGAGTAGTTTTCTATATATATCAATTAGATTAAGGTGGTTGATAGTGTTGTTCAAGTTTTCTAAATCTTTGCTGATTTTCTGTCTATTTGTTATCAATTACTGAGAGAGGTATATCTCAGACTATAATTGTACATTTGTCTGTTTTTCCTTGCAACCCTGTCAAGTTTTGCTCCATATATTTTGAAGCTCTGTTATTAAGTACATAATCATCTAAGATTATTGTGTCCTCTAGATGAATTGACCCCTTTGTCATTATAAAATGACCCTCTATCTCTGGCAGAATTCCTTGCTCTGAAATCTGCTTTGTCTGATGTTAATGTAGTCACTCTGGACTTCTTTTGATTAGTGTTATTATAATATATCTTTTCCCATCTTTTTAAACTATTGCTAAGAAGAGAATCAATATAATTAATGCAGAATAAATCTAATCATTTCTCACCTTGAGTATATCTTTCTTTCTTTCTTTTTTTTTTTCGTAATTCAGACATGCCAGCTTTTTATAAATGCTGCGGTTGACTCCCCTGCGATTGATTACCACATATCTCTAGCTCAGAGTGCTTTGCAAATCTGTCTGACACATCCTGAGCTGCAGAATGAAATCTGCTGTCAGCTCATTAAACAGACAAGACGGAGACAGCCACAGAATCAACCAGGACCACTGCAGGTATATAGTGATACATACACATGCAATTAAAATGATGTTGTCCTGATTGTAAGAATGGGGCATGTTCAATAAAGGCATTTGGAAAATACAAAAAATATGAAAAGAAAAATAGCTATAATATTTTGATATATATCTTTTTAGTTTATATATGTATATTTCTATAGAAATGTACATGTGTGTATATTTATACACTCATGTTTTCACATTATTAGGGTTACAGTGTGCATACTGTTTTTTAAAAACTATAGAATATAATAATTTCCCCTATGTTCAACATTCTTCAAAATATTGATTGCATTAATATCAATTACTATACATTTATGTTTTTTCAATTATTTTTCTATAATAAATGCCTCTACAGTAGACATCTTTGTGCATACCTCATGTGTACAGGTCCAGTGAAATTTTTTAATCCATCTTTAGAATTTCCTATATCTTCAACAATATTTAGTTTAATTGTTCTTTTAAATTCTTTTCAGGTAAAACTGGTATTTTGCTATTGTTAGAGGATGTAGTTCTTTAATTGTTAGTGCAGCTGAGTATATTTTTTGAGTGATTTTTGGTCACTTATGTTTATCGTTTAATGAACACCTATTTTTGTCTTTGCTGATTGACTCTTGTTAACCAAAGGATAAAACAGGAATTTCTTTCTTAGCATATAGGTCTCTCAAGTGTGGATCTAAGTTTTGTGAGAATTGAAGTTTACACAATTAATATTTTGCACTCTTTAAGAAAAAGAGAAAATATGTTACTTTGACACATTTTAAAAGAACATATGGTCATGTAAACATAGTTTATAAGGCTTTTCTCAGGACCTTGGAGTGGGAGGCGGGCTGTGCATGAGAGAAGTTCTGAAGTTTAAGCTTCATTTGCATCAAGGGCCCTTCATAATCTGGCCGCAGTGGCCTCCTCTTTCTCCACTTTATTTCATGTATACTGCCTCCAACACATGCTGCCTTTGCATTATCCTTTACCTTGCATTTGGCATTATTCTTGTTACCTAGATACTCCTTCTTTCTTCGCATATGTAGACTTTACGGTCCAGCCCAAGCAACATCTCTCCTGTGAATTCTTCCCTGACTCCCACAGCAATTAGTCATTCCCTCCATTGATTATACTTATAACAAAGTATGGCATGGTATTAACCATGTTATATTATAAATTACTGTCTAAACATAGAATGTCTTCCCTTAAACTTCAGGTACCTCAAGAGCAGAGACAATGCTTTTTTCTCATCTTTTTTTAAAATATAACTTTAAAAAAGTATTGAAGCTATACTTCCTTAATGAAAAGAAAAGATTAAAATAGGAAAGAGAATACAGAAGAGAACAAAGGAAAAGTAAAAATCACATATAATTTTATTACCTAAAGATAACTCTGTTAGTATTTGCATACTTGTCCCTTATTTACATATGTATTCATCTATGTATGTGTGGGTAGATTGGTTTTGTTTGAGGGTATATGATTTTTTACTATATTTTGATCTGTCTGTTCTCAAAGCCATTACTTATATCCCAATGAATGAGTAAAAACATAAATGAACAAAAAAGGAGCAATGTCCCTAATCTTTGAGTGTGATGTCAAAAAAGACTATCATATCTAAATGTCTTTTTGGTACCTCAATTTTAGACAGCAGTATACACAACTAGATGAATTATGGCTCTGACCCAATGTGGAGTTTTGATGTGTTGTAAACGTTCTAAGCAGATAATATATATGTGGAAGAAGCAAAAGCATATTGGGGTCAAGAAAGACTATCATCTCCCGTTTACTCTGCCAACCTCTGTCAATCACACTGGTTCTGACCTGGATCTCTGACTGCCATGTGGTACCTGACCTATGCTGCTTCTCTTTGACCAGGCCTGGCAGCTCTTGGCGCTCTGTGTTGGACTCTTCCTTCCCCATCACCCTTTCTTATGGCTCCTCAGGCTCCACCTAAAGAGAAATGCAGATTCCAGGTACGTAGAAAACTAGCCAGCTGAACCATTTATGTGGCCTCTAAGTCTACAATAAATCATAAGTATTTAGTAATTTGCCGAGTACATCTGTGGAAGAATGTGTGAAACAAATGTTGGTACAGGAAACCTTTCATTATCACTTATGTGAAACTTAAAAAATATTTTCTTTGTTATGTTAAATCTCTTATGGAAGATTGCAGTGAATGCTTAAAACCTGACAAAGAATATTTTAAATATTTTTAAATTCAAGTTTGAATGACTTAGCAGTTTTGTTAAAACAGCAACTATTTTACTTCCTTAGTGTTCCCTGTTATACTCTTTTTCTCCACATTGAATTTTTTTACATAGAAAACTTTTCTGGTGGTCTTCCCTCCTCTTATACTTGTGTGTATCTGAATTACTTCAGAATTTTTATTCCCTTAATAAAGACTAAAATCCAACTGTCATAATGGCTTTCTTACACTGGGACCCACGGCACCTAGCCAAGGGTTATCGGGGTCATTTTGTCCAAGAGGTTAATGTTACATAAATAGACTCTGGGATTAAAACAAACAAATAAACAAACACAATTAAATGAGAAATAACTTTGAAGCAATAGAAAAATATTTGTATTTCATAATATGTTTCAGGGACTCTGTGATCAAAGTCATGTGATTTCAGTTGCAATCACCAACAAATCACCCAAAGGGTGACATTTTAAAGTCTGCTTAGAAGACACTTGAATACAAATATATTTAGAGGTGTTATTGATCTGCTTTTATTATCAGAATAAAAATTATACTTAACAAATGAAGGCACATAAGATCTCTATCCAGCTTTTACATTTATGTAGTCCATTGGTTTTGTTTAATGCTTAACATTTTTAAAGAATGTATGTTTTATAAAGAAGAAAAATATATTTTCATTTCTATTTGAAGATATTTTGTTACCTGTTTACCAGTCAAGCACTAACCTCCAAGTTCTTCAAAAGAAAACTCCTTTACATCATGTGTTTTAAAAGTTATCCTATACTATTTTTATACAATTATTTTCTTTATATTTAAAATAATTATTATATATTGACTAGTAATTATATGATAACTGATAATTTGAAATATATCTTATAACTGTAATAATATGATAAAGAAGAAGAATGCTCTTTGGGGAGTTTGATTCAGTCAGTGACAAAAGTAAAGGAACTAGAACTAACAAGAACTGATGTCATTGACTAAAGCAAAGCAGGCAGCACTGATGTGTCCTACATCCAAGGCACTGCCTACATGGAGATGAGAAGACCGATAAAGCATAGGCCCTGTCATCACCATGAGGAGATGCACATGTAAAGAGCCAGTAATACAAGGAAAAGCCCTGAAGTGTGGATATCAAGAGTGTGTTAGGGGTAGTTTTGTCATTTTTTTCAAAAGGATTCTTATCTTTTAGAGATTTCTTTCATTTGAGTTTCCCCAGAAACAGTCCCTGAGATAAAGATTTGAATGGAGGTAGTTATTTGAGATGTACAGTAAATACCAGTGGTGGGGGTGGTATTAGGGGCTGAATTATGTCCCCCCAAAAAAAGAAAAAAAAAGAAGCTAGAATTTGAGAAAAGTTACAAAGGTGTAATATTACATTTAAAAAGAAAATTTTCTGTCAGAATTAGCATAATGCATTGTAATAATATACACCAAGGAAAGTTTTCTTAATGGTTATTTATACTTATATATATTAGGTTGTCTTAATTAAATTCATTCTTAAGCTTTATCTTAAGTTTTGTATTATAGAACAGAATTTGGAAAATATGCCATTTATTGCCAGCGATGTGTAGAAAGAACTCAACAAAATGGCGATCGCGAAGCAAGACCCTCAAGAATGGAAATTCTTTCAACCCTTCTTCGAAATCCTTATCATCATTCTTTGCCCTTCAGTATCCCTGTGCACTTCATGAATGGGATATATCAGGTAGGTTAGGCTTCCTACCCTGAAGGAAACATGCTTAGCCTAGAGTCCTATGTGTAACCTCAGGGCAACAGGGAAGCGAGACTGTTTGCCTACCTTTGTCAGCAGCTGGCAATGATAAATGTGCAAATATATTAGATCTTTTATCAGAATAACTGAGTTTTGAAACAGTTTTTCTAAAAGGGATTCACGCTAAAACCAAATCCATGTTGAACCAAATAAGGGAGGAGTTTCACTGCCATTGTAGTGGAGAAAAAAAACAAATATAGTTTGGTTTGAGGCCACCAGTGCACCTGTTAGGTGAGGAAATGATTATGAACATTGTGCATGTGTAAGTTTGGTCTCTTTAAAATCTTGAAATGTCAGTAAATGTCTGGGAACACCTATCCAGGCCCTACCAACTATCAGACCTAGATGCTTGCTTATTAACTGAAGCAAACATGTTCCCAAGCTAGCAATTACTCTTTGGAGCCATAAGCCTTTTATCATAAAATTCAGATACTTAGCTACATATTAAAGAAACAAACTATAATGCATGAAAGTTTGTTTATTTAAGTGCATAGTTGTTCATTTTTTCATGTGCTTAAAGATTACATATTGTACTATAGTCCTTGGTTTGCTTTCAGTGGGTAGGGGTAATAGCTCTACAAAATGTTTACAGCTGTCAAACGACCTTATTTTGAATTCATGTCAGCTGGCTGTAGCCAAGATTTCTGAATTCTTACAGCAAGATAATGACTAAGATGACATTAATTTTCTCTAGTGGCACTCTGTGAAAAAAAAAGTTAAAACACCTAGGTGAATATATATTACCAGCAATCATGCATCAAGTATGTCTTGTTTCTCCTCAGATATCTAAGTTTGAAATGTACGTACTTTTTTTTTTACTAAGAATGACTTTGTTGTTTCTGTTTAGGTAGTTGGATTTGATGCATCCACCACAGTGGAAGAATTTTTGAATACTCTGAACCAGGATACAGGAATGAGGAAGCCAGCACAGTCTGGATTTGCATTGTTCACTGATGATCCTTCTGGCAGGGATTTAGAACATTGTCTTCAAGGAAACATCAAGGTAAAACCAAGTCCTTTCAAGGAGGCACAGGCACACCCAGCAAACAATAAACTACTCTTTGCTCTTTACAACAAGTTCAAGTTTAGGAATTTTTAAAAACAAAAATTTAAGCAATCTAATCTTTACAATACAAAAAAACTTGCAGGACTTTGTTGAAGCCATAGAATTCTTAATGTATCATCTGCACACACACAGATTCCATATTAAAGAAAAAGAATTAATAATAGTAAGAATACTAAATATTAGGGTAATAAGGGTGAGAAGTGGAAGCTCTAATCAAATGTTTTTCCAATTTATTCATTTATTCACTCAGCATATTTATTGACTGTTTATTGTGTCCTGGGAGCTGGAATGGACCATGTAGGGAATACAAAGAAGGGTCAGAAGTAGTCCCTGCCCATAGCAAAGTTATAATTTGCTTAGGGAAAAACAGCTTTATACAAAACAAAACTAAACTAAAGTTGATAACCTTAAACTAAACTTGAAAGTGATAAATGTTTTAAGAGTGCCATGGACATTCCACAGAGGGAGAGATTAAGTTCAGCACTGGAAATTAGGCAAGATCCAAAATGGACTTTGAAGGATGGGTAGGAAATGGACCTTTGGAAATAAAGAAGGGCTTCCAGACATAAAGAAAATCATGAGCAAAGACAGAAAATTGGAAGATTTTTAAACAGTCTCTTCTAGGTCATAGTAAAATAACTTTAACAAAGTTTCTAGTTAAGGCAACAATTAGAAATTAGAAATGTAGAATTACAGATCTATAAGGAACCTTAGAGAAACAAACAATTTTGTAAATAAGAAAACAGACCCAGAACAGGAAGTGATTTACCCCACATCAAACAGCTATAGCTGGGCCTAGACCCTTTTCTTGGTGTGGTCCTTGATCACTCTTGGGAATAAGTGCCGAGTTATGAGGTGAAGGTATTTCTGTGATTTTGGAGATGAAAAAATTAAGGTAGAGTAGGGGAAGAACTAGATTTATAAGTAATAGCTCACAAGTTTAAAGCATATGAAACAACAGTAACTTCCAAAGCCTAGCTCCACTTGCAAAAAAAACTGGTTGGGGCTCCATGGGGTTCGACAGAATACTGTTAAAGCTCAGACTTAGTTCATTAGATGTTTTGGTTACTACATATGGTTTCACCCTACACTTCTTTGCCTGTTTCTTCCACTGCATATTGAGAAATCTAGATCAAAGAGTGTCTTTTCCCTCCTCATCTCCAAGTATATCGTGTTCCGTTCAACAATTCCAAATGTAAATTTTCGAGACAGACATTCCTAGAGCACTATTGTTAATAATTAGCCAAGAAGATAAGCTAGTAATTTTGGCTGACTTGAGCCAAGTAAATATCAGGGGCTTTGGTGCATTACTACTTACCACATGTTTCTGAAAACTTTTATTTATAATTCTGTAAATGATCACTTAAGTAAGCAAACATTTATTAGATTCCTGAAGAATTGTTGTTCTTTCCCAATCAACAAATCTTAAGATTTTGTTCCACATTTCTTTAGTATGACCTCAGTTATTCCAATCTTTATAAACTCAGAAGGTAGGAAAATTGCTTCTTCAGTGACTAAATCATGAAAAAAAATCCTGGAATCCTCTCATTTCCAGTCTCATGCAGTCCTTCATTAAGATTCCTTTGTCAGTAAAATATTTATCACCACAGTTCAAAGTTAATGTGTGCCCAAAGGATAAGTGGGCCAAAGAACAATTTATAATTAAACTCTAAACTCAGAGCTGCACAGAAACTTAAAACAAAAAGCTTCAGTCCATTTGGTTTGATCACAATAATTGAAAATTTTAAATGTACAGACATGCTTGTCTTCAAAATATAGCGATTTGAAAAATATTATAAATCTCCCTTTTTCACTTCCCTTCTAGATTTGTGACATTATTTCTAAGTGGGAACAGGCTTCCAAAGAACAGCAGCCTGGGAAATGGGAAGGTACGAGAACTGTTCGTCTAACTTATAAAAACAGGTGTGTAGTACTATTGCCAAATACTAAAGTAGGAATATACGCTTATGTTTAAATCATGTACCTACAATTTAATTTCCTATTGAATGGCCTTAAAAGTTAGATTCACTTGTATATTTGTTTTTCTATAAATAATAGCTCTACTTCTGGAGGAAGAAACTGTCACATAAAAATGTTTTCAAATTCTAGACTCAATGCCATGAATAATTATATTTTATAAAAATATGCATTTGGACAAAGATTAAAAGAAAAGTGTAGGAAAAAATAGCTACTGTCTTAGGGTAGTTAATACAAGGGTGAATTTTTTACTTTTATATTTTTTTTAACACTATTAATATATTTTTCATAGGGGCTAAATACTCAAATACCCTATTGCAGAGCTGTAGTAAGAAATATTTATGTTTACCCAAGTCTTTTACAAGTGATATATTCATATTCATTCATTCTCATTTTCATTTCTTCTCTCTCTCTTTCTTTTGTATTTTTAATTTAAGTATAGTTGGCATGTAATATTATATTAGTTATATTAGTTTCAGGTATACAGTATACCCAATATATCTGGCATTTTTAAACTTTACAGTGTGATCACCCCACTAATTCTAGTAACCATGCAAATTTATCACAATATTATTGATTATATTCCCTTCCACCTTTTTCACCCTTCTTCCCCTCTGACAACCATCCCTTTGGTCTCTGTTTCTATGGATTTCTTTTTGTTTTATTTGTTTGTTTTTTTAGACTCTGCACATAAATGAATTTGTCCTTCTCTTTCTGACTTATTTCACTTAGCATAATATCCTCTAGTTTTATCCATGTTGTCACAGATGTCAAGATTTCATTCTTTTTTATTGATGTGTAATATTCCATTGTATATATACCATATCTTTATCCATTCATCTATTAATGGACACGTAGGTTGCTACCATATCTTGGCTTTTTAAAAAATATCTTCTTCCATATATTAGCAGAAGGTGGCACTTAATAAAGTGTTCTTTGAGCAAGTCATATTATTAACCGTACCCCTCGCTCCCCATAAAAGATAGTGTGCTGGTCTTATTTGGCTCTTATATCTGATAAAATAAGGAATCTAAAATATCAGACCAAGAGCTTGGTGGAATTATTGGTATAGTATTGATTATTTTCAGAGGCCTACTTTTGGAAGATGTTCATAGAGCCAAAATTGGAGTGTAGCAAATAAAGCCACTATATAACATGAAGAATATACTAGCCTTTGATCCAGTTTAGGATTTCTTTTTCCAATAATATATCCCACAGAAACACCCACATAAGTGAGCAAGAGTATTCCAGTATGTCCCAATATTTCCTTTGCCATATTTTTAGAACAGTAAAAAGTAGTGTGTGTTTTTTTATGGTGTGGTGGGAGGGGCGGGGATAGTACATTGATTAATAGGAGAATGGTTTAATAAATATGGCACATGCATGTTGTGGACTCCTTTCATACACTTTCATGCTCCTTTCAGGCTCTAAAGGGCCACCCACTGTTTGAACAGACTCCTTTGGTCTGAATAATGATGGTGGTGAGCCACTGGAACTTCTCTGTTCAGGGGCTCATGAACTGTAGTGATTGGCGAGAGTTCTGAGTACACAAGAAGGTGACTGTTAAGCTTTGGTAGCTAAGGTTTAAAATCATGCTTTCTCACATAAAGTAGGATTACTTAAATAATGGAAACATAATAGGCTGTGATCCTGGAGGAACCTGTTTCCACTGACAGTAGCCTTCATATGTGGCTCTTTAGTGACTCGCACAAACACTGGGCTAGAATACCTGTGACCTTCCAGATGATTGTTTTAGTTCTGTGATTGCTAGATCAGTGGTTCCCTCAGTATGAGCCCTAGACCTACGGCTTCAGCATCCCATGGGAACACATTAGAAATGCATATTATTAGGCCCCATTTCAGACCTAGTGAGTCAAAATCTCTGGAGTAAGACCCAGGAGTCTGTTTTTAACAGCTCTCCAGGTGATTTTATGCATGCTGAATTTTGAGAAGCATTGATCTAGAGTGCTTCTCATTGCTGCCCTGACTCTTGATCCTGCCTGTCATGGAAGGGAGCCAGGTGCTGGACCTGACCCATCATACGTCTTTCTGTAGAATAGGTTCAGGAATTCTCATTTGGTTCCACTGGCACTAAGTAGAATTACTTTCATGTCTAAGATAATTTTTAATAATGCATACTTTATGAATGCTTATTTTGTACATACTAATTCTGTCTGTGATGGCCACAGTTGGGGAGCCAACATTAAATTTGGATGAAATGAAGAAAGGTGGCCTGAATGACACAGATAAGAATAATGCTCCAAGTTTAGCAAATACCACTGGGAAGGACAAAGAGAGTCATGAATAACAAATGATAAATATTGCCTTGTTTAAAAACAAAAAACAAAACCTCATCATCACAGTATCTTTGACATCAGAAAAAAATACAACTCAACCAAAACGTTTAATTTTTAACAGAAGTCTGAAATGACTGGATAGCCATAGCTATGAGAAAGTACCATGTTTCTAAATATGGTCTGTTTTGCGTATGGTATAAATGGCTTAGACAATGAGCCCTAATTCCCGGTGACACAGTTAGGAAGAAACTGGCTGTGACCTATCATGTAGCCACGGACTTGATTCTTCATCTGTCAAGCAGCACTAAAATAAAAATGAAAATGCCAGCTCTCTTTATCATGGAATTTTTATTTGTGCTTAGTAAGTTATGGAATTTTAATTATTTAGATTCAGAGGTTAAAGATCTAATTAGTAGGTTTTGAATTTGTTCTCATAGCTGACCATTTGGAAACTAATGTGCAAATTCTATTCATATTTAAGCTGCTTATTTAATTTGATTTCTTACTATGTGTTTGACATTGCAAAGTCAAGGCATGTTTTTAACAAAACAAAACTGTCAAGGGCCCTTTCCCTGGAGAGAACAACTCTTCCTTTCCCCTCTTTGAAAGAAAAGATATTTTTAGTAGTCCTTTGTTATTACTACTTTCTGAGCATGGTTTAACATTCCCGTCTCTGCCACCTTTAGCTGATTGTAAGAGTGCCTATGCCCATTGGCTCCTGAGCCAAGAAGCATCTTGACAGGTCATCTGGATAGTTTATCCTATTTCTTCCAGCTATGATAACATAAAAAATTTTCAGCATAAAGAAACTCTTGTGTTCTAAAGACCTCTAGAGAAGAATCATAATACTAAATAATAATAACAACAACGATGACAACCAACATTTATTGAGCACAAGTTTCTTCGGTGTCAAGTGAAGAGATGGACATTTGGGACTACCCCTGCTAGATTGCCTGTGACCTGCCTGCGCCCTGCCTGCTGTGACGGAGACCCACTTTCTCTGCTTTAGGCCTCTTTAGGATTGGGGAACTGGTCATGCTGAGAGAGACTCAGATCACATTCTCCTGGCACCTTTCCTATTCAATATCCATGGATTTGATTTCCTGACTTCTTGATCATTTTTGTGACTCTTTAGTTCCTCTCTACATTCTCTCCAAATACCTGTATAGTTGTTGGAGCCCAAAGTGCTTCATTAGCAGTTTGAGCCTATGATTCCTACGTGTTGTGTTCATATATATGTGGCTGGGATTATTTTTCCCTCTTTTGCTTACAGTGCTTCATTTTCCCTTCCCAGGTTCAATCTTATTGGCATGCCAGAAACTATTGAAAATGCACATTAGCTCTTCTGGCCTATAGTCATTTGTATCTGGTTCTTTTCCCTTCCTAGCTGTATTACCAATTCAAATTTTTATTAAGAATCTTTCAGTGAAAATGCTTAGCTAAACTCTAGTGAATTATGGTGATGAATAAGACATAGTTCTTAATTTCAAGTGGGAAAATAACCTATGTACAATGTCAGCATGCTGAAAAAGGAGGGCTTTCCCCTTCAACTTTATTCTCTTTGTTTCATAATACTTTGCTTACATCATTTTGAATTTAGAATCGATTTCTCTTGCCCAGCCATATTCTTTTACCAGTTAATAATTTGTCATCATGCAGTCACAGATAAAAATGGGGCTTAGGATTTATTTTTCAAGAAACCACACTGAATGACTGCCCAGGCCAGTGATTCATAAGCTGGGGTGGGTGGAAAGAATTATCAGAATCATGCAGAGGGAGAGCTTTACAAAGTACACTACCCTTCATGCTTCCTCAGAGATTCTGACCTGCCACCCTTCTAGTCCCTGCTATTTGAGTTTATTATTGCAAGAGATACTGTAACTGATAGAAGTATGTCATCTCTCTCAAGCATATAAAGAGAAAAGAGCTAAAAATCCATTTATAGCCAATTGGGCACCTAAAAAATGCTGGATCTAAATTTCTTTTTCCTGTCTACGGCCATGCTACCCTGAACAAGCCATCTGATCTCACTAAACAGGGTCAGGCCTGGTTAGTACTTGGGTGGGAGACCACCTAGGAAGACCAGGTGCTATAGGTGTCATAAATAAATAAATAAATAAATAAATAAATAAATAATGGATTGTGAACTGACAAAGTCCTTGTAATTTATGAGGTCAACCAAGGGTTGCCTCGCCTAAAAAAAATAAATAAACAAAATAAATGTCTTTTTTTCTGTGTTGTCATGACAGTACCAAGATATGTCAAGGTGCTGTTTACCCATCCCCCTGTCACAACACTTACAGCATTGACAGCACCCATGCTTAATCTGCAGCCTAAAATCAGAGCCCCAGAGATCTCACCTATAAAGAAACAACATAGTGCATAAATAGAGAGGGTCACTGAATTGATCAAGACCTAGATAAATCCATGTCACACTTCAACAATAGAGAAATAACATCTGAACTAAAGTACATTTGATATAAATAACATTTGAACTCCTAAAGCTGCTTGTCAGAATGTCTTCAAAAAAGTCAAAACATTTAAATGTACAAATATTATCTTTTAGATTCCCAGAGGAAACTGCCCCCCTCCAATCTAACATTGATATAGAATTGAAACCTCCATTTCCTGTTCCCTGGTGTGTCCAAGATATTTAGGAAAGATCATGAGTGTTTTTAAACTTGGGTTTATACAGCCCATTGAAATGAAACATCACATTAGCATTTCCCACAAGAAAAAGAATAGTTAATTTTGCTCAGTATCTTGTGTTCTTCCTCAGTAACACTTCAGGATTTGGTATTTCAGGGCATAAAAAAATAGCATGGAAGCATTCCTCAACCTCATCCTCAATGCTGATTTCCTCAGTTTGCTTATATAGTAGAGAAACAGAGGTCATCCACAGACAGTAATGGTCTAAATTTGTATCACATAGAGAAGAACTGTGTTAGAACAACCCTTTCTTTCTTTGTGAGCATTTTATTTAATGAAAAAACTTTCTCTTTTTTTACAGACTATATTTCTCCATGCAAGCTCGTGGGGAGACTGACAGAGAAAAGTTGCTGTTAATGTATCAGACAAATGACCAAATAATAAATGGACTTTTTCCTCTGAACAAGGATCTGGCATTAGAAATGGCTGCTCTTTTAGCTCAGGTAACTTCCGTGTTATGTGGAATAATATTTTATTAAAATAAAATACGATTTCAGCACTGAATTAACTCTAGTAAAATAATATATCTTTAGTAATTTTTAAAATTTATTTTGCTATGATTAACACCTTAAAAATTACAGGCATTATAATTACAACATGACTCCAGTTGCTCACAATTGCAATGATGCGGAATGAGACAGTACTCTGTAAAGGGAATCTAGCTTCTTAATTATCTTGAAAATATACCGCTAGGTTTTGCATTTAATAAAGAAATTTGAGTGTAGAGCTGTGGGACTAAGGATGCCATGCTGAAATCGCTCAGTAATCTAATAGGAATCAGTCTTTTAAAAAGCTAAAGCACTTTCTTTTATTCACCTATTGTATCAATTAGGATAAAGTTCAGACTTCTGTAATCACACATATGCAAAGTAAGCGTGACAATCTAAACAGAAGGATGTTTGTCTCACATAGAGAAGCTTGCTGGCACCTCTACGAAGTTATTAGGGGCATAGGGTTTATCCTGCTCTCCATTCTCCTACCCCTAACATGTCATCTTCATGGTCCTTGCACTCTGCCAGGGCCCAGCTATCACATCAGTATTCCAGGCATCAGAATGGAGGAGGCCTGAAGAAAGGCATGTCCTCCCACCTTAGAGAAACGTCCTACCAGTTACAAAGAAGATTTCCATTTATGTCCCTCTGGCCAAAACTTAGTCACATGGCCTTGTCAACCTACAAGAGAGACTGGAGAATGGAGTCTTAGATGGGAAGCAGTGAGCTCAGATATAAAGCTCAGAAAATGGTCATACAAGGCAAAAGTCTCTACCACATCTTTGCACAGGTTAATTAAGGAAACGTGTTAAGGTACCTATGTGATATGTCATCAGTGTTTAGCCTTCTCACTCAACACAGCGTCCCATAACATCTTATTAATTCTCTTCATTTTATCTACCACCTATACCCATGATCCCCAGATCTTTTCTCTCAAGTTCATACTTCTTTCATGGGCTCCTTAAAAATTTACCGTATCAAGAAGTGAACTAATAGCCTCTCCTCCTCTTCCTTCACATCTGTATCTGCACTGCGATATGCCTTCACTCGGCCCCTCAAGCAAGCTTCAAATCCAGCTGTCATCACTGACTGCCCTTCCCTTCACCCTTTTCCCCAGTTACCATACCCTGCCCATTTTTAAAATTTACTATTTATTATTATTTATGCCTACAGCATCTAGTCTTCCTAGGTGGTCTCCCACCTAAGTACTAACCAGGTCCGACCCTGCTTAACTTCTGAGATCAGACATCGGGCTTGTTCAGGGTGGCATGGCTGTAGACCATGGATCATGGCTCTACTGGGGCACGAACCCAGGACCTTCTGTGTGTAAAGCAGATGTGCTAACTGCTACACTATGGAACCACGTCCAGCCCTGCCCATTTTAACTCTTAGATGTGTTTACTCTGTTCTCTCCTCTCTTTTCTGACCACCATTGCTATCACATCTTTACCATCACCACATTCTACCTGCTCTCCTGCATCAGGCTTCTGACCAGTGTGTTTTTCTCTGGTCTGGTCCCCCACAAATTTATCCTCAACCCAGATGCTAGAGAGATTGTTCCAGTTACCTGTTGCATAACTAATGATCCCAAGATTCAGTACTTCAAGCAACAACAATTTGGGCAGGGATGTGTGAGGACAGCTTATCTCTGCTGCATAGTATCAGCTAACACAGCTCAAAAGCTGGTTGTTACTCTACAGCTGATCATGGCAACTCGTTGAAGGCTTGTTCACTCACACGTCTAATGGTGGTTTGTTATGCAGCACTAATAACTGGGATGGAGATAGAGCAAAAATGTGAATCTAGCTATGTCATTTCTTTTTTTACATGGAAGGACTTTCATGATCTAAACTCTGCTTTGCCTCTCCAGCCTTATCTCTCAATATGCCCTACCTTGAACTTTATGCTTCAATGAAGCATAAACTATGGTTCCCTGACTTGCATATGGTTCACTTTTTCTTACCTCTTAGGCTTTACTTGTCATCTCTACACCCATCCTTTTACCTGTTAACTTAAGCTTATCCTTTAATTTTTATCTTAGGTGTCATTTATTCTAGGAGAATTTCCCAAATGCTTGCTGTGTAGGTTAAATGTCCTTTTTGGGGTTTCTATAATGTCCTGCTCATATCTTTTATGTGCTGACCTCAATGATTTATTATTATTTATTTGTTTCTGCTTTAGACCACTGATTGTGATGTCCCTGAGGACAAGGGCTGTCCATATTTATCTTTGTATCTCACAGAGTACCTTACACATAGTCCATTCTCCATAAATGTCTTGAATGAATCAATAGTGGATGATTTCGTTTACTCTTATAAAATGTTTGTGGTCATATTTTCCTGGAGATAGGATTAGGAATGATTTCCTATCATGTGCCATTCTAGGCTGTAGTTCTCTAAAGGCACAGATTCTGTTAAAATCAGTCTCATTTTTACCAAAATTTAAGTTAGTCTTCTTCTTTTAACTTTTAATTTTGTAGACAAGCTTCTTTAAGAAAAATTATAATATACTTTGGAGATATGTACTTCTAACATTTTTTAGGTGAATTTGAGGAAGAGCTAGAAAAGTAAGACCACACATCTATAAAATTCTGAGCACATTACTAATTAAAAAGTATAATTTCTCTGTCTATAAAAGGAAAATTAAATAATGCCTTTGTTTTTTTTAAGAGTAGTTTTTGTGAGGATTAATGAAATGTACTAAAGAGATCTGAGCCTTGTAGAAGAAAAGAGTTATTTCTGTTGTAGATTTGAACACCTGTAGGTCCATGTTGATATTTTCTGTCCTAATTAGGAAATCTTGGAGCTGATCATTAATTGCTGTATATAGTGTCTAGTAAGGCATCATGTTGGTGTGAGGCATGTTGGGAATTACCCGAATTGATTTTCAGTTATTTTTCAGACATTTATTGTGCTTATTCTGTGCCACACAGTATGCTAGGCACCAGAGAGGGAAGACACTAAGCTTGGGAATACTTCTATCTATAGGGCTCCCTCAGAAGCAAGGTTACCTTGAATGGCCTGCCACTTTTGTAACAGCTGTTTGTCTAACTGCCATATTCTTAGAGGTTAATCCTGGCCTTGGGTTTTACAGGTAGCTGTGCTAGGTACTACCTGGTGATGGATGAGGACAATAAAAAGTTTACTCTGGGAGAAAGATTTCAGTATATTTAAAGAGCAGATGGATGATGTTTATTTGGTGTGAGGAAATTAGAATGGTTGCCTAAGTAGATAGGAGATGGGGATGACAGCCGCACAGAAAAGCCAAGCCAAAAACCCAACAAATATGAGACTGGGTCACATATAGAAAGTTTCAAGAGTAGTCTGTAAGGATGAAGCTCAGTTGAGGAATTTAGACAGTAATCAGTGAGATTATGAGCCTGACAAAGGAAGCCACAGGGGTCAGAATCTCAGAGGCTGTTCTAACTGCTTACATGGAGGCATAAGGCCCTTTTGAAATTGTGACCCCAGGACTTTAAGACAATTTCAGTCTTTATGGGACTCTCCATCTGTTTTTTGGGGAGTATTGTAAATAATGATGTGAATGTTCTGTAGGACATTCGTCTGAATATCCCTCACCCCATCTTGCTCTTTGAGCCCTCCTTTGATACCCTATCCAAGACATTTAATGCAGTTCATCACAAGTATTCGCTTATACTTCAGTCTCCCAACTAGACAGTAAACTCTGAGTGTAGGAACTGTGCTCAATGTTTTTCTTTCTCACAGCACTTAGCCCAGTACCTGACATATAATGACTCAGTACAGGTTTGAATTAATGAATGGGTGGATAGTGGATGGAGAGATGGATGGGTGGATAGTTGGATGGGTGGGCAGGGGATGTCATCTGGGTAGCCTGTTAATAGAGATAAGGATTGAATGTTCTTTCATTCAGGGAGAAAAGGGCTCTATTCCCAGGAATAACAGAATAAAATGAGGAGGTGAATATAGTAACATTTATGGGGAAAATCTAGGAAGAAACGAAGGAGAATATAGTTTCCGCTTTCATTATATTCAGTAAAGATCCTTAAAAAGTCCAAGTAATACTTTTTGAGATTTCTCTTAGCTTTAGAACTACTTTGTCTTTAATTTTTAATTTCTTCTTTGCTTTGTTATTATCAACTAAAATAGTACCTTAAAATGAAAAATTTCCCTATGTTGTAATAGGCAATAGTAAAGTAGTATGGCCTCTAGCAAATACTATTAGATGATGATGTTAGCTTAGGGTGGTTAATGTAGAAATGGAACTGAGAAGTCTAAGTTATAGATTTTTTAAAAAATTATCATTCAAGTGGAATTTAGAGTTTAATAATAATGCTTATATATGATTATAAATTCCATAATCACACAATCATGACAAGTAGGTTTATATATGTTATAGAGAATGTTTAGAAAGAATAAAACTGATTTTCTTTTTTAAAACTCTTTTCTCCTTTTTGGGTTTCCAATTAGGTGGAGATTGGAGATTTTGAAAGACCTTTTTCAACTCCAGCAGGGCATGTTACTAATCAATGCAAAGCAAATCAAACTCTAAAGCAAGTCATAGAAAAATTTTATCCTAAAAGGTATAGAGATGAGTCTTCTGAAGAACAGTTAAGGTGAGAAACAACTTGTAACTTTTAAAAGGCAGAGAAACCCACTGCTTTTTTGGTGATATTTTTCTGTTCAAAGTTTAAAGAGTGAAAAATTGTACGTGACCTTTTTTTAAAAAAGATTTTTTAATAGTGTTGACTTCCAAGAAGTTTATTTAAGATGTGCGTAGAAGCTTTATAATCTAGATTAAAATTTTTTTTAATGAAAAAAACTTTACCTTAATTTAAATGAGCTACCTTTCATTTGATTCTGTTCATTCTTGTCCAGATTAATCCTGTTAACAAATCAAAGAAAAAAACTGTGCAATAATATTTTTAATTTTATGAAGTATTCACCAAAAAAAAGTTATTTACCTCCTAAGGTATTCTATTATTTTTAAAAAATGGAATAAAAATAAACTAATTTCTTATATATTTTAAAATAAAATTTTTAATTAAACTCAACTAATTTGGAGTTTTTATTTTTGAGTGGATGTAAAGAAAAGCTGTAATTTAAAAAATAGAGGCCAATCCAAAGCATAAGCTTTTTCCAAAATAGAAACATTTGAGATCAGTCTATGTAAATTTAATGGTTGTCTTCATGATTTTACTTAAGAGGTTTCCCCTGCATCCAACATCTCTCGAAGACAGGAGTGGTGATACCTAAAATTTCACTGTTACGGATTCATTCTTTGGTCACCACTTCTTGTGCTTTTCTTTAAAAATGAAAATTATTCCCATGATAAATTACCTTTTAAACTGATTTACAGTCAAGTTGATGTTGGCTAATCATATTTTTAAAATATACCTGAAGTGGGTGGGCAGTGGGAAACCTATGTCATGCCAAGAGCACTAATAATAAAAATTTGGTAAAAGGAATGCTACAAAAGGACAAGGGGCAGACATACTAAGAAGGGAGCCACAAAATAACAGCTTCGCCTAGGTTATGCCTTGGTATCCCAGTTGTATCTAGGATTGTCTTAAGGAGAGCTTTGTCTTGAGAGGATGATACGTTGTTTTTGTTCTGCTTTTGTATTTTTGCTTTTGTTCTCTTTTTTTAGGCAGCTTTGCCAGCGACTGTCAACCAGATGGATGGCCCTCCGGGGACACAGTGCTGCTGATTGCATGCGAATTTATTTGACAGTAGCCAGGAAATGGCCATTATTTGGTGCCAAGTTGTTTCTTGCAAAAGTAAGAAAGAATGGAGAGACTATTCAGTTCAGGAAAATAAAACAGTGGTAATAGTCACCCCAGGTTTACATATTTGGCTTTTAAAAAGAAAATAAGGAAATTCTCAACAATTTAAAGAAAACAATAAAAGAGCACTAAGGAAAGGGCAGGAAAGTCATCAGTTTCTCTATTGTTTTCCCTCTGCTCCAGTTCCTCTACCTTCAGTCCTTTCTTATACTTGTTAGGCTCATCACTAGACTGAAAACAACAACCGAATTCTGCTTTCTTCTCTTTATTCATTCATCTAAGTCATTCATTTATTTTCTCACTCATTCACTCATTTATTTAGTGTTTACTGAATTCTGTTTGTGAAACACAGAGCTAAGCCCTAGGGATACATATAGCCCTTGGTTTCAGATGGGTTGTACTCAAACTTTCAGGAACTCACAATTTAGTGTTGCAGTAGGCCTGGAAACAAGCACTGTGTGGTGAATATGGCTAAGGGTGACATGAACAGAGTGCTGCAGGAACACTGAGGATGGAGAGACTAACCCTAGCCAGAGGGTAGATCAAGTAACATGTGTCCAAAGGCACATGTTAATAAATGGCAAGTTTGGACCTCAAACCCAGGTCTCCCAAATCAGATTCACTGCTTTTTCCATTATACCACACTGCTTCCTCCCCAACAGAGATTTTAAATAAGTTGTTATTGTTTCAAGTGTTGCATTGCATTTAGGCTGAAAAATATTTCTGTAATTTCGCTTAGCATTTTTTATATTTCACCTCTTCATAGCCCATAACTCCATCATCACTTGGAAGTACTTTCCTGTGGCTGGCTATACATGAAGATGGTTTAAGCATCTTAGAATTCAATTCCATGGTAAGATTAAATCCTAAAGTTTTGCATTGAGTCAACTGTTTTCCATTGCTCAGTGTACTGTAAACAGAAGGTTATGATATCTTAATCTGATTTTTCTCATACAGAAAAATCTTCCTAACACTGTATAATAAATAGTTCTTCTACAAATATATAATTATGATTATAATTTAATCTTTTAAAACACGATTAGACGGGTTATATACAGGCATACCTCAGAGACCTTGTGGGTTTGGTTCCAGACCACTGCAATAAAACGAATATCACAATAAAGCAATTCACTCAAATGTTTTGGTTTCCAATGCATATAAAAGTTATATTTATGCTATACTAAGTGTAAAATGTCATTGTCTAAAAAATATATACATACTTTAAAAAATACTTTATTGCTAAAAAATGCTAACCATCATCTGAGCCTTCAGGAAGTTGTAATCTTTTTACTAGTGGAGTGTTTCACCTTCAATTGATCAAAAACGCAGTATCTGCAACACACAATAAACTAAAGGACAATAAAATGAGGTATGCTTATACTGTGTATGAGAAAAATATTAAGAAACCATGACTTAATTGTAATCATGGTAGTATTCTTAAAATAGCTATTCATTTATAGTGTTCAAAAGATTGCTTCCTGTGTAAAATGAAAATCTTTAAGATAACATTAAAGTAGAAGCTTTAGCTACCAAAGTTTAAGTTCAGTTTCACTAACACTTCTATAATAATTAATTTCCCATAACATATCATTTACCAGTTCACTTGTACATATACAGTATGTTAGAACTTTTTATATGATCAAATATGGAAGGCAAACTGTGCTTTCCAAATTTTTATTTATCTGAAATTTATTTTCTGTAATATTTCTTATGTGTCATATTACATGGTAAAAATTTTGTCCTTTTTTTTTTTTTAACCTGGAGGGCAGGAATTGTTCAATTCAATTGGTAGGTGTGGTGGGGCTCTCCTATCTTTGAATAGTCAGGGATCACTGAGAAATTTTTGGAAACCAAACTACCCTTTAGTGTCACAAGTATTTGTTTCTCCTTATAATTGCTAAAAAACTTTTTTGAAGGAGTTTTTAGTTTTGAATGCTTTTTAGTTCTTGAATGGATAACTTGTAGATTATAAAATCAGTGATTTAAAGTCAACAGAAATTTGTACACCGATATTAAGTTACTTTGGCTAAATAAACCAGTCCCCTAGATCTTGGCAGATGGATGCACAGGCCAGGCAGGAGACCCAGGGGACTGAGTTCTTGAGGCATTTAGTACTGGAATGGTCTGCTCAGAGTCTTGCAAGCAATTATCAGGTATTCAGATTCCTTTACTTTTAGGCAGTACATCTTCAAATTATGTTTTAAAAATTGTTTGAGCAACACATTGGAAAAAATATTTGTTGCATATATGACAGAAGGTTGGTATCTTTTATGAGTGCAGATGTTTTATAAAACAATAAGGAAATGACAAACATACCAACATTCAGATGGGCCAAAGCAATTCACAAAAGAAATACATATGCTCAGTTAATGTATTTTAAAATGTTAATGTCACTAGTAATCAAATACAAATTCAATCTAAAACAGTGAGAGTCTACTTTTCACCAGTCAGGTTGGCATAGAGTCAAAAGAATCATGGTATCCAGTGTTAGCAAGACTGTAGTGCTAGCAACATAAATGGCTGTAAACTTTCTAGAGGAGAGTTTGGAAGTATTCTCAAAATTGTCCCTATTTTTTTTTTTTGAGGTAGCATTTTCAGTTGTTGAGGCCTATAACCAAAGAAATAATTATGTATGTTTATTATGAAATATGTTGAAAAATATGTATTGGTGTATTGCTTAAGATAGTAACAAATAAAAATGATTTAAATATCTTGCAATAGTTTAGTTAAATTAAAAAATTATCTATAAAATCATTTAAATGTTGTTATACAAGTATATCTGTTGTCATAGAAAGCATTTCACAATATGTTAAGTTAAAAAAAGAAGCCACATTCATGATACTGTTTCTGTTTGTGTATATCAAAATTTACGTATCAGGGTGAACCATATAGATTTGCCAGTATTTGACCATTTTAAAAAAGTATCAGTTTCAAATGGTTCAATCTAATATATATATGATCTTAAAGAACATAGAAAAATATTAGCAGTGGTTTTCCACTGGATGCTGGAATGTAGATGCTTTTTATTTTTGCCTTGTATTTTCTCATTTTCCTGAGTTATTTGTTTCATAATCAAATGTATTTTAGTTATAAAGATAAATGGTACCTATATAAAATTAGTACACAACTATTTTGGATCATAACAAATTTGATTTTAGAGAATAATTTTATATTACATCATAATTTATATGAGCATTTTAATGGAGACTCATTTAATGGTACTCATTTCTCATCTTTGAAAACAAAGAGCATATAACATATTTACTTCTTCTCTTTGAAGAGGCTAATAGTCAGCTATGTGTATAAGAGTCTAATGACCTTTGGAGGATTTCAAGATGATTTTATGGTAGTCGTTAACAACACACATTCAAAGGACAAACCAACAGAGAAATTACTTTTTGCCATGGCAAAACCCAAGGTGAGTAGAAGCCTTTTATTAACATTTTTACACTAGTTTTTTCATATTAAAACATTTATTGTGCAAAGACTAAGTTCCATATGGGAAAATAAACAGCCCTAGGTCCAAATTCTTGCTTGCCTCATCTTTCTAAAGCCTTGGTTTCTTCATCTAAAAAAATGGTATAATGTTAACTTTGTTTTTGGGGGGGGGGGTTAAGAATGAATTAAATGAAGGCATAGATTTTAGCTTAGTGCCTGTTATATAGGAAGTTCAAAATAAGTGGCCTTGATATAAGTTGTTGTTGTCAAGTATTTTATATGCATTATCTTATTTACTTGGAGTAATTCACTTTATGGATTCATTATTGGGAAGATTGAGATTTTATCATTAAAACATACTTGTTTCTTTACTATTTTTAGCAAATTATGTAGTTTTAATGTTGTAGAAGTTAACTAAAAGCATTAAATAAAATTACATTCTAACATGTAATTCCAATTTTAGTAAAAAAATGAGAAATTGATTTTTGTAGAACTTTAACTCTTAAAATTGTCAACCTTTCAAAGAAATGATGCTTAGAATCTGAAGCTTTTTTATATTTTATTTTATTATGAGTTTCTAGTACACAGTACATTGGTTAGACATTTATGTAGTTTATGAAATGATCCCCCTAATTACTCTTTCTCTCCTTTGGCTCTCCACTTAGCCATTACATTAATGCTGACTACATTCCCTATGCTGTGCTCCCCATTCCGTGACCATCCATCAAACACTAAGTTGCACTCCTTTAACCCTTCACCCAAATCTGAAGCTTTGTTAAAAATGGCAGATATCTTTTTAAATGAAATCTATACTTAAGTGAAAGTATATAATAACTGTAGAGGATAAGAGCAAACACGCAGTAGTCTAGTTTCAGTAGAGTTGATATGATACACTGAATTTCTTTTTTTATATTATTAAAGTATAGTTAATACACCGCATCATATTTGTTTCAGGTGTACAACACAGTGACTCGACACCTATTTGACCCCTATTTACCTTATGAAGTGATCGCCATGATAATTCTAGTAACCATCGGTCACTGTAGAAAATTATTACTATATTATCATTGACTGTATTCCCTATGCTATATATTACATCCTTGTGACTTATTTACTTTATAACTAGAAGTTTATACTTCTCAATCCCCTTTACTTTTTTCTCTCTTTCCTCCACTGCCCTCCCCTCTGGCAATCATCAGTTTATTCTCTGTATCTATGAGTCTATTTCTGTTTTGTTTGTTCAATTGTTTTGTTTTTTAGCTCCAGCACATAAATGAAATCATATGGTAATTGTCTTTCTCTGTCTGACTTATTCCACTTAGCATAATAGCATAATACCTTGTAAGTCCATCTTAATTCATGTATTCACAAATGTGGCTTTAAGATAATTGATAAGAGTTTGTAATACTGTCACATTTTCTAATATTGCCACTAAATTCGATGGTTTTTTAAGAATCACTCTTTCTGCTGGTTCCAGTAATGGAAAAATAGGTCCATGCCTTGATGGTGCTGAACATGTACTTCACTGGTTGATCTGTATAGAAGGGAATTGTGGTAGCCTTGCACTTACAAATCTAGACCAGCCATGGCCAGCTGACTTCTTAGAAGCATAATGGTTTGTTTTACTTTTCTTGTTTTAGATTCTCGAAATCACTCTTTTGATTGCCAGTTACATCAACAACTTCCATCAGCAAAAGGCAGCACTTCACCACCTCTCTGCTCCAGCACTGCTCTCAGCACGTACTGGGGGACCCCAAGCCAGGACAATGGGAAGCCAGCCCCTTCTGTCAAGCAGCAGACCAACCATAGGCCCCACTTTACTCTGAAAGCTCGGGGGCTTGAATATTCACACCATGTCCCCAGAGCAGTGGTTGCATCACCTCCGAATAAGTTCATTTATATCCTGGCAACACGGCACCCACACACTAGTATTTCAAACTTTAAAAATAATGGGGGTTACTCACTTTTATTTGATTCATAAATATTCAAAAGAATGCTAATAATAAAACAACAAAATTTGCCAACACACTGATTTTCTCTTACATTAAATGGGTAAGAATTTGCCATTGTTTCCATCTCCCTTCTCACTTGTGATATGGGTTTTTTTTCTTTTTTTAAAAAAATATTCTGGCAATCTTTAGAAAGGGGGATTCCAAACTCTCATTTGGCAAACCAGTTGGTTATTTGGAAATGCTCACTGCCAAAAAACTAAGTACTGTAATTAAATGTGCTTTTAATTAATGATATGGTGTTTGGAAAGAGAGTACACATTGTAAGAAACAGCTGCAGGGTAGTATTTGTGGGTAAACTTTAAGAGCAAATACAGTAAATCTTCTGGCCCTATGAATCACTGAGTGGGAAAACAGGAGTCAGGTCACTAGAACCTCCTCCGTGATTTTAGAAAGCATACCCGGTCACCTTTTCAGATCACTGGAGTGTAAACTTTAAAGTGAGACAGTGATTTCTGACATTCCTTGGTTGTCAACATAGCCTGAGTTCACTGGAATAGTGCCCATATTTCACTGCATTTGGTGCTAGGTCATCTTGACCTTGTTTTGTTAAATAATAATATCTGAACAAAGACAATTCTTAAAGCTTTGCCTCATATAGTACTTTTTAATTATAATTTGAAAATAAATTCCCAGAAGTATTTTTAAAAGAAAAGAGAAAGTAATATTTCTGTCAAAGGAGGTAAAATTTTGGTCGAGTCTAGAAATATATTACTTTACTAGGATACATAAATGATCAGTACATTCCAGTATGTATCAGAACAAAGTAATTGGTATTCGTGATAAAAATGAAACTGTGATAAGACATGAAAATTATAGAAATGTTTAATTGCAATAGTAATCATGAGTATACTTAATATTATTTATGTGTAGAGTATTTGTATTTATTTTTTTGGACATATTTATCACTTTGTGGATGGTATTTTTTTTTAACCAATTTGGAAAAAACATGTTAGTTGCTGAATTAATCTGTTGGCAGAGCCTTCGTATTTTCTTCTTTGCTGCCTTCTCCCTATGGCAATATACTGTTCTCACACTAAGCCTCTTAAAAATGTTTCATCCCATATTAGCATCCTTAGAAAGGCCAGAGCCAAAACATGCCCTGCTCAAGTAAGACATTGCTTTAGGGGTAATGACAAGACAAAAAAAAAAAAAAAGAACATAGAAATAGATTTCCATTTACTATTTCTCTTAAGTCTTTTGAGCCACAGCCACTCACTGCATAAGCAAATTAGTTTTGGGGAATAAACTGGTTACCAGTTTGAGATGACTCTCAGGAGGCTTTTGGCTGGGATACAACAGAGTTTCTAAGTTCCCAGAAAACCATTTAAAAATCATTAGTTGGTGAGCCAGAGGCTTGGCTGAACTGTTACATATGTGTGAGAACTTTATTCTCAGGCAATCATTAGTTCACCTTTTCATAAGCCTTCACCCCCTCAAAATCTTCTAATTTAAACAGTAGTGAAGGCTTAGCTTAAATGGTAGTACCCTAGAGTTGGCATTTATTTTTGATAGAGCAGAGATAAAATATTTTGATAGAAAGAAATCAATTTTCTGTAACTGATGATGTGAAAATTTTATTTTCTGTGAGATTACTTACATAACCATTTAAAAAATTCAAAGTATGTTATTATGATTGGTTACAAAAGAATAATGTTACATGTTTAATTGTAATATTTGTCTCCTATCATTTTCTTCCCTTTCAATCATAATAAATGATTTACAAAACCCATTTTGAGCATTAGCTTTTGAATAATCTTCAAGAAATACCTAATGTTTTCATTGTCAAAGCTGAGGTGTACTACTAGTGAAAATGGTAGTTATTACCTCTTTCTCTTGCGTTCATGCTTTGTCTTCGGTGGTGCTTTGTTTTATCCATATAAAAGAGCTGTTTTGGCAAATTGTAATTTTATGACATATGTTTGCATATTGACACATATACAATGTGTATAAACCATGGGGTTCTCCTATGATTTCATTATAAGCTCCTTAAAAGAGCATATTTCATATAGGTGAGTTGAATGGGCTGTGTTCTAAACATTTATTTTAAGTGGTTCTGAGTTTTGTGTGTGTTTTGTCCTAAAACTCAAATACTGCCACAGCTTGGAAATGAATTTAACTTTCAACTTACAAAATAAGTTGGTCTCAATTTATAAAGTCTTTGTTCTAAAAATGTGTTTATCAGTTGATTGTTTGAAATTTTTTTTCATAAAAAAAAATATGTGGTGGTCAGTTTCCTGGAACAAAACACTTAACCCATAATTGTACTGAAGTATAATCCTGGAGAGTTAACCGCCATGGATAACCATATTTCTCTAGAAAAAGGCTTTTTGTGTTCCTGGCATGCCAATGACACATTTCACCCATCCACCTATGCCAGCTGCCATGGAATTTGGACTCCTTAATGCAGAGTCTCTGGGCTCATTTCTGTGGAGCCAAGGCTCTAGGGATGTGGGAACTGAAGAAGGGGAAGTAAAAAGCAGAAATAATGCAGTGGAGAAACTTCTCTGCTAACTGGTTCATGTAGAAGTTGCATCTCTTCGCATATGTTCCCCCTATTCTTTTTTCCCTAAAAGAAGAAAGGGATTTTACTACTACAAAAGTAACTTTAAACTCCAAATTAATGTAAAGTCCACACATAGATATTTAGGGTAAACTGAGATTCACTTATACTTTAGTGGAACCAAAAACTCAGAATTTTCTTGGGCATTTAAGTGGGAAGGTCAGTCCTACTATCAAGAGTTGGATGGGCTTGGGCAGAGGCTGGGGTGAGGAGATGAGATGCATACTTGCTCCATATTATAATTTTACCTGTTGAAGTTAATTTTACCTAAATTGAACATTGTCTCAATGGTTCTGGAGGCATGCTTATAATCAACATCAAACATCTTCATTGTATGCTTTATAAGTATTTTGCAGTCCAGTAAATAGGAAGGAACAAAAACTTTCACTAGGGCAATATCTATTAGCAAATAATTCTAAAACAAGATACAAATGTTCACCATAGCATTTGAATACAGAATACCTTTCCTTTTAGCACTTTGTTAACATAATCTTCTAATCAATGGGGTTGGGAATTGGGGGTGATGTGAAGATGATATTTCTTCCTGAAGGTGTTGCTAGATTATATTAGTGGCTTTATGAAAATTAGATGACTTCAAAAGAATAAACCAGCAAAATAAAGAATAGAGATGGAGCTACACTAAACTTAAAAACTTCTGCACATCAAAAGAAACAATCAGCATAGTGAGAAGGCAACCTGCAGAATGGAAGAAAAGAATTGTAAGTCATATATCTGAGAAAAGATTAATATTCAGGATAGATAAGGAACTTTCATAACTTAACAACAAAAATCCAAAAACTCTGATCAAAAAATAGGCAAAGGACTTAAATATTTCTCCAAATAAGAAATACAAATGGCCAATAAGCACAAGAAAATATGCTTAACATCACTAATTCTTAGGGAAATGCAAATCAAAACCACAATGAGACATCATTTTGTGCCCATCAGGATGGCCACTATCAAAAGAACAAAAAATAGGAAGTGTTGGTGAGGATACAAAGAATTTGGAACCCCTATCTACTGTTGATGGGAATGTAAAATGGTGCAGCCATTATGAAAAACAGTGTGGAGGTTCCTCAGAAAATTAAAACTAGAATTACTGTGTGATCCACTACTCCTGCTTTTGGGTATATAACCAAAAGAAATTACAGCAGAATCTCAAAGAGATATTTATACACCCATGTTCATCACATCATTCACTACGGCCAGGAGGTAGAAGCATCATCAACAGATGAATAGACAAAACAAATCTGGTATATACATACAATAGAACATTATGTAGCCTTTAAAAAGAAGGACATCCTATTAATGCATGATTTTAAAAGATAAGAATTTCATCTTAAGAATGTTAAAAAATAAGAAGGAAATTCTGTCATATTCTACAGCATGGATGAACCCCAAGAACATTATGCTAAGCAAAATAAGCCAGTCACAAAAGAGCAAATACAGATTGTTTCCATTCATATAAAATATATAAAGTAGCCAAAATCATAGAAACAGGGAGGTGGTAACCAAGGGCTGAGGGAGAGGGGAGGGAGCCTTAGTGTTTAATGAAAATGAAATGTCCATGTTGCAAGATGAAAAAGTTCTAGAGATCTGTTGCGCAACAATGCAAATATACTTACTATTACTGAACTGGTTAAAATGGTTAAGAAGGTCAATTAATGTTATGTGTTTTTACCACAATAAAAAAAAAATTAGATGAATCTACATTAACAGTGGCAGTGGCAGTAGAAGACTAATTCCCTTGTCACTATGTAGGCCGAGGAATCCCCAGAAAATGTCTGAATGTTGTGTACCAGAAGGGATGGCTGGGAAGTTATTAACTTCTTAAATTTTCAGAAAATACTATGGGCCTACCAAACTCCAGTAAGAGTTTCCTTTTATGAGAAAAGTTTGTTGAAAATGAGTAAACTTAAAAAGCTTAAAGAGAGTTCTTTTTAGCTTTTGGATTATGCAGATTCAAAGATTATTTTTCCCTGAGATGTGGTCTTATCAACACTGATGTCATGCCCCACTCTTCTACTGAAACGTCTTTACATGAGATTACCATTGACCTCCTATCAAATCCAATGACTCAAAATGGTCTGTCTGTTGGACAGTATCTCAAATTCACAGGTCCTCTATGCCTTGTTCTCCAATAATTGGCTAATATCATCATCAACTCATCAGTCACACGAGGGAAACATCAACTTTTCTCCCTTTCCCATAGCCCCACTTTTTATTGTTTTGTACTTAAACAGCACTATTTTGTTATAAATTCTAAAATTCAACTTGAACAGACAAAAAAAAGGGGAAATTTTATTACAAGCTTACTAAAATGTGTCACATAATCAGAGAGTTGAGCAAGCGAGTCATAAGAAAGACGAGGACACAGATGAGCCTCAGGGACAACTGGAACTATAAGACATGCGCCAGTACTTTCTCTTCATATTTCTCTGTGTCTGTTTCATGTTCTCACTACAAAACAGCTTCTTTATTTAGCAGAAAATATGCTAGTTTTTTCTAGAGGAGGAATAACTTGATTTTCCCAATTCTACTTTGAAATATCCCAAATAAGGGTTCTGATTAGCCATGTTAGGTGTTTACTCTGAACCACCTCAAACACGGAATATTAGGAGAATTCTTAAGTATATTATTAAAAATCTATGTAGTGGAATATTTTGCAGCCATCAAAATTATGTTTATAATTGGTTTTCTAAAAAACTGCTTTGGGGAATACACGGTAAAATCAGAATTTTCATAAACTTTATAGTAAAATCTCAACTTTGTAAGAAAAAAGATAGAATGGAATACCAAAATATTTAATAGTTATTACTTCTGGGGTTTGCTTCTTTACCCTCTTCATTTCTTCTGTATACTATTTTTTTTCTACAATAAGCTTACATAACTTTGAAAACAAGGCAAAAAATGTAAAAAACCTTATTGTCACTTTATGGGCTATTGTTAATAGCTTCCATATGGGCTTCCAGACTCAAAAACATCCTTCATGCAGCTGCAAAAAATTATCTTGTTGAAGCTCAGTTCTAGCCATGACACACTCCTATTTAAAATCTTATTTGGTTTCTCATAATCAACACAGTAAAATCTAGACTGCAGGCTCCTTCACTGTAGCCCCATCTACATGTCCAGTTTGCATTCCCACCTTAGCCCCACCAGACACTTTATATGCTTCCACCTCAAACTACTCAGTTCCCCAAATATACTTTGCACACATCTTTTTCCTTCTGTGCTGTTGCTCATTCCTTCCAACAAGCAGCATAAAACTGTTTCCTCCTCCATCACCACTATTGAAATCTTTGAGTCTTTTTTGGTTGATCCAATGGGGAACTCAAATTTTGTATATTCTTACTTTGAGAACAATTTTCATCTACCAAGGAAGGCTACTTTGTCCAAGTGTAAAGCCTCAGGAGGCATAAGGGTAGAAAATGGAACTCACCTGCTCAATCAGATCAACTGAATCAACTGAATCAATGCTGATGATCAGGACCCAGCCAGAGAACTTTCACCTTCTTTGTTACCAGGCTCTCTCCTTCAACCACCTACCCAAGTTACCATGCCTAGTACACAGCAAGCACCTGGCAAAATGTTATCAATGGGGCTTCCTAACTAACATGCAAAGGGATTCCAAAGTTCCAGAACTCAAATTATTACAAGTCATTACAATCTGTCCCACATCAGTTTGTGAGCTTATAGGCTGACTAGCCACAGAATATCTATGCTGATTCACTAACAGGTATATCAACCTCCCTTGCAATTATCCTTTCTCCATTGAACTCCACTCGCATTACATCCCTTCCGATGTACAAATGCAGTCTTATATGTCTCTTAAATGCATCTAGATGTTGGGAGGATTTTTGTTTCCAAAGATTTTATCTGAAGTGAATGTCTTTTTTTTTTTTCTACCAACCATCTGCTTTATTTCCAGTAATGTAATCTTGTGTTTCTGTGTTCAAAGTTGCTGATCAGCAGCTTACCACATGATAATGACAATCATTAAATCATTATAATGTGTCACATGAAAGTCATGTTTTACATACATTTATATTATTTAAAACTCATAATTCTCTCTGCTTTACAGAATCAGAAACTAAGGCTCAGAGAAATTGAACTGAGTAATTTACCCCTCGTGGCCATGTGGCAACTTAGCTAGTATGGCTAGTCAAAACTTAAATCTACTTCTATCTCACTCTAAAGCCTATGTTCATAAACATTACACCATAGAAACCAAGCCAAGTGGCAGAAAAGAGGAAGGAGAGTATCTCTTTCAAATATCCAGGACATCTTGGCCTAGAAAGCCTGGGTCTACTCAGCATTCAAGACAGATCAAACACTGCCACTGCCATGAATGTTTCACCAACTTCATCAGGCATAATTAGTCACATGTTCTTATGTAAAATTTTTGTAATTTTATGTAATAGTTTGTCACTTACTTACTTTAGGTTATAATTAGTTTCGTATGTCTTTCTTAAGAGTTGAGATCTTGTCTTCCTCATCTCTTCATTTCTCACCCCGTGCAGCGCAGAGTATTGCACATAGTAATAATATGTTACTGATTTGGAGATAAAGTAAATGAAGTATTGTGGAGATGCATTTCCTTTATTAACTTATTAATTAATGATGTGCTATTACACAAAACCTAAAACAACTAAACAGGTAGAAAGTTGGAAAATATTAAAACTATAAATATTCTTTTCGTCTAGTAAATCACTAGAAAACAGCTCAGGAGTTTGTTTCCCCCTCCATTCCCAAATCATTTCTGTTGGGGAGAAAAAAATAACTGAAGAGAGAGCAGAGAACCCTAGCATATATCTGCTACTCGGTAGAATATTTTCTTCTTAATGAAAGAACAGCTTTTAGGTTCCAGGTTTGTTAACACCAGCACCTCGTTCTCTCACGTCCTGGGGGTGGAAGATGAGCGTGAGACCTAAAAAAGAACGCTAAAAACTACATTTCCCATTATGCCTTTCTTTCGTACGCAGCCCAGCCTGCGACGTCGCTCCCATGGCAACCGAAGAGCCTGTACTCCCGGCCCATCTTGGAGTTTGCAGTGTGTCTGATTCTAATCTGGGCCTACGCGGAACCGCCAACATTGGGGCGGCCAGAACACGATGCCGAGGTATCCCCTCAACCCTACTTGCGCCCGGCTCACATTCCCCTCAATAGCTTCCCCTGTTTTCCACCCTAGCCTTAAAGGAGTAGGGAGGGAGAGGCCGCTGAGGGTACCTGTGGGGAGAGGAGTCTAAGCGATAACAGCTGGTGGAAGAAATTGTGGGTCTGTCCTGCTTGCATCCCTTAGCTGGGTAGTCAGAGACCTGTAGGAACCACCCTTGCGTGTGTGGGTTCTGCCGAAAGCAGGTACAGAAGTTCTCCTGGGTAGAAAAGTCTTGATTTTGAAACATCACTCAACTTCAGCCGTTCATTTATTCAATAAAAGCTTCATTGCGGGGCAGGGAATGTTCTAGGAGTGGGGTACATACGGTGAACTAGACCACAAAACCTCTTTCTTAGGGATCTCCCCTCCTGATTGAGGAGTTCACGACAACACTAAAGAGTGGGAAACTTGCGAAAGCACTGTGAAAGTGTTAAGATCACGTTTAAAAGGGGCGGTGTGAGGGACGGAGGGGATATTGTTGCCAATTTTAATGACCTATTCTCAAAATTATATCTAAACCTTTTCTGAAACAACTTATAAGGACATACATGGAGAGAGAGGTGTCCTGGAGTCCATCACAGAGCAGGATTAATCTTTTTTCTCACCTGTGGATCGGCGGTGTGATTTCTGTTGAGACTGAATCTTAGTGTGAAAAATTCCCAGCCTCTCACCCTATAATCGGTTACAGTTATAAAGTTCTGGCTATAGTTATACATTTCCACCAGTGGCATATCTGGTTGCAGCACCTCCTCTCCTCTCTGCTGGGAACTCAGAAAGCAGATAATCACGTTTTGAAGGAACCGTATGTAAATGAAGAGCCGACAGGCCAGGAGTGAGTTCCTGGGTACTCACCTGTGAAATAAATGTGTGAATTTTAGTGCAAACATTTTGGGGCATCTATTTTGGTCTTCTATAGCCTCTTTTTTCATTCTTGGTTCTTGAATAATAATTATTATGAGCGCTCGATAATTTTAGTTTATTATGTATAGGACAAGCCTTACTAAATGATTGCATTTTAACAATCAGTCATGACAGTCTTATAAGGTTGTATTCCTTCTTATTGGCTTTTTAGAGATGAAGAAACAGGTAACTAACACAGAAGCTTGGATATATTAAGCTCAATAAATATTTGTTGAATTAATAAAGGAATGAGGGATCCAGAGAAGTTAGGTAATTTGCCCAAGTTGGCATACATAGAAAATAGCAGATTCAGGCATACAACACATCAATATTTGTTCATATTTTTTTTAGTTAAATACATTTTTTATTTAGGCTTTAAGTTAAACAATGATATAATCTAATTTACATAAAATTATATGTGTGTAGAGAGATGAATAAAAGTATGATTTTCAAAATGTAATTTTGGGTGATTTTTTTACCCTTCTTTACATTTTATATATTAAAAACAGGAACCTTGAACCAAAAATATAATTAAAAAAAAAACAAATATTTCAGGGAGCAGAGATTATTTGGTACACTGGTTTTACACATTCCCCCATTTTCCTAGATGTTGTTGGTTTTCAAGTTGTATGTTTCCAAAAGTCATACATTTAAATAAGTCTAAGCTAACACATAGCTTTCAACCTTACCTGAAAACTCCGAAATAGGAAACCCTCAAATACTTTTGATAAAGACTCTGCATATCGTTTTTGACTTTCTTTGATGAACCAATCCAAAGAAAATGACTAATCCTCAGAAGTTTTACCAGCTTATTGTCCCCCCAGAAAATAATGTTGATTCGTTTTATAAATATAACTGAAATAACATTTTCCTGTGCTTGAAATAAATATTAGAAAGAATTATTTTTATTTTCCTGAATTTTATTTTTCTGCCTCTCATTTAGTGAAACGCTCTGGGAAATTGCAAAAGCTGAAGTAGAAAAACGAGGAAATAATGGAAGTGAGGGTGATGGAGTCGAAATTGGAGAAAAATCTGTTTTCTTCATTGGCAGTAAAAATGGGGTAATGCCTTTTTTCCTACTTTTTTTTTTTTAAGTACTGTGGTGATTTAACAACCAGTGGTAAGATTTATATTAATACTTTGCTAAAAATGTGTCTACTTTGACACTTTCACCAGATGATCAGTCTTCAGCATGCTGGTTACTTCAGAGCTGGTTGCGCCCTGTATGAGGGTGTCCTGCTCATAGCTGAGTGGATACTTACATCCAGCTGAGCACGTCTTGTCAAGTGATGTGCCCTAAAGTGGGCCACAGCAGCTGGAGGACTGTCTAATTCTAATTAAACTTCCCAGAGGAGTCGTCTTTTTCCAGTTTGCACAAAGACACCATAAATGCTGATCTGATGGTCATATTTATAGGTCACTTGTACAACTAAGTATGTAGATAATAAAAACATGAACCATAGAGGATATAATACATTTAATCTTCACTTATCTTAACTAAAGTCACAATAGGGATTCTTACCATGGGGACCATGGAGATACTTCTCGGGGTCAGTGAACTCCTTAGAAATGTATGTAGAATTGTGTGATTGTGTATCAGTGCATTTTTTCTGGGCAATTAGATTTTCCCAGAATTCTAGCACCTCCCCAATAGGTTAAGAGCCACTGCAGTTATTGTATAGTTTAGGTTTGAATATCTCCAGCAATGAGGGAGTTCTCTTTCGCAAGGCAACCTGTTTTAATTTTTGTTAATTCCTAGTTACTAGAACACCTCAGTCTGTTTCATTGTAACTTCCACCACTTGGTTCTAATTCTGATCTGTAAAATGGGAATAAATCTAATTCTTCTACTTGTTAAGTCCTCAAGTATTTTTAAAATGCCCTTCAAATAGTTAGTGGCCCCTCATATAATTAATGGCCACCACCTTGTCCTCGTGGGTCATTCCTTTTCAACTTTATCTTCATTTATATTAGCTATGCCTTCTGTATCATGGACTCTGTCTTTATCACTCATGGATTCTCTATCTGTCATGATTTTTTGTAACTCTCAACTGGAATTATTCTAATGTGTAAGTCTCAGAATGGAACAGAATTTTTGAGGTTTTGCTTAACTGTAGGGGACTAGAGCAAGTCTGCCAGCTTTTCTTTTACCAGATGCTGTGCTACTGTTATTGTATAGAAAGATTTTAGTAACCACCTAACCCTGTTTACTAAGGTTGAGCTTGAGATCTTTCTTTTTTGTTGATACTGTTATTTTGTCCTTACTTAGATTGGGCCCTTTGTTACAGTGTGTTTTTGTTTTTATTTTTAATTACTTTTATTAAAATAAATCATGTATGTAATCCTAAAAAGGAACTTAAAATAAGTATATCCTCTAGAAATAAACAAGAAAAACATACTCTAACCCAGTATCTGCATTGCTTACTTTGAACATATTTGCCACATGTCCTTTATTTATATGTTATCTTTTTTTCTTTATTTCCACTTCAACAATTGGAATTCAAACATTTTAGAAGACACTCATCATCAGCTTAACCAGTAATTAGCATTGATGAGTAGACAGAAAATTTAAGACAGCTGCCAAGTTGACCACTAAAGTGAGGTATGATTTGCTAGTATTTGTCATCTGCGGGACTTTATAATTATAATAATAGCAGTGTAGTTACACTGTGATGAAAAGTTGACAGTTAACTTTTTCCACTTATCAAACTTAGGAACAATTCTGTAAGTTTCTAGTTTCCAGGTAATTTATCATTCAAGTGATTAAAAAGCTATTTTGGGCCACAATTATGAACAATAGTAAAATTTTACATATGGATGACATTAACACATTCTTTTTTTTTTTTAATTCTCAGGGAAAAACTACTATTATCCTAAGGTGTCTTGACAGGTAAGTATTATGTTAACCTTTAGACTACATTTTTTGTTTTTGTTCTAGTTGCATAGGACAAGTTAGATTCTTAAAGACATATGGAAGGAGAATAAGTTTGAGATCCAAACAAAATAATTTAATTCCTGGTGAATCCTTAGTATTGCCTTTAAGATCTTCTTTAAAAATAAAACCAGAGAGAGGAGGTAGATGAGGTAAAGGGGGTAAAATATGTGGTGACATTAAAGAATTATAAATAAATAAATTTTTAAAAATAAACAAATAAAAAAATAAATAAATAAAATCAACAACAACCAAAAAAATTATACAGAATTAATACTATATTTCTCTATTGGGGAGAAATCAACATAACTACACTGCCTATGATAGTACTTACTTACTTTTTGGCTCTGCTACTGTGATATTTAAATTATTTTTACTCTACCTAGTCCATGATTATTTGAATATTAGTCATAATCTTTAAATCACTCATGGATATAATTTTGAAGCACAATGTTGGTCCTCAAACTATACATTTTACCATTTGTTTTATATAGTTTTTAACCTTCTATACCATAGAAGGATGCCATCAGGTTCACATTCATGTCATCATTGGTAGATATTGAAGGAAGTTGATGAGGGAAGCCTCCACAAATTTTGGAAGATATTTGTTTGCTACTTCATTCCAGTGCCTCTTTTCTGTAACTTCTCCAAAATCATCAAAAGAGATGGAATTTGGTCTTAAGGTCACATTAAAGAAATCATTTATTTAAAAAAACATTATTAAAGAATACAAATAATAGAATCTTGGATTTGTATAGTTCCTTTTATCAGCAAAATTGTTTCTTAGAAGAACCATCCACAGTGACACCTGAATCATCTTTCCGTCTCCAGGAATTATGGCTCTTTTTAGGCCAGGTGTGTATCCCATTACAAACAAGTCATCCAACACAACATCAGTTGAGGATGAAACTATATACAAAAATGATCTGAAAATTATAAATTTTAGTTCCTTGAAAGTCTTCTTAGAAAAAGATAAGTTCTTCAAATTGTAGGTTAAATATCAGCATTTATAAATTTTGTCTTAAAAGCAGCATTTTGTTTCATAAAAGGAAATTTTTATCTTTCAGGAAATATAACTAAATATTATTATAAACATGTATGAAGAAAGATACATGTAGGGATGATATACAAAATACTCAATAAACATAGATTTCTAAATCACAAATTAAAAATTATTTCTCTTCTCCAAATTAAAAATAGATATATGCTAATATTATTCAACCTTAAAAAGGAAGGAAATTCTGTCATGTGCTATAACATGGATCAACCTTAAGGATAGATACCTAATGAAATGTGTTAGTTACAAAAAACAAATACTGTATGATTTCACTTACATGAGGTATCTAGAGTAGTCAGAGTCATAAAAACAGAAAGTAGAATGGTATTTGCCAGGGGCTGGAGGGAGGAGAAAATGGAGAGTTGTTGTTTACTGAGTTTGGAATTTGTTTTCTAAGATGAAAACATTCAGAAGTTTGGTTGTACAACAATGTGAATATACTTAACACTAGTGAACTGTACATTTAGAAATGGTTAAGATGATAAATTTTTGTTTCTCCTACAATAAAAATAAATAAATAAATAGGTATATACCATAAAACTGCTTACCAAGCACTGTAAGCTATAGTGTAAATAATTCATCAAATCATTCTAATATTTTTCAAATCATTCATCAATTTTTAGGACTTACTAAGATAATTTGTAGCTCTCAATAGATGAATGATGTCTGTGTTTGAGCTGTGATTTAAGATAAAGAACTGTATTCAAGTCTTCATCAGTGTCTTCTTTAAATTGATAGTCATTCAGTTCTCAGCTCCCCAGATCAAGGCTGAGCACAAACCTGATGTCACTGCTTCCCACATGGCCTGGAAAGCCTGTGCCATAACACAACCATCAACACTGCCATCAACACTGCCATCAACACTGCCAGCTCCACTGCCTTTTCCACTTTCACCAGTGGTGCATCTAGAGGCTACCACATCATGCAGGTGCCATTATTCACCTCTGCAGCTGCCACTAAAACTATTAAGATGGTTTTTTAAAGGCTTATTGATTTTTTATATAATTTTTAAAATCATTTTTATTTCAATGCTATTATATGAGGTAACTTCTTCACTGATAGATTAAGAATAAATTTTAAGAGAAAGGAAACATGAATTAGGTAAGTTAATAGCATAAGAAAATAATGCCACCCATGATGGTAATGCTTTCTGTCTTTATTGTACAGGGATGAGCCACCAAAACCAACCTTAGCTTTGGAATATACATATGGAAGAAGAGCAAAAGGGCATAATATAGTGAGTGTCTTTTTGAGTGGTATTGCTATGTCCATAGATGGAGAAGTGATGATGCTGACTTTACATTTTCTATCTTACCTACAATCAGACAACATATCCAGCTGTATATTTCATAGCTATGTAGTTTTAAATTTCAAATGCAATTCAGCAGATATGAAGCCAATTCAAACTAAAAATATTTTAGCCTTCTCATTTGTTGTGTCTTAAAATGCTGAAATAAGATTCCTTTGAAACTTTAATGTATGTTTTTTGGCATATTTATATTAATTGTATTAATGTGACTTTTTCTTTTTTCAAATGAGAATAATATTGAGTTACCTACTGTCTGCCAAAATATCTGCCAAAAATATGAATTTAACCTGTAGAATATTTATGAAAATATTCTTATCAAAATCTAAATTATTAGCATTTTTACAAATACACCTTAAAGTTGATAATATTATTTGAAACTGCAGGCCCTGATTGATTATAGTCCTATCTTCAGAGGAAAGTTAGAAATTATTCAGGATAGAGGGAGAGTTAGGGGGATAAAAAAATTCTAAATAAAATTCTGTTTTGGAGTTCTCACAGCAAAGGAGGCCATTTCTTAAAGTTAGCAATATGGAAGAACAATCTAGAATGGAAGGTTCCACTCTCCCATAACAAGCACATTTTTACAGACTGATGTAGTCTAAATGTTTGAGCATTAAACAATGTGTAGAATTTAAATTTTCTGATTTCACCAGTGAACTTTGGTTATTAAAACTGTGAAATTAAAAAGAAAAGAAAAAATAACATATTGAGATACAGGAGAACTTTATTTTTGTGACTCACATGAATTTCGATACGAGTGATAAGCCTAGAAATGGAATTATTCTTTTATTAGAAACTTTGAGTCAACTTTTATAAACTTAACTTTCAAGAAGAGCTCTAAAAACCTCCCTTCATCAAATTATGAATCAAGGGAGATTTTCCAATGAAAAAGTATTTTTCCCGCAAATATTAACGATTCAAATATCAATAGTCAAACAATTTTAGTGATTATGAGATGATAATTTGTCAAAAATACATATCAGTTTATCTAAAACTTGCTTTAATGACCGTCTGTCTCCTCAAAATTCATGGTAACAGATACATAAAACTCAGGTGATTCCTTTTCACCTCTTTTTTTCTTTAAACTTTCTGCTATCAAGTTGGGCTTGTCAACATTTAAGAAGATTCATGTCTTTCTTAAATTTAATGTTCCCCAAGAGTTTTAATGGAAGCACAGTCTTGGTGTCCTGAAGGCTCGTCAGCATCACAGTGGAAGCAGAGATGCTATTAGCTAGGAAGTCTGCCATGGTCTTATTTCCAAGCTTCTTGACTGCTTAGCCTTTTCTACCCCCTAATATTTAAGAGTCCTATAAAAAGGCAAGCAGTCATTTAGCCTCTTCTTATTCCCCCACCTACCTCTTGTATTGCCAGGAGTAGCCTGTCAGATTCCCTAGGGGCATCAAGCACAGACTGTCTGCTTTATACTTTGCTCAGGTAATCCTGATCTGCAACTGGGACTGCCATCTGTTCGACCCATTTTCTCATGCTTTATCTGTTCATCTCATTTATTTTGTGAGCTTCTGCCAACGTAAATCAGAATGTTTTTCTATTCAACTGTTTTATTTATATCTAGAATTATAACGCTTTTCAAAAAAAAAATATCAAATGTTTTCAAGGGGTTAATTTTATTTCACATTTAAGTAAGTGTCTGCTACATGTGATATTAACAGTATTGGGACACTATGTCTTCTGTTAAAGTATTACTACAATTAGGGCATTTATGTATACACATATATTTTTTGTTTCATCTTTACTCTTTAGAATATGTGTTTTGGTGCATTTTGAAGGATGGGCTAGAAAAAGAGGTTAATTTCAACTGCCAAGAAAGGGTTGATGGAGGACTACAGTACTTCGTATCCATAATTATTACTGACTGATGCTAATGAAGTATCAGAAGTATTTAAATTAAAAAAAAATAAATTAATATAAAAAATCCTGTTTTTTTCAGCCAAAAGATATTGCTCACTTTTGGGAACTAGGTGGAGGAACCTCTTTATTGGACTTAATCAGCATACCAATCACAAGTGATACCTTAAGGTAAGTGAGGCAGCTCCAGAAACAGTTTTTAGTAAGTACCCAGTAGTGTTCACAAGATGAATATGAATAGGCTTTTGTGAATCAGATTTTTGGAGGACAGTTTTATGTTGCTGAAGGCTTATGCTCACTTACTCTCTATGTGCTTAAACTCTAATGCTTTCAAAGCAGTTTAAAAAGATCTAAGGTTATGGCCTGTGCTAAAGTGAAATAGCTGGAATTCCAGCCAGTAACATATTTTGCAAGCCTGCAGACAAACAAAATATGTCAAATAACACTTGGGCAATGAATTTACTTGGCAAAAATAAATTTGAAAAACTTAATTCTTTCTAATACTCATCCAAGTGTGAGCTAATTCAGCTCTGGGTTTTTTCTTTAGCTGGATATTATAAGTCTGCCTTTAAGTTTAATGCAAATTAATACTGTTGAAGCATCATCCGAGGGAAGGATATGAGTTAGAAGAGGAAGAAAGTCTCTTTATTTGCTGATGTTAAGAAATAGAACTTTAGGGAAAACCTCAGTCTCATTGGTGGTGTTTTCCGGACAGTGCCTCATGCATGTTGGCCAAATCAAACATGGAAGATTGTGACATTTCTCACAATATTTCTGGGAACCTCTCCTAGCCAAGGGAAACAAAAATTTTTAAATCTGAAATATCTTACTCTTGTAAGAGTTGAACACAAACCATTGCTGCTGCTTGAACCATATACAAAAGGCATGACAATTATTTTATTTCATCCGTTAAGATCTTTAGAGTATGGAATTATTATTTGTTAATGGGACAAATTTTTTTCCATAACTACCTGGTTACAGGTAACATTGGCTTTATTTTTCCTGTGATTTTTAAAAGGTATATAATTTACTGTGTTTAGCTTATTACAAAAGTAATGTATGCTCACATAGAAAACTTGGAAAAATACTAAAAGGTACAAAGAAAGAACACTCACAATCACATAAAAAATAATCGCTTTTAACATGTTGAGATATTTCTTTCACTGTTTTCAGTGTTTGTAAATATACTTCATAGAGATTTAGAATGTTTTATGTGTACATTCAGATTTTACTTTTTCACTTCTAATCACTATTTTCCCCTCACATTATTTTTTAGAGATTTGGACTTTTACCACTCTCTAGTTTTTCATTTGTCCTCCTTTAAAAGAGACAAATACTTAAGCTGCCTAGGAATTTGGGTACCTCAGGGTGGTGTGGTTGAGAAGAGACTGTGAAGGTGGGAGGCACCTGAGCTGCCAATTAGCATGGCCTGAAGCTAAAAGGAGTTTGGCTCTTAACCAGGGTTGTGAGCTGGATCCATTCTGTCCCTGACTTACCACATCACCTTAACTCACTCCCCTTTTCTATGACCAACAGGGTTTGGGCCTGATGGGCTTGTGAAAATTCTCATTTTTGTAGGAAACCAAATCTTTCCACAGGTTCTTTAATACCTGACTTTGTCAGTTCTTGCTCTTCCTTTTTCTGGAATCCCAGGGCAGCTGGAGCCTGCTTTAGGAGAGAGGGGAGGTCAAGGTTTTGAACAGAGGGAAGGGGAGCCATAGGCTTGGGTCCAAAGTAAGTTGCTGAATGGTAAAAGAATTCATGGAAAACATTTCACTCCTAATGTACTTGCAAATCGCAGAGTGTTTTGTGACTGGAATTAATTTGACACATAATTTCCTTGTGTTGGACAAAGCCCAGCAACTTGAGAAAATAATATTGCCAAATGCTATTAGGTACTGTTTATCTTTTAAATGGCTGTTCATAGAATAATTATAGATACATTGAAGATTTTCATAGACTTTAGATAAATTGTAATAGAGCATATTCTATGGTCTGATTCTTTGTTTAAAGAGGTTGGGGTTTTCATTTTGTTTTTTTTTTTTTTGCTTTTTAACTTTTTTTTTTTTTTAGCTGGCATTTGCTATGGAGGTCAAAGTAACAATTGCTTTCAATGTAATGAAAACACAAATTTTAATCTTGGAAAAAAAGTTGAACAATTCATTTCTTTTTTTGCTTAAAACAAAGTTATTTTTAATTTGGAAAAAAGTGATAAATTTTATGTTATATATATTTCACCACAAGAAAAAGAGCCCATGCTAAATCCCTGAAAATAAAATTAGTTTCCTTACTATTAAATATGTATCATATTATTGTTGCAGTTAAATAAAACTATTTATGACCTTATTAAAATGATATAGATATGATTGGCTAGACAATCATTTTATAGAAAATCTTCATAATTAATGTCTAAAAGACCACTTTCTGAATTTAGACCTATAGAGAATTAAATTACTCTTTTGCTTGAATTACACAAAATAGCTTGTTTGCTCAAAATAAGAAAAATATCTGACTGTATTATAAAGTAAGTAACATACAATTCCTTGCTGTATATATTAGCAGAATGTGTGCCCTGTTGATCAAGGATATAATTGGCCCATGATTATGGCTCTACATACTTATTATGAATTTTCAGAAATACTTTTAGATTTATGTTTATTTTTTATTGTGGCAAAATATCATAACATAAAAGTTACCATTTAGTCATTTTTAAGTTTACAGTTTAGTGGCATTAAATACATTAATACTGTTGTGATATCATCACACCATCCATCTCCAGAACTAACTAAACTGAACTCTGTACCCGTTAAACAATAACTCTCTATTATCCCTTCCCCTAACCTTTGACAGTCACTACTCTACTGTTCGTATCTATGAATTTGACTACTTTTTGTTGTGAAGATTAAATAAACTAGGTCATTCCCTAGGTAGTCCATCAGTAAATCTATTTCCTTTTTCCTTGCCTGGTTGTGCTGCTGCTGTTGTTATTATTTTTGTTTCTCTTCTTTGGAACACATAGTAAAATTGGATCTAGAGATGGCATCATTGGACCCAACTGCTTACAGATGATTCGAATTGAATTATTATTATTTCAAACAAAAACTTCAGTACCACTCTTGATTGTAATACTTAAATATGACTAGAGAAAATCACTCTAGTAAATAAGGATATTACTTTAGTGTTAGATTTTTTGTCTTAGAAAATTGCTGTGAGGTTTTATTTTCTTAAGCTATATAGTGCTATTCCGAAATAATAGGGTTTCAACATGGTAATTATTTTGAGTCTTTTTTGAATGATGTTTTTTTATTTATTTAGGACATTTTCTGTTGTTCTTGTTTTGGATCTTTCAAAACCTAATGACCTTTGGCCCACCATGGAAAATCTGTTGCAAGCCACAAAAAGCCATGTGGATAAAGTGATAATGAAACTGGGAAAGACAAATTCTAAAGCAGCTTCAGAAATGAGACAGAAAATATGGAGTAATATGCAGAAGGACCATCAAGTGAGTTGCTGTTGAGATAATTCCTGGAATCCTTAGCCCCATATATAGTTAAAGATAACATCACAAACAACTTCTCTAGATTTTTATGCATGATTTGAGATTCATTTGATTTAGATGAACCTGCTCACTGGAAAATTATAGCAATTTAATGAAACCTCAGTAAAAGCAAAACAAGGAAAAAGATTTCTTGTTTCTTCTTGTTAGACATCTGCTGTTATTGTTATGGTATATTAACTAGTCAAAAGAAATAAAGTAGTCGTTTGATACTGATTTTATAAAATGAAGATTACAAAAGTGACCTGGCAAAAACTAGATGAAGCTACAGATTTGAGCAAGGAGTTTAAACAGCCTTCACTATCACTCTATATTTTACATTCATTTAGTATCATATGTTCAATATCTTTCTATCATCTGACAACTAATTAAATCATAAAGTTGCAATGGTGACAAACAAGTTCATATCATCTTCTATAAAACCAAGAGCAGTGTTTTATATAGTCCAAAGTTGATATGAATGTGTTTTACATAGGTCAGATCAGAATAAAACTGCTAGTTTACAGTTCCTGTGTCTGTGGTATAAGTGCCATTGCAACAATTAATACAAAATAATAAAAACAAAAACACAGAAACAGAAAGACAACATGTTATAAAGAAAATAAAAAGTCAGAATACAAAAAAGAATAAACATCATAGTAATTTAGGGACTTGCCATTTCTAGTTTTATGCTTAAGAAATACAGTTTATTGAGAGAAATTATTGGAACAACCTCTGTGTCGAGCAAGCAAATCAACATCTCTGAAGAGAGTTAAAATAGTGTATTTTTAGAAGTAAATAGAAATTGTTGAATATATACCAATAAGCAATTATAATGAATCAGTGAAATGTATTTAACAGGATCGTGAATTAATTGACCCATTTCCAATACCCCTGGTCATAATTGGAAGTAAATATGATATTTTTCAGGTAAGCTCTTTCACTTCTAGTTGAGTTTGTCATACATGCATGTCTATGCTTTATGGGAGAGGAACCAAAGTAATAACAAAATGAGAAAAATACCTCTCAGAGGGAGAGGTCAAGGAGTCACACATCTTGAAGATGGTAGAAAAGGGGATATAGTTGGGAAAGAGAAAATAGCTAAAGGACAATAAATACAGCGGAATGGGGATAAGGCAGTAGAATGGGAATAAGGTAGAAGATTTAGAAATTGTATTTTTAACCTAGTCACTGAGGGATAGGACTTACTTCCCAACTTTTAAATTAAAGAAGGTAGAAAATTGCTTTCTTCTTATCTTCACTTGTCAGAGAATCCTTAGGGTATTCCACACTATAAATGTGTGCCGATATCTAAATTCTACTGAGCTAAGTGTTTAAACAAGGAAAGATCTGATAGCTGTAGCTATAGAAGGCTGCAGCTATTGTTCAACTCTCTATAGAAACAAATATCAAGGTAATGGAATCCTACTCCTGAGGGTGTGTTAAAAAAAAAACCCTAAGAAATCCTCTATTTCTATATTTAATAATTTGCATCTTATGCTACAGATATTTAGTTCTCTCAACTTCTTTTTTATTTTAATAACATGTTTCTTCAGGATTTTGACTCGGAGAAGAGAAAGGTAATATGCAAGACACTTCGATTTGTTGCACATTATTATGGAGCTTCATTAATGGTTTGTACATTTCCTATCTTTGGGCTTGAACAGACAGTACCATATTTGGAAAGATTAGCAACTTGATGCACAGTTATGAATACTAATAATTTTAAGGATAGAATTTTAAGGATAGACATCATCCCCTCGTTTCCTTTTCCGTTGGCTAAAAGCCCTCTTGTTACAGAGTGTTTGATGATGTATCTATACAACACACTGCTAGATGGCCTCCCATTTCTTTGGTGCAGAAGTTCAAACTTGCTTATATCCATAGACCCCATCAATCTTAAAGAGCTAAATTGGTCATTTTTAAATTCATTTTCAGCTTCCCTTAATAATTGGAATCTCCATTCTCTTAAAAGAAAAGAGGGTGTGGGGGGAAACTTTAATAATGTGTTCTTTTTTAAACTTAAAAAAATGCTGTATATTGCAAAGGTTAAAAACATGAACTTGGGAGTCATGCTGCCTGGGTTCAAATCTCAGGGCAACTATTTACTAGATATTTGATCTTGGACAAGTCACTTAATCTCATTTAAGCTTCAGTCTCTTCCAGGGTAAAATTAACAGCAAGCCAATTTTGCTAGATATCCTTCAATGCAATAAAATAGAAAAACATGTTTTTTTAATTTAAAAAAATAGTGTTTTCCTATTTGATGGTCTCTTTCCCCCTAAAGTGCTCAGAGAAACCAGGAGATAACATGGTCTAGCCTTCATAAAAATTTAAAACTTTTATACTTTTCAGAATACTGTAAATAAACATCATCATATATATTCTTAATATCACCTTTTATGTTTGTACTGTATTTGCTTACATATTGGGTTGAACAGACTACTTTGTAAATATCTTTCTTTGCTATTTTGAAAAGATATGAAGAATTTAAAGTGAAGGACTCATCTAGGGTACAAAAGCGAAAACTATGGATCATGTAATTCCTTGTTTCTACTGCTAGATAAGGGTTCACATTTATTTCTAGTTAGTTAGCTAAGGGAAATCTCTACCATTCTTTTTGGAACAAATCATATTTAATGATCAGTCAAGGCCTAGTCTGGTCTTATGTGTACAAATTTAGATAAAATCAGGTCACTCAGGCTATGGCAGGCCTGAGATTGACTATGGCCCAGAAGACCCTAGAAGATAAGGGCAGGGACAAGAGAAAGGAAAGGAGAAGGGCTTCGTCTCAGTTTCAGTAATCCCAAGAGATTCGAAGTTGGGGTTAAGTCTACGGCCATGCCACTCTGAACAAGCTCAGTCCTGTCTGATCTCGGAAGCTAAGGTCAGGCCTGATTAGTACTTAGATGGGAGACCACCTAGAAAGACCAAATGCTATAGGTATAAAAAAATAAAAAATAAGAGATTGTAAACTGACAAGGTCCTTGCAATCTGTGAGGTCAACCAAGGGTTACCTTGCCTAAAAAATAAATAAGTAAATAAAAATAAAATTTAAAAAGAAAAAAGTATTTTAGTGGTTGAGGTTAGAGGAGCACTTCTGGACCACCAAGGGAACCATGAAACTTTTCTAGCTTCCCAAGCCGATAAGAGAGTAGCCAAAGTTCTCAGTGCCCTATCTTTTCATTTTGCTTCCACTCTAATCCTATACCCCATTCAAGGGAGTGAGTTGGGTACTGCTTTACAAGTATTAGTGATACTCAGCAGTTTTTTTCAACACTATAGTTGATCCTTTATATTTCAGTCAAGAATACTGATTTAATGGTATGAGGAATTTAATAAAGTTAATAAAAACAAAAATAGAAAAACATTGATAAATAGGACCAGATTCAGTGGAGAGCCACCAGAATGGTAGGCAACTTAAAATGATGATACATGAGAAGGAGTATATAATTATATTGTCATCTAGAAAGTGATAATGCTCTTTCAAAATTTGAAGGACTGTTACATGGAAAAGGGACTCCCTTAGAGTCAAGAACAAGGAATCTTGAATGGGAGACCACCTAAGAATACCACCAGGTGCTATAGTTAAAAAAAAAAAAAGGAATCAATAGAAAGAGTTTAATTCAAAGTAAGAAACAATATTCTAACACCACCATTAACTGAAAATGGAATGGGTTGCTTTGGGAGATAATGAGTTCCCAGGCATTGCGTTTATCCAAGCAGAAGCTCTATAGCTATTCGTGGAGGATGTTTTCAAGATAATTGATGCAGCACATGGGGGGTTGAGTTAGAAAACTTTTCATGTCCTCTCAGCCCTGTGAAATACATTCATGATGAAATTTTTCCCTCTCCGTATAGGGAATATAATAATAATAAGAGTTTTTAAAATTCAGTTAAAATTTTTTATGTTTAAAAAAATTGTATTAATAGAAGCACTTGTTTCAATTTTTAAAAATAAATGTATCATATCTTATATTTTCACATGAACGTTCTCCATTGAATTCTTTCTCTGATATCCTGTTCTTAATCCAGAATGAATCTTATCCTGAAAATTGATCTCTGCTTTATAATTATATTTCACTTTGGTTCCAGGTTGTTTTTCCTATTTTCATACATCTTAGTCATTCTGTTTTTGCTGAGTGACTTTTGGTATTTCCAGAACTCAAATTCAGTCAAAAAAGATTTGTAGGGTAACCATATGTCCTGGTTTTCACCCAATGTCTTAGCTTAATTATTAATAATACCTGCCTCCTTTCATTATCTAAAGTATTCTGGTTATGGTCACTCTAGTTATATACCACCACTGAGAATGTTCAGTAGCTTATTTTACAGGCTCCAAAGGCAATTCAGAAGAGAAGTTAAAAATTTATTTTAGTAAGTATCAGTATTGTTAGACTAGTCTGCAGGCACCACATTAACTGCTTTGAAGGAAGTAAATATATCTTTATTGGAAGAGTTATTTATGATGGACATACCTCCTATTTTTTAACCAACCAGATTGCATTTTGGAAATGATTATAGCCCATATGTGGGAGTAGCTGCCATGATTAGTGCATGAACACAAGTTCCTTCAATATAATGCCCTGATGAAATTTGAGGAGTCAGTGAAACAAATTTATCAAAATTTATTTCTTTTCTTTTACTCAGGTTTTGTTATGTCTACTCAAACATAAATATTTGTTGGGCAAATAAATAGTACTTCTCTCTGCAATCTGTACTTGTTCAAAGCCATATTTATGTTACCTATTTCTGTGATTTGAAAGCAGAGTATTTCATTTATTCTGATTTTTTTTTTTTTTAGTTTACCAGTAAATCAGAAGCTTTATTACTAAAAATACGTGGCATTATCAACCAGTTGGCTTTTGGTATTGACAAAAGGTACTGTTAAAATGAATTTAAAAAAATTTTTATTTTATTATTTTTTGGCCAATGTTGTCTTGTCTATTGTTCTTACCAGCCTTTTGTTTCTTGACTAGATAAGTACCCCAGATGTCTATTCTTAGAGAATTTCATATTATCTTCTGCTTCTTATATTGTTTAAATATTTCTCAAATTTGACAAGATGTTATAGAACACTTTGAGACAAGATTAAAATAATGATACTATTATACTTGTTTTCTTGATTTTTTTTTACTTCTTTGCCTCATTTTAGTACCTTTTCCTCTATTATCACTTTCTTATGTGATTACAAATAGAATCAATAATTTTAGTATGTATTTTTATTAACCTTACTACTTTTCTTGGTTTTGATTTAGGGTTATTTGAGTCTGTCCCTTTTTTCTTCTGTAAAACCTTTATTAACGCTATACTTTAATTTTTGAAATCACATTAATATTCACTCATTCATTTGGGGTAGTGCTCTCACCAATTACTGGATATAAAACTTGGCTCTTGTATTTACAGTAGAGTGTAGCATTCAACTGCTAAACTAAATTAGATTCTTTTTTCTTTTTATCCATGTAGCAAATCAATATGTGTGGATCAGAATAAACCACTCTTTATCACAGCAGGATTGGATTCTTTAAGTCACATAGGTAGGTGAGCTTATTAAGATTGTTCAGTCTTTTTTTAATTGCTTATTGATTTTATCCTACTCCATGTTCACTTCATCTCCAACATACGACCATTTCTGGTTTCATTATGATTGCTGTTATTTCTTATGTGTTTATTTGTATATACAGTATTGATGCAATGCACATCACATTGACATTTGCGATCGAAGGTTTGTTGCCATATATAGAGACAAATTTCTGATCTCTATTCCACTAAAAATGTGTATGTATTTCATTTCTGTTACTGATTTCTAGGTACTTTTATATTTTAGCTCTTGGGTTTAGAAGAAAACCAAGAGCACAGAGTGGTCAAGAAATTCAAAGGTATATATAATGGGCAATGATGAATATTAGAGAATCAAGCGATGGAATAAACACAAAAGAACACAGTTCTGCTAATTAAGTATGTCTTAATTTTTCATTATGAAAATAGTTTGCCTCATCTAATGGGATATATATCCTAAATTTATAGATGCAATAGGCTTATGAAGCAAAAGGAATTTTATGAGTTTATTTAGGCAAGTTCCTTATCTTCCTATAGAAGATATTTTTATTTTGAAGATCTTTGGACCTAAAAACTACTTAGGGTTGTCATAGTTTGGTTTTAAATTCTAGTAGGCATGCAAAAAAAAACTAGTTGGGGCAGTAGTTTTTTTTTTTATTTCTCATTCCTCATTATTCTTACAAACTAAAGCTGACTTCAAATGTAGAGATTTTGTAATGAGATCATAGGTTGAATTGGAAAAAAGGGGATAGTGATGGTTAATGAGTGGTCATGGAGACTGAGTTTTTCTTTCCTTTTTTTTTTTTTTTCGGTGACATTGGTTAACATAATTCAATACATAATTCATAACATAAGTTCAACTGTGCAAGAAGTTCTGTTTAGCTCTGGCCCAGGGGGAACACATAGCCCCTATTGGGAAGCAAGAGGCAGTGAATATGTTGATACTCTGCAAAACTAAGAGTGTGGTAAAGAGGCTATGGAGAAGGCACTAGCCCAGAGTTTGTTAGCAGACTTCTTCTACTTTAGTCCCCGCTGCCAAATGACCCTTGGTGTGAGTTGGGCATCCAAGGGGCTCACTGGCAGACATGAGAAGGCCAGCACATCTGGTCAGAGACTCAAGGTGTGTGAGACACATCTGATCCTTTGATCACTCCACCCAAGTTACCCTCTGAACTGCACTCCCTCACCTTTCTGCCTGGGTTGGTCATGGTAGTCCTTTTATACTCATTTAAAATTGAGAAGACTGAGGCTCAGAGAGGTGATGACACAGCTAATAAGTGACAGAGTCAGAATTCAGACCCACAGCTGTCTGAAGTCTTCTGAAACTGAGCTCTTTTCACCAGTTTAAGGCTGTCATTTTGGCTTGTTCCTCAACGATGATGGATGCACAGATGGGACGATGGAAGGGTGGACCAAAGCATCCCTGGGATTGTTTGGGTGGCTCTGAATTCAGCATGAAGATACAGAGAGGAATGAGGCATAGTTTGTATATCAAGGAGCCCAATGTGTCAGAGAGTGCTTCTTAAACTTCTGTACCCAAGTACCCGCAAATGACTGAATATTCCCTACTGAGCCCCAAGGGTGCTTTTGTCGCAAGTGAGAAATTTCTCGGAAGTCTCCACTTTTAGCTTATAATTCACATGAATTGAGTGTATTATTCCATAGCTCCCATATATATATATTGCATTGTATGTTTACCACCCATAGTTTGACCCCTTTTACCCCATCTACCGCATCCACTTCCCTCCCCACATCCTCTGGTAACCACTCATTGAGTTTTTTATTTTTATAATTATCATTAATACCACCTTAATTTCAGTAGCAGTGAGAATCACTGTGTACTTATACATAAAGCCGATGGAAATTTTTTGCTAAAATTAGTAATTGGAGGTCAGAAAAGGGTTGAGAATTACCAAATTTAAAAATCATGAGCTTGGAGCTCATCAAAATTAAAACCTTTTTTCTTGATAGCTCATGTGAAAAGGATGAAAAGATATGTTATACTCTAGGAGAAAATATTTTCAAAGCACATATCCAACAAATGACTAATATCTAGAATATATAAAAGAGCATTTGAATATATAAAGAACTCAACAGTAAAAAACAAACAATCCAATTAGAAAGTAGGCAAAACACACAAGCAGGCATTTCACTGAAGAGGATATCCAAATGGCAAATAAGCACATGAAAAGATGTTTAATATCATTAATTATTACGGAAATTCAAATTGAAACCATACACTATCAAAATAATTAAACTAAAAAATAATGGCAACACCAAGTTCTGACAAGGATATGGAGAAACTGGGTCATTTATATATTGCTGGTGGGAATGTAAAATGGTATAGCCACTCTTGAAGACAGTTTGACAGTGTCTTATAAAACTAAGCATGCAGCTACCACAAGACCTAGAATTGAACTATTTGGCATTTATCCCAGGGAAATGAAAACTTCTGTTCACACAAAAATCTGTACAAAAATGTTCATAGCACTTTATTTGTAATAGCTAAATACTGGAAACAACCAGATATTATTCAACAGGTAAATGAATAAACAAACTGTGGTACATTTATACCATAGAATATTCTTAGCAATAAATAGGAACAAACTATTGATACACACAGCTTGGGTGAATCTCCAGCGAATTATGCTGAATGAAAAACGCTAATTAGAATAGGCTACATATAATATGACGCTATTTATATAAAATTTTTAGAATGAGAAAATTTTAGAAATGAAGGAAAGATTTGTGGTTATCAGAGGTTGGGGACAAAACCGTGGATGGGGCAGGTAGAAGGTGAGAGGCTGGGAAGGAGGTCAGTGTGATTATTAAAGGACAACACAAGGAGTCATCATGGTGATGGAATCGTTTACTATGTTGACTGTGATGGTGGATATATGAACCTTACAAAGGTGATGAAATTATATAGAACATAATAAACACACACACACACACACACACACACACACACAAACATACACACAAACATACACAAGGATGAGTAAAAATACCTGGGAAAGCTGAATAAGAGCTATGGATTTTATCAGTATCTTTCCCACCGAAGTGACAGACAGCCCTGAGAGGGCAACAGTGAAAGTCTTAGTGAATGCTATAGATACCAAATCACAACAAAAAATCCCAGATTATAGATTTAAAATTACCAAGAAGTGGCAGCGAATTTTTTAAATTTTCAAATTAAATTATAACACCAGTACATAAAGACATTCTCCTTATAAAATGTCAAAACAGGATATATAAGGATTGAGTTTGGTATGTATCTTTCCAGACCATTTTCTATATATGTGTATGTTGTATAGAGAAAAATATTTGTATTAACATAATTGTATCATTCTCCATCTATAATTTTGAAATTTGCCTCTTTTACTTAATATGTCTTAGTGGCTTTTCTATATTAATGCTACATATAGGCCCATTTGATATTTTGACTTCTGGATAGTATTACAAAATAATTGAGTTCACTGTTAATGGACATTTTGGTGGTGGTGAATTTTTTACTAATACAAATGATGCTTCAGTATGAAATCATTAATACATGTGTACAGGTGTCTCTAGAGTAAACACCAAAAACTGGAATTGCTTTTTTAGTATTTTAATAGTATTTAATAGTGCCAAATTACCCTCCAAATTAGCTGCCTAATTTGCACTCTAGCCAACAGCACATAAGAGTGTCTGTTTTCTTATAAATTCACAAGCACATGAGAATATCAAATGTTTATATTTTTGCTGGGTAGCAATTTAAGTGTGAGGAAAGAGAATTACAGTTTACTCATGACTCTGTCTCCTCTTCTTGTAGTACTGGAACTTGTCCCAGTGGTCTTGCTACACTGGGTTGGGGTAAATTTTAGTAGTGACCGTATTAGGGAGTAGGGAAATGAGTGTTCTCAAATTTATACTTTTATAAGTGTCATCAGCTTTATTGGTAGTGTTTGTAATGTTTTAATCAATGCAGTCATTGGAGTAAAACTTCCAATTTTAGGATCTCCTCCTGTTCCTGATAATGACATTGGAAAGCTTCATGCCCATTCACCAATGGAGTTGTGGAAAAAAGTGTATGCAAAGCTCTTTCCACCAAAGGTATATATTTCTAATTCTTTTAAAGCAAGAATTTTCAGAACTGTTCAGCAGTTATTGGGAAATGTTCTAACGATCCTATTATGATAACTTTGTTTTCAACTCTCATGCTCGAAAGTTAACATTCACTTAAAATCTATTGTTTATGAGGCCCTGTGGAAGTTAAAAGGTGGGTAAGACACAGTTCTTGCTCCATTTTCAAGCAGAGATCTCTGACTATTAGACAAGGAGAAACCTCAACTGAAAGCAGAGAGAGGAAAGAGGACCTGGTGGAATTTGAATGGCCCTTGTGGTGATCATAAAAGTTCAAAAGAGCACAGAGAGCCTTCATGGCTGGCTAAAGAACAGGAAGTTGGTTTGAGAGATAGATGATAGATGCTGAAGGTTTTGAATTATGGACATGAAGTGATTTGAAGACTTATAATTTCAGGCTGTCAACACACTAAAAGATATCAAGGACCCCGCAAAAGACCCTCAGTACGCTGAAATTGAAGTTGATGAAATGAGAATTCAAAAGGATCAGGTATTATTCTAAACATTTATTTTATTTCATCTTGCATTATCACAAAAATACCTCTAGAATTCCGTAGGTTTTTCTCTATTTTTTTTTTTTACTTTATATTTAAGTAGTATACTGCACTATAGAAAAATAAAATTCTGATATGCATAAAAAAGGAATTAAAATCACCTATCATTCCACCACCCAGAAATAACTTAATATTCACATATCCTTTTTGGATTTTCCAGTTTATGTTAAAGATAGGTAGTGATTCTTACCTTGCTGTTGGGGAGACTTTCATAATATTCTTTTGTTTGTGCTATTATATAAAAGGATTTGGTTTTTATTAGGACATTCAGACATACCTATACTCTCTTTGTACCAGAAAAATTGACTAACCAGTCTGAAAGCACTCAAACTAATAGATAGAAATATAGGATTTCTCGGGAAAGTGGTTAAAAGTGGAGACTGCATTTCATATATTCCAGATAGCACTATTAGTGACACGCAAGTCTGATGTAAAAATGCAAAAGTTGGTAAATTCATCATGACCCACTACTTAGGTTTTCTGAGATCTCCTTTTAGTTTGATAAAATGAGACATTGTATGGAATCTGACCTCATATAAGTAAGTTTATGTATAGTAAACACTACAAATTGAATGCCTTGACAACCTATCAGGTGGGATTTGTAGAGCTGTATAGCAGGGGCAGTCACATTGTTGCAAGGATAACCTGAAACAACCTTTCACTAGGAGCAGTGATCAGGGTATTTTGGTCAGCACTAGCCTTTTGCCATCAAGGACTCTATAATAAGTAAAACATTTTATTTAGACATAGTCCAGAAGGCTTTTCATGAATATTTAGAGGTTTCATAGCCATAGAAAAGTGAAAGGCATATTGTAATCCCAATAAAAATTCCAATGGTGTTTTTCACAGAAATATATTAAGCAATCCTAAAATATGTGTGGAATCACAAATGACCCTGAATAGCAAAGCAATCTTGAGAAAGAAGAATAAAGCTGGAGGCATCACGCTACCTGATTTAAAAATATATTATAAAGTTTTAGTAATCAAAACAATATGGAATTGGCATAAAAATAGACACATAGGTCAATGTAACAGAATAGAGAGCCAGAAATAAACCCATTCATATGGTCAATTAATTTACAACAACGAAGCCAAGAAAATACAATAGAGAAAGGTCAGTCTCTTTGATAAATGCTGTTGAGAAAACTGCATAGTGATATGCAAAAGAATGAAACTGGATTACTATTTTACACCATACACAAAATCAACTCAAAATGGATTAGACTTGAATGTAAGACCTGAAACCATAAAACTTCTAGAGGAAAACATGTGGTAAGCTCCTTGGCATTGATCTTGGCAGTGATTTCTTTTTAGATTTGACACCAAAAGCAAGGGCAACAAAAGCAAAAATAAATAAGTGTGACTATATCAAACTAAAAAGCTTCTATACAGCAAAGGAAACCATCAACAAGATGGAAAAGCAACTTACTGAATAGGAAAAAGTATTGCAAATCAAACATCTGATAAGGGGTTAATATCTAAAATATATAAAGAACTCATACAAATCAGTAGCAAAAAAAAAAAATCTGATTATATAAAACAAGCAGAGTATCTTAATATATAGTTTTCCAAAAAAGACATACAGATGGCCAACAGATACATGAAAAGATGTTCAACATCAGTATTTATCAGGGAAATGTAAATCAAAACCATAATGAGATACCATCACCTCACACCTGTTAGAATGGCTATTCTCAAATAAACTAGAAATAACAAGTGTTGACAATGATGTGGAGAAAAGAGAACCCTTGTACACTTTGGTGGGAATGTAAATTGTTGCAGCCACTATGAAAAGGAGTATGGTGGTACCTCAAAAAATTAAAAATAGAACTACTTTGGGATCTAGCAATTCTACTTCTGGGTATTTATCTGAAGAAAATAAAAACGAATTCAAACAGATATGTGGACCTCCTCATGTTCATTGCAGCATTATTTACAATAGCCAAGATTGAAAACAAATTAAGTTTCCAAATCTTGGATGACTAGATAAAGAAGGTATGGTACATATATGGAATATTATTCAGCCATTAAAAAAATGAAATCCTGGGATTTGCAACATGGATGGACATCGAGGGCATTCTGCTAAGTATAACAAGTCAGACAGAGAATAACAAATACTGTATGATTTCACTTATATGTGGAATTTTGAAAAAATTTTAAAAACTAAGTTCATAGATAAAGAGCAGATTAGTTGTTGCCAGAGGCAGGGGGTGAGGCGTAAGCCAAATGGATGAATGGAGTCAAAAGATACAAAACTTCCAGTTATAAAATAGATACGTCTTGGGGATGTAATATACGGCATGATAACTATAGTTAATAATACTGTATTGAATATTGGAAACTTGCTAAGAGTAGATCTTAAAAGTTTTCATCACAGGAAAAAAATCTGTAATTATGTATGGTGACATGTTAACTAGACTTACTGTGGTGATCATTTTCACAATATATTCAAATATTGAATCATGTTCTACACATGAAATTAAATATATATGTCAATTATAGTTCAATTTTTAAAAAAGAAGCATATTGTAGGAAGAGTAACATGACCTCACGTAACCCTTATTATGTGTGTAGCTTGGCTAGAGAGATTAATTGGAAGTCATCCCTGAATTAATATTTATCTAGGAGTCAATGACTAACTGCCATTGTTAATAAGAGTATCTGTTTATATTGCATGACAATCCCTTTTATTACATTTACATATATAGGTAGTATTAAAAGGGCTAGGGTATTTCTCAATATCATGAGTTTTCACATTCAAATCCATCTTCTCTAACTGAACTAAAATCTTAGGAGTTTTGAGTTGAACTGGAAAGCAACCCCACAAAACCTATCATTCTTTGCTCAGCTCTTGTACCTCTCTGCTGTTTCACTTAATTCTGTACTCTCTTGACAGAGATTTTTTTAACCTACTTGAAAAGTTATAATATCTTAATTTTACCTCTAAACCAGTTTTATTTGTAGTATTTTAATAGATAAATGAATTGATTTCAGTTTGCCTACATAATTCCTTAACGTTATTTTATGCTTCTGCTTTGAAGTTATCTTAATGATTAGTAGTTGGTGCTCAATTGTTTGATTGCCAAATTTTGACATTCTACTGTCTAAAATTTTAAAGTTGTATATTATTTATTTATGCTCTCCCAAAGTAGTTTCAGGGATTTACATTGTTTCCAGTTGTATGTTAACACACAGAGAAGCTGACTGAGGTATGAGAAGATTCTGAAGATTAATTGTAAAAGATTCCTATTACTTACCCTCTAAACACTTAAAAATATTTTTTTATGGGGAAGATAGTAATGCCAGCTTTGTTAACACAGTCTATAAAAGGATTCACTTGTATTAGGTGAAAATCTAGCCTACAAATCTACAACTCTTTCTTCAATTGCCTATCTCTTTGATCTTTTCTTATGATTACTGATGCACAGCATTTTTCAGTGAAAATAGCATTATAATCTTTAAATTTGGTTTGATTTACCATTTGGGACAATAATAATAATCATTTTTTAAAAAGTCTCACTCAGGGGTTTCTATAATTACAGAAAAGTACGTCTTTACTTCAAAGCAACCTATAAATGCTTAAAGTCTATACCATGTGCTGTGTCTGCATACCTTTAACCCAGATAGTTACTTCTGATTCCTGCACTTCTTGGGAGGAAAGATGACATCCTGTTTCATTAATATGTAATACAATTGCATATGAGTGGAGGGCAGGCCTTGAGCCTGACTGAGACTAATGTGATCTTCCTTTTGACTCCCTCTCCATCTCCAAGCTCCATTATTAGTATATTAAAATAATCATCAGGAATAAACAAAAAATAAGTCCGGGGACTTAAGCTTTTACTGTGAAATTAAAGCACATCACTTCTAAGATGGGAAGGATAACTCATGAGTTCCATGCAGTTCCTCCAATGCTTGAGCCTTCGTAAAAAGCCCCAAGTCATATCGTTCTGCCCAGTAGAATTGCAGTTAAATCACACTTCTATTAAATGATCTTGCCAGCAGGGGAGGCACTGAGCCACAATATTCCATAAAACCTTATTTTAAGTCCTTGGTAGTAAAACATGTCATGTATGAAGCTGTCCAGAATCATTGCTGCTACCAGTCCCCACAGATACATGGAGATCCTCCCAGCTTGTGAAATCAGTCCCCACAGGTCTGAGGATCCGTCTTAAAACCCCTTGTACCTTTCCGATAGACTAAGTGTCTTTCTTAATTTGCTCTCTTTTCTCTAATTACTCAAAGTACTCTTTTTTGGCAGACCTCACATGGACACCAGAAAATATTTCATTAATATTTACTATTTTTTAAAAAAGCCCTCTAGTTTTAAAGCATTCCTGATTTTAAGGGAATGTGAGTATACAAAGCACTTGTTGAATACTTCTATCTCTTTTATATATTTTTATTGTGAAAGAAAATTTTTAAAAAGGAAAAAGTTTGGGTAAACAATTATTTTTAAGGTCTTGTTTCTTGACCAACCACACATATCTGTTTTGAATCTCTGTATTTAAAAATCAACTTTGCTTATAAATCCGTAGGCCTATAAATTAAACATGCTCCACCCACCCCACCCCATTTAGGGGAAAATGTTCTTACTCTCTTTTGTTGAAGATGTTTTAAGCATCGTAAGACTGTGGTCTGTTTCTATTTGAAAACTTCAGAGGTTTTTAAGAGGCAAGGCGAAAACCTGTCATGGTTTGACTTTCACTTTTAAAATGGCCCTCTAAAGCAGCCATAAAGATTTGCAGTGTAAAGAATACCCTCTTGCCTGCCATTCTTTTAAAGCATCGTCATATTACTTTGGGTTCACATGTTAACAGTACTGAAGATCTAATGGGCATGGTGAGTTCTGTGTCACACTATAGTTAGCTATTCTTCATCCTCCCTCTGACATGGCCTGTGTGACCAGCCCCATTCTTCTAAATTTGCTGTCTGCAAAGAAAGATACTACTAGCAAAGAATCCTAAAGCAATATCCTTATCTTTATCACTGGTAAAAATAATTACTGGGGCTTTTTTTATGAGTTAACAATCTTTGAAACCATTAACTGGTAGATAAATGGTGAACTGAATTAACTTCATTAGAAAAAAAAAACAAGCTATATAGACTACTATAAAAATTATTCCAAAGTCTTTATACAGTGTTGAAACTTTTAACATTTAAATTTGAATAATTTAGAGTAATAGGTATGAATGAGACAATTGGTGATTTTTCTGAAAATGAGAATGGAATTTTTATAGCACTTATGAACTCTAACTATGTTAGCCAAACAGAGCAGTGATCGCCTAATTTTGCAGAGCAACCACTTTTTGCTTATCTGAAATAATAATAAACTTAGTACAGTTTAGACATTGAACAACATATAAAAGACTAGGAGGCAATCCCCTTAGATTCCTTTTGCATGTCAGTTGTCTCATGCGGGACACTCCCACTAAAATTTATTTTATGAATTATAAAAAAATCATATATTCATTCTGAAAAAAAATTAAAAGCTGTAGAAGAATATAAAATGAAAAACGAAAGTGTCCTCCTGCTCTTTCTCCATTTGCTTTTTTCACCTATGACTACCATTATTTTTGTTGCTTGTCTATGAATCCACATGTTCCAATTGTATGTCCATAGCATACATGGTGTAGTTAATATCCTTATATTTATATTCTTCTGTTCTTCTCTATTATTCTATATGATAAATTTCTAAAGGTAGAATTGCTAGGTTAAAGAATATATACATTTTAAATATTGATACTTTGCTATCTTCAACCAGGTTTTGACAAGAGTTGAACAACAAACAATTAAAAATAAGATCACTTTTAAATACTTAAAGTATGACAAATGCTTTATTAGTTGGAAGACAATTTGTATATAATATATAGTATATAATTTTGTCTGAAACTGTATTATATTCATCTCTAAATGTTATGTAGGCTACCCAGGAACTCCAAAAGATTCTACATTCTAGAAGATATATCCTAAGTCTAATAATTTATAAAACAGTTGTCAAGAAATTATGAGAACAATAATACTATAAAGGAAAGGATACATCGTTATATCTAAAACTGCTAAAGGAGCTTTAAGATGCCTAGATCAATTTTTAAAGTTGAATTTTTTAAAGGTATTATAATACATATTTCTGTTTTAGGAACTGGAACAGTACAAAAGAAGTTCTTCCAAGTCTTGGAAACAAATTGAGCTGGATTCTTGAACCTTATTCAACTATAGTTATTTATTTCTTCTTTCTCAAATAGAAGTAAGATTATTTTATTAATATTGAAAGAACTCCCTTTTAATTAATAGTGAGCATTATGATCTCAGAAACATCATTGACTCATTTGGAAGAAACAGCCTATTCCACAATAGCTAATTGATAAATGTTATGGCATTAATAAATAATATTAATAATAGCTCATTAGTATACTGGCTATTGTGGTAATAAATAAAAAAAAGTTAAGATGTTAAATTTGTTAAAGGGAAACTGAATTTCTTGTATTAGTGCCACCCCCTGGATATTTTTAAGTCCTTAAAAGGAAAAAAAATGTGTAACTACATCTAATATTTTTAAAATAAAAAGAATCTTCTACTACCTACCTCTAACATGATTAAGTAATACATACTTGGTTCAGCATTTATAAGTTTCTGCTTGTATGTTTTTAAGAATACGAAAGCAAGAGCACTTAGTAACATTTATGAATATAAGATTAAGTGTTCATATTAGACACATTTCTTCTCTAAAGAGTTCTCAGCTGTGGCTGGTAGGAAACTAGGATTGGGTTCACTTTCACAAGCATCATAATTTTAGTCTAATGGTGAGGCACAAAAAGCACTAAAAAATATGCTTATTTAAAATATACATTCCTGAGTCCTCATACTCAGAAATCTGGAATCAGTCCAGAATGGGGCTCAGTAATCCAAATTTTTAATCAGCATCTCTGTTAATTCTGACATACTTATCTTGAGTATGACTTTTGAAGAACAAGCACTTTTAAAGAGATATTTTGTCAACAAATAGGCCAAAACTTCGTAAGTTCGTAATAACCAAGATTATCTGCAAGATGGAATAGCTTTTAAGAAGCCTTCTCAGATTTGTGTACCTGCTAGGCAAATTCAATTTGGAGCAAGTATAATTGCTGTTATTAACCAGGAAAGTTATTTATTCTGTGTTCTTCCATTTCCACTAGAAAATATATTGACTCCAATATACCATGTACCCAGCTTCAAATAAGCACACCTACTAAACCCGAGAACACCAAGACTGATGAGTGGTATTTGAACAACAAGCTACTTGATTATTGCAATGATATAAGATGTCCTAAACTAGTTGCAATATATGTGGTTCCAACACTCTTGAAACAGGATTTGCAGCATGTTTCCAGGAAACCTCAGTTTAAGGAGCAAACAGGCACCATGCCTGACTGCTATGGAGAAAGAGCTCCCTTTAAATTAATAGTGAGCATTATAATCTCAGAAACAACTTTGACTCAGTGGGAAGAAGCATCTTATTCCACAATAGTAGTAGGAATTTTTGTTATATAATTTGATTTTCTTAAACATCACTGTCCATTTTTGACTTAAGATAAAACTGTCACATGTTGAAAGGCATTGTATTTTTCCAGGATGGTATCACTAACATTTAATAGCTTGAAGTCACGTGCTATGTCAATTTTCCAAATGTTTCTGAGCTAGAATGAAATTCATCTGCATATGAATAGTAGAAAATGTTTCCACTTATATTGTACACCCATATCTTTAGTAAGTTGAAATCACTGATTTCAAAAGAGGTTCCTGTGGGACTTTCTTTGAACTACTTTAATAGATTATCATCTCCAGAATTATCTAAAACTGATGTGACATATATAATCTGTAAGGCATTATGTAACTATTATACCATAATCATCAGTGTCAAAGACCCTTTATAAAAATTGACAATACTATTCTGGTAATTTACCAATGTCTCCAGATCCTTAAATACTGTTCTAAGAAATAGAATTTTACTGTGGTTTCCTTAATGAAATGCTCATTCTTACTATAATGTGAGACATTTCAAATGCTATAATTTATCATTCTTTACAAGTGAGGTCATAGTAACTGAACAAGTTAATGTATTCTCTAGGATATTCTCACTCAGAGTTACCATGGTAATGTGGAAACAGTTTCATTTCAGGCTTGTACATGAATTACTTGGAGATCAATCAGAAATGTAGTGATTTAGTATATAACTCATTTGTATACAACCTATATACAACATTTCATCCCTAAAAGTATGTAATACGTGTTTATCAGCATTCTTTCCCCTTTAAGATTCAAGAACATTTCCATTACAATTACAATTCCTAGTGTGTAATCCTGTTCTTCTTAGTGTAAATGTTGTGTCAGTTCGGCACCTTGTCTACCGGGACTTTAAATAACAGCTGCTCTCCAGCCTTAGAAATGTCATTTCTCAGTACATACACTTTATCTAATAACATTTGCTTTTTAATTTTATAACTAAACTAAGTGAAAAATAGCTAACTAATCTTTAAGAACATTACTAGAGGTTTATCTGTTGTGCTGTGTTCTCAGTTCAGCCCATTCCTGCAGTTTTTCATTTTAACTCTCAAGAAGATCATTGAATACTCTGTACCTGTGGTCATCATCCCACATCTGTCCACCATCCGCTCGATGTGATCAAGTAAGTCAGACCCCTCATGTGGACATGTGGACATGATTACGGGCTTTAAAAGAAAACATGAAAGCGTTCTTACCCAGTTCCACATGACGCTTTGCTTCGATCACACCCACAACTCCTTTTTCTGTCACTTACAGTTAGTAATCATTCATATGTTTTCTTTATACTGAATCCTTTATCAAATGTAAGCACAATTTTTTAACTGACTTATTTTTCTGTCTAGAGTGAAGAAAACAGGCATACTAGTTTCCATAACTTTATGAATTATTATTATCTACATTTTTGGGCTGTCTTGGTCATAATTTCCAAATACCACATGTCTCTGCAAGTTGGAATAGCATTCATGGCTAGTGGATTCATTAGTGGATCCAAGGGCCAGTAATGAAGTCTTAATGTTTTAAAAGACTTTGGATGTGCTATCAAAAAAGAAACATATGGCATTCTATTTTAGATATCCAAAACCATCACGTACATCTAGGAGCTTAAGTTCAATTTTCACAGCAATGTTGTTTATTATCTGCTAATGAGATGATCCCTTACTTTAAAAACAACTATTCCTAGGATGACAAGAACTGGGATAAATGCATACAGAATCAGAAAGTCTGCTGTGAATCTGGATGTTGCACCTGGGCAGATTCTCTCAATTAATTGAATTCCTTGATTGAAGGCACACATTGGATTAGTTGACACAGAACCATTTGAGCTGCCTGCCAGAGAAAAGATCAACAAAGTCAGTTTGGGGCATTTGGTAAATACTTGTTGATTGAATCATGTCCCAAGTAATTCAATCAGCAAGAATTTACCAAGTGCCCACTAAGATCTTTGCACCCTGCTGAGAACCCTTCTTCATGAAAGATACAGGACATTAGATGAAGCAACAGTGTTTTGTCATGTGTATTTTGTGCCTTGGCTTCACTGAAGATGGAAATGGGTTTGTTCCCAGTTTGGGTATATATTCATTACCATACGACTGATAAAAGTCATGGTCACTTACGATCACTTAACACTAAACATCCTAAAGTTACTGATGTTATTACCTAAAGATGTCTAAAACAACTATTCAATTCTACCCTGTTCTTAGTAGTCTTCACAGAGTGGCCTGGGATTGCCAGTGGCCATCAGGACCTGTTCATGCCCCCACTGCCCCTTCATGGCACCGGAGAACTGACTTTTGCCAAAAATGGCTTTCCTCAGCTCTATACTATGTACACTGTGGGGAACAAGAAGCCACTGCAGCTTGCTTCACCCTGCTTGGATTCCATTCAAAATATACTGAAGTTTACCTCAGTGTACACTGGATCTTTCATTTTCTAATAACAGAGTGTCCTGACCATTCCTTATTTTATTTTAAAAAATCAGAGAAAATGCTAGACCTTCATTTCAAAACAAGGTTTTAAATCTATTTATTATAAAATATAGCTTTATTTTTAAAAATGCATTTCTCTCAGGAAATTGCTTCCTCAGAGTACTGCATCAAAATAATATTCCAAAATAGATTACTTACCACAAGTGAAATTCTGTCCATAGAATTCATTGACTACAAGAATCTCGCAGCAATATTTTTGGAATGTAAAATAAGTGAAGATTTTAAAAGGAATGGGCATTTCTTCTATGTTTCTTAAGAAAAAAAGAGAACAAGGGAGATGAAATTCAATAGGCTCTGGTAATAGTCCTACCAAATGAAAAGAAAGGCAACCCTTATTTTATATTTTCCAACATGAGTACGGTTTTCTATCACTCATTATAAAAATTATGCTTACTATAAAAAACTTCAAACAGTACTGAAAAGTATAAAGAAATACCACTGCCCAGAAATAACTATTGTTAACATTTTGGTGATATATGTGGCATGTGTATATGTGTGTTTATAAGATTTTACATAAATGGAATTAAACTCTTCATGCTCTCTTGCCTAACCTGCTGTTATTCAACCAAACATATGTCTCAGACGTACTTCCAAATTAGTAAGGATGGCATGCCATCGTTTTTTTTTATCACTGCGTGGTGGTCAATTATAGTGGAAACCTTAATTTAACAAGCCCTTAATGATGAATTGGTGTCTAATTTTTTTGGTAAGCACCATTGACACAAACATAAAACACACCTAACACACATAAGGGGGGACTTTTGTGATTAAACAGATTTGAGGGTGCTCGTGTATGAAGTGAGAACTAAACTACAATACAAGGGTAAAGGACAGAGCAAGCAGAGATTCATTGTGAAAATGAACTACGTCTCCTCTTCAGCCTATTTCAGGAGAAGCCTCTTGCTGATCTTCTGGTCTTCTTGGTCCACTATGTAGCTTCTATCAATCAACAAGTATGATTAAATTTTATCTGTTTGCAAGATGCTAGTTCTAGGTGCTTGAGAAATTCAAAGGAAGTATCCCTTCACTAAAGAACTCACAGTGTCATTGGGGACATAGACTACATATCCTTAAGACTATAAAAATACACAGTGGTGAGTGATGTGTGCCTAGAAAGTATAAAAAATCAGTACCACATATCCATGACAGTCCTGTATTTAGTATATATGATTTCAGTTATTTCCAAGTGACCCCCAAACTTCATGACTTGAGGTTCTTGGCAATTTTCTAAGGCACAAAATTGAATTAGTCATATTGAGAGGCAACTAATTAGAAAGAATAGGTAGGAATCTGGGGAGAAAGTAGGGGAAGAGGAAGGACACTCTAGGAAGGCAGAATGGTTATGGACACAGGCATGTCAGGGGCTGGATATGGGACCGAATGGAGTTAGGCCGAAGCAGAGATTTGAAGTGGGAACAGTGGGAGGTGAGTTTGGAATGATAGCCAAGAACCAGCCATTTCAGGGTGTTGCAGTGAATTGACATTGAAGGATCATGAGAAAAATCATGTTGAAATCAGTGTTTTAAGAAAATATGGCATCAGCAAGTAGGATGGACTGGAATAAGGGTGGATTAGGAACAGCAAAAAGGGGAACAGGCTACAGTAGTTCAAGTTTGAGATAACAGAGGCCTGGAATAGGATGAGGGCCACTAGAGTATGGCTGCCCAGCAGGCTAAAGTGTTACCTCCTTGAGGTGGGAACCGTGTGCCTTCATCTTGTGCTGTACCACACAAGGTGAAACACAAAGTCAAAGCTCCACATGGTTTGACATCAGAGAAGAAAACCAGCATGATTTGATGACTGATCCAGTGTGTGGGCAGAGAGAGCAGTCATTCTTTTATTCACTCATTCAATTAGAAAACTTAATTAAATTGGTTCAAGGCCTTGGGGTGGCCGCTGAAAAGAACTATCATGATGAATGAGACAGAGCTGCTGCTCTTAAGAGGGTGACCATCTGTTAAAAGGAGGATCACATGATGGGCTATGAGAAAAAATGAAACAAAAGGAGAGCTCATCTAGCCAGGGGGGAATGGTGGGGAGCCCTTGTATAGGTAACAAAGGGAGACAAACTGGTCGGTGAAACACAGGAAGAGAACCAGCTATGTCACGGAAATCCTTGGTGTACCAAAGTACACCAAGAGGGAGGGAACCAACAATTAAATTTATTGACATGGGACTGTCCATATTATATTGCTAAATGGAAAAAAAAAACATGTATACTTAAACTTAATATATCGCCTTTATATAATTCATTATAGCTTACAAAGTATTTTCACACTGATTATCTCATTGCTTCTGATGATCCCTTGAGGCAGCTTGGGCCAAGTTAATGATCTCTGTTTGGTAAATGAGGAAACTAATTTAGATAGAAAAGTGACTTGCCCATGGTCACATGGCAGCTAAGTGGTACAGGAAGTCTCTGACTCCAGGGCCAGTCCTCTCTCCAGGGAGCCATGTGCATCCTAGGACAATCTTCACAGTGGTGTGACTGGAGCTCAGTGAAGTCTGAGCTTAGTTTCTTTCCTGAACATGGATTGCTCTGAGAGCAATAATTAAACATATAAATATAATTACATATGATAAATACTCAATAGCTTTTCTCTTTGAGTGAAAGAAACAGAACTTTTTTCTTTAAGTGAAAGAAACAGAACCTTCTTTACATTTCCTCAGGGACCCATAGTTTACTTATTTGATCCCATCTACATCACTTGCCTGGGGTCACTTTTACCCTTCCTGCTATTACTTTTATATATTTATATATTTCTTATTTATGCTATTTTATATTATTTTATTTATATTACTTTTAATATAAAATGTCATGTTATATATGCTACTTTTTACTTATTTATGTAAATAAGTAAAAAGTTTTCTTGGTTATAAAACAATGCTTGTCCATTATAGACAATTTACAAAATATAGGAAAATATGAAAAAAAAAACTAAATATATATCACCCAGAGCTAATTACTGTTGAGATAATTACTGTTAACATTTAGAGTGCATTCTTTTAGTCCTGATACTTTCTTGAGCAGTCTTTTATCTTGCCGGCTCTTTTCTTATCTGACTATTCTTACTTCCTAAAAGTAACTGGGAATTGAGAACTAGAATAGAGACTCAACAGTTCAGGAGCAGAAATGAACTAAATACATGCTATTTAACTTGTAATATAGGCTGTGGGTCTTCCTGGAGAATGGATGGGTTTTCCTCCTGTTGTTATAATGGTTTATTATATGTAAATCATATTAATAACTTGCCTAAATTGTCATTTCCTGATTATCTATGTAAAGTCATTTTATTGAGCAGATGGCAGACAGTTTAAGTAAGGTCTAAGCAATAATGATCAGTAAGCACTTTGACTAGTATCATATAGCTCTCCTCTGGAATTCCTTAATAATAACCATTATCAGATGATCATTAACAACAAATCATACCAATCTAACTCCTTTGACTCGTCACACTTACCTTAGGAACCCAGATCCCACAAGCACCCCAGCAGAGCAGAGCAGAGCCACGATACTGTTGACCACATTAGGGTTTTGGACCATTCCAAGTAGCACAAGAGTTAGAAATTCACCAATTAAGTGGGGGGCCAAGAGAGCAGCAGAGAAATATCCAAACCTGGCAACCTCGGGGTTTAAGCCCAGAGTCCTAAAAAAAAAAAAAAAAAAAAAAAAAAAAACACAAGGTCTTTTGTTTCTAAGGGTTATCTTTTAAGAAAAGATACTACCTTTGCCTTTTATGAATGAGTCCGTTGTGATTAGTTGCAGGGAAGAGTTTGCAGAGCAAGTCAAACTTCCATTTGAAAGGCCTTTTGGGAAAAGCCAACATTTGAGACCATTTATTACCACAAATAGTTTCTGTTTGCTCCAACTCAATGTGAGCCATCTCTGCCCTTTTACATCTCCTTCAGCTCTCATAGGAAATATTAACACTTAGACAGTGGTCACAATTAACTGCAATAAGTAAGGTTGTTGAACTCTCCAGACTTCTCCATAAATAACCACAATTCTGCCTAGGCCAGCACTGCTCCTACCGGAGTTAACCTACTATCCTAATGCTAAGAGCTCTCCCAGTCTGCCCCTCCCTGAACCTCGGCCCCTCCCTCCCTGACCCTCATCACTGTTATATGGGGTTATTGACAGTGTGAACACCCTTCACTGCTTTCATCTTCTATCTGATTAGCCCTCCCCGAGCTTACTCCATTCCATTCTTGTCTTTTATTCTACCAACACCAAATAACATTTGCCTAGTCATAGCATGTCCTCAACAACTATTAGACATGGCTGCTCTTTTTTTCATTTGTAGAGTAAGGAAAAGGGGTTGGCATGTCTTATATCCACCTGTTCCTACCACTCTTCAAGACCATCTACCTTTCCTCTCACACAAATCTAAGTTTGCTTATACTATTAATTCTCTTCCTCAGTGGAATCCACTGTGACTTTTAAGATTTTCGAGAGAAAATATGATGATTTCAGAGCATCTGAACCAGGGTCATTCTTTTCATCCCTATCCACTATCCTTATCTCCAAGGTCTTTAACCTTCTTGATTGATGAACAATCAACATTAATGCCTCCTGATTAGTCAAGTAACCTGATCAATGCCAGTGGCTCCTTCCACCTAAACTTGATCACTCACCATGTCTTGGACTTAAATGTTACTCAAAAGTGTTCCACTTCCAAGATTTCTGATTCTGAAAATGCCCTTTCTAATCAAGACCTCCCTCCTGTCTTTCAGTTCTCCAAGCCTTCACTACCTCTGATCCTTGCCCTTTTTTGCTATTCTTTCCTTACCAATCCCTACACCTGGGGACTCCTGCTCCTTAACTTAAGCAACTGAAAGTGTGTTGAACAAGGCATATTGCTGTACTAGTTGGATCCCCTCTGCCACTTTGCCTCAACTGACCCCAGACCCCTAATTTTTCTCATTGCTTATTGGGTCCCAATAGCATGTCTCATTAAATCTCTATTTTAAATTACCATCTCTGCCCAATTTCATACTCTCCCTAGTGCCCAGCAGATGGTTCACCTCCCACTTTATGAATTTCTCACTATCTTTATCTACCCTACATTTCATCTTCCATGTCTTGCACATGTGCACTCATTCTCACTCGCTCTCTCTCTCTCTTCCCCTCTTTGCCGAGCTTAATCCTAACTACTTGCATCCCTGGTCCCATGTTATCCTGATTCCCCTATCCTTACCTTGGTCTACTCTGTAAACTCCATCTGTGAATTATCCAGTTTTGCTATAGTATCATCTAATCTCAATCTAATGTGTTTTTTTTTCCCTGATGATCTTGTTTACCATTTCCTAAAACAAGCATTCTTTGAGCCTAATAACCACTTAAGCAGTTGGCCCCTTTCATCCTACCCTATATCGCTTCTTCCATCTCACCCCCTTGTAAGCCTGACTTGCACCTCCACCACTCTACTCTTTTTTGGAAGATCAGCAGTGACTCTGAATCTTATACTTCACCTCCTTGAACCTCTGCAATACTGAATGGATTTACTACACCTCCTTAATATTCTGTCCTCTCTTGGATTCTCTGGTGCTGCCTGATCCTGCTTCTCCTTCTACTTCTCTGACCACCCCTCTGCGCTGTCATTGGATCACTTTCCTCTTCCCCACTCTTCACTACTTCCTCCCCTTTTGATCCTCTCTCCTATAAGATTCATTACTAGGGCTTTACTCTTACTTTTTCTTTCCCCCAACCTATCTCCCAAACCTCAGATTGATATCTCCAGTTGGGTGTCCAATAGCATTCCAGATAGAACATGTTCAAAAACAAATCCATTTTCTTTCCTGGCAAACTTGATAAAGACGTTGTCACCTTCTCATTCCTCAGGCTGGAAACCCAGGCATCATTCATGACTTTACCCCCAACAAATCCATGCAGTTTCTGAGTCCATTTGGTTCTACTCTCTCAGGATCTCAAAGTGATTCCTCCTTTATGTTGCCACTGTTTCTGTCTTCATTAAGGCCTCTGCCTTTCCTGTAGACTGTTGCCAAGACTCCTCACTTGGCTGTCCAGCATCTCTGCCCTAACTCCAGTTTGCTGTCGAAGTGATGCCAACCTCGCCCTTTAGAGTCCAACACAAATGGGTCCCAAATTTTCCTCTGTGTCCCATTATCAAATCCACTTCAGCTCCTTGGTCTGGCATTTAGCACCTCCCCTACCAGACTCCAAGGCTGGCAGCCATGTTTCCCACTACTACCTCCAATCCTTCATTCTCCACAGTGCAACTGAACCTCGTCTCTGAAAAAACCTTGTGTGTGTTTGCTTCTGAACCTATGCACCTGCTCCTTCTTCCCCTGGAATGCCCTTGCTCCCTTATCCATCTATTGAAATGCTGCTGTCTCTCAAATTCTCCATAAAGCCTCCCAAAGTCCTTCTTCCCACCCAACCAATGGACTTTTGGTCTCCTTTTGTAATTAACTGGGATAATGGATGTGAGATGGGGAAGACACTTATTTCATCTGTTCCTCAATTTTGTTGCCTACAAGCAAGGATAATTATAATACCACCTTTATAGAATGGTTGCAAGGATTACATGAATTAATATATTTAAAACTCTTGGTGCCTGACATAAAGCAAGTGTTCAATATGTGTTAATTATTATTGGTATTATATTCCTTAGCATAGTATTCATGCCCCTTATAATACCAATGTTACACTTTCTTGAATTAAAGTCATCTGGAGGTTTGTTTATGTCCACAATCCATTATCTGAAACACTTTAGGGTTGGATGTATTTTTGAAATGTAGCAATTTATAGATTTTGGAAAGGTTTTACACTGCATATACCATACTTGCTTCAGTGGAATCTGGGACTCCACCCCATAATCAAGCACGTTAATATTTCTGCTAAACAAGAGTGCTGGTGGGGGAAAAGTACAAAGAACTACATGGTTCCCTACCCAGGAGCTCTCCCTCCACAGGGCCCACTGGCCATGGGGGAGCTCACGGGAAGCCTGGCCCAGAAGGACTGAACACCTGTGCACACCTCCTTACCAGTAGCACAAACTGCTGAAAATCATGGTGGCAATGATGCTGAAGGGGAGGACGTGCAGCACATAGGCCAACAGCATCTGCCACTTCTGGTAGAGGCCGTCCTGGCTCTCCTGGTCACTGACAGCTCGCAGCACAGGAACTGGGCATGGAAGGCAGGTTTCAGAACAGTCGGTCAGCACACAGCTGAGGGAGGGAGGGCTAGCCCAAACTGAACTCGAGGTCTGTCAGGGCTGAATGAGAAGGACTGGCTGGAGCTCCCAAGTCATGCAAAGAGGGGACCTGCCATCCGTAGAGCTATAAATATCCCCCACCCCAGAAATCTACACTCTACCTGAATTATGATATGGTTGCAAATTTGTTTCCTTCTCCCTAAGGTGGAGGGAGGAGTGTCATCAATACAAGAACACACATGCAAAAAAGGGGCACAAATGTCTGATGTGAAGCACTTTGTCCTTTTTTGTGTAAGGTCTTGGCACAGAACATCAGGCAACTAGGTATTGCTTCTGGACTCCCACTGAGTTTGAAAGTTAGGTGTTGGCCATCCTAAAATAGGCTCCAAAAAGAATATAACAGCACACAGATGGCCAGGTATCCAGGCCCCATTGACTGAGGATCCTAATGGCCAAGATAGGATACCAGGGATGGTCTTTTGATAAACTTTCCGAACCCTGCCCAACAGTACCTCATAACTTCATTTTCCCTGGATCCTTAGAGACCCTCAGAGAGATCCACCCGGTGAGCTAATTCACTAAGGATTAGTACCTCAGTAGTTACCTTTCCCAGAGAGAAAAGATGGAGTTGAATTCAGAGAAACACCCTGATAATTGTGGATACTTGCAAGGTGGTGACTGGAGAAGGAAGATAGTCGGGGAGAGAGCATCATTCCCCCGACCTGCCCCTGCCACCAAGGCATGCCGCCGATGCACGGCACTTACACAGATTCACTGCATTGAGCATGCCTGTGTATGGCAAGCCACCCACAAACTGGTACAGGAGACCCACGCGGTCCTGGTAAGCACCCTTTAGCACGTCATTCTGGACCCGAAGAAGGAAGAAAATGACGAACAAACCCAAGATCAGATTCTGAACCAGACGCATAATCACTGCCAGCTTATTTCTCATTAAGTTTCTTGTCACTCTCCTGAAAGACAAACCCATTTTAATTCCTTTTCTTTTATTGGTGGATGTTAAAGCACCTAAAATGGGGTGAGGCTCTTACCTCAAGAGAACACACAGTTTAGAGAGAGCTCCAGGGGAATCTTTGGTTTTGAAAGGAACCATTGGTAATGTTTTCAGGTGTTTTGTTCTTTCAATATTCTCCAAGATTTTTTGATAGATTGTTGATTTCTTATAGGCAGATTCAATCATCTGGACTCTCCTGTAGGTTTCCATTTCCCGTTCTTTGTTTTGGGTATCCACTGAGGTCAGGTCCACTAAAATTTTTCCCCCAAAAAAATAATCTATGTGTTTTTAAATGCACATGTATACACAATAGCTAATAATATATGTTTCATCATTGATTTAGGAATACTAGCCATAATACCTCATCCCCTCAGAATAATACCTGTTGTTAATGCTCACCTATAAAATCAGAATATTTTAAAGCTACCAGCAGAGCCATGAGGATCCCACTGGAGCTGACTGGGAGAATTCTGAAGCTCAGCTAACTGAATTTTTCTCTGACAAAGTAGGAGGACCCCAATTTAAGAGAAATCTCCCACCTCATACTTATACGTGATCTGTGGCAAGTGAATCAACCAGCAAAATTAATTCCTTGAGGAGTAAACAAACCAAAATAAAAGCAAAAATAAAACTCACTGGTGCTAGAGTCATCCAGGTGGAAATCTGAGATGATAAAATTTAAAAAATATTTATGATAGGGAATGTGAAACAAAAACTTACTATAAAAATCAAAAGGGTTTGAATGTTCTGGACAAGGGTAACCACAGCCATTGAAGAAATCAAGCATTTCCACTGGTGTCCCACAGAAAACCAGCTCCCCGTAGCTCAGAATGGCGATTTTGTCAAAGAGCTGGTTGGACAACAGATGATGTTAGCATATAATCAAGTCACCACATCCTCACGGAAAAAAGTTTTCAAGCCGTCAGTCCTTTGATTATCTCAGCCATGCATCAGTATTTTTACTGCATCCGTTAAGGACACTCAAAACATACCCCTATTCTTTTCAGCCTGAGTTGCCACTGTGCATTCAGCCTGTGTCCAGCATCACATCTCAGACAGAGGAGAACTACTGGACATGTTCAGTAGACCTGGGTTCAAGTCCCAGCCATGCCACTGAGTGAGTCATCTTGGACAAATTTTTTTTTTTTAAATCTTAGATCCTCATCTAAAAAAGACAAATAATAATAGCTCCCTAAAAGGATCTTAGGAGGATCAAGTGAGATTTTTGGAAGGAAACTTAAATGATTTAGTGGAAAAACACAGCCTTTGAAGCCAACTGGACCGTGAATTCCAATTCTAGCTTTTTATTAACTGCATGATCTTGGATCAGTTTTGTATCATTTCTGAGTCTCACTCTTCTCCTATGTAAAGTGAAAATACTGATAGCCACCTGACAGGACAGTTCTGCGGATTAAATGAGCTAGTGCGTGAAGGTATATGGTAAATGGTAGATACTGAAGAAAGTGAGCGTCCATCCTTTGCCCTTCTCACATCAGGAGCTTTGGGCTCCAGCTGTTCTGGGTGGTGAGTACTAATCTCTACCCTGTGATTCTCAGCTCAGCGTACACATGTGTAAACCCTTAATGAGTTGAGCAAGATCAAGAGATGTCCTCTCTCACCTGGAAGAGCTCAGAGCGGGGCTGGTGGATGGTGAGGATCACGATGCGGTCCCTGCGAGCCAGTTCGGCTAGGAGGACAACAATCTGATTTGCTGTCATGCAGTCCAGGCCAGTGGTTGGCTCATCAAACAGCATGATGGCTGCCAGCAAAGAAGGGCAGATTTCAGTCTCTGCTGAGCCTGGGCTCAGCGCTCTAAACTCAGAATTTTGACAGTTCCTAATTTGATCCATTTTACTCCATCCAAACAGTGCTCACTGAGAAGCCCCTGTGTGTAAACTGCCTTCCAGCCTGAGCCCAGGAGAAAGAACCTGACCTGGGAAGGCCCACCGTCCACCTCTGGAGCATATTTCAGGCTTAATCCTTGAAGGAACAGGGCAGCAGCCAGATCAGGCCTCTCACAAGGTACTGTGGACTGTTTGGGTTCAGTCCAGGGAACCCTGAGGAAACAAGGGCTGGCAGGTGAGCATTAGGTGGTTTTTAAAAGGCTGAGAGGAGGCTGGTTAAAAGGACACAACCCTTTTCATGGCAACAGCACTAACAGGGTCTTTGCAGTGCAAAACACTCAGACCCATGAAACAAGGTCCAAGGTGGGCAGGTGTTTGAGTTCTTTAAAGCAGTGGTCCCCAACCTTTTTGGCACCAGGGGCCAGTGCTCCTATGAGATTCTAATGCCTGATTGTTTGAGGTTAAGCTGAGACAGTGATGCTAGCACTGGGGAGCAGCTGCAAATATAGATGAAACTTCACTCGCTGGCCCGCCGCTCACCTCCTGCTGTGCGGTCCAGTTCCTTAAAGGCCATGGGCTGATATAGCCCAGAGGTTGGGGACCCGTGCTTTAGAGGGTTTAACTGTAGTTTATTTCTACCCAAAAAGTGGCAAGGGCTCTTAAGAACACCTCTCTTATTTGCCTTCTTACTTGCCCAAGCACCATCTAGAGAGCAGGAAGTCTTGGTCTCCCCCAGTGCAAAGAAACTGTCCTGACACAATATGTCCTCTTCCAAGTACATATAGTGGTGAGGTTTCCCCAGGCGATGGGGAGAATGACCAAACCAGGCAAGGGAGCCAGGTGGCAAGCTATCCATCTTGATAACCCTTCCCCTCAAAATATACACTTTTAAGTCCTACTTCAATGGCTGCCATTCATAAATACTTCTAGTTACACCAAAGTTCACTGGCTTTCCATAGCAACACAGCGCTATTGCTCTAGTAAGAAGTAAGGATGGACAGGGCAGGGTCCCATATTCATGAAAGACCCTAATTGAACTTATGTGCAGTGCTTCTAAGACCAAGAGTTGTTTCGTACTTGGATGATAGAAGAGCATCAGAAACTATGTAGTATTTTTTTAAAAAAACTAGATCCTCAGTTTGAAAGTCCTCAGTGACTTCAGTTCCAAAGAAACCCCTTTTGAAATGCAGACTGTGAAGCAAAGGCCTAATGCATCTGCAGACACATGGAAGATGCCCAGGCAGCCGCTAGGGGCCGATGTGGGTTCCACTTACAGGGATCCTGGAGGAGCTGGGCTGCAATGGAGACCCGGCGCCGCTCGCCATTGGAAAGGCCCCCGAAGTTGTAGTTGCCAATCAGTCGGTCTGCCATGTGGCTCAGACTCAGCTCTGCCATGACTGCCTCCACCTGCAGGGGACACGAAGCCCAGGAAGACTGGTCACTGCCGGGCAGCTGATCGCCATTCATGGCCTGAGGATGACAGAGGACGGGCAGCACACTTTCCCCAGGTGCTCAGCCACGTTCAGACACACCGCACCCTGTGGAAAGCATGCCTATTCCAGTAGAATCCAACTCGTTTCAAAGCACAACATAATTAATGGGGCCAATTAAAACAAATGAACTGTTTTTAAAAGTCCTCAGAGCAGTAAAACTGCTTGGTTTTGCTTCAGGAAACAATGGAGACCCCACTAGACTCCTGTATTCAGATGCTGCAGTCAGTCCCGCCCATAAAGAAAAATCCCCCCTTGCTTCTTTTTGGGTAGAAAAAAAAGCAGAATTACAATTTAGCTTGTTTTTTCTAATGTTTGGTTTTTGAAACTTTGTTAAAATAAATGTTTTATATGTTAAAAAATCCAATTTGGTAAGAAATAAACCTCATTTCCCTTATATAGCCCAAATAAGTCCTGTTCTGTCCCCTGCAGTCCACTCTCAGTGTGGTTTTGCATCAAAGAAATATAATCCAGCTATCAAAAGTAATGAAAAAAAAGGGCCAATCTTTATTTGAATCTCTTTAAGGACTTTAAAGGGGACCCCGTTTATAACAGCCACTTCTTAAAATTTGTTTTCCTCATTCTACTTATCTTATGCACTGCAGCTCCCTGAAACCTTTCCTTACTCTTCATTCTCAACTCGCCCACAACAACAACGAAAAAAATTCTTTACCAACTCTCTAATCAAGAAGGTTGGTCTCTTTCCTCCTTCTCCTTTTTGCCTTCCTCAGCTTATCCCCTCTAGACTCTTCAGAGATCTCTATTTCTAGCCCCTGTATTACTGATTACCCCATATCTACAGAAGGCCCTGGAGGAAAGCAGATAGAAAGGAACTGAGAATAGTCATATATATGTTAATGAGTTTTGTTCCCATACACCTCTAATGAGATTGTGTTACTTTTATAATAAAAAGAAACCAATACACTGCATTAAAAAAATAACAACAACAAATTAGATTAGAGTAAAAGAGGGGATGTTTTATGAAATAAGGTTCTCGAACACAGAGGGTAGATCAACAGCATAGATGAAATTTTGACCAAAAGAGACACATCTGAAATAGATACAAAGACATAATGAGAAGGTTAAACATACATAAATAAACCATATGATTTGTTCTGGGGGGAAATAGAGGGTCTCCCCTTGCCATTAGAGTGGAGGGATCCTGGATTTGAGCTCTCCTGACATGGCTGGTTTACATACTCACCAGCCAGGACATATTTCCTGAGCATCCCTTTCATCTGCTCTGCAACAGCAAGAAAGGAGTAAAGCTTGTCCCTCCTGGCGCAGAAGGGCAGAGAAGACATTTACATCAACTGTTTCAGATGTCTCTCACTCTGGTAGGAAGCCTCTCCCATGTTTTGCAGACACTATTGGGAAAGGAATTCAGTCTTAGAAGGTACCATTGGGATCATTGGGATCCACTGGGATCCACTGGAATCATCAACTTTCTCTATGCCATGTGTCCTCTCATAAACTGATTTATTTCTCATCACTCCAGGAGAGATGCATTATTATAGGAGAAAAAAGACCCTCAGAGAGCTCTATAACTTGCCCAAGTCATGCCATTTGCAAATGGCAGAGCTGGATTGAGAGCAGGATAGTCTGCATTCTTTGAAGTGGTCCTTGAAGCAAGAAGTTTAGCAACAGCCCAGTAAACACAGCTTGTCCATGTCAACTACAGCCTGTTCAGGTTCCTTAGGAGACAGAAGCAAATCTGCTGTGCTCAGCCTCAATTATCACCAGCAATTCCTTCTCACTAAATTACTTTGCAGGATTTTATACCCTGTGAACTGGATTTGCTAAGAAAGTACTCTCAAGCAGGCAGAATTTTTGCAGGACATTTAGGAGCTGCCAGTGTCAGAGAGAGGGACCGAAGGGAGGGGGGAACAAATTTGCCATTGATTTCAAAATATCCACGACATTTCTGAAAATTTATTCAAATATATGCATTTTCTGAGGAAAGGGGTTCAGTAACTTTTTCAGGTTCTCTCAGTGGGGTACGTGACATAATATGTCATTCAGAAGAATTTGTTTATGCTATATATTTCCCCCATCCAACAAGCAATGTGATCCTCTTCTACACCTTTTAGAGAGAGCAATACTAAAGCAAACAGAGAGAAAGCCTGCAGAGGAGCTCACCCCTCACTCGCTGTCAGGGTCATTGAATCATGTGAACATGACTGTGGGCTGAACTCTGATCTGTGCCTTCACAGAACACAGGATAGCTCAGGGATGCATGATGGAGCTAGAGGGCCTGGGTTCATGCTCCAGCTCTGCAATTTCCAATTGTCTGATCGGAATATCCTTGGGTGTCAGGAGATAATACCTGCCTTACAGGGTTGATGGTCCTTTTTGAGGGCCAGAACCCTTGCTAAGGTGCCTCTGGAGTGAAAACTATATTCCAGAATTGTCTAATATTCAAATAGACTTAGTTCCATTCTCCAAGCCCCATCTGAGAGTTCAGTGAGGGAATAAGATGAGCAACTCCCCAAGGACAAGCTCAGTAGTGCTTGATAAAAATAGGGTAACCTGCACACTCAGATGAGATGAAGGATTCCCTGGAAGCCTCGATGGCATTTTTAAAAGGCCAGACTTGGAGCCTGAACTGCCGATGTAATTTATGTGACCAGGAGGAACCTCACGGAGGCCTCAGGGTGCTGAAGCCTCCGAGATGGATGTCACTCATCTCTTCTGGCAGCTCTGAGAGCCCACTTCCTGGGGAATTGTGCATGATTTGCATGGCACATCTCCCTGTCCTCAGTCCTCTGTGCATTCTTCGTCCAGGCACTTCACAGTCCAGACAGAAATGAGGCAATGGTACTAGGTAAGGTCCCTTTATATGTACCTGTGGCTACTTCCAAATTGGGTGCATTTAAAGAAAAAGATCGGAATCCAGAAAGAGGTGACAATTCAATAGTTACTTTATTACCTTAATCCAGTTTGAGTGATGCACATTCAAAATGCCTCAAAGAAAGTTGAGGAAAGTCTCAACAGGGCTGCAGGGCAAAGCACGATGGGGGAAAGTAACCATATCTGAAGAAATGCTGAGCTCCTAAGACAGCACCATCCAGTAGAAATATAATGCAAGCCACACACAGAATTTAAACATCTTAGTAGCTATATTGTAGAATGTAAAAAGGAACAGGTGAAATTAATATTCATAATATAACAACCCAATGCAGCCAAAATATTACTGTTTCAACCTATAATTAATATTTTTTAAGTTATTGAGATATTTCACATTGTGTTTTAAGATGAAATTACTAAAATTTGATATGTATTTTGCATTCAGGGCACATCTCAGTAAGGACTAGTCACATTTCAAATGCTCAAAGCCACATGTGACTGACTAGTGGCAGCCACACCAGACAGTGCAGGTTAGACAACAAAAGCGTGAAGCATCAGGGGAGGAACGGGCAAGTGGAGGGAACGCGAAGCTACTGGGCACGGGGGTGATCCCTGCGTGACCCTGCTCGGGGGCCAGGGGAAGCCTGGACAGAAGCCACGGCTGCTGTGAGGACAGACCGCACCCACCTTCTTGTGGATGTAGCCGGGGGAGCCGCCACGGATGGCCAGCAGCGCTGTGTAGCGGAGCGTCTCGCGCACGGTGAGGCTGCTCAGCAGAGTGTCGCTCTGCGGAAGAGGGAGGCGTCAGCGTCACCCCAGACCCAGGCTGTAGGTAGAGGCTGGGGCCGGGGACGTGCCCACCTGCAGGACGTAGGAGAAGCAGTCCTGGAACTGATCCCTGCGCAGCGCCTGGCCGTTCACACACACGTCCCCGAGCAGGGTTCCCATGCGCCGCAGCCTCCCGGACATGGCGTCCAGCAGCGTGGTTTTCCCCGAGCCTGGTGGGGGTGAGAGGAGAAGGCTCTGGAGGAGCCCGACCAGGGGGCATCACAAGAACTTCCCCAGACCCTGGATGGGTCCTCAGTCTAGCCCCGAGTTGTTCTCTCTTTAGCCATGTGGCTCAAATTGTCATGACATGAAGGAGTCTGTCCTGCTTATCCCTAGTGAGAGGAGGGACAAGCCATTTCTCTCATCTGGGTCAGGACTGGAAGGTCTTTGCCTGCCTGTTTATTTGCTTTTAAAGCTGTTTTAAGTTGAAAGAGAAAATACAGGATCAGAATAAAAGGAAAAACCAAGCTCTTGGAAATGTTTGATCCTAGGACATCTGAATTTATTTTTATAGCCCTCTAAGGTAGTCTGGTGGTTCCTGTAAGTAGGGGCACTACCTAGAGTAGAGGTCCCCAACTCCTGGGCCTCAGACCAGTACCAGCCTGTGGCCTGTTAGGAACCAGGCTGCATAGTAGGAGGTGAGTGGCAGGCCAGCGAGCAAAGCTTCGTCTGTATTTGCAGCCGCTCCCCAGTACTAGCATCACCACCTCAGCTCCACCTCAGATCATCAGGCATTAGATTCTCATAGGAGTATTGGTCCCTGGTGCCAAAAAAAGTTGAGAACTGCTGGCCTGGGGCCTTGCCAATCAAGTATGGTCCGGAAAACAGCAGCATCAGTCAGCATCACCTGAGAACTTGTTAGAAGTGCAAAAGGCCCATAGCTACTAAATCAGAATCTGCTTTTTAACATGATCCTTGGTTAATTCCCACACATGTTAGAGCTTAAAAAGCACAAGCTTAGTGAGTCTTTTGGTAAAATCATGTTGGCCTCAGCCGGCATAACACACCTGGTCATTGCTAAGAACTTTCCCACAGAGGAATTGTGATGAGCTAACTGCCTGGTGCTGAGGTGACTAGACGTTGACGTTTCCTCTGGTTTGCTTCTTCCAGGGTTAGAGGTTAGGTGATGCCTTTAGGATAAGACACCAGCGAGCCCCCTCCCCATTCATATTGGACTCAAGTTTACACAGGCCCAGAAGGTAATGGAGACAGGAACAGGTGTCACCGGGTCTTTCCTATCAAAGTCTGCTAAAAAATTAGAATTGATGACAGAGAAAATAGGCAGTAGGTTCTGAACTGTCTGAAAAGGTAGCAAGAGAATTCTACTGAGGATATGATGACTGGTGCAAAACCAAAGAGATCTTTTGTTCAAATATTTTAAAGAAACTACTTGTTGCTATGAAGAGTACGGAGATGAAAAAGCCATGCTCCCATAACAGTGACAAAGCTCAGAGTTAACCCCAATGCATTCAAGTAGAGAGGTCCGCCTGGAAGGAAAAGGAGAGTGATTGTAAAGAAACAAAATGTGACTTCTTTGGGGTTGTCTTTCAAAATGTGCCCTGAAATTTCCTATTCATGATACTAGGTCTTGTATGTGGTTCTCTAACTATAAGCCTCTTGGCCTCACATTTTTGGGATCCAATCTCAGCTCTGACAGAAGTTCTAAGTATCCGGAAGCCTGGATTCCAGTCCCATCACTACATCAGAACTGGCCTCCCTAAGATCATGAAGGCTACTTGCTTATTGCCAAATATAGTGGTTATTTCCTTGTATGTCATTTGACCTTTCAGAAGCATTCGGCAGTGTTACTTGCTCTTCTGACTACAACCTCATAAGAGGTTCCATACAGAACTTCCTAAGTCACTTCCAAATTTCTGTCTCACAGAAACCCTGACGGATAATAAATAACAAAAATGATTTATTATCATTTATTATTAAAATAATAATAAATCATTTTTATTATATTAAGCCACTTAGTTTGGGGATCCTTTTCTTACATGGAAATAGATAACTAATAGTTTTTCTGAATATGTGTCAAATACTTATTAACTCATTAATGAAGGTACCAGCAGGATGAGAAAGCTCATTCATATATACTATGTATAGTCAGTGGAGAATAGAAGATTAGAATAAATTGCAAAGATAGACACAAAAATGGTTAATGCCCTAGAATATGACAGCAAAAATCAGGTAAAAAAAGAAAAAATAGACAAATTGAACTTCATGAAAATTTTAAATTTCTGTGCATCAAAAGACACTACCTTTAGTGTAAAAAAGTAACCCACACAATGGGAGAAAATATTACAAGCCATATATATCTGATAAAGGATTAATATCTAGGATATATAGAGAATGTCTAAAACTGAACAACAACAACAAAAAAACAAACAACCTGATTCAAGGCAAAGGACTTGAATAGACATGTCTTAAAAAAAGATATATGAATGACCAATAAGCATATGAAAAGATGCTCAATATCACTAATCATTAGGGAAATGCAAATCAAAACTCCAATGAGATACCATCTCATGCCCATTAGAATGGATATTATAAAAACAAAACAAAACAAAAAAAACAAAAAACAAGTGTTGGTGAAAATGGGGAGAAATTGGAACTCGTGCACCATTTATGGGAATATAAAATGGTACAGCTGCTGTCAAAAACAGTATAGTGGTTCCTCAAAAAATTAAAAATAGAATTACCATGATATTTGTACACCTTTGTTTATAGCAGTATTATTCAAAATAGCTACAACATAAAAGCAACCCACGTTGCTTCCATTAATGGATGAATGGATAAGAAAAATATGGTATCTTATGCAGTGGAATTTAGCCTTTAAAAGGAAGGAAATTCTGCAATATGCTACAACATGGATGAACCTTGAAGACCTTATGTAAGTGAAATAAAGCAGTCGTGAAAAGACAAATACTATATGATTTCACTTATATGAGGTAGAGTAGTCTTAATTATAAAGATGGAAAGTGTAGTGGTGGTTGTCAGAGCTGAGGGAAGGGAAAAAAGGGGGGTTATTGTTAACAGGCACAGAGTTTCAGCTTTACAAGGTGAAAAGAGTTGTGGGGATGCATGGTGGTGATAGTATCACAACAATGTGAATATATTCAATAACAATGAACTGTGTACTTATAAATGGTTAAGATGGTAAATTTTATATTATCTGTATTTTACTACAATAATAAAGAAGATTGATGCCTTACAGGGCAATAACCCCATGACCTTTGGGGTTATCTTTCCTAAAGGGACAGAAATTGTTTGTTTCTAAATAGTCCTCTGCAAGGGAACATGCTGCCCAGAGTCTAGGTCTTAATCAATAGCAAATAATGAGTCAAATAAGGTTACCTGTTCTTGGAGTGTTGGGTGACCCTAGGCAGGCTTGCATTCGACCATTCTCTAGTGAAACTTTGAGCATCTAAGTCATTTTTTGCCTCACGAATAAAGATTTTATAAACAATGCTGCTTTAGATAAGACACTAATGAAATCATGTCATTGATTTATGAAACACTGAGTAATTTATATGATTTATTCATTTGCTTACTCATTGATTCAACAAATACTTATTAAGCGCCTATTATGTGGCCAGCCAGCACTGGTAGAATTTGCAATTTACTGTAAATTCATGTTCAGTAGAAAAGGATAGACTAGGCATCATCAGAATCTAGTCCATGTGCCCCCAAATCAAGGATTCACACCCAATGTCCTGATGAGACATGCATGAAGCATGACTTTGGCCTGTGGGACACACTTCTGAGAAGGTGGGTTCAATTCCTCGTCATGTGCTAGATGCCATTCTTTTTAATGTTACATAAGGAAGGCAACAAGTAATAAATTATTATAGAAATTATCCATCTTTGTTCTTTTGTAAGAAGTATGTTATAATTATAAAAAGGAAAATTAGAATGACCTTGGCTGTTACAGTAAATGCATATAGTTAGAAATGGTTGAAAATTGGATGTAGGAACTGACAGGAGATCACAGGACAGAGTAACAGTTTTAGTCAGTGAATCCCTTTTCATTTAATCTTAACACCACTCTTGCCATCCAGTTGTCCACCTGCTGTAGCAGGGGAGTGGCTGTGGGTTTAACTCCCAGGATGGAAAGAGGCTGATCATGCTTAACTTTCATCACAGCTTACAGTACCCATCTCAATTGAATAAGGTAATGCAAGTGGACAGTGGCAGTGCACGTCAACAATTTGCAAGCAAGAACTCAATCAAGAGGCTCCTGTGAAGCCAATTTGTCATAATCTTTCAACCTTAAAATGTGCAAGGTAACCTAGAGTGGAGGACACTGATCCGCTCTCAGGGCCAATGCTTCCATCCCCCAGCTGCTGAGGATTCATGGCTGTGAACCTTACGGGCATTGCCCTCAGCCACAAGCAGCTGCCTCACTGCAGGCTACACCTTCAGTGATGCAGGGACACAAAGACAGGTCAACTTAGGCTCAAATATAGTTACTCAGAAAAAAGAGGAGAAGAAGTGTGATGTAGAAAATGGGCACACAGAGAGCATCAGAGGAATCTGTAATATTTAATTCCTTAAAAAAAAAAAAGATCTGGTATATGGTATAATGTTAAGATGTATGAAGTCAGATGTTGATACATGAACATTTTTAATTTTATTCTGTATTCTTGTCTATATATTTGAAATACATCATGATAAAAAAAAAAGACCAATGAAAATGGGGGATAAATGGGCATCTTTGAGCTCGTTTAATTCCTTTTCCTGTCTCTAGGTAAAGGACAGATAAGGGAAATTCTGTTTACTATGACAGGCTCTTTGCTAGGTGCTTTTCATACTTTGAAATATGAATTAACTTAAATGTTAGTCAGGACTTTATTCTTTTTCAAGGATCTCTCTAAAGATTTCTTATTAGTAGCAGGTTCCATTCACAGTCAGACATGTCATTACTTTTCATTCTAATATCAAACCTGTGGCCTTCTTGCTACAACTTAAACCTGTTTCCTCAGTGTGTTGTTCAAATCAAGCAAAAGCCTTTTCTAAATCCTCGTTGAGAATTAGAGTACTCCGTCCCAAGCTTACCTGAGCTCCCTAAGATGCACATGATCTGCCCACTCTCGACATACAAGGAGACATCTTTGAGGATCTGCCTGTTCCACTGGTGCCAGCGAGATGCGATGTTCCACCAGGACCCAACACGATAGCTTTCAAGGAAACCCCAAGAAGGGAAAGTCAGCATGTGGTCTTGGAAGGGGCCACACACGGGTCCCCCAGCGCTGACCTCAGTTGTCTGGACAGGTTCCTAAGTGGGTTTTAGCTTCAGTGTCCTCCCCTGTAGACCCTGGCGGGTAACGACTGAAGAAGGTCACCTATGGAGAGCACCTGCTTGGCAGCTGTGCTGATGCCAGCTCTTTGGCTGGCTGAGAGATGACACATAGGACAGCGCTTATTCCTTGAGTTGATCCTGCATTCCTTCACCGGGCTTCCTTACACCTCATGCTGTAAGCAGCCCCGTTCTTCAAGCCCTCTCCATCCATATAAAGCAGACTATACACAGGGGACAAAACAGGAAGGGGCAAGGGGCAAGGAGCACAAGGCAGGGCACAGCTGCCATGTCTGGCAGAGCCTCCAGGTCCTGCCATGGGCAGGAGAAGGGGCCGTTCACCACTGCTCCTCATTTCCCACCAGCAGCCCTTCCCCTTCCTCTCTCCACCTCTACCCACTGAAAGCCTCCATACATGCTCCCCATCAGTAAGGAAAGCCAGAAAAGGGGGTGAGAGGCCCAGTCAGCTCAGGCCATGCCCAACCCTGACCACAGCACCAAGCTCCCTGCAGATGGAAGGGGCATCGGTTTACCTGACACTGTAGGAGGCGTGGAGAACGCCCAGGCTGTGCCCAGGCTTTGAAGCAGCTGCAGGAACCTCCTCTGGCGAGCACTGGGAACCACTGTTTATTTGGAGTCCTGAGGACTCCCCGGGTGTCCAAGCTGAGAGTTCACTCATAGTGACCTGACCCTCCCTGGAGTGGCCTCAGCTGAGGAGCCAGCGGCAGGCTGCTGTGCCTGCGCCTCGCCTGGCCCTGGAGTCCCTCCTTAGGCAGCGTGGGGTTTGGTCTCAGACGCCAGTATCTGATGTACCTTTAGCCAGAATGTGTGTATTATCTTGGCAGTGGGCAGAACACACAGTCTGTGTTTGTGGGAAGGTTTGCCAGAGAGGAATGCTGGCAGACAGATGGTGGGTCATTGAACAAGGACCAGAGGTTGCTCAGCTCTGGGAAGGAAAAAAACGTTGACACTGGCAGGCAGCAGCTAAGGTCCAAAGGAAGCTGCAGCAAGGGGCACCCATGGCTGAGGAGAGAGGGCTGCGTGTCAGGACCGCTCCCCAGGATGCCTCGGTGAGTGATGGGGAGTCAATCACCTCGGTCCCAGAAAGGGGAGGGTGGATTGGACTTTTCTTTCCTTCCTCAGGAACTTTTTGTCCTAACTCACCACCAGGACCACAAACAGTGAGAATGTGGCAGCAGGACTCTATTTCATGGGCATCTAAGGGCTGAGGGGAAGGATTCGGGATCAGGGGTTAGTGGGGGGCCTCTGAGGTCACTTCCTGACCTGAGGCACACTCCAATAGGGAATTGATGTTCTAGTTGGTGACTTAGACTGATCTAGCTCTTTACTAACGAGACTCCATTGCAGCCATGTCCTCACACATACCAGGGACTCTGCGGTATCTTCTTTGCGTGGCTGTCAAGCTCAGAGTCTCAGTGTCAGTAAACCAATGAGACAGGATTGCAGGTGACATTTATGGGAACACCAGACTTTATGTTCAAAATGAGGCTACAGCTGGCAGTCATAAGATCCCGGAGCTAGTAGGAAGAGGAAACAGCCAGGGAACCAAAATGTTGGGGTCCAGGGTTTCTGCCCTCATTTTACATGAGAAAGGTTTACTTGCAAAATGGCCTTTGACTAAAGTTGAGGTTTGGGTGAGGTTTGAAGCAGGAGGCTAAATTGGAAGGTAGAGAGAAAACAGCTCCCCACTCTCCACCGTTGCCTCACCCCACCCCGCTCTTCTGTCTGTGCCTGCTGTGGGGAGGAGGGAGAGAAAGTCAAGAGCCACCGAAGACTCCATACCCAACCGAGAAGGCCACAGGCAACCTGAGCTGGCCTTGAGTTGCTAGGACTCGACTTCAGCCAGGCCCGAGGAGCCCCCCATTCCTGGTCAGCTCTGTAGCCACAGCAAGTAACCAGCACTGTGACTATCCCTCGGGACCAGTCCTCACCAGGAAATGACTCCTAGGAGCCATCACTGAAATGCTCGCAGCCTGAATAGGATGTAAAGTCAGTGGTGGCTTTGGGGACACTTTCTACCTGGAAAGTCTGACCATTCAGCCACCACAGCTTGGGTGGAAAAGAGCTGCTCGAACCCAACACCCAGGAATGTGTGCAGGCATGCCTGCCATTTCCAGTTTTCTCCAATCCTGTTACTCGAGGTGCCAAAACAGGAGGGTGAGGGCTATGCATCATTTCTCTAGGTATTTTAAAGTTATCAGTGGAGCTAAGAACTGTTCAATAAAACAGTTTCTTTCCTCTTACCTTGCTATACCTTCCCCACAACCTGGAAGGCTAGGTGTAAATTCAGGAGTTCTAGGACTTCTCAGAGAGGTAGCTAGAATGTGCTGACATGGAGGAACCAGCTTCCAGGCCAAGCCACCACCTGCCCGCCTTCTCTGTCCATCCCAGCTCTGCACGTGACCTCACACACCCCTACGTGGTCACTCCAGCCTGCCCACCTACTTCCCATCTGCACTCTCTGCAGACAAATGCCCCTCTGCCCTGGGGTGCCCAGTTGGGTGGTACTGTCAACGCCCAGGGAGTTGGGCCTGGATGAAACTTACACGGGCCCTGGGCATGGGCTCCCAGTCATTTGCACAGAGAATTTTGGGGTCCTGGGTACCTGGAGTGGCGAGTGCCTTGGCCCAAAGTCTCCTCAGCCCATGGGCAAGATCATGGCCAGCGGAGGCTGAGAGGGGCCCAGGCCTCAGGGCAGAGCCGTGTGAGATCTGGTCTGAATATTTTAGAAAAGGCCTGGATTCATCCCCTCAGCCAAGCACAAACCCTGCGTGTTTTCCCTGGCAAGAGTCCTCAGCATGTTGCCACTTGTCTGGGGCATGGGCTCCTCATCTTAGAATAAGAACCTCGTGTTCGTTGCTCCCCAGGTTTCCTTCCTCTCTATGCTTCTGACTCAGGAATTTGATCAGAAGTTAATACAAGGAGAAATTACAGTGTAGCCCAGCAGGAGCTGAGCTGGTTACCTACAAATAAATCTGCTTTTGCTTTTTTGGGTGTCACCTGTCAGAAATTCAAGTGATGTTCTGACAGTCGTGCTGATTAAGATGTCAGCTGAATAGATATTTAAGTATTTGAAAAATACAGAGAGTTTGTCAAAACCTTAAGAAGAGTCTAACAAATTCTTTCTGGGAGCAAGGAAAATATTTCAAAATGGAACAGAGGCTGTCCCCAACCCAGCCATAAATTCTCTTCCTCCGAAAGCTGAGTTTCCTGTGGAGCTCCAGAAAGCACAGTCCCTTCGCAGTTGTTGAGATCACAGGCTGGCCCACATCTTCCCAGGGTGAAGCGGGAGGAGGAGCCGAGGAGCAGGGAGCACACACCTCTCCCCTTCCCTTTACTTGTCTTCCCATTCTGATGTCTCTTTCCCCTGGGCCCCAGCACCCTTCACCTGCTCAGAGCACCTACCTGTTATTTTCACGTAGGTTCTAAGTCATGTTATTTTCACATACAGCACTTTGGGTACACAGTGAAAATATATCCTGACTGGGTGCCTGAGGTCAGCCTACATCTACGCCTGGCCTGTCTTGCATTATGCTAATCAGCTATCTCATCCACTAAAATCTAATCTTCTCAAAGACTGTCTTTTTCACTGCCCCTTCCCAAATTCCATGCCTAAAAGATGATGTGGGCTCCCAACAAGTGTTTGCTGGATGCTTGCTTGCTTGACTAATTGAAGGAATGCATCATTGTGAGAATGGCAGCTCTGAGGAGAGAAGACAGAAATCAACAGGAACTCATTAATGAATACATACTTTTTCCTGCACTGAAGAAATGGAAGAAAATTTGAATGCCTTAAAAAATGGAAAAATGGAAAAATGGCAGGTTCTTTGTTGTTTGGGCCTCTATGATTTAAATGATTGAATTGATAAAAATAGAAGGAATTCGGATCTGCAGATGGTTGGTATGATTCAAAGGCATCAGCTGATACCATGAAACATCGATTTGTTTGATGTACATTCAAATATAGCACCATTCCAACAACGGCAAAGAGATGGAGGAGGAGGAGGAGGAGCAGGAAGAGAAGGAAGAGAAGGAGGAGAAGGAGGAGGAGGAAGAAGAGGTGGAGGAGGAGAGGAGAATGGGGAGGGGGAGGGGCAGGAGGAGGAGGGGAGGAGGGGACTTTCTCTGAACTCTCCCAAGAGCATTTTGAATAGCTTCGTTGTGCAAAACCCCTCATCAAAACAAGACGTAACTTTTCTAAGGATGACGTCTTCACAAATACTGAGCGTTAGCCTGTTGATAGCTGTCTTTCTCTAACATACTGGATCTGTAAGGCCTGTTTGGCATTAGGAGGCATAAAGTCAGATGCAGAGGGGAGAGGACGAAAGGCCAGTTCCCAGTGCAGGTCTTTCCAGAGTGGACACTCACAAAGCTCTCTCCAGTCCCGAGCCTGGGGCTCGTCCACCACAGGCTGCTCAGGTTCAGGTTGCACCAGCCTGCAGGTGGGGTTCCCTGGGGCTGGGAGCTGTACTAGGGGAAGGTTCTAAAACTCTCTCTGTAGAGAAGAGGAGACAAGCCCTCATCGATGCTTCTATTTTCTCAGAGCCATTGAGTTTCACCTGCCCAAATGCTTGTCTTGCCAGTTCAAGATCTCAACCAACCACAGGAGCTGCCGCTCTCACTTCTCCTGTCTCCTCCTTCCATTTTCTCCTATGTCCTCAGTGGCTTCCGAAGGAGCCCCTCAGCTTGTCGTGTCTCCCTGCAGGGCGCCCAGGAGAGCTTGTTCTCCTCTGAAAGCGACAACAGCCTATACTTCACCTACAGTGGCCGGTCCAATACCTTGGAGGTTCGAGACCTCAGCTACCAGGTAGAGGCACACCTGAGAGCAAGGTGGGAGGAGCGGGCAGGGAAAGCCAAACAATCCCCCAAGTGGAAGGGAAGGGTGAGCCCACCCTGAGGGTCCTCTGCTCGCAAAGGCAGGTCCAGTCCCCGTTGCCTCATGTTTTGGATGACTTCCTTCTACTGCACATGTCACAGCAGGAGGTTGCCAGCCATAAAAAATGAGACTTTGTTAAAATATAAAGCGAACTGCGTGAACCTATGAGGGGAAAATATCTATATTTTGAAATAACTTTAGACTTTTGATAAAGTTGCAAAAATAGTGCAGAGTTCCCATTACTCTTTGTCCAACTTTCCCTAATGTTAACAGCTTGCTTTCTGACTGCAAAATTATCAGTTACGGTATGATACTATTAACTGAACTGCAGACTTCATGCAGATTCCATTCACTTTTATATCTCTTTTTTTTTTTTTTTTGGTAAAATGTACTGTTTTTGGAGCTAGTAAAATATTCAAAGTGCAAGTGCCTTTCAGAGGCTCTCCAGAGTCCCCTGATCACTTTCGAAGACCCCTATTTTCCACACCTCCCTTGGGGCAGACCCCAGGTGGCCCAGGTGGAATATGGTGGGGCCTGGGATGGTGAACCTCAGAGGCTCAAGTGTGGCTTCCTGTGGATGTGAGTTAGGAAGAGCAAAGGAGCCATGACACAACCGTTCTCTGCTCTGCCACTCGCTAGCTATGTGACCCTGAGTAACTGACTTAACTGCTATGAGTTTCATCTGTAAAACAGAGATTATAATCATATCTATGTTATAGGTTTACAATGCATATTGAATGAGATATGGACATAAACTGATTAATACAGTGCCTTGCACATAGTAAACATTTGGTAAATTATTAGTAAATTACTATTATTATTGAGAACAGGCAACATTTTACTTCGTGTTGTATTTTATTTCTGTTCTGCTATTGCACATGCTTTCCATGTCCAGCTTCTATGTCGGGTAGACCCTGCGTGGGGGTGGCTCAAGCCTGTTGTGTGTCAGCAGGAGGATGCCTCCTGTAGAGAGCCGAACAGAAGTTACTGAAGCCCCTGAGCCTTTCAGCCCGCTGAGGAACCTGCCAATGTCTCCCCACAGGTGGATGTGGCCTCCCAGGTGCCTTGGTTTGAGCAGCTGGCTCAGTTCAAGATGCCTTGGACATCTCACAAGGACTCTTGTGAGCCAGGCATCCAGAACCTGAGCTTCAAAGTGAGGAGCGGGCAGATGCTGGCCATCATCGGGAGCTCAGGTACCACCAAGGGGTTATAGTGGGGCAGTGGGATGCAGAACGGTCCCTTGGGCTCAAAGCTCTGCTCCTCAACTCATCTGCTCTCAAGTAACTGCTGAGGATCGTGAGTGTGGAATCATGAGTGTGCCTCTCGAAGACGGTCAGAGCTTCTGTCTCTGGTTAACACCTGTGTGGAGACAAAACACAAACCTTTCCAAGATCATCAGACAGCTTCAGAAGTTAATGTTCTTTTCAGGGGACTCCTCTGCCACAAGGAGCACTCATTCATTGTTCCCCCACAATCAGATTCCAGGTTACGGTCAGACAGCGGGTAGGCAGAGCCCTGCAAGGCTGGCACAACCTCTAACCATCTGCACAGATCTAGATTCTTGGAGTGCCTCAAGAAGTCGCCTCAGTAGGCCAAACTTAATATCATAGAATGCCAGAGCTGAACGGGGTCTCGGAGAACAGAGTTCATTCTTGTCATTGTCTTCTACCTTTCTTCATCCTTACCAGTTTGGGAGCATCTTTAAAGGAGGATGTTCAAATGATGTAGCCCTCAATGCTTCTGCAGTGTCCTCCTGCCCCACCCCACACACACACCTTCAATGGCAGATGAGGAGAGTAAAATCTAGAGAAATATAGTTTTATCCACCTAAGGACATAAATTTAATGCAGACCTAGAACTAGAACTTTGGCCTCCTGATTAAGAAAGATATCAGATCAAAGCATTTCTCCTTTACATTGTATTAGAGAAAGCACTTTATCTTTTAATTAATAATTTCCAGAAATTCAGATAACTTTTTAACCATCTGCTCTAAATTTTTACAGTCTTCAGATAAGAAAGTTTTATTTATCGTCTAACCAAAGATCAAAAGAGATAATGTGCGTAAATGCACTTTGTAACTGAAGCAACCCCACAAGTCAAGTCCCAGCCTCTTAAGGCCCCCACCTCGGCAATGCTGATCTAAACAAAAATAAAGTGGATACTCCATAGGCCAAGTATTTTTATTTGTAACCCCTGGTGGCTTTTCTTGTTATATTTGCTTCCTCTTCACAAATTAAGAATCTAGTGGACACATAGGCACTTACCAGAAGCTTCCACAAAGCCTTTGAGTCATCCTGGTTAACCTTCACTACACACAGCCCTATAGCTGTCACACTTCTGATTTGTGGCTGAGGAAAGTATACTTTGGAAAGGTTACTCTGGGTCATCTCCAGGTCTTCTGACCCCAGGTTCAGAGTTGTTTAACTTCAGGTTTACTTAGCTGAAATAGTTAAAATATTTCATTAGGAAGGCTTATCAATAACACTTCCTATGACTTTTATTCTACTCTCTCTCTCTCTCTCTCTCTCTCTCTCTCTCTCTCTCTCTCTCTCTCTCACACACACACACACACACAAATGTTGGTTATAATTTTCTTAAAAATAAACTAAAATAGCCCCAGGCATATTCGCTTCCCTACAAAATCTACAGTGCCAGAGATGTTTTGCAGTGAATGAATTTACTGCTTTGGAGATTCTAGCCATTTTATAAGGGTCTTGGATTCTGGAGGTGTTTTCTCCTGGTTCATGAGGGTCTCCCCAATCTTACCAGGTGCTGGGAAGACCACTCACTTCTCATAAACTTTTGTTTAGGAAATGTGGCCTCTCTCCTCCCTCGTTGGGAACCCCACAGTGTGAATGTTGGCAAAATCCCCTGTGCTCCTAGAGCCTGAATCTGCCCTCTGAGGCTAAGCAGTAAGCAGGATCCTTTCTGGCTTCTCTCCTGGCCATTTGGCTCCAGCATGCAGGTCCCTATCCACCCGGAGAGCCTGTGGCACCTACACAGAAGGATCACTGGGGAAGCGTCTTGAATTTTGGTTGTTGCACGAGGGCTGTGAGGCTCCTCGAAGAGGCAATTGCATGTGGCGAGAAGTCCTTACATGATTTGTACTGGCACTTCCCTTGTTTGAAAATGACTTGGAAAATTTACTCCCCAAAAGGAATTTACAGTAAGGAAACCAAAACTCCACCCAGGGAGACTGGACACAGCTTTTTCTTAACTTGTTTGCAAGAAGGTGTTCTCAGATTCACTCACAGCTTCAACATCTGTCAAAAAAGTCACACTGAATGCTTTTCAGAAACCTGGTGCAAGCTGACACTTACTTTCCCAAATCCAGAGTAATTGCTGTGCCATTCAGAAGTGGATGGAGTGAATTTGTGTGCAATGGACCATTTGTTCTTAGAGAGAGTGAAAAGTACCCCTGATAGAAAATGAGAGCATGTGGAGGGTGGAGAGAGATGCCGAACGCACGCGTACACTGTGCTGTAATTTGAAAGTCATTTCCACGTCTGTTACTTCTCTATTTTTTCCTCTCTTATTTCTGAAAATAGATTCATTTTTGCCTTTTTAAAACACATCCTGTGAATTCTCCAAATTAGTCCTTCCCACAATGCCAACTTCTGAGCCCAATGAGTTGAATGATGAAATGTTGCTGGCATGTTTGCCAACCTAAAATAGTTAAGCTTCGTGGGTGCAATTAATGACAGCCTTGCTTTTGGGGGGGGGGGACGTACACTCTAGACCCACACACACCTGTGGAGGCCAGGATTCCATCCTTCTCCTGTCACGCAGCCACTGGCTGACCTGGCCTCAACCCCCAGCATCAATGTGCCTCTAGCACCCCAAGGCCTCTCAGGTTGGCTTTGTGCAAGAGGCCTGGGGCTCCAGCTGCTGGGACTCCTTCATTTAAGGCTCCTCACCCTGCCACCTTCCCTAGGGGCTGGTCACTTCTGCAAGGACTGAGCAGTCCAGGGTAACTGGAGAGTATGCAGGCAGCAGTGGCTTCCAGGCTGGCCCCCGAAGGATCTCTGATCTCAGGGATGTCTCGGTGGCTTCGCAGGTTGTGGGAGGTCCTCTTTGCTGGATGTGATCACTGGGCGAGGCCACGGAGGCAAGATTAAGTCAGGCCAAATCTGGATCAACGGACAGCCCCGCACGCCGCAGCTGGTGAGGAAGTCCGTGGCCCACGTGCGCCAGCAGGACCAGCTGCTTCCCAACCTGACCGTCCGCGAGACCTTGGCTTTCGTCGCCCAGCTGCGCCTGCCCAGAAGCTTCTCCCAGGCCCAGCGCAACAAAAGGGTAAGTAACTGACCCTGCTGACCCCGAGAAGCCACGACATCTGTCCCATCCCCGGCCCTTCCTCCCTGCCTCAGGGCCCAACCACACAGGCAAGTCTGAGCGACCCAGCTCGCCATTCGTTCATCTGGAAAGTTCTACCAGGTACTCAGCCCTGCCCTTCAGTCCTCTTTTAAAGCCTCATAACCCTCTGTAAGCCATCTCAGCCCCGCTGGTTCCCTTCACGGCAGGTGACAAAATGTGTGACGAGTATTTATTTACTTGTTTGGTGGTCCTCCGTGTGGGCAGGGAGCCTGACTCTCTTGTCCCCAGCACATGGCCCCATTCCTGACACACAGCACGGTAGGCATATGAGAGCTGCTCGGGACAGAAGCAGGGAATACACCATGCATCAGGGGAACGAAGGCTGGAGCTTCAAAGCCACCTGGAGGAGCAGGCATTTTTACACTCTGGGGCACTGTGTGTGGCGAGGCCCGTGAAGGTGGCCTCTGAAGCCCTGGGCTGCTCTCCCCGTCAGGTGGACGATGTGATTGCTGAGCTGCGGCTGAGGCAGTGTGCCAACACGCGCGTGGGCAACACCTACCTGCGGGGGGTGTCAGGGGGTGAGCGGCGGAGAGTCAGCATTGGGGTGCAGCTCCTGTGGAACCCAGGTGAGGCCTGCGGGTGCTGCACGGGGAGTGAGGGGCCTGTGTCACCTTCCTGCATGGCCTGGTCCAGCCAGAGTCCTGCTGACTTACCAGGCTCCTCTCTTTGTCGGGAAGGAATCCTCATTCTGGACGAACCCACCTCTGGGCTCGACAGCTTCACGGCCCACAACCTGGTGAAAACTTTGTCCAGGCTGGCCAAGGGCAATAGGCTGGTGCTCGTCTCCCTCCACCAGCCTCGGTCGGATGTCTTCAGGCTGTTTGACTTGGTCCTCCTGATGGCATCTGGCACCACCATCTACTTGGGGGCAGCCCAACACATGGTCCAGTATTTCACGGCAGTCGGTCACCCCTGTCCTCGATACAGCAATCCTGCTGACTTCTACGGTGAGCCAGCCAGGCCTGTGGCCTAGTACACAGGGCAACCCCACACCCCCAACCCTGCCAGATCCTGTTGAAAAGATTCAGGGGAGAAACTCATTGAGGCTTCAGAAGAGCAGGACGGAGGACTGGGGTGTGGGCAGCGAATGCTCGAAATGAGGACCTGAGAAAAAGCAGCATCTGACATAGTCACTCTTGTGCACATAGATTCCTGGCCCTGTTGCCCACCCCCTCCTTCCAGCACGCACCCTCCAGCCCGCCACTAGGATGGGCACTCCCTCCGCCCGCCAGCCTTCGCCCTGTGCTCTCACACTGTGAACTCAGAGAGCGGTCATGCTCCCTCTCTCTGCTCAGATGCCAGCCCGACTTCCTGCAGTGTGTGAACTTCAGGTCAGCCGTCCCCAGATAAGGGGACAGAGGGCACCTGCCAACCGGGCCACAGGGAAGAACTGCAGTAACTCTGGAGAGGGGTTACTAAATGTCAAACACCTATAACAGACCTGAGGGGGAAAAAAAACCCCTCTTTTTTCTTTTTCTTTTTGTTTTATTATTATTGTTGTTGTTGTTTTTGTTTTGATGGGTCTCTTACCTATACATGCTAGGGCCAGTTCTGAGCGGCATGTGGAGAGGACTGGCCCATGAGCACATGCAGGGACCAGGTCACCTCTATACCCTTTGCTTGCAGTGGACTTGACCAGCATTGACAGGAGAAGCAGAGAACAGGAAGTGGCCACCAGGGAGAAGGCCCAGTCACTTGCAGCCTTGTTTCGAGAAAAAGTGTGTGACTTTGATGACTTCCTATGGAGAGCGGAAGCCAGGGAGCCAGGTGTGGGCTCTTGTGCAGAGAGGTAGGCAGGCCAGGTGGCCCGGGGTAGGGAGCACCCTACAGGAGGTGTCACCTCCTCGGCTCCATGATGCACTCTCCCTCCCAACAGCCCGACCCTCCTCAAGGACGTCAACAACCTCCTGATTCCCACCAAGCTTCCCGGCCCCGTGCAGCAGTTTGCCACCCTAATCCGGTAATCGTCTGCCCCTTCATGCCCCCACAACTCCACCCGACCCTGAAAGTCTTTGTTGTATCAAATTAAGTTCTTTCTATTTAAAAGGATTTTGAAGGAGGAACTAGAATTAGAAGTGATGGAAGAGGTAAATCATTTGAGAAAACCCTCCTCACCGAGACCAGCACCAGCCCTCCCGGTGATACAGAGCACTCCTGTTATTTTCATTTTTTAAACAAAATCAAAATGTCCTTACTGGCCTGATGATGATAGGAATCACCTAGGACCATTGTGAAAACTTCAGACAATACAGGAGAACCTCAGGTGGAAAGGGAAGGTTTCCTGTCACACCAGCCCTTGGAGGAAAACAGACCCAGTGTTTGGTCTGAGTATGTTTTGAGGCACATAAACATTTCAGGAGATAAACGGGATCATGCTCTGCATATTGCCTGTAACTGGTTTGTTTGGTTTTTCATCGAAATAGTGCTTCTACCTCTCATCTGATCAGGTCTTCCTCATTTCAATCTAGGCATGATGCATTTCCCCTCTGAGTCCATATTGATGGTCAGATGATTCTTAGGCTTTTGCCATTACAGGTAACTACAGCCGACATCCTGAACACATCTCTTTGTGCACCTGATTGGTTATTTCCTCAGGATGACTTCTTTAAATTAAATGGCAAGGCAGATACATCGATGATAAAAGTAACAGCCAATTTACTGAATATCTTCCACCAGTGAGCTCATTTGCTCCTCACATTAACTCTGTGAGGTGGGCAGGGCTGTCCCCATTTTACAGGATGAGAAAAACAAGGCTTACAGAGATTAAATGACATGGTCAAGGTCACAGGACGAGGGTACGTTGTTCCCCTGGCACCTGTTATTTTTGTTCTCTAAGTCGTCAGCTTTCCAACGACTTCCGAGACCTGCCGACCCTCCTCATCCACGGGGCGGAGGCCTGCCTGATGTCCCTGATCATCGGGTTCCTCTATTACGGTCACGGGGCCACCAAGCTCTCCCTTATGGACACGACGGCCCTCTTGTTCATGATCGGCGCTCTCATCCCTTTCAATGTGATCCTGGATGTCATTGCCAAATGTGAGTGTCGCCTGCTCCCTGTGACCAACACTGGAGCAGCTGGAGCCCACAGCATCAGCGGCTCTGAGCCGGTCCAGAGCTGACCTGTGTTGCTCCGAGCTCCCAGGGAAACAGGTTTGCTGAGTAATTTCACCATGATTGTGAAATAAAAGATGATCATTGTTTTTAAAGTTCATGCATTAATATTAATATGCAAGTGAAAACAAACTGCAATGGAGTTGGAGGAAGTCCTCTCCTAGCAGGATTTATATTTGACAGCAACGCACAAGTCACAGAATTGCAGACATCTAAATCAGGATGATTTTGCTCTGCCTGTTTTTATAAAAATATAAAACATTTAGGCAATATAGTTTAAATTGTACTACTAAGAGAGACTCAGAAAGAGAAATACTGAAAATTATTTTTACTCTTTCATTCTCCTTTTCTCTCCTTTTTTAGGTCACTCAGAGAGGGCAATGCTTTACTATGAACTAGAAGACGGGCTGTACACTGCTGGTCCATATTTCTTTGCCAAGGTGACTGGTCAGGGCTGACAGTGAGTGACAGGTTGGGGCAGGGGCAGAGACAGCCTCACTGCATTGTACAGAAGTTACAGAGAAGCGTTTTGCTGAACCAGGGGCCCAGGCATCTGTGGTCGTAGATGCCACATTCCCTAGGAGTGTTTCAGAGACTTGATATTTTTTAAACATTTACCAGAAAGTCAGGACCGTGGGCCAGGAATGACCTTTTCTGGTCAGCAGAAACCTAAAAAAGAAAAGGTGGGAAACATCTCGCATTTTTCACCTCTCCAGTGCCACCATATCTCCGGGAAGTGGGTCAGGTCAGGCAGGTGTTACTGTCCTCATTTCAGGGAAGTGAAGGTTCAGAGAGGTTATGTGACTGTCTCAAGGCCACACAGCTACAAGGTCTGAGCAGGCAGGATGGGACCTGGAAACCAGGTCTTATGAGAGCAGATACCCACTGCCTCCCTAGAGAAAACTGCTCTGAACTGTCCCAGAGGGAGCATGTGACATCTGCAGGGGGAAGCCAGCTGTGAGCTCATGCTCGAGGGACCCACAGGCCTATACCCACCAGCCCTTCTCCTGACCATTACCAGAGGGGAAGGTTGGCATCACTGGGGTTTGCTGTCTTTAAACATTTAAAAAATAGTTGCAGATAAAGGTATTGGCTCCACATCCTTGCAAAGGCTGCTTTTTGCAGATCCTGGGGGAGCTTCCAGAGCACTGTGCCTACATCATCATCTATGGGATGCCTACCTACTGGCTGGCCAACTTGCGCCCGAGCCCCGAGCCCTTCCTACTGCACTTCCTGCTGGTGTGGCTGGTGGTCTTTTGCTGCAGGATCATGGCCCTGTGTGCCGCCGCCCTGCTCCCCACCTTCCACATGTCCTCCTTCTTTGGCAATGCGCTCTACAACTCCTTCTACCTGACTGGGGGCTTCATGATAAGCTTGGATAACCTGTGGACTGGTGAGGCATGCTCCCCACACCTGGTCAAGCTTTTTGAGGCCTTCTGGATTCCGCCTGCTTTGGCCTGGGGATGAGAACTCATCATTTAAGTCCAACTCAAGGGTGGTGCTTCCAGGAGCAGGTGCCCTGGACAGCTGTCTTGAGTGCCAAGGGGATGACTCCACAAGAGGGTTCAGATGGTGCTGTTTTATAAATCCCAACTGACACCTGGAAGTCACTCTTGACTCTCCCTCATTTTCTATAGCACCAGTGAGCCAGGTCAATTCTGCCTCCCAAGTCTTTCTGAAATGTCCTTATGCCCAGTTCTGCTTTTATCATCTGATCTTGGGCCACTGCAATAGTCTGGTTTCTGTGCCCTGGTTCCTCCACGTCCCTCTCAACCCTCATCCATGCAGTGACCTTTCTAAATGCAAATCCATGTTGCTGCTTTGTTTGAACCCAATTGGGAATGCGGGAGGGGGCTGCTCACCCTCTGCTGTCTTTACCCAATTCTTCTGAGGCCCACATACACTCCACGCCCTCCTCTCTATGAAAAACTGAGGCACAGCTATTCCGTGCCTTCCTTGGCTCCTCTTCTCTGCCAGGCCTTTCCTGACCTGCCTGGGCAAGGGTCACAGCTTCTTCCGCCACTTGATACTGCCACAAAGTCAGGATGCAGACTCAAAAGTCTCTGTTTTGGGGCTGCTGTGTCTCCACAGCCAGTCAGCTCTGGGAAGCTGGGCATGTGCCAGGAGGGACACCCAATTAATTACCCTCTGGAGTTGTTATAGACCCACATGTGGTGACCCAGCAGCCACTTGCCAATCCTCACACCCCCATCCCTCCCACTCCCTGACTCCCCACCCTAGTCCTTGTCCCAGTCTACCCCTGCTCCTTCAGGGGACTCGCGTCCCCAGGGGCAAAGCCACCGTGGCCCTCTCTCCATGCTTCATAGGGAACAGGGGTTAGCCTGTGGAAATAATGTGACTCTCACTGTCCTTAGTGCCTGCGTGGATTTCCAAAATGTCCTTCCTCCGCTGGTGTTTTGAAGGACTGATGCAAATCCAGTTTAAAGGGCAAACTTACCACTTGGCAGTTGGCAACCTCACCATCCCTATGCGGGGAGACATAGTAAGTAGCCGAGGCCGTGGACTTTCAGCAGATGGCATCCATCTGAACATCTTAATCATGATGAGCTCACTGATGTCTATGTCCACAGATCCTCAGCACCATGCACCTGGACTCATACCCACTCTACTCCATCTACTTAATCGTCATCGGCATCAGCGGTGGCTTTGTGGTTCTGTACTACGTGTCCTTGAGGTTTATCAAACAAAAATCAAGTCAAGAATGGTGATTCACACCCAGACTCCGGCCCACTGGTGGGGGACTTGAGCAGACCCTTCCACTGTACTCCCTTTCTCCTGAGGAGCCCCTTCCTGGGCACACAGAGGACAGAGTGAACGCAGATGTTCTGCCACATCGGCCCACAGCACTGCAGTGGCACAGGCTGGCCACAGGATGGCAGTAGAATAAAGACAGTCGAAAGGGATTCCTGATCACTGGCCAGAGCTTCAGATTACTGGGACTGTGAAACCATATTTGGGACATCTACAATGTTGCTAATTTATTTCCTTTTGATATGTATTTATATAAAAGATGGGACCAAATTAGGTAGGAATTGAGTAGGTATGCCATGCAGAAATTGAGAGGGCCCAGGGGGAGTAATAACATAATAGCTAGTGGAACAAATGGCCTTGTCTTCCAGGGTCCCCAAACTCTGTGTTAAGCCACTCTTGAGACAGAACATGCCTTAAAACCTACCAGTGAGATGCTATCCCTTCTTCTTGTGTGGGGTCATGAGCTCCAAAAGCCAAAATGAACAATCGAAAATTTATTGAGCATCTACTCTGAGCCAGGTACAACTTTATGTGAGCCACATTCAGTTCTCAAAACAACCTTTTGAAGTGAGGTGGATGGTATCTCATCATATAGGCGAGGAAATTGAGGCACAGACAAATTCGGTACACTAAATAAAGTCACACAGTACTAAGTGGCGGAGACACATGGGAGCAGAAAAGACTTTGAGGCCTTGAGAAGCTAGAGGGCAGAAGGCAAAGCCTGAGCCTCTGTAAGGCTCAACCAGGCCTCTTACAGCTGCATCCCACTGACCCTGGCTGTGTCTCAGGACCAGCCTCCAACCTTCCACAGTGGCCAGGGTCTGGGATGGAGCAAACCCAGGTCACTTGCTTCCTGCCTAAGCATTGAGGACCATTTGACCCAAAACAGGCACACAAAGAACAGGGAGGGAACTGTTCCCCACAGAAATCCACAGTCTGGAACCAAAAGAAGGAGAAAGGTGTGTGTTTAGGAGAGGAACGGTAAATGTTCACCGCAGATTCCGTAGGCCTCTGTGACTTCAAGTGTGGTTTTCTGGCCAGAGTGTGGGCCTTGCCTGGGGGCTGGTTAGACGGGGAGAATCTCAGGCCACCCACCTGGACCCACTGAATCTGAATCTGCATTTTAAGATCTCCTGCTGACTTGTAGGCACATTCGAGTTTGAAGAGCAGTGCTCTAGCAGAACCCCCTTATATGATACAGCCATCAAACTCAGTATATTCACAAAGCACATTATAACATCGTTACATTGCCACTATCCCATGGGCAGACCCCATTCAAGATTCACTAACTACTCTGACAAAGTCCTTCAAAGCAGAAGGATCTCGATCAGGATCAAGCGTTAGATTTAGTTGCAATTCTCTTTGGTCTCCTTCAGTTTAGAACAATCCTCAACTTTCCTTGACTTTCATAACCTTGACACATGAAGCTTTTTGTAGAATAACTCTCAATTTGAATTTGTCTGATCTATTTTTGTGATTAAATCGAGGTCATGCACCTTTGGCAGGGATATCACAGAAGTGATATGTTCTTATCACATCCTATCAGGCAGCTTCAATTTGTCTCATAATGATGATGTTCACTTTGGCAACTTGATCAAAAGGATGTCTGTCAGGCTTCTCCACCGTCAAGCTTCTATTTCCCCTCCTTTTCTAATTAATAAGCAGTTCATAGGTAGGTAATTGAAACTATGTAAATTGCTTGTTCCTCATTGACCTTTCCATATAATCATTTTTAAATGTATATCAGTATAAACTTATGATTTCCTGTTTTAATCCTTTACTAGCATTATTAATTTTGATGCTCAAATTGTCCCTGATTTGGCCATGGGAGGCCATTCAGGCTGGTTTCTGCATCCTTTTGACGTGTCTCCATCATTCCTTGAACACTTTCTTTCACAATAAAGTATTTTAGGCTCATCTTACACTTTCCCACCCCCAGTTCTGAAAGCAGACATTTCTCTAAAGAATATTCATTCCTTTTAGTGGAAAATGGTATTTAAAAGCCAAGATCTGTGCTCATTACTGTTGGGGCATCACTGCTCTCAGACTCTTTCAGTGGACCAAGCTAGAAAAAAAAAATATATATATATATTCACATTAATATATCCAGTTCCAACCCAGCACCACAGAGATGATTCTAGTCCTCCTTCATAGTTATAACTCCCTCCTCCAATTGTGAGCAACTTGGCTCCCATTATCTTTAATATTTTCACTCATTTGGTTAATTCCTTGTATATAACCAATCTCCTACCTACACTGCATGCCTTCTGCTCTGTGAACACCCTCCTTAACCTGCCAGGGCTTTTACTTACTTTTCGAGCTGTCCCTGAGTTTGCGCAGATGTCCTCCTCACTCTTCTCTGACCCACTACAGCTCCCCCATGCCATCCACACCCTCACCCACAATGTGGTCACCTAATGTCTTCAGGCCTGAATGGAGATGGGAGGAGAAAGAGCATGCTGGTTTCTTTTCTTTAGCTCCCCAGTGATTCCAACGTGCAGGGAGGGTTGACAGCCATGAGGTACATCATCTGTCTCTGTGAGAATGAGAGCCACTCAGTCTGCAGAGGGTTTTAAGACGTCAGTAGGCTCTGGCGTGCAGGCTGCAGGGGCAAGGGGCAAAGTGCCAAGACCACAGAGATGGAGAAACTCCCAGCAGCCGCCATTTTTTTCTTTTTCTTGTTTTTCCTAGAGCATCCTGGTTCTACTCCCTGCAGCTTTAACAAATGCCAATGTGGACCTCCCGCCCCACCCCTGCAGATTCTGATTCCACTGGTCTATTTTTTTAAATGCCCCCCAAGGGCAGGTGAGGCCAGGGAGCAGCCTGTTCTAGAGGCACGCATGCAGTGCATGCAGTTCAAGTAGCCCTCCCAGCAGTGAAAGGGGGCAGATCTGTTTATGTGTAATGATCAAAATCAGGGATTACAAACTTTTCCTGTTAAGGGTCAGATAGCAAATATTTTAGGGTTTGCAGGCTATATTGTCTCTGTTGCAACTACTAAACTCTGGTGTGTCGCAGTGTGAAAGCTACCACAGACCATTCTAAGTATAGGTAGTGTGGCTGTATTCCAAAGAAACATTATTTACAAAAACAGTCTGCGCTGGATTTGGCCCAAGGCTCTAGTCTGCAGAGCTGTGATCAAAGGTTAACCGTTTTGAAATTTGCATTTTAAGCCCTCCAATTTCAAGTTATGCTATTGATGGGGAAATTTTAATTAAGCAGAAAATAATTACCTATATGGACTCAAATATTTCCTGATGTGACTTTTTTTTTTTTTTTAAACTGCTCTTGTTCTTATAAAGATTATTTAAGACATAATCTTGCCCAGGGTCAGCTAGTCTCCCTGGTCAGGCTCACAGAGGTAAATTTTGCATTTGCTTTTTTCTTTTCTCCTGCTTTTCTTTTTTTTTGATCCCAGATTAAACAGCTAGCAGCCATAATATTTAAATCTACACCAAATCCAAGTGTTAAGTACAGACCTGGGGCCAGGGCTTTTACTGAGATTCAAATTAGTCACTTAGCAGAGGAGTTGGGCACTGCCACCCCATGCCACTCTCCTTTAGGCCCAGCCATGGGTCAGGAACACCAAGCAGGCTCTGAAGAAGGAACAAGGGACTGGACTGGGAGTGAAAAAGCATCTTACTGGGTGACCTGTGCTTATTTGGAAAATATATCTAATGCTCATGCCTGAAAGAAAACATCTTTATCTAAACTAAGTAATTCAAATCTCAAGTTATCTGTCGATTGATTTTGATAATATGATTGAGTCTTCCTTTAAAGGGGCTGGGGTATAGAGCAATCAATATCCTGTGTTCCTACCACAGAGTCTGCCTGAGGCAGCTTCGGCAGGGGAGGAGGCAGGCAGATGGAGCATAGCCCATTTTTGGCTGGCAGGCCAAGAACAGCAGAGCATGCAGTTTTAGCAGCTAATAATTAAAACAATGTTTTAAACGATGGGTTGAGATTTTCAAACACACACCAACTCAAAGGCAGAATGCGTCTCAGCTTTCTATGTAATAGTGCTCACATTTATTGTTGGTATGAAGGTCCTGTCTTTTTGTAAAACTGGAGGTATTCCTTGTTTCCCCAAAGAGCTCTCCCGCTCATGTTAAACTGAAGATTTGTTTTTGTTGATCCTACTCTTGTGCTGTGCTGGTGCTCAGCCTGTTACCTGACTTCCATCAAGTATTTGAGTCCTCCTTCTCCGTGCAAACTTAAAGATGTTATCATGTAAACATATGGGCTGTGAAGGACTTCTTGGTCAACCCCCAATATCCATGCTCTGAGCTACAAAGTAGCATCTTTGATCTGATGAAGGCAAGCGTGTGTGGGGAAACCCTTCAACATACGAAACCATACATCTCACAAAAGAACTGACTTGGAGATGACTGTTGTGCCCACTGACTCACCCAGTGATGGCTACTGGGCATCTACCAGTGCCAGGCTGTTCTAACGGGTGGGTCTGCAGAGAATTAGGAGCACTCACATTCTTGGGAAGGAAATGACAAAAACAAATAAATAACGAATAAAATTTCAGGAAATGCATGCCTACTTTCAAAGGAACGCTTGACGCGTGGGTCCTGAGAGCCCACCGGTGTCCAGGCAAATGCGCAGGGGCACTGCATAGGAAGCTGGTTGAACGTTTTTGCTCTATCTGGACATGAAGATGTTGTCTTCGTGCAAAGAAGAAAAAGATAAGTGCCTATTTTGAATTTGCTAATGTAGCCATTTCCTTTATACCAAGGCTGCATAATGTGAGCTTTGTAAAGTTCGCAGGTCTGAAAGCAGGATACATTTCTAATGGAAACACTCGTGTGCATGATTATACAACAGCAAAGCAATAAATTACCATGATTTTGTACCCCCTGCAGCTGAGTTCCACCATACTTCAGGAATGCTGCTTTCACAGAAACTCTACAAATATTGGTTTGTCAGGAAGACAAATATTATATGAAAATTGTGCTCAAAGACATATGAAAAGTGTGTTCAGTCATTGCAGACTTGAGAAATAAATTATACCAGGAAGAACAATTTGCAGTATAAAGCTTGCTTAATAATTTACTGGCATTTGCAAACTCGGTCATTATGCCAGGCAATGGGTATTTGATTAAATAGAAGAAAATAACCTTACAGTGCAAGCTGTTCTGAGACTGGGAACACTTGTATTAATATGAAAAGTTTTTTTTTTAATATACTATTTTTAGTTTAGAGATTCCAAACTTGGACTTTTAGCTGCATTGCGTCAGGTTTTTTTGTATTCTCATAGTGAGTGAGTGACTCGTCAAGAGTACTAGCCACGTGATATATAGCTGTGGTGTGGGAAAATTAGCTCTGGTAAGCCCACATTTTCTTGCCATGCCTATCAGGTAAGGAGTGCCTGGCACATGGTCATAGGTGCTCACTGTGACCTATGAGGAACCCGCATGACAGACTACAGACAATGCAGACAACATGATTTACTCAGTTCAATGGCGGGATTGTGCTTCATCCGAGATACACAGACAGGAGACAAAGAACTGGTCCTCAGGGAGTTCATTACCTGTGTGATACTTGCTCTGCTTTTCAGTGGCTGCGAGAGCCCTGGAGAGAGAAAAATACAGTGGGTAGGGAGAGGAGCCAAGAAAGTGGCAAAAAGGTGACACTGATGCTGGACTCGTAAGCATTCCTGAGAAAGGAACAGGAGGGTGAAGGCAGAGAGAGGAAAAGTGTGAAGACACCTGAGAAGTGGATCCAGTCATTTATGTAGCTGTAAAATGCTCCTTCTGACATTTAAAGCACGATGAAATCCCCTACATTTTAAGTGTTGATTTGCCATATATCCAACTCTACTAATTCTTGCCAACTTTGTACCTCAGGGATTTCAAATTAGGTATCTGCTTGTCTAATATCTAGAAGCAAGCAGTGACACAAGCTGTACACCATTTAACAAGGATGTTTTGGTTACAGAGGCCACCATAAAATTTTTAACTAAAATTTTTGAAACTAAAGTCCTTGAAATGGTTTAAAGCCATAGTCTCCAACATTTTTGGCACCAGGGACTGGTGCTACTGAGATAATGCCTGATGATCTGAGGTGGACTGAGGCAGTGATGCTAGTGCTGGAGAGCAGCTGCAAACACTGGTGAAGCTTCACTCACCTCCTGCTGTGCAGTGCGTTCTTAACAGGCCACAGACCAGGACTGGTCCGCAGCCCAGGGGTTGGGGACCCATGGTTTAAGACACATGCAAACATTTGATATGATAAAGATGAAGACGCTCATAGATTTTTGGCATACAATTTATTCAGAGCATTTTACATCAAAATTATATTTGATTCAAATACATGGATGTACAGTGACATATAAAACACTATATTTTCTAAAAGTTTACAATGATGTTTATTTTTAGAATTAGCTGTTTGCTTGTAATTTGATTCTAAAATGTATTGTTGCTATAATTGTGTTTACTGTTTCTACTTACTTCAATTTCACTGGTATTTAGAAAGCATTCATAAGCCCACCTAGAATATACAATTATTAAATTTTAAATATTTACATTCAAATGGGAAAGTCAATTCAGTGCTAAAGATATATGACATGGTAATTCTTTGTTAATACAGGTAATTTATTTAATGGCCCCAGCCTGCTGTTTAGAACACTAGATGAGGGATTTGTATTTATTTCCTCTGTACTACACCCACATTTGACCAGAATCAATATAAAAGGCTGGCTTGGAGTCCCTTCATGCAATTGATTATACTCTCAGTTTCCCTAAAGATGATTGGGAAGTCTAGATTATTTCGCAAGGTTATGCCTCATTTTAGAAACCTATTTTAATGAACACTAATAAAATTTAACTTGTGGTTAGCGTTAACTGCAAAAAATAAGGCCTGCTTCAGAGCAATCACAAATAGAGTGAGGCTTGTGACGAATCAGATAACACGTATAGGTTCTGTACCTGAGGAGAGCACAGAGGCAAGTTTCCTAAGTCCTCTTGGCCAGTGCCAAGTCCCAATTCCTTAGGTCTAACTCTACAAAACCAATGAGGAAAAGCAAGGCCAATGTTATAACGACATTCATTTCTTGGCTTCCCTTCACCACTCCTTCCCATGCCGTCTGCAGGCTCCAGATGCAGGATGGCTGGTCCCACAGGACACAGGTTAGCAGCACCAACGCATGAGGCCAGCATGCTTCCCCAAGGAAAGGTCACCCCCTTATGTAAACAGTGGGGACCAAGAAAGTTGTCAACTGAAACCAAAACAGTAGGGAGACATCAATTCAAAAGGACAAGAAATATACCAAAATGGGGATAACACTCAAATAAAACATTTTCAACTTTTTTTGTATTAATTACCTAATCCCCAACTTGGTCAATATTACATATTAAGATACCCTTGTAGTGGCAAACTTGACTACCATCTTAAATTCTTTTATAGTAACTACTTACAAAGTAGATGTTAACAGGCATGAAAGCCAATTTGGGGATAACTTTGATAAAATGGAATAAACCCCAAGATTTTGCTCCTTTGTATATTAATCATAGTCAGTATAAAGTAACAAGCCCAGTGTAGGCTATAGATTGTGCCAACAAAAACCTGAAACCAAAATGAGAGGAAATGCATTGCTCTATTTCATGACCAAAGTCATCACTCAGACTCAGTTTTAGAAACTTTTATGGAAGAGGCTCATGGTAGAAGGGAAAATAGCACGCAGAAGAACCACCCAGCACTGGCAAATAGTACTCTGACCAATGCAAGCAACAGTCTCTTTGGGTCTCTGCTTCTCACTGAAAAATGATGAGCATTGGATGTGATAACTCATAAATGCTTTCCAGTGCCAACATTTTATAAAATTAGAAAATTATGCAGGGCTTCAAGCATGTACAGAATATCAGTATAGAATATTAAGTATCAGAAAGCTCACTGGATGTCATTTTTCAGATAAACAATATTAACAAGTAAGTCTTAAGTAAAAAAACAATCTTTCTATGAAAATAATAAATGAAATAGAGTACAGGACCTGAAGTGTCAATTAGGAGAAGAAACCTGAAAAATTTCAGCTTCATACACCACAAGCCACAGATTTATATTGTAGGCAAAATAAGATGCTGAACATATCATATACTGTATTACAAATAAATACAAGTACATAAACAGCGTAACTTTTCATTTATTTATTTTTGTCCTCTCAAATACATTTAAAAAATAACATTTTAGATACAGAATCACAAACACACACAAAACAAAGCCGTAGTGCCTTTGTTTCACAAAGGGTTTTCCCTTAATTCCTTCAGCTGCTTTGCATAAAATTCAAAGCTTTCCTGTTGAGGAAACAAAATAGGAGGTAGGTAAGATAAAATTACTAGCAAGAGGTGATGGTACAAAACTCAAAAATCATCAAGTACTGCAAAGTGGGAGCAAAGGCTGCTTGGCCCAAGGCAGCTGCGCCCCTTCAGCACACCTTTATGTTTCGTGAAATCACCTGTTAGAGGGCCCCAATATCAGAGTTAGAGCTGGCACCAGGAACCCCTGCTGTGCGTGTGTGTGTGTGCATGTAGGTATTTTACCTGGGCATTGAAGGCTGAGGTATTTGGAATAAACATGGTGTTGTGTCTGTCAGTTCAATGACACAATAAAAAGTTCTGCATATATGATTCCTCTTATTAAACAGAACAAAATGAAACAAAACTTCCTCAGCAACTTACTAAATAGTAGAAAATATCTACAAATCATATATGTGATAAGGAATTAATATCTAAAATATATGTAAAAACTCATAAAAATGTACAGCTGAAACATATTGGATTTTGTTAACCAATATCACCATCAAGATAAATAAATTTTTTAAAATAAAAGAATTACAAATAAATAAATAAATAAAACACCTCATACAAATTAATAGCAAAAATACCAAATGATCATATTTAAAAATGGACAGAAGATCTGAATAGAAATTTTACCAACAAAGACATACAGGTGGCCAACAGGCAGATGCTCAATATTGCTAGTCATCAGGGAAATGCAAATCGAAACCACAATGGGATACCACCTTATGCCTGTTAGAATGGCTATCACAAAAGACAAGAAATAAATGTTGAAAAGAGAAGTCTTGTACACTGTTGGTGGGAATGTAAACTGGTGCAGCTACTGTGGAAAATGGTATGCAGGCTCCTCAAAAAATTAAAAACAGAACTACCTTATGACCCAGCAATTCTACTTCAAAAAGATATATGCGCCCCCATGTTCACTGTACATGCAAACAAAGAAGAATACTGCTCATCTATAAAAAAGAATGAAATCTTGCCATTTGAAACGACATGGATAGATCTTGAGGGCATTATGCTAAGAGAAGTCAGACAGAAAAAAGTAAATTCTGTATAATCTCACTTATGTGTGGAATCTAAAAAACAAAACACAAAACCAAGCTCATAGATACAAAGAACAGATTGGTGGTTGCCTGAAATGGAAGATGAGTGAAATGGGTGAAGGGGATCAAAAGGTACACACTGCCAGTTATAAAATCAGTTAAGTTACGGGGATGTAATATGCAGCATGGTGCTTATTAGTTAATGATACTGTGTTGCATATTTGAAAGTAGCTAGGAAAATGGTTCTTCAAAGTTCTCATCAACAAAAAAAATTTGTAACTACATATGGTGATGAATGTTAACTGGACTTATTGTGGTATCTATCATTTTGCAATATTTATAAATATCAAATCATTACACTGTATACCTTTAACTAATATACTGTCATGTCAATTATACCTCAATAAAAAATGTCCTAAACAAAATTAAAACTTACTTAAAATGAATAAGCAATGAATGAACAGTTCCATAATATACTTAGCTATTGAAATATAGGCTATTAAATCCTATTTCAAGTTGAAATGATGAGAAAACCACCCCAAGGGCATTGGATAAATTCATACCTATAGCTGAAGGTCTGAGACTGATCTTGTATTTTAAATCTCAGCTCCAGAGGGCTATGTTCTCCCACAGCCAAACCCTCCCCTGAGGGTTCTTCACAGAGATCTAATCCTCATGTAATTAAGTATTCAACTATTTTTTTTACACATTATTATGAAGCATACATAAATCTGCAGAGGTAATTTTTTCCCCTTAATTAAGAAATACTCACAGGGGGCTCAGTAAAAGGGACAGACTCTCCAGCATTCTTCAGCAAAACTGCATAACGTTTTAGAAACAGATCATCCAATTTTATATTCTTCGCAGTCAAATTTTCATACAGTGCTTTAGCAGATGAGACATCACTGTCCATGACTGAAGAAAAAGATATTAATCATAGGTAAAGACACCCTGTCTTCCTCTTTTCTCAAAATACTGGGCCATTAAGGGACTCCTCGATTCCTTGATCCCAAGGGCAAAGGCCTACTTAACTACCTTTAGCAAAAGCCACACTCAGAATCTGCAAGTTCCCTCACTCCTTTCCTCATACTTCTCATTTAGCATTATTCACTATAAGAGGAAAATGACAAATACGAATATTTTAAAAGATCCATGATAGTGGGCACATACTTAAGTCCTCAACCAGATAGTAATCACATACCGTTCAATCCTCTTCTGCTTAAAACCACACTTTGAAATAAAGCTAATTTAAGAATTGTTGTGGTGACGGGCATGTAAATTATGCAGAAATCTTTACAGCAAGACCAGCTAAACATCATCACAAATATTTCCAATACATTCTTGTCATAAAATTAGCAAATATTAGGAACAGAGTATGTTAAAATGAAAAAAAAGTCTATTATCAATATACATTAAAAATTTACATACATCTATAAAATATTAAGTTATACTAATATTCCACTTAAATGAATGATGGAGCAGCCAGGAGCTAGCTTTAGCTGACTCTTCACTTGTGGCTGATTTGTAGAAATTTTCTTTTTAAGTTTACTGTGAAGATTATAAGGGTTCTACTAACAATGATTGCTTGTGATCGACATCTAAGCACCTAACAACCCCATCCCCTATGCTGATGCTCAATAACCAAGCCCAACGCTAGCAGCACCAGGGGAGCCTCCAAGATGGATGTAAGAAATTTAGGAATCAATCCAAGGATGTCCCAAAGGGAGGAAGGGTGGATGACTCACCAGCTCTCACTGGAGTTGAACAGATCTTTGCAGGTGAAATGAAGTCTATTTCCCCCATGTAAATCCTTTGTTTTCCTCCCTAGGGGCCAAATCCTTTCCCATCACTGTCAAGGTCTCAGCTCAATCTCTACCATTGTCCCTTCCTGATCTCCCTGCTCTTCTCCTCTTGATTCCCAAGTGGGATCACACAATTTAATAAGTTTTATGCTGTTTGACCTTATTTCATGTTATAGTTACTATTTAATACCTGCCAATTCCCCAATAGGAACGTTGAGGTTTAGGATTATAGATGTTTTGAAATACATCACATTCCCCTCATAGGGTGGAAAAAAGGAGAACCAATTTACTAATTTTGACTGAAATTTGTTGCCCTGCCAACAATAAAATCGAAAAGTCAATACTTTACTCACTCCTTATCTTGAGTGAGCAAATTAGTGGGTAGCAGATGGAGAGGTGATTAAAACTTAGAAATGCTAATATTTATCTTGATTACTGAGGAAACTTTAGACTGGTTCCCTTTCATATGTGATGGACTGGCAATTGGGGTATAAACTGCTTAAGACTGGAACTTGAACTGTGACTAAAGGGAAAACCCTGGAGCCCATTTTTTAGGTAAGGGTCTGTTATTTCAAAGGCCTAGGTAAAGAGAGGGTACTGAAGGAGCAAGAAGGCAAGTCAAGTGATAGTCTTGAGTATGTACCTATTTCAAGTAATGTTTCAGGTGGGAAGACAGGACTGGTTTCCAGTATGTAAACCCATGTGGACTTCCAAGTCTCTCCAGGAGTCTGGGATCCCATTTAACATACATGGGCCCCTCTGAAGATGCACAGTGATACGATTTTAGGTTAAAATTATAATTTCATATTTTTCATAGTTTTAAAAAATATTCTAAAGCTAAATCATTTATATCTAATTATTTGATATTTAGGATTACTACCTATGAGCTAAAGACTAACTTAGCTGACTACACTACAATATTTAAATTACTTATAATATAGTCAGATAAAACTTCTTACCATAGCTTTTCATGACGGAATTATATACTTCTTCCTTTTCAGTTAATTCAGGAATCAACTCTAACAAAGATTTCAATGTTGGTGCCTAGGAAATTAACATAGGTAATGTTACCAGCAATACAAAAGAACAGTGAAATAGAACACTAATATATAAACATTATATCAGAAAATCTTGGCAAAAATTACAATAGAACTGCCTACTTAATGAAATGGACTATTTTCCCTTCTGTATACAGGCATTCGTCACAGATGTGGCCTCAATTCCAGACCACTGCAAAAAAGCAAGCTATCACATAAAGTGAGTCATAATTTTTTTGTTGGTGGAAGATCCTGCCTTCAGTTTGTAAAAAACACATCTGGTAAGTGCAATAAAATGAAGTATGCCTGTATCTTAGTATTTGATGTTGATTTAATATTTTACAGCCAAAACAACCAAGCATTTTTCAAAAATTAATGCAATTCCATTTACATTCTCATAAAAATTTTTCTAAAATATTATAAAGGTTGCTTCTTTTGTCAGTTGGTAACCACAGCAAGATGTTATGAGATCCCGAAGAGAAGAAGAGATAATAACTGTATGTTTAGGTGCCAACAATTTTAGGTGAAATGTGAAGATTTAAGTCAAACATTCAGAAGTTTTCCCTATTGGCTATATAGAGCACTTGCAGATCTCACTGGAATTTTCCCTTAATTGTTTTCAGCCTTTTAGTTCTTATAGTGAACACAGAACTGCCACACCCTAGTGAATAACCACCAAATATTTCCAAACACTCCAATATTGCTGGATAAATCAAAAATGAATTGTACGTAGCTTTATGCTCTGTTCTCAATTCACCATAAGAAGCTAAATCAGGTTTAACTATTCTGCTGTTAAACAGGTAGACCCTGTAACAGAAATTTTTTAAAAATCCTAACTCACTTTTAAGCACATTTATTCCATCAATCTATACCTGGACCTGCATCTTTCAGGGACTTCCTATTAATATCAAGTCTCCTGGGAGGGATGTTCCAAGCAGACATGTTACTTTATATTTCCTGTCCCATCTCCCAAACAAGGCAAGGAGGTACTTGGCACAGCCTCACATGTGAAGTGACAAGTGCTTTTTAGATTCCTTATACTTTTTAATCACTATTTTAAAAAATAGTCTCTTTGAAAGAAAAAAAGAGCAACTAAATATTGTCAAAAAGTTGTTATAAATACATGAGCCAGAGCTTAAATATACAATTAGGTTAACATTTTTTTAAAAATGTGTGTAAAAAGTGTGTGTATGTGTGTGGGAAGTATATAGAAATTAAGAAAAACAGACCTCACAGACTAGAAACAACCTGAATGTTTCACAATAAAACAAACATTAACAACTGGCACTCTGAAAACTTCATACTGGGCCCAAATAAACTAATAATGGGGTTCCTGGTACTCAACAATTAAAATCAGGTCTTAATAGTTTTTTTTAAAAGAAATTTGCTTTTATTCTTTTTTTAACATCAAAAATTGGACTTCATTCTGTCTTACACACCACACACATGCATCTTTTAGTGTAAGGTATCTGTACAAACTGAGAACATTAATTTCTAGCATATACGTTTTAAAGCCAAATGGATAACCTACCTGAAGGTTTATATATGTGATTAATGGTCAAAATAGCCACCTGATGGGAGCAGTGTTTCTGCACTGTTGAATGTACCAAGTGACCTAAGCTACAGGGTTTTTATCCTCCATTTGTCTGGGCCCTTTCTTGAGGCTCTTAATGTACACTGCACACATGAAGAATCCACTGCATGAACCTGTATTGCATTTCCAGTAGAACTAAGAAGACAGAACTGACTTAAAATGTAAACATTTAAAATGTAAACAAGTATAGATAAGCAAAGTCTTTGATCTTTATAGTGTTTTTAGATCTGGTCCTGAACCAACAAGCTCTTATGTGAGATTCACACTTCTGAACAAGATTGGCTTACAGCATCATTGATTTGTCAGCAAGTAAAGAACAGTACCTTTCCTGGTCTCCGGGAACTCCTAATACAGAACACGAAGAAAATTGGAGTTTGTTCAGCAATTGCACCACATCTCTAAAAATTGGAACATTATTCAGTAAGTGAAGGTTTTTGATAAACAAGCAGACCAAGGTGAATATTTCCAATTAAGAAAGTTCACAATAATACAGTAATGTATCATTATCAACAGGAAGGCCATAATAGTTGGCCAATTTTTTTTAAGGCAAGAAAAAAGAAAACAAGCTCAAGCTATGCCAGCTTTTGTGAATATTGTCCCTGGCATTGCAAGTATAAAGTTTGTTTAAAAAGACAAGGGAAAAATTAAACTAATGCTTCAACAACCACAGAATAAGGTTTAGGACTGTGAAGAAAGAGGAAAAAAAGAAACACTATTCCTCTCCAATTATACTGCCAAGCATTCACAAGTGAGCTAGGGATCATAAGGTTAATTATACATTTAATAAGGTGTCAGGGAGATAACTGCTCGTTTCTTTATAAAAATTAAAATGTACAAAGCAAGTTCTCTTTAAAGTATAATTACCTACACTTATGCATACAAAAGGACTGATTTCAATCTCTCTATTTTATAAAAGGCTTTCATTGCAAAAGACAGCCAGTGCTTGAGAAAGAGACAAAAGTTAAACTCAAAAAAAAGTTTATATGACAGACCAGATAAATCAAGTGTCTATCCAATCTTAGATGCTATAGTAAAATCAAATATGGCAAGACAATATTTTAGTTTACACTCTTCATAGATGTCATTCTCTTAAGTTTCTAAAAGCATATTCCTCTTTCAAAGCTTTAAAACATTGTCAATACTAAAACGAATGGTATAAAAAGAACTTTTGGGGACACACAGAACATTTACATTATAAACTGATATTTTCGACATCTGTGAATAAAGTATTCTTCCCCACAGCAAGAATAATCTTTTACTGTTTGACAAGCAGGTAAAGGATGGGTAAAGGGTTTATCATATGAAACCTCAGTCTGTTGAAGGGATGAAAACGAAAAGACTGCTGCTGTTGCATCAACACGGCAGACATCAAGGAGCCCCTAGACAGGCTGTTGTGGGTAAATGCAGCTCTGAGGGCAGCAGGCAGCATCCCTGTGGTCTTCCACTGCAGGCTGCTGTCAGTCTTGCTCTCTAAGAGCCTTGAAATATTCCAGCTCAGAACAAGCTGGCAGATGAAATACCAAGTGCCACTTTCTAAAGAACTATCAAAATAATGTATTAAAATCCAATGAACACTACTATCTGTGTAAATAGTTATGAGCATTTCCCTATTTAGGTATGGACACAGAAAGATAAAGCATTAGTTTATTTCTTTCAAGTTAGAACCTGCAACACTAAAGGCAGCAAGATAAAACAATGAAAAAAATTCCTGACATTTTTATCTATCATAAATTGCCTTTTCCGTAAAAAAAAAAAAAAAAAGCAAAATGAAAAACAAAAACAAAACAGTAAGCAACCTAAACCAAACAAAAAAATTCCCAATTAGCCAGAATTTCTCTCCATCCTTAAACAAAAGTAAAAAACTCTTAGAGGCAGTGACAATTTATACTTCTTACAAAATCATTTACACAGAGATGTTTCTCAGGCACTACTTTTAAAAATGGCTTTAATTCTACTGTTAAACTAGATGAACTTTAGGAATCAAAACTAGAGCTCGAACAAATGGGTACAGTTTTACCATCTCTATATACTATTCGGAAAAATGTAAGCGAATAGAATACTATTTACTACCAGAAATCGTTCCCAGGTTTCAATTTGACACAGGGAGTCTACACAAACACAGCCGTTGGCAGGATCATGGTGACTATTTGACTGCCACCTGCTGGGAAGGGGCTCCCCAATGGTGCCTGTTTGTGTACACTGCCAGTGGCAGCTCCGATCACCCACCGTTTGTTCGGCACTTGGAGCAGCTTTATATTTAGTGCTGTTAAAATGGCATGAATGCAGTTGTCTCCCTCCCTGAAGATTGCTAATTTAACTGAAAGTGCGGGCCACAGAGACCTGCATTTGTCATTTAATGTGTCTGTGACACACAAGTGAATAGAAAGCAAATTCAACTCTTAATAAACCTTGAATAAGGCACTGAGAGTGTTTGAGTATTCAAGGGAGAAGCTGTACTTGAAAAGCAAACATTTCCTACTTTTTGTTTGCAAACTGTGTTGCCATGGCGATGCACAGTATTTACAGCATTAGAGAAATTAAGGTAGGAAATCAAAGGAATTGTTTTGCGTTACCTATCTGCACAGAAACATTTGCCTTTTAAATCTCAGCAAAACAAGTCTTCCTGCACGCTCCTCACCCGCTAAAATCTAAGGATATTTCTGTCTGATTTGGCATCTTTAAAACAAGGAACCTACAACTTACAATCTAGTCCTTGTCATGCAACCTTGATTTGCAATGAATTTAAATGTGCTAGCAGCATCACACTTCACTTCCAGTGTTCTACCACACACCTATGTCTGGTCATTTCTCAATTTACTTCTCACAAGCCACCAGCCCCACTGTTCCATCTGTGATGGGTCATTACCTGTAGGAGAGCTTTGGCATCATCCACCTTGCCTGAATCCAGAAGCTGAAGGAAAAGGTCAGTGACAGGTTTATAAACTGCAAACTGATTGGCCAATCTCTCTGCCATGATGCTTACTGAAAAAAAATGACAGGTAAGAAAAATCTTTCATTTAAAACAGTGGTATAACTCATCTACCAAAGAAATTTGGTCCAGTCTCTCTATAGAAAAAATGTGCGTGCGTGCGTGTGTGTGTTTTAGCAAGAACAGCCAACTTACTCTTTTCAAGTGCTGGTTCCAACTGCTCTTCTATTACTTTTCTGAATAAGTACGTCAACCCAAAGTACTGGGGTTCCACAGTTTGATTCCCTGAAGTAAGCATATTTTCAATGTTTTCTATTGCAACATCTATGTTATTGCTGTAAAAGAAAGTAAAATAAATCATAAAGAAATTTCTGCTCTGGTAATGTTACAGGCAGTTTTAGTATGAGAACTTATTTTGGGATTTATACACACAAAATACTTTCGAAAAAAAAAAAATTTACAATTAACCAGATAAAAAATACTATGCAAGTTGAACCCAATCACATTTAGATAGCAAAAGTAATCAGTAGGTGGTTTATGCTACAATAAATAAAGTAGTTGCTTGTTTGAAAACACTGCTCGAGAGACAAGATCAAACAACTATACATATAGAGAAGCATTGATAATAATAAGAAAATACTTTATCTTAAATATTTGATTTTGACACTCTTTGGACATAAAATGAAAACTTGTTTAAGTGTTATAACTTTGGCTTTAAAATCTAAAACTGGTCACTACTGCATAAAGTAAAGATGATATATACCATCTCAAAATTCTTAAGGATTTTGATGATGTCTTTAAGAGGTGTAATTTCATGTCTCTCAACCCACAGTCGCAATTTGTTTTCATCAAGTACTATACAACATTAGAAAAATACTCAATTTATACTAAAATTCTTTTTTTTAAAAAAAGTATCTTCACACTTTATGTTAAAAATATCAATTACATGGCCTTAACAATTTATAATAAAAATTATGACTTTTTGGTTAAGGTGCTCTTTAGCTGTTACTTTATAGTTATGGCACTCCAAATCCAAACAATCAATTTTCTGTTAGAAGTATTACCTAAAACATCAGAATCTCTAACTTAAAAAAATGCCCACATTACAATACATTCTTCTTATAGATTTTAATTAGAAAATTATTTACTAGTGAATAAAAACATATTCTCCACATTATATAAAACTATGGTTATATGTTAACATTTTAAAATTCATCCAGATCTCACCTGGATAATTTCCTTGGATCTTCCAACTTAATCACATTTTCTTATTTAAGGGAAAGTTTAAAGTTCTATTTAGGGATATAGTTTTAAAAGGGAAAACAAAACAGAAAACTACTTTTCTGCCCAAAGAAATAGAAATAAACAAACCCCCCAAAAACAAACATTACATTTTAATATCACAATGTATTAAATGTATGTAAGAGTAACTACTAAAGAACATTTTTTCTAAAGGCATGAAGAGATCAATTCCATAATTATTCCCAGGAATCTTTAATTTGAACAAAGTACTTTGCTTGTGAGGTTAATAGAAATAAAATTCTTATTTACTTCTACAGTGGTGATTCTCAACAAGGAATCTAGAGGAGGAGGTAAAAGAATCATCCCTAAATTCCTCCCTTTTTGTGGGTATGTGTTGACAGGGGTGGACAGGTAGGAGGGGAAGAAAATGGAAACATTTCTAACATGATTGCTGAACCCCCTCTTTTCACTCCTAGTGGCTTGTTACCCTCAAGTGTTGCTGACAACCAATGAACTCATTTTTCACATCTGTTAACAGTGTTATAAGGGCCTGGTGTGTATGAATGAGAGGAGAAATCAACCACAGAGCAAAATATATACATTTGAAAAATTTGATAAATGTTCTTTATTCTAAAATTTATTTTAAAGCTAAAACACATTTTGTAACATATAATAAATTATTCCCTCTGAGTTAGGGAATAATCAGCAACTGGCATCTTGATTTCCTCTGTAGTTGATATGGTTTCTAATAGCTTTAAAAAATATTTTAAAGTGGATTTGAGATAACACTCCTTCCAGTATCTAATGGAGGAAAAGGCTAGAAAATACTCACTTCTTTATTTGTGCCAGAGCAATGTTATTGATGAAAACCATATGTGAAAGTCCAATTGAATCTTTGAGTCCATTCACCATCTTCTGAATCGCATGTATGCTTTCTATATCACCCTTCAAGGCACACGCCTGAATCAGGCGGGTCACTGCTACCCTAGAAGGCGTCTGCTTCAGATCCAAGGCCATTTTTAGCGTTGTTAGAGCCTCTACAACAGAAGAGCAGGCAACAGTTTCTCTTCTATGAACTGTAGTGACTTTAATGCATTTTGAAAACCAGCTTTTAAATATGAGCTCCAAATGGCTATACACAAAAAGCTATGAATAATTTATTCTAGATTACAGAAAATATTAATACTTTATAAGAAATCTAAAAAAATAATAATTTATTTGAATATAAGATATTGGAGACCAGAGAAATTTCTTCTACCACAGGGAAAATACAAATGTTACTGACAGGATGTGGGTACCATTCAGGGATAACATTTAGTGATTAATTTAAAAAAAAGTTGACAAGTTCAAGAAATATAAATATTTTAATAATAAAAGAGTTGTCAAAAAATATGTGATTTACCCACATTCATACTATCCCAGATTTTATCACACTCAAAGATTATATGATTATCAAAATCTTCTAATATTCCAAAGATTCTTTCATGAAAACAATGTCTTTTTCTAGTCCAAACAGCATCGATCACAAAGAAGAAGCCAAAATGGAACTTTCAACTTTTATGTAATTATATACCTTGTAGATATTTTCTTGAACTCATCTTTCAAAGAAAATAAAGCTCATTAGATTCCCATAGCTAAGCCATAGGAGGTTTCTTTTTTTGGGGGACGGGGGGGAGGGGGTGTTGTTTGTTTTTTAAGCGTCATACTTACAAGTACCCGAGATTATGGATAAATATAGAATATTCTTTTGATTTACTGACTCATGTACAAGTGTAGCAAAATCATTATATTAAATAGAGTGGTAGACTTGAGAGAAAATGGAATATTTAGCATAACAATCACCACTACCACTGCCAAAGAAAACTTCATGGTTTTATAGCAATTAAAGCTATGTAAACTAAAAACTAGGACTCTCAAAGCAGCAGCTTTCTATTAAATAAGAACAGCCTATGTTTTACAGAAGAATGAGAAAAGGTTAATAATTAAACAGTCTATTAAAAGACATAATGAATTTGGTGTTTATTATTGAATAAACCATTTATAATTATTCCAAATCTATAATCTAAACCAGTGAATCTCAAATAGGAAAAAGAGAAAATATGTAGTTTAAAAGGCATATTCAATAAAATTTAAATACATAGTAACATAAAAAACAAAATGTTATTAATATAATTTTAATAATATAATCTACAGAAAATAAGCTTGATAAAATCTTAACTGGTGGTCATACACAGATAATCAACTTCAGAATATTCTTTTTTAACAAAGTAAAACTTTCTTTGGAAATGCATCTCTTTAGATGAATGGGACTATTATTTTTTTATTTGCTGCTGGTTCTTGCATGACTATTACCAACTGCTGAAATGAAAAAGGTTCAGGGAAATTCACAGTAAGACAAAATATCAGGCCACCAGTAAGTGCTGGTTTACATGAAGTGCTGCAACGATCACTGTTAAGTAGGCGCTGTGTACCGTACAATCTACTTTCTATTCTGATAGAAGTAATTAATAAGTGGAGAAGTGGCTGACAAGTGCCAGAAAGGATATTCATTACTAAGTAAAAAACAAATACCATTTTTAAGTGTCCATTGATTTTTTTCTTTTCGATAAAATGCAAGGATAAAATGTTATCCTGTGAATAACAAATGTCAAGAAAACACAGAACACTGTCTGCTATAAATGTAATGCTGAGATGTCAGAAATAATATAAACATTTTCATGTTTAATTCTTTGAAATCATGTAAAATACCCAAGAATATTTTTATAATCAAGAATAATGTCAGCTAGGGAGGATCTTTTTACCAGTAGATCAAAATAATAACAAATAAAATAATAATGGTGATGATAATAACTAGCATTTATTGAGCTTTTACTATATTCGTTGAACATATATGACATGCCAGGCACAGTAGTAAGCAACTATACTCACAAGCACGCTTCTGAAGTAAGTACCAATTTTATAGGCAAGAAATGGAGGTACAGAGTTTAAATAATTTACCCAAGGTCATGCTAGACACTAATCCAAGAAATCTAACCATCCCAGAGTCTGCTTCTATGGGTGCATGTGTGTATGAGAGAGTGGAAGGTAGAGAATAGATCATATTATGTCTATCCAAAGGAAGCATGGAACCTTAGAACCTAAATCATATTCCCAAAAATGACCTGCTTCTGTATGTACAGTTTATGATTTAAGAGACACCAAAAACAGTATGCATCCACACCTGCCCACCCTGTGTCCTTTTAAGTCACCTAATTTACTAGTAATATTGATTATATTGCAAAGATGCCATGTACCAGCTATTAATATTCCAGAACAGTATTAGCTTATAAATTAGATTAAAATTGAATTGGCTTTATTTTTCTTCCTGCATTAGATGAGATTGAAAAAAAGAAACATGGAGAAAGAGATTTAAAACTTGGGAGTTCTAGTCAGCCATGGAGCAAACTAAGGAGATGTGGGTAGTGCCAACACCATTCCCATCTGCGCCGACGACCACTTTATTCTAGGTCAGCCTGTGGAGAGGCAATAGGAGGTGGCATGTAGGGATGGAGGTGGTAGTGGGGGAACAGTGGGCTCATCGTTTCTGCTCTCAGCCAACCTCCAGTTAACCTGAATAGCTGAGAATAGATGTGAAAATTAAACATAAAGTTTCTTGTAGTTTCCACAGTGTACCTAACATAAATAAAGGGTAATAGTCAAGTGAAACAAACTGAATTCAGATTCAGCTCAAAAATCAACCCCTTGAAATTAAAAAAGTGTTTTGTTCTTATCTCCACGCCTACAGATATATAAGCTATTTATGAATGAGCTTATTTATAGGGGAAGCAAGTTTAATTTTTCTATGTTTTAAAATTGTTTATCATTTCTACATAAAATATCAATTTGACAGAAAGCCTTTTTGTATTAAAAATAAAATGAAAGCTTTTAAAGTTTTAATAACAAGCCTTACATCACTCAAGTATGACTTAAGGTTGCCCCCCAAAAAACTGTTTATACAGGCTGACCTGCCTGTGGAATGCTGAGGTGAAAATTTTGCAAAGGAAGAAATCACTTATATACACTGTCCTAATCAATTAGGAAGACATCTAAAGAAAGACCAGTACATTTAGGTATTACAAACAACGTTAAAGCTGCATAATCAGACAGCAATTTTCTCTGAAGGATGTGAAATTATTTTATAAACATGCAAGTAAGGAATAACACCATTTTTACAGACTGAGGAAGACATATGGTAACATATTTAAAAGTTAAAGAGCTTTTTCAACCTTCCTTAAAGATTTCCTAAGTGGGTTTTGTTGTATTGGCAAAAGTGTGGTGTTACTATACTGAAATTCAAATTAAAAATCTGAACATGAAAAGGTGCTTACCCAAATTTAAGAGATTCAACGTTTTTCTACTCGGGAGCTCATTCATAAGACTGTCAGATCTAAACTCCCTCTGCAAACCCATGAACAGCCTCCACCAAACAAATGGCCCCCATTTCATTCCTCCCAAAAGTCATTTCCACATCTTTCTGGTGGTATCCTCTTAATTTAAAAACTTCAAATTCCAAACTCCAAACAAACACCATATTTTATTGCTGTTGGTATTACAAACTATTAAAAAAAAGTATTAGATTAAGTCTTAAAAATCAATATTATAATCATTTGGTGTACAAATCCGTACATTTAACACTCAATTTAACTCATTTGCTATCTCATACACAACCAACACAATATGCAAGAAACAACTGCTGGGAATTGTTTCAGATGCTCTAAAGTATGTTAATTTCCAAAGCAAAATGCCTTGTGTGCTGTGAATTTTAACGCACTTGAAAGCCTGTACTTTCTCTCATTCTGGAACACAAATTTTGCATGTCTGAAGAGCTGTGATTCATCTTAAGAAAACCCATCTTGTGTTAAATGGAATGGAAACTGGACTAAGTGGTCAAATGACAAGTACATTCATATTCAAGCTGTATTATAAATGCATGTACAGTAATTTACGTCTCTCAGCTACCACAAAAGGCTCTTGATAAGCAGGTAATTTGCTAAATGGACTCCTTTATCCAAGTATTCGAAGGGCGTTACAAGAAAAATCTGCAGAGGCATTAATGTGACGTAAAGGTCAAGCATTGTGACATACCTTTCAAATAATCCCGCCTAACTTGCGTTATGATGAGGAGGCTGTTGGCAGCATCGTTCAGTGTGAAGCCCTTGATGTGGGTCTCAGCACTAAAAGAAGCAGACATTTAGAAAGGAATTACTGACATGCTTCTGATACGATAATAAATGGTTGAGCACCAAGGTGAAATTATAAAAACTACTGTTCGTATGTTAAAAATATTGCTGCAAAATATCGACCTGGAGACAGCTTTTGTGTTATCCTGTCAATGGTTATAGAAGGATAATTTTTTTTTGCATTCTGACAGATGACAAAGTTGGAAATGAGCAACAAAAGAAACAAAGTACAAGATTTTTTTTAAACAATTGGTTCAGATTCTTGAATGCTGACATATTAGATGACTAAAATAACTGCATGCCCTGCATTGTTCTGCTGTATCCTAAGCTGGATACTTTTTCCTCTTTTTTCTACATTCACCATAATTATAAAATGTAAAACTATTCTTTCGGCAACAAAATGAACATTTATTTTCAGCACTGCATATTTTAAATATAAACTAAAGCATATTACTAACACCATATCATTTAGTTGATTAATTTTCAAATTTCTGTCATCTAGATACATACAGTTTTTAAAGGTGAACATGCTGAAGAACTAAAACCATTGTTACATTAAATTAAAATTTCACACAACAATCTTGTCCTGGCCTTCAATCTAAAATATTCCCCACCACCACCCCAAAAACGCACCTTCTTAAAACTCAGGAGCAAAAAATTGCTTTACTTATGACCAAAACCTACATGATTAAAAAGAAAAAAAACAAAGCAAAACACCTTAGCCAGAGATGATTTGTTTGCTACACTGTTTGCACATCTCCTGTGATGAAATTTCAGCATCCTTAATGCCCCTGGGGTTCATCTTCCGATTAGGAAATCTCTACAGGTCAAACAGAGCAAAAGCAATTGCTGCCATTTGCTTAATCAAGCTCAGCGATGATCTTGCTGCCAACAACCTCAGCCTGACTACATGAACATCTAAGCTGGGCAGATTTCAAGAACAGCAGGGTCACTGCTAAATTATTCTCATCAATCCCAAGAAAATCCTCCAAAGACACGGTGATGTGCCCATCCTCTCAGTCACTTCCAGCCTCTGAGATTCACCCCTCCATTTGCCTGCCCACCCCCGCAACAGGATTTTCTTATCCTCCACCCATCCCTTTAATCCCACCAAAACACCCATTGCTCAGTTTGACTTTTTTCCTTTTCCCATCTGTCAAAGCTCTTAAGTCAACAACTTGTGCATGCGACTATAAACTGCATAAAATAAAGGATTTGCTTTCTTAGTCTTTAGCATGATTAAATAAACAGTAAACACTATTAAAATTAAGCTCTTTTTATGTCCAACACTACATGTATTATCCATATTTACCTGAAAATATCACCTAAAATTTATTAAAACCATGAGGTAACAAAACTTCTCTTTTAAGTGGCATCAAGTGTGAATCACAAAATCTTTCTGAAACCTCAAAACTCAGAACATTTTCTTTCGTATCTCAACAAGCTGCCTATTCCATACAAATATGAAAGTAAAACGGGAAGAAGTCTCTCTCCAGCTCTATTATGTACTGAACATATATATTTTACATATATAGAAACTGATCAATTACATTCAAAGTATATTCCAAACTGGCAAAAGGAGAAAAACTAGAAAAAGTTTCTAGTGGAGATTTTGTGTTAGATTCATTCATTCAATATGAGAAAAGTTTACTTCTGACCCATAATTCTGATCCTTCCTTCTGAAAAAATATCTTTTACATGGCTGTCAAATCAAACTTCCTATGATGACAGGAATTTTTTAAATCTATATTGTCTAATAGGACAGACTTTATGGCTATATGTGACAGAGGAATGAAAATTTTATTTCTGTTTAATTTAATAAATTTAAATTTAAATAAGCACATATGGCTATAATGGCTATTGGACTGAACAACACAGAATTCTAGACATTTTATTCATTTTTAGAACTGCCAAATAAAGGGCAAAAAATGATAATGGATATCAGTCTTTTAATTTACTATGAACTGCAAAAATTAATCTGTCTTAACCAAAGAAGATAGTATCACAGGGAGAGTTTCACATTAGAGATTTTACAGCAATGACTGGTCTGTGGATTATACTTACATAACACGCACAGAGGATAGTAGCTGGTGATTATAATTTATCTTACTTTGGATAACAAAAACTGGCCAATCCAGTAAAAATCATCAATGGTTGATTGAGCATTATTTCCTAGATAGAATGAAATAAAAGCTGGTAGGGACAAAAAAAAAACAAAGTGCTATTCTCAAAAGATAAAGCAGAGCTACTGCTGTGTGATTCTCAAATTTCCTAATACAGTTTATTGTTATCAGAGATTTAAAATAATAATGTATGTCCCTTACTGATCTTTGAATATGCAGTTCCTCTCCCTTGAAAGAATTTCACTGTACCTAAATTTTTATGTTGAAACATGAAGAAATGTAATTCTAACTAAAAATGGAAGAAAGTTGGTTTCTTTAAAAATTTTTAAAGGCAGCTTGTTCCTGTTACTTTTGAGGGTCCATTCCTTGTTGGGTAGGTTAAATGGCCCTGTTAATAAAACTGAAGTAATCTCATCAGAGATCAAGTGAATCTGCAAAACATTAGAGACAGCAAAGGTATAGCAAAAACAAAGACTGAACCTTTTAGTTCCTAGGAAAAATCTTTGCTCTAAAGACTGAACAAGTGGTAATCGTGCAGGTAGGTAATTATAGAACAGACAGACCAAGGGTAACAGCACCAGGATCACAGCAGGAGGCACTGCTTCTTGCTACAGTGGCTCATTTGGTTATTATTATATTATAATAAAGATGCCTATAAAACAAAGCAACAATTCTTTCCTACTCTGATCATGGATACAAATCTGGAAGTGGGAGAGATGACATGGGCTCATGTTGGCAATGAACCAGGAAATGATTCCAGAGAAGTTATATGACATTATTCTGGTATAGTTAATTAGTTGGAAAACTGGAACTACAATCTACTCTTCTGAATTCACAGTCAAGAGCTATTTTCAAAGGTATTCATTGCAGATCTAACTCAAGATACAATTCTTCATAGTCAGATGTAACATTTAATTGGTTTAATTGGTTTTAATCCAATTCCCAGATTAGGTGCTTCTAGGCATTCTAAGGCTTTCCATCTCAGATTCTCTTGGGCCCACACAGCTACATGGGGAAGGCAGCTACCTAACACTCCTGGAATGATAACAAAGCTGAGATAACAGTGCCTTCAAGAGAATAGATATTCTACAGAGGAAGGAAAAAATATAAACATATATTTTATAGGCTATGGACTTGAAGTAAAATAGAAGGGCTATCTTCTAGGTCAGCAGTCTGTACTTGTTTGATTAAGATTCACAAACATAGTAAGAAATGATGTTTTATGTTACATACTGGTAAGAGATGCACATATAACTAAAATAAAACTTTCACAAAATAGTATCTTTACTACATAACGTGTTTTGATATTGACCATTCTATTTCATTTTTTAAAAAGTTGACTCTGTCCACCAAATAGACTCCATGACCCACTAACAGGTTACAACTACAGTTTGAAACACTACTCCAGATGAGTAGTCTTCAATGGAAGCACTGTGTAAATACTTTAGGGTGAGGCAAGGAAAAAAAAAAGCTTAAAACTCTATTTTTAAATTTTATCCTCTGAAAAATATTTATTTTTTGAGCATTTTATAATATATTTACATGTGAAACATCAGTACAATTCATTAGTACAATTATTAAGGGTATGCCATCAAAATGTTTAAGACATAGAATTCTTCAATCACTTGGGTGTTCAGTAAAATGCAGATTTTCTGTTCAGTAAAATCTGCATTTTACTGAACAGATCAGCTCAATCAAAACCTTTGGGTGGGGAATCTTTTTATGCAACAGGAATGTGAGGCTCACCCTTCTAGAACAAACTCAATTAAACTTTAAAAAATTATAATCTGTAATCTGGGGAAGTATTTCAGAGGTCTTTGGGACTAGCCTTGAGATCAAAGGTTTTTAAAAAAGTTTTCCTTCTTTGCTTCTATCCCCTCACTTAATCATACCCAATTCTCAACAAAAAATGTTTCATTTTCCTGTCTCTTCTTACTCCCAAATCATTGTTGCTTCAGAAAACATTTGATTATTATGGCTATATAGTGCTGGAAGAGAGAATTTAGATAATTTCCTGAGAAAAATAATTTTATGAAAAAACCCACACCTCCTTGATGACTTCAATGATTACAGATGACAGGATGCTGTTCACTGTCAAATTTTCCAAGTCACTAATTCAGGATGTACTAAATATTCTAAAGATAGGTAATTTATTTAATTAGCAACTTACTAAAAAGAAATGAGACAGCGTACATTAAATATGTGAAATCTTAATGTGATTGTCATATCAAAACACACAAATGATTCAAGATCATAGATATATATGGAATGTGTATACATATATATATATATTGTGCTTATATATCCATATTTATTGTATATGTGTATCTATTTCCACAGTACATACACAGTTTTCAAACTGTACTGAAACACCAACAGTAAGTATGGCTCTATGGTGCTTAACTTTAACGTGACACTAGTATTAACAACAGGTTTTCCAGCAAATTGCAAGAATGGCAAGCATCCATTTTCTATTCAGGATTCTAATATCCCCGAAATGCTGAGACTTAAAAAATTTGAAGGCCAAAAAATTAGCCCAGAGAGATTACTTCAGAACTCAAACTATACTATGAAAAGGTTGACCTTTGCCATTGAAAATAAAGCTACTGACTCAACAGGACAGGTGTATGTTCTACAGCAGTAGTCCCCAACCTCCTTGAGAATCTAATGCCTGATAATCTGAGGTGGAGCTGAGGTGGTGATGCTAGCGCTGGCGAGCGGCTGCAAATACAGATGAAGCTTTGCTCACTCACCCACTGCTCATATCTTGCTGTGTGTCCCGGTTCCTATTCCTAAGAGGCCACAGACCGGAACCAGTCTGTGGTCCGGGAGTTGGGGATCCCTGTTCTAAAATAGATGACCTTGATCTACATCTTTCTAGGGCCCTTTATGATTAATAACTCCACTTATCCATGGGGATAAGATAACGGAATTAGTTAATTAACACATTAGGTAAGAAAACTGTTCTTGTTCTAAGTATTTTGCTCTAGGGAAGTAGTCAGAGATAAAACCACTACCACCACCAACACCAACACCACCACCACCAGATTTTTAAAAAATCCAAATTAAACAAAAACACAACAGAAGGGAGAAAAAGTATTGAATATAAAATGTGTTGAGTACACCTATATTTTCTCTACTTTACTCTATCTTCTGCAATAGAATAAATCTTTCATGTAAATACTATCATCCACTTATCATGTAGAAGAAAAATTAAGACTCAAAGATAAGGATAATTTTCCTAAGGTCATAGAGCTTTCAGTAAGATTCAAACCCTTGCCCAAGTTTTTGATATCTTCATTAGATCAAGCTGCTCCCACCACGAAAGGTACACATATCTAGCTGCTGAACAAGAAACATAATAAAAATTATTTTTCTATATATGGGCATCATAAATAAGTTTCAAGATTATATAAGGTAAATAAAAGGCATTGCACTATGCAGGGTAGTAGAGGTTATATATTTTAAAGCTTAAAAACCCCATAAAATTAAAAAACCATGTCACTTGATTTTTGCAGGTAGTTAAGGAAAATCAAGTAACTTCTACTATAATAATATATCATTAGAAAATTCCTTAATGATAAGTGATAAGTGAGAGCTTTAATAAATAGACATACTTACAAATCTTTCACTTGCATTGCCTGTGGAAAGTTATCCTTCGTCAATAGTAATTTAAAAAGAGTTCTGTACGTTTCACTGTTAAACACAACATTTTGCTCTTTTGCTTTCAGGAAAGTATCATATGCATCTATGGAGATGAAAGCAAAACAAAAACAAAAACAAAAAAAACAAGACATCATTCTGAAATGGCAAAGAAGAGGGAAAAAATTCTAAAACAAAACCCTAAACTCACATATTTGTTTCTTTTAAAACTTACCCACTATACCACTCTGTAGAGACACACACACTGACTGAGCAAGCAGATGTCACTCTTCTAATCTTTAAAATACAAAGCGATATATTTGGAAACTATTATTTAATCCAAATGAATGGGACCTAAAAGGGTTTCCTTCAAAAATTATTTTTATATTAGCTTTCTAAACTCAGTAAATTATTTTCCTGTAAATAAAAATGAGAAATATCTTTTCTGAATTTGTCAAAAAATTACCTAGTTTCAAAAAAATTGCAAAATGTGTATTAAAGTCCAAATAAACCAGAGGTATAATTTAGACTGTGGGGTGCAAAAGATTCATTTTAAAGCAATCTTTAATCTATAAGTGGGTGGTTACAATGGTTAACATTTCCACACAATAGCATTAAAGTGAATGTAGCCTATAATTCGAAAATTAGGAGATCAAATTATTTGGCTACGACAGGACTTATACAAAAACATACAATTTTCAAATATACAGATATCTAACAAGTAAACTAAGCAACATTTGTTTGACTGATTAACAGTTTTATTTCACTTGTTCACAATAACTGTCAGTGAATGAAAAGATGTTACCAAAAGAGAAGTAACTACACTTTTCAGTCACTTACTTTTCTGAAATAAATTGCCTGGCTATAAACATCCAACTGAAACTACAATCCACTCTCTGGTATGTATAAACAAATCACAGTAAAGATAGGGCATAATTGAACTGTGACTATGACCTTCTGTGGATATAAAGCTAAGGAAATATAGAACACACAACTAGGAATGAACATGCTATTAATGCTCAGAAGAAAATCTGAGAGGTTCCTGAAAAAGCAGAAACTATTCTTATATTTACAAGTTAGAGAAGTTTGCATTAGCTCTTCAATTAACTGAAGTGACATCAAAAACTTAGTTATCTTTTTGGACTAAATTCACAGAAAGCAAGAGAGAAAAAGTGTGACATTAATATTTGTATCTTAACTAAAAACAACAGAATCTATCATTCAGTACATGAGCTAAGAAGTTATGATGTAATGAAACTGTCTTCTCAACAAACATATATAATAGTTTAGTTTGCTGAATGAAAATAAATAAGTACAATTTGAATATTTAAATCAAATAATCTAGAAAATCTTAATAGTTGTTTTCTAAAAATTGTAGTCTTCACACAAAATTGAAATTGTTATGGCTATGTTTCTTTTTCCTAGAAGCTTTAAGAAAAAAACATCATTGTAATGCACTAAACTCATTCACCACAGGTTTGAGTCTGGTGTGAAAGTCATACTATCCCTGTAAGTATATTAAACTACCAGAAATTTGATAAAGTGTTAATGTAAGCATTCACTATCCACGGTGTTCATATTCTGTTAAGAATTCAAATCCTGAGATATACACAAAAGTAATTAAAAGCTCTGAAAAATTAACAGGATGAAACCAATTAGATAAATTTAAATTCTTATTACAATATTAAAATTAGAATAGGGATATACCTTATACATTATAAATATACATTATATTTAATTAAATGTTTTACTTAAAACAGCCATTTTAAAAAAAGCATTATGTGAAAGAGTTTTAGACTCTTTAAACAGAAACTATACACTAATCATTTCAGTCAAATCAAAACTCCACTAGAATATTTAAATAGTATTGATAATGATAATTAAGTTTACATTTAGGTTTAACAGATACATGGTGAGACTCAAGGATGTACAGACTGAGTATACAGCAATAGGTAATGACCCAATGAAAAAGTTACTCCGCACGACTGAGAAAGCATTAGAGCTTATCTTATTCTTATTTCATATACTTTATCTCAATGTCACATAATTTCTAGTTAAGTCAAGAAATTAAGAGGTTCAATAAATTTCTAAATTGATTCCTTTCTACTGAACAGAGCTAAAAACTGTCAGTACAAAAATGAATAAAAATCTGTTGCATAATGGTTAAATTATCATAAAACATACTTGAAAATCCACATAAAAACTGAAGGACTTAAAGGTAATGGTACTGTTCTATGGAGAAAAATTAACAAGAATAAAGAAAACAATAGTAATGTATGATTTTGAGAGAGTACAACAAAGTGAAAATATCTAGAATACAATTGCCAAGCTTATATTCTAGGGTTCAAGATGGTCAGAAACCTTTGAAAGTTGTCATAACTGAAGTAGGCATACCTTCAGGAAAGTTTACCACTAAAGAAAGGAAAGAAAAGCAAGGAACAGGGTTCGTGTTCTGCCTCCAACCCTGAGATACAGTAATCCCCCCAATTTGAGGTTTTGCTTCCTGCAGTCCAAAAATATTAAATGAAAAATTCCAGAAATAAACAATTAATAAATTTGAAACTGCAACTGTTGTGAATAGTGTGATGAAATCTCACACTGTCCTGCTCAGGATGTGAATCGTCCTTTTGTCCAGCGTATCTATGCTGTATATACTACCTACTTATTAGGCACCTAGTAGCCATTTCCGTTATCAGATTAACGTCTGTCACAGTATTACAGTGCTTATGCTCAAATAGCCCTTATTTTACTTAATGATGTCAAATTCACATAACTTTTATTACAGCATATTATTATGATTGTTCTATTTTATTATTAGTTATAGTTGTTAATCTCTTATTGTGCCTAATTTATAAATTAAACTTTATCACAGGTATGGATATATTGGAAAAAACATAGTATACATGTTCTGTCTGCGGTTTCAGGCATCCAGTGGGTGTCTTGGAACGTATCCACCACAGATAAATGAGGGACTACTATATTACTTGATCACTTCGACACACACTAATATGGTGGTTAATGCCCTAATCACTTTTTGCTTCGAATAAAAGCAAAATATATATTTGTCCCTCCCAAAAAATTCATGGTAATGCTATTTTCAAAGTATAATTTTTGATAAACTGTATACCTATTTTAGTATTTTAAAAAATTTCAAATGTACAGAAAATATAAAGAATAGTATAATAAACCCCTCCACAGATCCATAACCTATATCTAATAATTACTTTTAATATTTTGCCATTTACTTTATCTTGGTTCTTTATGATTTAAGTATTTTAAAATAAATTACAGAAATATAGAGATTTTTTTCATCCCTCAATACTTCATTATAGATCCCTAAATTCAAAGACATTTTTCCATAAATTATAATATCATTAAAGTATTGAATACAAATGAGGGTAATTTCTTAATTACCCACTTTTCAGTCAATATTAAATTTTCCCAATTGCCCCCAAATGTCTGTTAATTTAAAAAATAAAATAAATAATATATACAATTTAAGTTCCATCTTTATCCTAGAGCACTTCTAATTTGTTTGGCTATTAGAAGACCCCAGTGTACATACTGACCTCTGCTTTTCTTCCATTGGCAGGCATTCAATAGATCTTTATGAATATTAGTTTCTACACGTGAGGGTACTGAAGAATTCAGGGAATGTTTTTCTTCCTCAATCCACAACTTGAAAACAAAATTATTCAGTTAAACAAAAACTGGTAAAATACAGTGATCATTTCAGTATAAAACTGGGCTAATCTATGACCTAAAGTTATACTGGCAACAAAATCTGCTATGCTTACAGATAAAAACAAATTACCTCAGGTACATCAAATGGAACCTCCTGATTATTGTTTCTAAGGATTTCTGCTAATAATCTTAATGTCTTTCCACGAGGAATAATATTTTCTTCTTGCATTTTATTCCAGACAGCATCAGCTCTTTGCCAGTCGCCATTTACTTCTGTAAAATTTGATTAAACAGAAATTAATGAAATTACTAACTAGAACTTATGAAAATATTTAGAACTTTTTCTTATTTAATGTTGGAAAAACAATTATTCCAAATATTGCCTCCAAGGAAATGAACAGAGTAACTGTGAACCAAAGGTAAAATGACTTTCTGTGTGTTTTGAATTTTAGACCAATTAAAATTAAAAAGTGAAAGAAAAACAAAAGACCTTGCACTGTTAAACACTTTGAAAATTATGCTGCCAAAAATTTGTCATTTTAAAGTAACTGAGAAACTGCCTGCTGCTGAAATCAGACTAAATATTATAGGATTAGAGGAAGTTTATTGGAGAAAAGCAGACTGTTTCATATTGAAAAACTGAGTCCCTTCTATGTGGTAATCTAGTCTTCACAAATAGCAAAAACTCAATATAATCAATATAAAACAATACTGCTTTAAATGTGTTCTTTTTAAATATTTTATAAATATCTTGATTGCGCAAACTCAGCTCTACAAAGGTTTGGGCACAAATGTTCCATAAAACACAAGTAAATTTTTTCTTAAAAATATCCAAATACTAAATAAAGCAAATAGAATTTTCCTAGCCTCCTCGACCCCTCACCCCAAAATTGGGAAGCTAAGTTTTTGATAACTAATGACTCCTAGAAGTAAAAAACACATTCACACTCCATTAGAAACTTGCAATAAAGAAAAAGGTAAATAATGAGTAGGAAGATTTCCCTAAGCCATATATAGATTGCACCCCAAACTTGCACATAGAATATATTAAAAAGTGGCCTAAATGGTAGAAATTAAAGTTCAGAGTGATTTTATACATAGTTTGATAACAAAATCAATCTAATTAATATGAAACCTTTACATTTACAATCAGTTTTCAAAACAAGACTCTCATAAGCTAATTAATGCTTTTCTTTCATTAAAATGTTCTCGTGTAATATAAAATTCAATTTATAAATATAATTTTTTGAGTGTATGAATATACAAAACTAATTTGATTAAATAAAACCCAAGCCTCAGAACTTTTAATTCTGAAGAAGAGGAAGGTGGACCACATCTGTTCCCTGCCAAAGGGTACCATGGGCTGTGGGAGACACAGAGTAGTTTCCAAGAGCTGGGAACAGCACTGCTAAGGTGCTTTTTACAGAGATGAATTTTTAAGCTAACATAACTATTCCAAAAACTGAAGAGAAGGTAGGTAGACAATGAAAAACACTGTGCCTTTGGACTGAAAGATTCTTCAGGCTGGGAAGACAGTTTTTTTTTTTCTTTTAAAAATGTCACAAAGTATATAAAAAGCTTCTACCTAGGAAGGACAAGATATTACAGAGATGCATCTAATTCAAATGGACTATCAATTTATAACAAAAAATATTTCAGAATGCAGGTGAGAATTACTGTATATAGCATTAAACAACTCAGTTATTTGTATACACATAAGATTTTTTTAAGAAAAAAAATTCTTAAAAATGTACCTGAATAATAAAATACGTAATAAAACTTTGAGGCAATGAAACTAATTGGTGTGCCAAAATCTGCAGCTGTGTGTAAAATCTCACAGATGTGCAGAAAAGCCATGCCTTTCTTTCATAATATCCCTCTGGGGCTTAAAGTTCCTTCCATCAAGAAAATAACAATTGTTATTAGAAAAATAAAATAACCACAAACCTGGGCTATGACCAGGGAATGGACACTCTGCCTCTATAACACCACCACTTTCCTGAAACTCATTGTTCCCTCTGTAAATGAGAGGACTATTCCCTCTGAGAGCTCTAAAACCAAAGATTTTTGACACTGTTAGTGAATTTTACAAGAATAGACACAATTGTGGCACTACATTTTAAGGCTACATGACCACTGTATAACAACAGCTGGCAATTTATACATGGTCTCTATGGCATTAAATTAAGATAAAGATTTCTAGTTCAGGGTTTTAATTATAAAGCTGGTAAATTTTTACATATTACAATTTCCAAATTCCTCATTTGTCAATCACCTGATTAAAGTCCTGAAATATTATTCCCCTCTAAAATAAGGACTCCAGGTGGGACAGGAACTATGCCACATAAGCCTGCACTGTTTTGTTTTGTCTGAAAGTAAGGAACTATCAAAGACTAAAGGGAAGTGACAAATGACCTTGAAACCAATGTTAAGGGTTCCCACTGGTCAAAGATGGGATAATCTGAACATTAAAAAGAATAATGCTACAACAAATTCAAATACAAACATATAAAAAGAATTCATGAACTCATAAATCAGTGATCAACTTTGGAGGTTCCAAGGACACCAGTACTTAAAATAGGCAATCAAAGGGAAAAAAGCAAGCATTTACCTTCTCCTAAGAGTTTATTTCACAGCAAATAAAAAAGGAAGCCACAGAACACAACATACAGTATGAAACATGTAGAGTATATAACAACTAAAATAATAGGTGTATATGTAAAAAAATATATGGATACGAATGGAGAGAGAATTGGAAGCATGGCCAGTTGAAAAGTTAACACTGAGGGGTGAACACAATGAGATTTTCACATGTTGCTCTGTATACCATTACATTACTGGAATCTTTAGTAATTTAGAATATATTCATATCTTATTTGTGTAATAATTAAGGGAAAAAAGACACATAGTGTGAAAAAAAGGTCAATGGCATAAGCACCTGAAGAAAACAGCACATAAATAACTTCTGAGGTAGAATACATGCTACAGTTATAAATGTAGGGTTTTTAAGAACAGATTTGAATTAATTTTTATTACAAAATTACACATGTTAAACCAGCTTTATTTTGGGATAGAATACTTTATGTATACGAAGAATAAAGTATCTTTACTTTGTATATGTAAAGAAGAAATTAAAGTGTTTAGAATAAAAAATAGTTTGGTAAGGTTAAAATATTGCCAATTAGAAATAACAGTATATTCCTTATGTAGGTGAGGGAGTTGTTTTATTCATATAATGTTTGTCATAGCTAATTTGGCAAGACTATTACAATGAAACATCAAATGTATTAGAAAGGATAGAACTAAAGTTTGAATTATGACACATTCCTGTAACCAATCACCTATGAACATCATACTATACGAAGTATATAGAAAGTAAAAACTTTACTAAAACTTTAGTACAGCAAATATTTAAAGGTATGAAAATAGATGTACTTTCTATTTCTTAATCTACATTAGAGTTACATGAATGTTGGCTGTTAACCATTGAGCAATGGGTTTTTTTTTGGGTGCATGTTTCTGTAGTATGCGTAATTCAAGACAAAATTAAGTATCTGTGTATGACATTGCTTTATTTACTTATTTTTATTATAATTATTGGGGTGTCACTAATAAAATCAAGTAAGTTTTAAGCATACAATTCAACATGTCATATGCATATTGCATTGTGTGTTCACCACCCAGTTAGATTTCCTTCTATCACCAAATATTTGAGCCCTTTTACCCCTATCTACCTCTCTCTCCCCCAAGAGAGAGTCTGTTTTAAAATACACAAAGCAAAAATGCTCAATATTACCCCAAAATAATTACCTCCTTTCAAGGACTAAAATTACATCATTTGAAGAATAAACTCATGAAAAATTCCAAACAAATTATTTTCAGGTAGGTAAACCAAATTATTTTCTCAGAAATCCAGAATCTAAAATCTGGAATTTTCAAGTATAATAGGGCCACCATATGTTCCATTTCAAATAAACCTAGTCTGCAGTGCTTTACATATTACTTCACATATTAAAGTAGTGGTACAAGTTAGAAGGCAAAAGGGAAAAGGGGGGCCACAGAGGAGCTAACTTGCTTTTTCTTCAGAAAGAGAAGAATTAGGATTATCACAACCATATTATTTATAGCACTACAGAAAGTGGGAAGTATATAAATTGGGTTAAAAAGTATACTTCTGGTCCTTGAGCACTTGAGCTTTTGAGCTACACTTCTCTCACTTAGGCCTGCTTCCGTGTCTGAAAGTGTACTATCACTTCTAATAAAGCTATTCTTTTCTGATGTTTAAAAAAAAAAGGGGGGGTATACTTCCCTATAATCATTTTTCTGGCTTCCAGCCTCACAAGAGGCCACCCCCTCAAGCTACAGAGCTCCTCAGACTATTGGCTCAAATACAAAGTAAGAAATTTCAGAGAGGTGTTCAACAGAACAGATAGAAGGGATCAAGGAGAAGAAAATGGTAATAAATCTCAGAGATGGCTTACCTTCAAGGGAACTTTTAAGATGAATTTAAAAAATAAAACCAGCAAAAAGATCAACTGCATAGAAAAACGAAGTTTGTGAGGCTGACCACTTCTCACCCTTCCCATGACACCCACTGTACCATGTATATTCTTACAGCTGTTATTTCACCCTGAATTATCAGTCTTGGTTACAGGCTAACTCTTTCTGCAGAGCAACACCCTGTATCTCTGCAGTGCTCACCTCAATGACTAGACTAGCACAGTAAAGGCTTTGGCTTATAAAGTCTTTTATGGGGACAACTTTAAATGCTAAGACTCATTTGGATAAATTCAGTATTTTTTCAGTATTTTTGAAGTAGGCCTAAAATTAGAATTTAAGTATGAAATAGTTCTTCAAAAGAAAGACAATGTAGAGGAAAGAGAGAATTCGCACTTGAATACAGGCTATGATCCACAAATTAAAGACTAAATACTCAAAACATAATTTTTTAAATTCTATACAATCGATAACATCAGTATTATGTGCCAGAATTTTATCATCATTCAAGCCAAAATTTTAAGATTGCCAATACACAGTGAAATAACCATAAGAATGTATGTGAAGTATGTACTTCAGTGCAATCAATGATTGAAATGTAAATTTTACAAGTCTTATTTTACTTACACCAACAAGATGTAAGATAAAGCTACCAATGATAATAAATACAAGTTTAAAAATAAATGACTCAACTTATTTGCTGTTGTTTGTTTGATGAAGAAAAATTTCCCATGAGAAAAGAAAAAAAATAAACCTAGATCAACTATCTATGAAGCAAAAAAAAAAGTTGTTCCTTTCTACCCAAATCCCCTAAAAGAAACTGCAAAGTTCCCAGATGTGTAAACTGAGATATTAGAGCACCATTGATAATATCAATCACTTTTAAACCTTAATACAAATACAAATTCACCCTAAGAAACGTACAAAGATGACTAATGCAGTGTTATTTTATAATATAAAAAACTGAAATTTATTGACATGTCTAGCAATAGACTAAGTTCTAGTATATCTGCTCAACATAGTATTTGTAGGTGATAAATGTAGAAAAATGTTTATAATACAGAACTATACTGTAATATGATCACATTTAAAAAAATTGCTTAGCAGTGAGTTTGTATATCAATATGCATTTTTCTGGAAAAACATCTATACTCATGAACATGTTGATGGTTACCTATTTACAGCAGTGACTGATACATCTACCAGAGGGTTTAAATAAAAAGAAAAAAAAGAAGAGTCTATCGTGGCTCTGATGAAGATTTTTCAAACTTCTCATTATTACAGTAAGAATGCGAGAAATTATAAAGATTGTATAGTGTCTATAACATTTTGTGATGAAGTTTAATCTGGCCTCTACTTGAGCCTCTGCTGAAGAATCCCACATTTGACAATCCCTGGAGCTTCCTCAAAGACTGAAATTTCTTTCCTGCCACCGCCGTCAACAGAGTAAATGAACGTCACAAAATGAAAACATTGGAACAATCACATTACTTACTATACAGTTTTAGCAGATTGTAGTACAGCTGGTCTCTATCACATTCAAAGAGCTTCTGTGTCAGCTCCACTAACTTTTCTAGAGTTTCAACCTTAAAAATAAGATTTACAGATGGATCTAGATTATGTAAAGGATACAGTACAGTTCACAAATCTTAATTGCATAATCCTTCAAATTAGCTTTATCCAAAGAGTAAATTACCTTTACTTCAAAAGGGCTGAGCATAATATGAATGTACTTAATGCCACTAAACTGTACACTTATAAATGGTTAAAATGATACATTTTGTTATATATATTTTGTATTTTATATAAAATTTTAACTTAAAAACATTTTTAACGTGAAGAGTTCAAAGACTATACTGGAGTTCAAGAACACAACACGTACAATTATCTAGTCAAGGGAACTTTTACAGGGTGCCTTTTGGAGAATTCTAAGCTATTTGGGGTGGAGGACTCAGCAAGTATATCCTTTATTTATTAATAACAACACTCCTCCACCCAGACATTATACTACTCTTCTCCTGTGGCTTTTGCTTGGCAGGATATGAACAGATATCTGGACTGAAGGAGAGGTAAAGCAGAAATTCCACTGGGCTCCCATCAAGCAACTCCTCTGGTCACTAAGGACTGAAGAAGACGTAAATTGCCAAGGAGATAAGGGCAGCCTGCTCAAACCAATAACTAGGATAAATAAAGCGAGCTAAAATCATCAGAGCTCAACTTAAAATTTTTAGGAACTACTGCACCTCAAGAACTAGAATTAAGCTATAACTTATTTGGAAAACAACCAAAGTAACATTGTTTCCATTAATAATGCTGTCTCTTAAAATCCCCAAATACTCATAGGACATGCAGGACACTTGCTTTCTATTCACGGTTTTAGGTGCTTAAGACCAGAAATTAAACACAAACCTGATTACTTGAAATACATCTATCACAAAACCACTGAAGTCTTGCAGGTCGAGCTCTAATGCCTGGAGTCTGTAAAATAAAATAATCACACGGCACACAGGTAAGGCTTTAGCTAAATGTTAATTTTCCCTTAAAAGACAATTAGTTTTTCTTCTAATGCATTTGCTGCCTCCATCCCAAACAAATACACTAAAAAAACCTATAACTTAAACCCAGTCATGAAAGATTAGAACAGAGCATAAAATGCAATCTATACTTAACCCGTGTCTAGAAAATTCCAGATATTTTAAAATACTTTGAGATGAACTTTCATTTCATAAATCTTAATCATTAAAATGATCAAGCTTTCTTTAGTTGAAAAAGAAACCTTGAAATGATAAACTAAATCAACTCAAAAATATGTCAAATTAAACGCACATACACTTAAGAGATCCCAACAGATTTGGGGAGCAAAAATTATTAATGTTATATAGACTTATACAAAAATAAATCAATAGCTTTTTTTTTTAGAAGAAGAAACATGCTTTCTAAAATTTAGTGATAAAAGTCTTCTGACTACCATAAATGCTTGCCTAGTATCTGCAACTAAATGTGTAAAGAGGTAAGTACTTAAATCAAGCTAAATACTTAAAATTAGTCTTAGTTTATTTCAATAATTGAGATGTTATATCCTCAACTAAAAATTACTAAGGTTTGATCACTAATTCCGGCTTCAAAGCAATTATTTTATAATTTTGAATACTAGAATAGAAGACAAACCATTTAACATACAATTCCAAGGATTTGTTACTGTAAGTATACTATTTTCATCATCTTTATGAGGGCTTCACCAATAAATATATTTCAATCATAAGGAAACTACATACTCATTAGCCCTGGCTGCTCCAGGCTAGGAGGTACTTTTACTCCACTCAGCTTTGTTGACTAAATCAGGTACTCCTCAAATCTAATCTCTTATTTAGAAGTCATTACTTTTTATTTCTTAAAATAATATTGTACAACGTTAAATTAGGAACTGAAGCAGAAACTAACATCTTGGAGCTCTGGTAGAATGACAGAAAAACTGGTACAGTAGAAGTTGTATAAGTATTCTCATTCTAATTCTGCAAGTATCCACATTTTGGGATATAAAAAATAAATTTTGAATAAATTAATTTTTGAAATGTATTCTAAAAATTATGAATATTTACATTTCACACAATTTGTACTCAAGGATTTTCTCATATTATGTTTTGTTTCACATATATTACACTGAAAATAAAACCCACATTGACTGTATACAAAAAACCCTTGAAAAAATACTAGATAATCCTCTTTAGAACATGGCAAAATGCAAGAGCTACATTCACTTACAACTTTCAATATTATTGCTGATCCAAAAGCCAATGATCTAAATAGGACAACTTTTATGCAAACTCTTCCCTTTTGTGGCTGATTAATCTGTCACTGGCAGTACAGCTGACTTATATGGCAGATATTCCTATGTTTCATTTTGAAATTGAGAACTGTTTTTGCATATAAATCTCAATCATGAAAAGAACATCTAGGTCAGATTAAGGAAATCTCCAAGGCTTCTGTCTACATTTCCAGCTTATCTCTTAACATCTTATTGAATTTTAAACACTGCAAGTTGAAAGCAAAAATAGAAAATGTAATGAAAACACGAAGAAAAACAGAATTCTAACTGGGAAGTTGAATGTAACTTATCAAAAACCAGTTAATGTTTAATTAAAACAATGGACTCACCTCTAGTTTTTTGTTTTTGCTATATACAATCTACTTAATGAACAGTGAGCATAAAATACTTATTGTAATTTAAAAAAACCTGGCATATTGGTGTCCACCTGTGTTACTGTGCTTCAAAACACTTTTTGAGGTTCCAATTTTACTACCAGGTTCACTTGCATAAGAACAAAAATTAATCCAAAATCAAAAATAATTTTCGTTACTTAAATTTTATTACATTACTCTGATATAAATATGCTACTGTTATAATAGGCTTTTAAGTATACTAGTAAAAATAGATATCAAATAATTATTATCTTTAAAGTGAAAAAGAAATTATTCTTTTACTTCAAGCTCTACCTCAAGAAAAACAATCTTAAATTTGACTCAAATAGCAATTTTTAACCATTTTAATTTTTTTTGCCATTGCTGCTAGAAACCAAAAATAGAAAACAAACAACTACCCCAAGCTTCACATCTTCTAGCCAAAGAAGAATGAGGAAAATCAAGTGCATAAGGGGACAGGACAAACAAAAAACAGGAACCCAATTATTTATCCCCACAGCTGGAATAGCAAGGGAAGGAAAAAGGTATCATGGAACTTATTAAACCTTCAGTAGTTGTCCTTTTCTCCAAAATCTTTAGAGAAGACTTAAAGATCATGTCTAGTAAGGATAAAAATATGGATGATCAAGTCAAACTAACAGCCTACTTGAAACTAAACATGATTTACTTCATCAGTTATTACAGGAGATACTATGTAAACTAACTCATGGGAGAGGGGTTATGAACTGGCATGAGAACTGATGTTTTTTGAAATTTGAAAGGCCAGAGGGGGAAAAGAAAACCTAGCTCTAAAATGCCTTCTGTATATATAAGATCCATTTAGGCTTATTAAGGAAGGCAAATTAGGACAAAACCCTGAATCTCATCTAGTCAAGAACAAGGAGAGTAACAAAGAATGGGACATGGTTGTAATCCAAACTTTTGGTCTTAAACATAAAGCAATAAAAAGAAAGTTTTCGCCTCCTAAGAAGACAGCAAATTTATTCTGGCTGCAGTGTGATGGAAGGGTAATAGGAGATAAGAAGAAACAAAAGATTCAAGAAAGAGTGCTTTTAGAGAAAAGGTAAATTGTTTTGGTGGTTCAGATATTAGAATCAAGAGATTATGGAAGTCTACTGAGATACATAAATGTATCAAATCAACACCTTGTATACCTTAAACTTACACAATGTTATATCTTTTCTCTTTTTTTATAAATTAGATCATGGAGGTAGAAATATATAGGGGAACCAACAGAAAATGTGAAATCAGGACCCAATTTCAAATTACATGACCATGCTAACTAAACAAACTAAACACATGCAATGAAGTGTCCTCGTTACTTCTCAGTTTGTTTTTTTCTTTTTGGTGAAGCTCATGTGAAGATGTTTATGAAAATCATTTTAGAAGTATAAAGTGTTACCAATATTACTAGTTATATTGTTTAGTTTAAAATCTAGGGTTGAAACTCAAGGTACCTTAAGAAGTTAGAATAAGAAATGCTAAGAAAGTTTAAAGCAGACTCTTACTCATCTCTATGTTTATATTATGAGAACTTACAGTACACAAAATGAATTATCCAAACTGTGTTAATTTACTTAAATGACCTGTAACAATTCCTTCCTGGAACGTGACTGAGCTACCTTAAAAGATACTTGACTAAAAGAATGAAGATTTTCCTTTTTTCTTTTTTACAAAAAAAATACCATCTTATTTTTATCATAATTCATAGCAAAAGGAGTGTGGGACAAGAACTCAGGTGGCCTGGGTTTTAGAGTCCAATGCTCTGCTACGAAGAACCAAGAAAACCTATAAAGACAACAAAATGTCTGTCTTTATGTATCAAGGTTCCCAAAAACAGTAATGACATCTGACCCACTTCTGAGAAATGATCTTAAATAAACATCTGAAAACCAAATATGCCTTTTAGGTAAAGATGTGAATATGATGATTACTAATAGTGAAAATCTTTTATTAAAGAAAAAATGTATAAATAAAGTTTAGTTCACTTATACAATGGAATGATGTGGCCATTAAAAATAATGCTTAGAAGAGTTCTTAATTATGTGCAGAGAAATTCAGAGAGTGAGTAGGGTGATGAAAATGATAAATAAGTTATATGATTCAATTTATTTCTATTTCATACAAAAGAAATATGTATTGAATAAAGGATAGAAAAACCACAAGGATGACAAAGATGACTAGATAGAGTAACGGAATCAATACTAAGTTTTTATATTGGCATATTTTAAACAATAACATTTTTAAGTGGTATTGTATCTATGCATGTGGGAAAAAATCATATTAATCATCATCACTGGTAAGACACAGATTAAGTTCACAAAATATATTTACCTGATATTATTATATAAGTTTCTAAATATAATGTGTGAACATTTCCCAATGGCACATTTCATTCCAGAATGTGCCAGAAGAAGAGTGAAAGGAACTAGGGATAGCTGGCAGAGGATGAGACTGCGAAAAAGACAAAAGGGCTGACTTCAACACAAACAAGAAAGTCACATAGAAGGGAATAAAACTAACATTTGTTAAGTGTTTAATAACATATCAGGCACTCTAGATGTGGTCTTAGTGTTATCTGATAAGAGTCTTAAGAGACAGAACAAGGATAAAGGATGAAACCACTTTCCTGCCTCCTAGCCTCTGCACAGGCAGTTCCCTCTACCTGGAATGCTTTATGTAACTGGTTCCCAACTGGTCCTTTTAGTTTTCATCCAAAATATCACTCCTCAGGAAGATCTAGGCTTGAAATAGTTCCTTTTGACATCAACTTCTCGTAACAGCAATTATTACATTTTATTGATTTATCTTTTGAAGGTCTATCTCTATGACTAGATTGTAAGATGTGATCAATAATTACTTGTTGAGGGAAGCGGGGAAGTGGGAAGGGAGAGCGAGAGAGTAAAGGAGGGAAGAAGGAGGGAGGAGAAACTGGTCAAACTGGGAAGTCACTGAAATGTTATAACTATCTTCTTACAGGTTTTCATTCAGGAGGAAGTTTCAGATGATGAATCTGCAAATGCCAGTTCTAAGGGTTCATGATGGGAGCTGCTGTATCAGATCCAAGTTAGAGCTTAGTTTACCTCAAGTCAGAGTTCAGATGATCTCATGCCTTTGCTAAGGTCACTATTCTCCAATTATTAGATATCATTTGAAATGACTACGTGTCTTAAAAATCCCTACAACTATTATCCTAATTCAGATCCTATTAATCTCACTCCCTCAAATCCCCTTTAATCTATCATACATCCTCTACTAGTATAAATTTCTTTTCAACATTGCTTTGAATCCACTGTCTTCCGAATGAACTCCAATCTGCTTATTCTGATATTGAAGGGTCTCTGGGGACAATCTACCCTTATAAAATATTTCTCACAATTCTTATACCATAGGATAAAAGAACTATTTGAAAATTGAAAAGCAAATTTTTTCTGTTTGCATCTATGATCTTATATGTAGAAAATCCTGAAGATTCCACCAAAAAAACACAGAACTAATCAATGAATTCAGTCAAATTACAGGATACAAAATCAACAAACCAAAATCAGTTTCATTTCTATACATGACAACAAAATATCTGAAAGAGAAATAAAACAAACCCAATAGTATCAAAAACAATATAATACTTAGGAATAAATTTAACCAAATATGTAAAAGACCTGTACACTGAAAACTAAAAAACTTTTATAAAAGAAATTGAAGACATAAATAAATGGAAAACATCTCATGTTCATGGATTGGAGGAATTAATATTGTTAAAACATCCATGCTACCCAAAGCCATCTATAGATTCAAAACAATCTCTATCAAAATTCGAAATGGCATTTTTCACAGAAATAAAAAAAAAACCTTAACATATGTATAAAACCACAAAAGGTCCCAAATAACCAAGGCAATCCTGAAGAACAAAGCTGAGGCATCATACTTCCTGATTTCAAACTATACTACAAAGCTACAGTAATCAAAACAGCATGATACTGGCATGAAAACAAACACATATACAATGAAACAGGATCAAGAGGCCAGAAATAAATGCTTGCATATAAGGCCAACTAATATTTGACAAAGGGGCCAAGAATACTCAATGGAGAAAAGATAATTGTTTTTAATAAATGACTGGGAAAACTGGATAACCACATGCAGAAGAATGAAACTGAATCCCTATCTTATACCACTTACAAAAACTAACTTGCAATAAATTAAAGACTTTTAACATAAGACCTGAAACGATAAAACTATTTGAAGAAAACTTAAGGAAAAGCTTCTTGATATTGGTGTTGGCAATGATTTTTTGGATAAGACATCAACAATACAAACAATGAAAGCAAAAATAAATAAGTGGGACTACATGAAACTAAAGAGCTTGTTCTGCACAGCAGAAGAAATAATCTGAAATAAAAAGGCAATCTATGGATTGGGAGAAAATATATGCTAGTCATATATCTGATCAGGGGTTAATATCTAAAATATGTAAAGAATTCATACAACTCAATAGCAAAAAATAAATAAATCAATCAAATTAAAAAATGAGCAAAGGAACTGAATATACATTTTCCCAAAGAAGGCATACAGATGACCAACAGGTACATAAAAAGATTCTCAATATCACTAATCACCTGGGAAATACAAATCAAAACACAATGAGTTATCCCCTCACATCTGTTATAATGGCTATTATAAAAAAGACAAGAGATAGGTGTTATCGAGAATGTGGAAAAAAGGAAACCCTTGTGCACTGTTGGTGGGAATGTAAATTGTTACAACAACAATGGAAAAGAGTATGGAGGTTCCTCAAAAGATTAAAAACAGAACTACCATGTGACACAGCAGTTCTACTGGCTATATATCCAAAATAAATGAAATCATGATCTCAAAGTGATAGCTGTACTCCCAAATTCACAAAAGCCAAGACATGGAAACAACCTGTCTATGGATGAATGGATAAAGATGTGGTAATATATTATTCAGCCATGAGAAAGAAATCCTGACATTTGTCACTTGCTAAGTGAAGCAAGGTAGACAAAAGACAAATACTGTATGGTATCATCTATATGTGGAATCTTAAAAAGCTGAACTCCTAAAATCAGAAAGAAGAACGGTGGTTGCCAAGAGCTCAGGGATAGGGGTGGAAGAAACGGGAAGTTTGTTGGTCAAGGATACAAACTTCATGTTATAAGATGAATAGGTTCTGGGGATCCAAGGTAAAGCATGGTGGTTATAGTTAACAATGCTGTATTATTTACTTGCAAGTTTCTAAGAGCACAGATCTTAAATGTTCTCACTGCAAAAAAGAAATGGTAATTATGAGGTGATAGAGGTATTAAATAAAACTACTGTGGTAAGCATTTTGCAATATATAAACATATCAAATCAATACCTCATAAACTTATACAATGTTATATGTCAATTACATCTCAATAAAACTGGGAGAAAAACTGTTTTGTGATTTCCTCTTTATGCTTCTTTGCTCTACCACTAATACTTCTAATACACTTCCCATCAAACTCTCGAAGGTTAAAGTACTACCACATCTCTCAGTCTCCACCTCATGCCGCATTTCTCCAAAAGTCTTGCCTAATTTCCTACAATGGGAGTAAGTTCTACTCTTGAACTCTTAGAATTATTTATGCTTTTCTTATAGCAGTCAACACTTCTCAGTCTTATATAGCAATTATCTTCATGTAGTAATCTCATGTTCAAGGAGCTTCACATTAGCTTCTTAGTGCTTGATCTTAGTCTAAATCACTTTTATCTCTTACCTTCTTTCTTTTGGGAAAAAATAACACTTTTTTTGAGTATAAGAATATATATGCTCATTATAGAAAACTCAGAAAATAAAGAAAAGTATAAAGCAAAACGCCAGCTACAATTCCACCCTCTTATAATAATCCATGTATAGAAATAAAAGACTGTTAAAATGTATTATATATAATACATAATATATGTATGCCAACTCATTTTAAAAACAATATGTCATATTATACAGTGAATCTTGCCTCCTCTTTCTTCATTTAATGTGAGCATTTTAATGACTGGTTTATCTTATCTCCCCCAGTGCTTCAAATACAAAGAAACTTCATTGTATATTTTGCTCTAGAAATTCAACCCTAGTGAATCTACCCATTGACAAGATACCACTGCATTTTGGAGAATGATAAAAATGTTGCTCAGTGTTTATAATATTCTTTCACATGCTGATATTGTCTTAGTTTATTAATTTTCATTACTTCTTATATTTTCAATAATTCTTAGAAAACTATTAAGAGAACTCCAGGTATTGAATTTGAACAGTGAAAAAAAGCAAGTTCCCAACTTTAATTCAACTCCATGACCATTAAAAAAAAGGCAATTGAAAATGTGCTTCAGTATATTCTCAGATATTACACACCTTGCTGTCCTATTCGAGGGTACTACAGGGATTCTGTAAAGCTACTCTTTATCTTTAAAGCAATTTTGTACATATCCACTCTGAAAATTCCATCATCAGTAAAGAGCCATTCCTAAGTGATTATACTCAAAGATGCTGTACATTGGCAACACTTTAGAAAAATTAAGAGACAGTCTCCTCTTGCTTATTCATGTGACAAGCATGTATCTTAAGCTAAGCACCATAATGTGAATTATGTGGGGGTAAAGAGGACAACAAATCTCAACCTTTAAGGGGCAAAGAGAATTAATATTATTGATTACTACATAATCCAGGAAACATAGAAGTTGCTTTAAAAATACATTATGTGATTGAATCTTAAAAAAAGATACTATATTCCCTTTTATAGATGAGGAGGCATTAGTAACTTGTTCATTATCACACTAGCAAGTAGATGGCAAAAGGAGAACTCACTCTTATACCTTTAGTTCTTCCTATTGTATCTTCCTTATTACATAGAGGCACATGACTACCTACTGTAAAACCTCTCATTGCTATAATCTGAAGATCTTAAAGCAGTTAACACTTTTCATTTCTGCTCTGATTGTTGCCCTGCTAATACTGATAATGTGCACACAGAGCAGAACTTAACAGGCAGGCAGCTCCCCTCACATTTTCAGATATATCATGCACTTATAATGAAAGGATACTGTTTTCTAGAAAATACAAATGGACTACTTGAGCTACAGAAACATTTGTGTGGGAAAGTATGTCTCACTTCCCTTTGACAGGAAGATCAATTGAGTTATAAGACAGACTAAAAGAGAAGAAAGATCTGAATTAATTTTACAGTCCTTCATTTCCATGCTAAACTTTTCTTTGAAAAATATCAGGAGAAAATAATAATTCTGGCCTGTATGCCTACATTTTCAAATTCAGGATAAATAGTCATCAATATATAAATAAGAAGGCCAAACACCACCTTTGTATACCATCCACCCTAGGCACTTTTGGAAAATGACACTGAGTTATGGCAAAGTATGATCTGAGAGAAATTGATTACGGCTATATTTACAAATTTATTTTGATCGCATTAAATATTTTCTGTTAAGGTGATGGGGCCATCTTCTGTGGAATGTCTTGCTTAAAGGACACAGAATTGTTTAATAGTGAAATTAATCACAATGTAAATAGACTTTATAATTGTCCTTTGACTTATCAACCTTAGTAAGCAAAATTTCAATCAAGCCTAGATAAAATATATTAATCCTAAATAGGCCAGGTTTGTTGCCTACCATTTCCCATAAACTGCTTACCATAGCTAAAAAAAAAAAAAGAAAGAAAAAAAAAAGAAAAAGAAAAAAGAAAAAAATGAAAAGAAGAAACTTTAAATTAAACGCCAAATAGTTGCAGACAGCACTTGTTTGGCTGACTAATTTGTAGACAAGCATTACGAATAAATCTGAGCATGGTCTGCAGCAAATTAAATTCCACTGCTTTTAAGAACAAAGAATTCCTTGGCAAAGAGGATTAGCAACTTTACACCCAGGAATGCCAGTTTAATTTAATTGTTCCACAATCCAAGATTTATGCAAATATCATTTTGATACATAACAGTGAATTTAACAAAGTGAGAAAACAAATTCAACATACAACCAGGCTGCCTTTTCTGAACTGTAATTATATACAATAAAGAATCTGGCCGAGTTCCCCCCCACCTGCCCCATTACTGAGATTGAATTATATTAACATGAATCAGAACAAGTCTAATTAAAGGTTAAAATTTTTAAACATATCTTAATTAAGAGCCTAAATAGCTGTACAATTAGAATACTGTAGTTAAAAATCGCACCTCAATGATCTTCTTGGCCTCCTTGTAATTTCCTGTTTGTAGAAAGGCAAAGAAGAGATCATAGAGCATTGTCATTTCACCTTGTTCTTGGCTCACAAAGTCCATTGCTAGAGAGGAAAAAAGAAAGAAGAAAAAATAGAGAGAAACACAATATCTCTTGAAGTTCAGGGAAAATACAAAAAAACTTCAAAACAAATATTTAGAGTAACTTAAAGATTATAGCTTTGCCAACTAGTTTCTTGTCACATTCCTTAACAGCATACATTTATGACATTAAGTACCCAAGATCAGCTTCAAAGAGAACTGGTGAGAATAGGGTTTAAAAATCCTCATAAAGGCAGATAAATAATCCAGCAGCAGAACAAAAAATAGGAGGAGCAACTTTTTAAAATAAAGTTATTAAAATCAAGAACATTTATAATACTACCTAATATAAATCTACCTGATATTTTTCTCTTCAATTTAGAAGTGTTAACAAAATTTCTCTGGATGTACCTGCTTTTCTGTTCAATTTTCTCCTCACAGCAATGCATTATTAATATTAAATAAGCAATGGGGTGGCAAGGGGTGTGGGGGGAGAGCCCCAAGTACATTGAGATATTAGAAGGTGACTAACCTTTCTGGATTAGATCAGTCTCTCCTTTCTCTATCAGTTTACATAAGACATCATGAATTCTTGGTAATATTTTATACTTTTCATAGCAACCAATGGAGGCTTCAAGAGCAGCAGGTAAGTCATCCCTTGGAAACAAAAATATTAACAAGGAATTAAATATATCTAATTAGCTTAGAGAGATGTACAATGACCAGTCAAAATGTACATGGACTGAGCTTTAAGGTAGAAAACCACGAAGCCAAAATTGGGGCGGGGGGAGTAAAAATAAAAAATACTTATATATAAATAAATATTTAGAGTACAAACATCATTAGCAGTTCCCTGTTTTCCTTGCTTCATCTTTTATTATTTTGCTTGCTAAATGGCACTATAAAAAAAAATGGCCAAATAAAGGCATTCTCTGAGATTATTATAAATAAAGCTTGATGTTATAGAATAGGCTGCTCTAAGAATGCATTATTTCTACTATCAAATAATTTTCCCACTACTTATGTACTTATGGTCTTCAGTGATTTCAAATTTGGGGGCTTTTATTAAATGTTCATCAATAGCTCTCAAGGAATTTTCAAAGAATTTCAAGTTTATCATCATATTTTTCATACTGCCACCTCTCCAAGGTAATGAGAAAACAACTTCAGAATATATATATATATATATATATATATATATATATATATATATATATATATTTATTGTTGCTAAAATAGACTAGTTTATAGTCAATGAGTTCTAGGGAACTCTTAAAAAGTTTTCTTCAGAGGTTAAGCTTTTAAAACATTTCCAATCATAAAGTCAAGACTTCTCTTATGTGTAATAAATTAAAATAAAAAGATATTTAATAAGATAAAGATATTTAAATAAAGACATTTCCATTAAGTCACAAGTTTCTCAAGCAAGAGTGTAGAAATATATTCTTTTGGGTCCTTAAAAACTTTTCCTTTAAAAGGAAAAGTGACAGTATGAGAAAGTGACAGTAAGACTTTGGAAAAGCTATAGAGGTTATGTGTCCCTATTTGCCACCCTCCTTTATTTTTAAATAGATGAGGAATTAAGGCATCTAGTGACTGATTAGTATGAGGTAACAGAGGAAGGCACTGCCATCAGGTCCCTGGACTTCCCAATTTCAGTAGAGTATATTTAATTGTACATTATACTCTAATGAAAGCACTGTTGTTTGTTTAACCTAATAAAGTGGTGCAATTGAGAATAAAAAATTAAATACTTTTAAAAGTATGAAATATTTTTTAAAAATAAGCATGGTTAGAGACATGGACTAAAGTACAACTAGTAACAGTGATAATCTATATGGGGAAAACATATTTCTCTCACATACGAAACAGTTTAAAAAAAGGAAGAAAGCCCCTTTTTTTCTGTTGAAGCCCTAACATTTTCGTCCATTATACAAATGTTATGTTGCCTTATATTGAATTACTATTTTTATCTAGATTAAGATTTTAAACTGTACAAAAAATGTAAAATACCATGAGGAAGTGTTAATTTTACTGCAATAATACTGACACAGTGAAAATCGAGACTATCCTGATGGAACTCTACCTTATCCCCTTTATTGAGCCCTGTTTACAGTGCATCTTCTGGCACCCCACAGAGTCATTTGAATTTTTGTCATTTGGGGTGAAGACTAAATTACAGGTTAATTTCAAAACCGCAAGTAGATGTTGCAGGCTAGATTACTGTCATACAAGAGAAATGCTACAGTAGCTACCACATATGATATAAAGCTTTATGTAATCAGTATTTTCCCTTGCTTCAGACACAAGTTCAGTTATTACCTTCCCACAATTCCATTTAATAGAAAACTACTAAAATATTTTTAAGAGAAAAACACATACTGATTTTTTCAAAGCGATATAATTTGCTTTTTCAGATCAATTCTCAAACTAGAATAGTAAGATCTCAATTGTATTTCCTCTACATTAGGTCAAAGCTATCAATAAATGAATAAATAATTGTACTGTCAATCAAAGAGACATGTTAATAGTCTTTGGTCTCCAAATATATGCTTCTGAAGATTATACATACTCAGAACAACAACAGAAAAGACAAGAATAGCAAAATGGAAATAATTCATATACGTTAGAAATTTTAAGTACCTATATTATTGCACTCAGGTTGCCAACAAAAAGAATTATAAATCCAAAATGAAGCATTTAATATATAAAGTGTACTGATGATAGAAATAAACTAATGACTCATCTATTCTTTTTAATCTCTATCTACATTCTGACTTATAGTTGGATCATGTCACTTTAAAACGAGATAAAAATGCCCATTCCTCCTGTAATTTGAAATCACTGGTCTTTCCTAGTAAAGCCTGGAAATGTGAGTGATGTTAATGCAAAACATGAAAAAAGTATCTACAATTCACATTGCTATGAAAAGTTATATACTTATAGGAGTTTTGAATTTCCATCCTATTGATGGAATAGGATGCAGCTCAACTACAGCAATGTGATACAGTTCTAGACGTGATGATGAAAAACAGATTATCACAGTGGCTGAACCCAAGGACCTATGGGTTCCTTCCCAGTTCTAATACTCTAAATGTGAGGTTCCTTAAATTTGACCTTATTAGGTTCATCAACCCAAATGTTTCACAACAGCACAGAAAATCATCACATGTAAATACCACTTTTATCAAGTGGTAAGAAATCAGTAAGAGCAGCAAAATATCACAAGGAAAAAGGTGGGAACTGCTTTATATCCAAAATGTGGGATATAACACTACCTTACCAACCAATGTACTTCTGGTTCTGTGACCTAAAATGATTCTCTGATTTCCTTTGTACACTTTAAAACACTAGGATTGATTTAAAATCCTACTCTAAAATAAGAATAATCCTCTGAAGAAATCTTGTAGATAAAATTAATTCAGGATTCAAAACTTTGATTCCATGCTTATTTCAGTATATATGCATAATTCCTAAAGCTTTATCTACAAATAAGTCACAAATTTTAAGAAGTCCATTTCTGATAAAAATTTAGCTGCTCTTTTCAAACTTCAAATATTACTAAAAGAAAAAAAAACTCTACAACATACTATTATTTCTTTAAAAAGAACCCACTATGATATTTTCAATGACTAGACCCCCCCAAATATTTCAATGAAACACATAATCTTCATGAATAAAACTATATATGCTAATATAAGTAGGCAATCATTTAAAAAATATTTTGACTGATGCAAATTAATGTTTTATCAAAATTCTGTAAGCCTGTGAAATAAAGGTAGAACAGAAGAAAGGAAGATTCTATAATTCTAAGTTTTAAGAACACATAATATACAATAGGCAGAATCCAGTGAGTAATTACAACACTTAAATGTGAGATTTATTTATTAACTTGAATGCACTTACCTGGCCCATATTAAAATTCATTCTCGAAATCTCTCATTCACTTTTTAAGGGAACATGACCATATATAAAACTACTACAAACTTAATTTTGCATTGTTTCATGGAGCAACATCCAAAAACGCAAACTTGAAGCTCACAGGGTAAATCTGATGTTACCTCTTGTTTTAGTCCTTATGAAATTCAAGTATGTGACAATGTCTCTGACAGAAAAACAAACAGTGGACATACATACATAGGAATTATTTACTAATCCTAAAAATATCTACTTAAAGGTACCAGGAAACAAAGCACTCCTAACTCAAATTCCTCACTATATGTAACTGTAAAAACTACAAATATGTTTCATACGATCTTGAATTGTTAGAACAAGAAAAACCAGTGACAGCTATCTATTCACCCATCAGTAGCTTTAAACCTAGTCTCCTTAGAGTAAATAACTTTGCAATGCAGAGAGTATACTTAAACAAAAAAAGCATATATTTGGAATAAAGTGCTTCAACATTATGCATAAAGTGTTAGAGAAGTGCCAATTCACCTAAAGGACTTATTGACTGAAAAGCTCTCAGAATCTGAAATCACTAGAGAAAAGAGGGGTTTTACGGGAGAAAAAAAGTTTAAGAGCGGAAAAAATGTTTCAACATTCTAAAATCAAACTATTCTGTAAATCTTAGGCAGATGTTCAGTATGGAGAAAAATCAATTCAAGAGAAACCATCGTCACAAAAATTATTCTGTTAACAGAACGAGCCCTTGAAAGAGCTAATTTTTTTTTTTTCTGTTCATCAGAATCTTCAAGGAGACTGGTGTTGCAATTACAACTAATCCTCCCCAAAAAATTAACTGTGTTGAAGGCTTTGTAATTTCCCTAGGTACAATTTAGCTGTCACTTACTTTAAAATTTACTCAAACATGCGTTCGGAACAGCACTAACTTCACATGTCAAGTGCTTTCCAGCCAATTGAGTCTAAACTGGAAGTCGGTGTTAAACAACTGAATGATTAGACAAGATAGCTCATTTCCCTGCTCTTTTGTTCAGAATAAAATGCCACATTTACATTATCAGGCTCAACAGGATTTTCTGACAGAGGGAGAAAAAACCCTACTGAACACTGTCCGCACTAAGCACATGAAGCCTGTCATTTACCAATCATCCTTCAAAAAGCAATAGCCATGAATGTAACTTAATTACGACCCAATGATCCTTGACGAAAAATCATCTTATCACTGTCCTGTCCCCCTAGGGCAAATGAACCACTTTTGTCCTTTGGCACTGATGATGCTAAATTCTTAATTGCAATAATGGAGTAAAAGAGCCAAACCTCCTAATTTCCTTTCAGCACATAAAGAGTTTTACTCTAGAAGGCAAGCATTCCCATAAATAATAAAAGTATCCAATACAAATGAAGACGCTAAAATTGAAGGGGAGTGTATATGACAGAATAACCAGCATTTAATAAAGTATATTTCCCATTTAGGTAACATATTAAAGTGTTATGGTGAGTTTAAAACTTATATTGTTAAAGGTTCATCTTACAGAAATTATGACTTGTAGGAAGAACTCAAGATTAATTTAGTAAGAGTTCTGGGAGGATTATATAAAGTCTGTAATTCACTTAAAATTACATGCATGTGGGCACATACAGATTATAGCAGAAATCAACTCTGAAAAATCCTTAATAGAAAGCAAAAATTAAAGCTTCCTTGATCAACTGTACTAAATAATCCAATTAAACTGAGATATTTTTCATTTTTAATTGTGATGAAACGAAAATAGATCAGCTATAAAACAAGTGATTCTGAAACTGTATCATACAAATTCTTATGCCTTTAAACCAAATGGCCCAGATTTGATTAATTTCATTTATTTTACCATAGCATAAAGACTAACCAAAAGCTCTTTTAACCATTTTAAAGCATTTCTTTTTTTCCTTAATATGAAGCATCCTCGTCATTTTCCAGAATCAGGAATAATTTCAATTAAAAAAAATTTTTTTAAGTAGCTACAAAACAATGTTTAAAATAATATTCATGTAGACTACATGTAGACAAATGGTTTTAAAACAATACTAATGAAAATGGAACACATGAAAATTTTGTTCAACTGCATATTTTTCTGTTTAATGCAAGTGTTATCATTTTAATAATACAAAAGCAGATTAGTTTACCAATTTGTAATTTGGTAAACCTGTTGTTTTGGCAAAAATAAAACAAAATATATTATTTTCTATACCTGTAAAGCTTTTTATACATTATCCAAGTAAGAAAATGACATAATGTTAATTTCTCCTGTGTTTTATCTAATACTGGGAAAGTCAGCTCAAAATTAAAAAATCTACTAAATCTTAAAGATCATCTTTCTAAGGGGCTCAACTTCATGAATTTGCTCCAGAATTACAACATGTTAAGTGTTAGCCTCTTTAGTCTTTGCAAAGACATTCCAAAAAGGTGCTTGCCTTTGAATGAAAAAATGGTTTTGTATGATGTTCTGAAATGTTTTTCATAATTTGATCTCAAATTTGAATAAATAAGGCTCATCCCACTGATGAGCTCATACCTGCTGAGGTCAATTACATTATACTAGTGAAGATTAAACTTATTTAATCAAATCAAATACATATGGACTTTTTGGACTTTTCAAGACTGAATAAATTATCTTCATCAGTTGGAGAAAACACAACTGGAAAAAAGTTTCAAAGTCAATTTTTTTCTTCCAACTTATCCCTGACTAGCAGTGCTCCTATTGTTTTCTCCAATTTTTTAAATGTGAAATTTCCTTTGTCTCCTTTTTATTATTCTCATGACTCTAAAACAGTCAACAGAATCTTTTTATTATGATAGATGAAACTGAAAGATCTTGTCATGGAGAATGACTCTGTGAAACATGGAAAGCAATAAAAGACCTAGGCAAATAAAAACAAAAGGTAATTATTTCTCTATGTATCTGAAACTGGTGAGAATTCACAAAAGATGCTAATTTAGATTTCTCTAGCCCAATTAACAAGGACAGTCAAATTTTACTTAGACATACAAACCTTTGACTGTACTGTACAAGCAAAAGCACAGAGGACACTCCAGGGTAACATCTGAAGCCCACGCTATTTATTTCCATGTTGCCTTAGGTAAGCTCTCCCTGGTTCATGAGCCCCATCTGCAGACCTCTTTTGGAAAACTTCCGTGTCTCCTCTGTCTTCAGAGTATTTCTACTTATAAGATACTTTTCTAACAGGGCCTCATTTTCACTATTATTTTATTTTTGCCCAGTAGTGGAGGAGGGCCTAATTCTTCTGGGCACTGGGCCCATTTTTTCAAATCCCTATGCAGAGTTCCACATGCAATTTGCAGAGATGGGTCTTTTAAATAGTTGAAAAATTCTAGTAGGAAGCATATTAATTATAGGATTTCTATATAACATTGGCTGTGAACATGAGCACGCAGTAACAGTAATTGTTTGGATCACTATTTCTTTAAAAGGATATAATGCTGAGACTGTGGAGGTTAAGATTTGGCCAATATTCTAACTTGATAAATTGTTTTTTGATTGGATGGCAAAGGAAATATTTCATAAAACATGTATGTGCATGTATGAATGTATGCATATATATTTATACACATATTTCCTAACATACAGCTAGTTAAAAGAGATGTTTTTCATTCTACATTTTAAATTCAATGATAAATCATTCATTGTATTCAATTAATTATAATCCCTAATAATGAAAAACTATCAGAAATTTGGGAAAATTATGAGAATCATTAAAATATATCTTATTTTTCTCTTGGCATTAATAGAACATCCATACTAAAATCAGAAAACCCCAATCGCAAAATAAGCAGATTAAAAACTGCATTAAGCCACAGAAAAGATGACAAAGAAGATCTAGAAAATTAAAAAAAATCAAAAGGAAAAGAAGATAATAAAGGGTGCTTAATCAACTTACAAAAATGTTTTACTCAGTAAAAGAGAGTAGGATGATTCTATGATTTGCACTGCAAATGATACCTTAAACTAGAGACCAATACGAGCATTTGAAATGTAAGAATTTTGAACTGAGTAAATCTTGCCCCATCAACACAATTCATCTCCTTCACACAAGGCACAGAGACATAATCTACAATGTTTACCAAAGCTAGAAAAACTGTATTGGTACATGCAATTAAAATAAAATATCATCTGGAGAAAATGAGCACTGAAGAGATGCTGTTACAGTGTTACCTGAGTAACAGATCAAAAGCCCCAGGGAATCCTCCTTTGTTATACTTACTAATAATTAACACTTATAAGGCTCAAAACTGGGAAGAAGCTAGATTCAGTGTCATGTAATATCACCACATGCCCCCCAAAATTACCATACACCATCCCATTGAGAAGTAATCCACATGACCACAGGGCTGCTGATGATTTTAAAGGTCACCTAGTCCATATGAGTCCTCTTATTCTCAGCAAGCTTCAAAGCTTTCACAGCACCACACAGTATTTATGAAGTATAATCCCCAAATGATTAGACTCATTCTTTTAATGCCAACATTTAAAATTTTAAATTCAATTAACTTACTTTTCCAGATACAGAGTGACCAATGGGGAACTTATGGTAGTAGATGGTTTCGTTAACCCCAGAGTCACGATGGCTTCATGCAACTGTTTTACTGTTTCAGTTTCACCTCTTAAAGCTGCGCCATTTAGGATGTGAAAAAAGGACAAGACTGTTGTATCTTTGATAAGAACATCCTTCTCTTTCATTTCCTTTAGAATGTTAACAGCATCTACAATAAAGGAACACAAAAGACCCTTAGGTAATTTCATGTAGGGAAAACAAACCGCTATTAAAACAGCATTTCAAGCCCAGCAGGAATGTAAATTCTAGTGTATAATGCCGATTTCAAGTTAATTACTACTTGCATTTCTAAACGAGACTACAATTATAAATCCACAATAGCATGGTTTTATCATTTCCCTGCAACTTTGACTACAAATTATAGACAGGGACTGTGTGCCCACTCTGCACCACGTAACCCTGTACGGTCTGCCCTATAGCTGTAAGATCCTCCTAAATGGATGCTTTTATCGTTCAGAGCTAACATCTGCTAAATCACACCATTGTTTCTTCAGCAGATGGCTTGTCAGGAAGCCAGATAATAAAGATGTGTTTACACTGTATATACAGCCAGACTAATGGTCTGATACCGATAGGGCCTGTTTGCTATGTCGATACTAATTAGCCAAGCAGAGCCAATGAAAGCTTTCCAAAAGACTGCATGTTAATACATTAGATTCATTAAGCTTCATTAGGAAGTCAGAAACAAACATTTTAGGATATGGAATAAGTGCATTTTTATAATGTTGTTCTTAATTATTGCACAGGCAAAATGTTTTGACCGCTTTACAAAAAGTGATTTTTAAAAAGCAGGCTAATCCCTATAGAGTTTTCTGTGTTAAATATGCCTCCTAGGAAAAATTAAATTTCAAATCAAATATTCTATCCATACATTTTTCACTATAAAAAAATTTTTTTTTAATCTTCTCTAGGAATAAGAGGAAGAGAGGAAGGCTAAAAAGGGAATTTCAAAATAAAACCCAATGAGAAAATCAAGGAGCAAGCAAATAGTAAGAATATATAATCAAGTGTATTTTTAGGAGGCTCAGCATTATCTCAGCAATGAGAAAATTAGAATATGCTCATCAGCTATATATTCATCTAGACTTTGCCTACAAGCTTCCAAATAAAAACTCGTTAAAGTATATATTTTATTAATGTCATTAAAAATTAAGACAAAGACTACTGCAAAATTCGCATTCCTAAATAAAGGTTATGTTTATAGGTTTTACGTTCAGCCTCCAGACATTCTTAAGCAAAAACAAAGCCATTAGTACAGGCATATAAGCAAATTGTGCCATAAGTCATGATCTTCAAACTCAATCCAAACAGCAATGCTAATAAAAACTAGCTGCAGAAATGCAAAAAGCACTGAGCTGTGCAAATGTAAATGACAAGCTTGCCAATCCATTAAAACTAATGGCCTACACTGTCCATGCAGCTCTGGTTGGATTCACATGCAAATTTGTATGCAAAGTGTTCAAGCACTTTGCAGGACATTATATACCATCAATATCAATTCACATGTTATTCTGATGGCAAGATACTTGCATCACAAAGTTCCTTTATATGCCCAGGCTTACCTTGGAGTCTGCCATGTTTTCCCAATACTTTTACAAGGCCTACGTACTTGTTGGTGTCAAGGACAGCAGATGAATCTAAACGATCACTAAAAATTAAAGCAATATTTATAGTATGTTAAAAGTCAATTAACTGAAAAAAGAATTGCAATATCCATTTTATCACTTTTCAAAAGAACATCACACTGTCTGAACTGTTAACAACACTGGCCCTTACATTTAAGTTATGGTTTTTGAAGCTACATACAAATTTGCATATAATTATATTCAAAGTGACAAGAAGTAAAACTCTAACACTATATATAAATTGTATCACTCCAGCTGCAAATGAAAGAACTCTCACTTTATGGCACGTCAGGTGATTCTAACTTTGAAATGAACACTGAAATACCCAGAGACATATTTTTATTTGCTAAATCAAAATTGGGAAATCAAGATACCTGAGAAATGGAGAGAATTTTGCTTACACTACTGTATTGCAGGAAGACTATTCAAACCTTAAACATACCATCACCACTGTTATGATATGATATGGGGAAAAAACCTTGGCTTTAAGGAATAGAATGTCTTATATTTAAAGACTCTGCTGCAAACAAGCCATAACTAATCAGTCTCATATTATGAAATTTAAAAACAATGACAAAAAAATTTTAATCACATTATATGAGAGTAATGTTCAATCTACATGATTCATCAGGACTGTGTATCAGCATTAATGCTAAAGATCTGTTTCGGTGCCAGGGTACTCACAATTCCTGTTTCAGGTTCAATGCATCTTCTGCATTATCATGTCGACAGCACAAATTTATTAAAGCTGCATAGCCACCAACAGCCATGTCTGATTCATATTTTGCTTTCAATTCGAGAGCTTTTTTCATGTTCTAAGGAACAGAAGTGAAAAAGAAGAAATAAACATAAGAGAAAATGTAAAATTTCTAGATTTAATGTTTGAAATCTAGAAAAAGAGTACTTTAAAAATAGATTTATGTTATTAGTTTCACCTTGCTTCTTGATATTTTTATTCACCTTTCAAAAAGGAGGCGAGATATATATGTAGGGTTTAAAAGATTTGTTATTTGTACTTCAAAAAAGGCCACTATGCCAAATTTGATGTTTCAGCTATGATTCTGTATTATAAAAAAAGACTTCAGGTTAAATATGCATCAAGTCAACCCCTACTCATGTCCAATTTCCATACACATAAATATATATCATTGCAAAGTTCCTCACAGTCTAGTTTAATATCCATGTGAAGAAATATTTTAGAATTTAACAATACCATGTTATAATCTTAGACAGTTTTTTCCCTTAAAATCACAGGCATAAGATCAAATCATATTGAACTAGAAACTGAAAAAGTCTAGTGATATGCCACAAATTGCAGACACACACTAAAATACAGCTGGACGCCTGCTGAAAAAAGGCAAGATACCCTTTATCTCAGAGAGCTTTTTTTCCAGCAGGAAAATGGAATTTCAATCCTTGCATTAACAACCTAGTAATATTTGACTTGCAAATGACTACTGCATGTATCAGTTGCTTGACAATCTAGATATAAGAGACCGGAGCCATGGCTTGAAAGGACATTTGGCATGTATGATAAACCTATCACGGCTGTTACTATCATTCACTTTGCAGATTATCATAAACAAACTACAGCAACCTGAAAACATGCCATTCAAGGTGTAGCTAAAATTAGTTAACCTTCCATTTAATTGCGCTATTCACAGGCATGACATATAATAATCAATTGTAAAAATCATAAATATTGTATTTGGCCTTGCTTATATTTATCTATAAAGAATTTTTTACCCTAATAGCATATTTAAAATATTTAAACATTACCTCTTCTGAACAAAGTGTTAATATGAGCTGCTTTAGGACATCTCCTATAGGCTGATTTTCAGCTTTTAGTTTTTCAAGAGTAGACTCCAAATCAGATGATGTAAGCTGTGTAGTCTACAGAAATGCAAAGAAAAGAAGAAATTCACTACAAAAAGAAAATGTACCACTTGTCACTCTTCCTTTTAAACTTATCCTTTCTAAATGTCATAAATGCTATCAAGAATATTAATCTGGGTATCTGTGGATGGACTCTAGGGATGATTATATATATATGCAAATTTTTTAAGTATGTTGATTATTCTGAGAGGAGAATAGCTTTTACCAACTTTTTAGTGGTATAAAAATGGCAAAATGTTTAGTAACTACTAGTTACATAAAGATACAGTAGAGAAATCTCATTAAATGTGGTTATTATAGAATTTAGAATCTACTCAAAAACCTACTTACTTTTCGAGAGTCTGTCTTCTCTCTTTCAACCAATATACTAACATCCTAAAATTGAGATTTAAATTAGAATTAAAAAACACATGGAAAAATATGTTAGCAAATGTCAAAGCAAACTGAAACTCTTGCTTCATTTTACTGCTATTTTTCCATCTTTCCAAAATTTTCCAGAAATTCTTTTCATACTTTATTAACCATTTTAATAAATGTTTTAAATGCATTCTTCAACATATAAACAGTATTTATCAACAATCAATGAAAAAGCCTTGTTTTAACTGTTGTCATTTAAACAAACTTTTTTGGTCTAAGCATATTCAAATAAAATTTTAACATGCTTTTTAGATATAAAAATAAGCATTTAAAAAGTTGATTAGAATTTCTCACACACCTTAATCAATTCAGGAACATGGTAGCTATCCAGCAGATTACGAATGCCTCTGTAGATATTTTCAGAAATTTTTACATTCTGTGCAAAGGGGAGGGGGAAAAAAAACACCCTGAGTTTTAGACAACCAAACTGAAATTTGTCTAACAGAAATTATCTCAGACATAATTTAAGTCTCCAACTCATGTATGTCATTGAGAAGTGGTCTGGTTGTACTTAAAAGCAGCAATTTCAAATCTAATAGATACATGTCAGGCAGGACAGGCGTTATATAGCAAAAAATGAAATGGTACCATCTCCTTCAGCTGATGGAAGTATTGTCTCAAACGCTCCTCCTTGGCCTGTACCTCTGAGTCACTCATGCTGTCAATCAAGTTATAAAGAAAATAGCCAACAGCTTCTGTGGAAAAAAAACAAGAGAAAGCATTCCACTAAAATTACTGAGACTGTCATGTTATCAAGATTAATTTATAAGAAATCATTTTGGTGTGAGATGTCACCCTGATGAGAGGCTCTGAAATGGCAACAATGATCACTGAGGCATAGAGATTATGTGGTTTGGGAGCACATATCTAACTGGTGAGTGAAAGGAATATTAATTATTTTCAGACCGAGTGACAGCTTTTCAGTACTGAATCTTACTTCAATCTATTTTTTTCCACCACTCTATGACAGAAGTGGTTCTGCCCAAGGCCTTACCCCTTTCCTGTCCAATTCACAGTAGTGAGAATAAATAAATGCCTTGTACTTATTTCTATACTAATTTTTTTTTTGTGGGCAATAAAATTAGAAAGAATTGTTAAATGCTGAGTATAGAAAGTTCAGTAATTTTAATAAGTAGATACAGTAATCCTGTGGAGAGCTGTCTATTAGCCAATGAAAAATCAAGATTAACAAAGATGTTTCATAACAACAGTAATTTTCCTATGCATTCAAGCATAAAATGTATAGGGCCATGTGTTAATACCTAGGATAGAAAATGTGAACTTTCAAGAAGGGTATCTTCCTACAGAAAATAGTTGGTTATAAATCCTTATACTGATAATCACAACATTTTGAGGTCTATGAGGTATTTGGTTTTCTCATAATTATTTTTTTAAAGACAGGAATGGGAGGCTTTTTCTTTTCAGATATTGAGGAAATGATTCTTATAGCACCTATGAAAGTAGGCTTAAAAATCAGTAATCCTAAGTGTTAATGTGGTTTTAATGTTTTGCAAGTGTAGTTAGTTATCTTTAAACATATAAAATAGTAAAAAAAAGTCTTATAAATTTTTCCTACTTAAATATAATTTATTACATTATTTGACAAAAAGACTTTCATTTTTCATATCAGAAGACCTAGAATATATGATTTTCATATTTCACTTTCAAAAATAAAACATTTACTGTTGTAATCTTCCTAGCCCATCATTACACAGAAGAATGGACTTGTGGATAAGTTACAATCATCAAAATTGAAACACTACCCGTTGGTCCTGGAGGCTCCTGGCAATAACGTCCATCCTTGTACAACAGTTCTGTTATCTGGTAAGACAGAAAATTCGTGCATTGCACCAAGAGAAGCAAACAAGAACAAATACAATCTGAAATTGAATTCTTGAAATAATAAAGCCTCTCCCAAGTAAGGTATTATTCTTTACCACAGTAATTCAACACCACCCCCACCTGCCAAGGAGATTGTTTCGTTTTTAAATAACAGGTTTGTCTTTTAAAAACAAAAACAAAACAAACCCATGCAATATTTTATAAAACATCACTAACAAAGCCTCTAAACTGACTTGTTTGTATATTGTTTTAAATGAATGATCATATATGGGAATTGCTTATAGAAATTGTCAACCAATATTATTTCTCATATTGTATTTGGTCTTGTTAAAATTGGACCAGTTTCTTCGTTTTAAATGAAGTATTACAGAAATAATTAATGAAAATATCCTAGACCACTAAATAACTTTTTTTAAAAAAAGTTTTTTTATCAACCTCTTCGTAGTCATTTTAATGGCATCAAAAAGGATCAAAAGTTATGTATTTGTTCTCCTGGATCCTTATCAACTGAATATACAACACTTACCTTCCAATATTAATTCTGCTGGCAAAATTTTACTTAAAAAAAATCAAAATATGTATTTTATAATAAAAATTATTACAAAATCTAGAGCACTGACTTGTAACTTTTGAACACAGTATTTGACTACATATCCTTGGGCAGAAGATAATAAAAACAGAAACACAATTATTTTCAAAATGATGTCAGTTAAGAATTATGAACTACTTTATATAAGTTAACCACTGAATTTATCTGCTCTTATAATAACACCTGGCACATATTATAAGTTTTAACTACAGTTATTTCTACTACTTTCTTTTTGCTAACATGAAAAATTAAACAAAATTAACGACATCCCACATTTCACTCCACCATGAATATTGTGTTGCAGTTAGCGGCAATTCAAAGGATAGTTAAGGTAGAAACTGTTCAAAAACAAAGCAAAACAATCTTCACCTACAAACTGTTTTTTTTAACCAACAAAGATATGTGTAGAAGACAAATAAATTCTATCAAAAGTTGTAGCCATACATTAAATACAAGACAACCACATTTAACATCGAATTTGGAACAACACATTCAATACATAAACCAATAAAAACTCTAGTTGAAAAATTACTTTCAGGTACAACTATCCCAACCATATACTATAACTGACTATATAGTTTGAAAAACTATATTATTTATAACAAAATTGAATGAAATTTAGATTTTAAAAAATACTTAATTGGGAATTCTAATCAATAATGCACATTCTGATTTTATTATGCTACAATATTTCTTGCAAGTCAAAATAAGGATAAGTGTATTTACTGCATAAAGGCAGTTAACTTCTTAAAAATATAGCAGTTAAAAATTGGTCTGTTTAACACATTTATATATACACTAACACAAATGTATACATACACATGTATACATTTTAAAAATTAATTCTGTATGGCCAAATGTCACTTCAAGATTCTAAACTCATTAACTTATAATAATATATTATAAATGTACAGCGCTTTTATAATTTTTGCTCTTAACAGCTTTTTATACATCACCTTATGATTTGCACAATTAGGAGTACTTACCTTGCTCCAAAGGTTTATATTCATTGACCTGCAGAGGGCAGCAAAGGATTAAAAATAAACCCAGAGATTTAAAAATCATGTTAAAACACACTAGCAATTATTATATGCAATGCATACAGATCAAAGCCTTAAAATAAATAATAAATGTTTCCAAAATCAAGTTGAATTGTCAGGAGAAGATAATTTAATTTAGAAAGGCTGACTCTCACTTTTGATCCCTTCAAAACAAAGGTTAGTTTGAGCAAGAATCATTAGGAACCATCCCTAAATCTTGAGGTCCAAGCTTGATGGAGCACAATATTTGTACGGTCTTAAAGTGTCTACCCATGACTGCTTATTACTTGCAGTGGTAAAGACGGTAACCCTATAATGGAGAAGTCAAACAACATCTCTATTGGATATCAAAGTTAATATCACTAATGAGATGCTGATGGTCATTGTGTGATTTTAGATTTCATTCCCTGAGGACAGAATTATCACTCCTGTGGAACTCCAGCCAGGATGTATAACCGGAAGCTAATCATGGAAAACCATCATGAGGAACATCCTATAAAATAATTGGCCTATATTCTCCAAAATGTTAATGTCATAAAAGACAAAGGCTGTTCTGGACAAGAGTGAATTAAGGAGAAAGGCTAACTAATTCATCCCTGAACTGGATTCTGTACAAGAAGAGGGAAAATACAATAAAAGAAAATAACTGATAAAACTGAAACATAAACTATATTAGAAAAAAATATTCCATCAATGTTAAAATTTCCTGAACTTGCTAATTGTGCTGTGGTTATAAAACATCATATCCTTGTTCTGTGTAATTACATACTGATATATTTAAGGGAAAAGAGTCATGATATATGTAACCTTAACCCAAATAGTACTGAAAACTTTTATATATCTGTATGTGTGTATATGTACATACAGATTCACAGCCTGGCAGAATAAATAATAAAGTGGCAAAATGCTAAAAGTTAATAAATGGAGATATAAGAGCTCTCTGTACTATTCTTGTAACTATGCAAATATGAAATTATTTCAAAGAAAGCAAAAAAAAACAACTCACCCAAACTTTCCCTGTTTAAATGAAAAACCATTTACAAAACAAGATAATCAATGAACACTGGCTTTATACTTCGTAAACTTAATGTCTATAAGTTTCTTTGAGAAATCAATCAACAGAAGAAATAATCAAGTGGCCTAAAAATCCTGTAGTGGGAAACGATCCCTCAACTATCACAAGAGAGTTTTCATCTCACCCACCTACTTATTACATACAGAGCAGCCTGTTGTGACTACCTGGCATTGTCACATGCAAAAAAAAAAAAAAAGTTTTCTTTTTTCTTTTTTACAAATAGAAAAGAGAGATCTCAAGGCATGAAGATAAAATGCAGAATAAAGAGTATGATATGGTAAAATTTTTCATTGTTAAAAAATTAGGTATCCTTTTTTTGGTTAGGTAGAAATCGTTTTCATTCCAAGGACGCTTAACCTAGATGCCTATCATATCTAAGGAATGGGGATGGGGATGGGGATGGGGTTGGGGTTGGGGAATGAGGCATGAGAGTAGGAAAATCAGAGTTTATAGAGAAATAAGGGGCCAATGCCTAAACGTGTACAATATTATGTGGCAATACTTGCAGTGGTTTGTCACCCTTTCTGTATCATGGACCCCACCCCTTTGGGGATCTGATGGAATCTTCTCAATTACTGTAAATTTTATTCAGTATGAGAATACAGTGGTTCTGTTTTTTTACTAAAAATAAATTCTGAGATGTATATTAAAGTATTTATAGACAGAAAGACAACAGATCTGTGATTTAAACAGTCCAGGGCGTAAAAAGAGGGTAGGGATGGGAAAGAAAGAGATGAAATAAGATTGTCAAAATTTTAACTGTTGAAGTTGGGTGATGGGGAGTTTTACTTTTGTGAATGTTTGAATACTCTATAATAAAAAATAAACATATATCATCTCTGGTCCAAATTCTGCATCTCTGTTCCAACTTTCAACAATAAGCTAGGTTTCTTTTTTAAGAAAGGCTCGTTTAGTAGTATCTTTCATCAAAATACTAATTTAATATAGAATAAACAATATTGCTAAGATGTTAAATTGCCCTCAGACCTGGTATGAAGTACCATGAGAAGGCATGGAGATAAACTTTCAAAATTGTACAATATTTAAAACAACTGAAAATAACTTAAAGCACTACCTTGAATGGGAAGCTTCATGATAAATGGTGAGAGTTAAATAAATAAATAAATAAATAAATAATAATAACAAAAACCTATGCGGAATCTTTTAAAACTACAGTTTGTAAAAAATAGTTAACATTTCTTTTACTACATATTCACTCCCTAATGCACTGCAATCAGGCTTCTGGTCCCAAATCTCCACTGTACTCTTGCTAAAACACTACTAATCTCAGCTCAAAATTCATCTAGCACTTTTCAGTCCCTTTTGACTATGTTTTGAGATTTATGTTGTTATTGATCATCATCTTGCCAGGCTCCCAATGATGCTACTCAACCTCTTTATCAGAAATTCTCTTTCCCTCTCTGTTCCTTAAAAGCAATCCTCTGTACTAGGTTCCAAATGCATTTTATCTATCTATCTATCTATCTACCTACCCATTTTATACACACATACATACACACATATATATATACATATAACATTTTAGGAGAGGCAATCCTTGGTTGACTTCACAGATTATAAGGACCTTGTAAGCTTACAATCCCTTATTTGCGTGTGTGTGTGTGTGTGTGTGTGTGTTATGCCTACAGCACCTGGTCTTCCTAGGTGGTCTCCTATTCAAGTACTGACCAGGCCCAACCCTGCTTAGCTTCCAAGATTAGATGGCTTTGGGCTTGTTCAGGATGGCATGGCCGTAGATGCGTTTTTTATTTTTAAGACAATCCTAAACGTAGGTACTTAAATTCATTTTCACAGAAAAATAAACAGACTTAGAAAGGCTAAGTAAAGAATCTTCATCTGAAGTTCCACAACACCTCAAAATATCCCACAAATTGCTGATCATCTCTTCATGTTTTCCTGTTTCTCCATTTATCCATACCTGCACCCTTTTCTTCCCCCTTCAAATACCCACTCAGTTATCTTCATTACTGTTAACTTTCAATGGTTCAAAAGCCATGGCTCAAGGTTCAAACCTAATAACAGAATAAGACACTCATGGAGAGCCTCAGGCTTTATTTCTTGCCATTATGTCATGTTTTCCTGGGCTACCACTTATTAATTTACCTTTAGGTCCCCAACTGCACTATTCTCTCAGCCTCAATTCCTTTGCCTAGAATGCCCTTCCTCCCCTTAGGGCAAATTCTTACTTATCCTTCAATACTCATCTCAGCACCTTCTCTGTACATCTTGCCTTGACCCATCCCTCCCCTAACCTTGGCAGAAAGAGACAGTACCTTTTCCTCTATACACTCATAATTATCAAGACTAGTTGGCAGTTGTGTTCTTACTTCCTGGTTTCCAACTATGAACAACTACAGGGCAAGAAGTTTTCCTAATAATCCTTGAATTACTTATTATCTTAGTCCCAGCCCCTGGCACACACTAATAAGATTTAGTATTTTCTGAGCACTGATAAACTGTAGTTTATAAAGTATTTCTCCTCTCCCTGTAAAAATGTCATGAGTGGGAGTCTCACTGTCTGGCTGAAATGAGAATCTTAACATCTGGCATTTAATTTGGTGACTTTTGATAGGACTAGAGTCAGAAAATTGATTGTATTTCAATATATGAATAGCAGCACCACTTCAGCGGTACAGACTCTCAACTAGCCAAGTTGAAACTATTGTCACTGGGTCAGAAAGCCCCTCCTTAGATCACAGAACTCTTTTCTGTGCACAACAAAGAATTAGATGCCTTCACGGAAATTCTGAAACATTTCTCTTCATGATATGATATATTCCTGGCCAAGTTTTGAACTAGCTTCAGTGACATTTTGTCTCTTAGAAGTGACTCAATATTTCTGATGGTGGAATTTTCAGTAATATATAAAATGTATACTCCTCTCTTTCTCATTTGAACTTTGTTTGGCTAGTGCTATTAGGAAGAAAAGTCTTATTCATACTAAACATCTTGCCCCAGATTTGACATTTTACTAACTTTATCAGTCAGATTTAAATGCCCTTTAAAATATACTCTTAAAAACAGCCTTATTTTTTTAAGTTTAAAAGTAAAAATTCCCTAAGAATCTTAAAGACTCTCCCCCTAAGCAGTATGGAATTTAAATGTCAACAGGTGATTTTGCCTGTATGAGTTAACAATTTATAAATTGAAAAAAATTTTAGGAAGGCATTACACTAGATTGGTAATCAACGACCACTTCTTGAGTTTATCAACTTACAGAAATACCAACTTGCCATTCAAATACTTCTCTAAAAAGATGAAGAAAATGGTGTTGATTTTTCAAAAAAATTTCCGGGTAGCAAAAAAAAATTAATCTGGGCTAAAATAGGTTACAGAACGCATGCTAAGAACTACTGCTTCTTAGACCCTGCACCACCACTAGGAGGCAGATCATACTAAAGGTTAACGAGCATCCCAAAAATTGCATTTCAATATATCTAAGTTTCTCAGGATCAGCTAAAGTGACTATGATATCTCATTTAATTTTCTGTAACTTCTGACATTTCTGATAACTATGAATAATTATTTTTGGAAAGGAGTAATTTTAAGTCAATCTCTTATGTGCTAATCTTTATAGTAGTTACAGGTAGTTATCTTCTCTTTCCCACTCTGCCAATTCCAAAGATGCTAGAGTACAACAGGATCTTGAGAAGCACATGATAGGTGACTGTTTCAATAATTGTACTGTATATACTGACAAAGGGATTTTAAAAATACATATATTTGATTCAGCATTGAAAGACTAGAAGGCTATTATTAATACAAAGATAATAGACTGTAATGATACTACATTTTAAATTTTTAGTTTTTGAAGTGGTGGGGAGAGATCATCTCTAGTCACAACTGCTTCAATTATGTACATATTTTTATGAATAATACCATATTCCCACAAGCTGAAATTTTTCTGTATCCACAATAAGAAAATTCATCAACATAATGTAGTTTTAGAATATACAGACTTAAAACTTTCCTAGAAGGGACTATTTAAAACTGATTTTTACTGGGCAGAGTACCAGAGGGGAGACCTTGACAGAGAGAGAGCTCTGGAGATCTGCAGTGAGCTGTCCTCAATCTACTGAAAAGCACATGTGAGTGAGCTAAAAATGTAAAGCTGAGGACACTATCTGAGTCCTTTTCAAAGGCTCTGAAAAAGATAATTTCCAGAACTCACATAGGGCTTAGAACAGTTAATATTCCCAATAAGCTCAAAATACTTTGGGGTTAGCAGGTAGAGTGCTCAGCAGGATACTGCCTCAATAGTGGGGCTACACTAATTTAGTGGGAATAATCCTAGACTAAAACTGCTCCAAGTCCTGCCTAACAAAACATAAAAGCAAGCATAAAACTGTTCCAAGTAACTTAACTCAAGGCTGTCTCTGAACAAAGCTCAAAAATATTTAAAGGAATACAAAAAAATTTCATATCCACCAGCATAAAATCCATGTCTGCCATCCAAGCAGAAATCACAAAGAAGCAGAAATATATCATGTATGAGGAGTAAAAATCAATAAACAGACCCAGAAATGACAGAACTAGCAGACAAGGACATCGAAATATCTATCATTAACATCTCCATATAGTCAAGAAAGAATAAAATGCACGAACATGTTAAGTAGACATGAAGATATTTTAAAAACCCAAAGTGAATTTCTAAAAATAAAAATAAAATGTCTGAAATTAAAATATATTCTAAATGTATCCCTGTCTCAGCCAAGCCTCGACACTGTACAAGTCAGTCTACTTTCTTCAAAATAAAGGAGAAATTCCTCTATGTTATTTAAAATATTTCACAATCTTCAATCAGAACAATAAATACTTTTAAATTAAAGAATTTGCCTAAAATCAGAGGCAGAAAATAAAGCCCAAGTAATTAATTCAACAGCACTGATCATATGCCAGCTATTAATAAATTGCTGAAAAAAAGCATGGAGCTTATGTTCTAATAATCAAAATAGCTGCCACAAAATCTTTGTCACAAAATAACAACAACTAGATATGCATGCTCTTGTTTAGAACTGTTTATTTTTTCTATATTACAGTGATTTCATTACCTAATTTTCAGCCCACAATAAATCAGAAATAGCACATTATTTAAGTGTGTAGAGGTTACTTAAGGTAAATATACTGAAAGTTGTCAAGAGCGACAGTAAAAAAATCTGACAGCAAGGATGGTAATACAAAATTAAAAAGCAAAAAAAGAGAAAACAAAGCAACCAGACACACTTACTATAGGGGCACACTTTAATCATTGAGACACTAACAGCTCAATGACTGGCTTGGATACATATCAGAATACACAATTTGGTTTTTTTCCACCATATTGGATCAACTTTAGAGTCTAAATACTTTGTTTAAAGAAGTCTAGGATTTGTGAAATATAACTGACATTCAAACTAACTAAAAAATATGAAAAACTTTTCTCAACCTTTTCTCAGGAATAACTATATGAAAATGTTACTATATTACACTTCAAAATGCATTATGGGTTATTTTTTTAAAATCTGGCTCTACTAGCATGTTTATCCACTCTAATATGTATTCTGCATTTTTTTTCTTTCCTTTCTCTTTCCTCCTTCCCTCCTTCCCTCCTTTCTTTCCTTCTTTCCTTCCTTCCTTTCTTCCTTCCTTCCTTCTTTCCTTCTTTCCTTCTTTCCTTCTTTCCTTCTTTCTTTCCTTCCTTCCTTCCTTCCTTCCTTCCTTCCTTCCTTCCTTCCTTCCTTCCTTCCTTCCTTCCTTCCTTCCTTCCTTCCTTCTTTCCTTCTTTCCTTCTTTCCTTCCCTTCTGTGAGGCAACCCCTGGTTGATCTCACAGATTGCAAGGACCTTGTCAGTTTACAATCCCTTATTTTATTTTTTTATTTTTATGCCTACAGCACCTGGTCTTCCTAGGTGTTCTCCTATCCAAGTATTGACCAGGCCCGATCCTGCTTAGCTTCTGAGATCAGACAGGATTGGGCTTGTTCAGGGTGGCATGGCCGTAGATTGTATTCTGTATTTTTTAAACTTTATTTTTAAAGACATGGACCTTGATTTCTTTTTTTTTTTTTAACTGCACGCTAAAACTATCTTATCACTGAAAAGAATATAACTGCACTGGCTAAAGAAAAGAGCAGCAACATAGAATCCCACCTACTTGTTCTACCTCTTCTTGCCTACAGTGGAGATTCCATAGATGTCTACAGAAAACTCCAGCACTCCAACCAATAAACAGACTAAAAATTACTGGGGTTAATATTGGAAGTCATTAACATTATAAATATAGAAGAAATGATAAAATTAGAAACTCATCCTTTTGCAACCACCACCATTAAAAATTGATTCAGGAAGGATTACCAGTAGCTACTAAAAACACTGAGTGAAAGATGCTAGGAAACAAGGCAGACACACTTTCTAAAAGTAGCACCTCACAGAATTCTTACCAACGAAAAGGGGATGAGGTTCCCTTGTAAGGGAGAGATATGGGAACAACTACTATAACCAAGTGATGATCAAACTTAGCTGATGGCACCAATTTTTGACACCTAACATTATGTCTCTTGATGTAATAAGAAATAACTTATCACCTATGAAGTATTCTTTCTAAAAATGTTTGATCTGAATCTATCATGAGAAAAAAGTCAGACAAATAAAAATGTTAGGGGAACATTCTACAGAGAAAGTAGCCTAAATTCTTAAAAAAAAAAAAAAGAGTCAGTGTCATAAAGACAAAAACAGGGTTTAAGAGAATTGTTGTTGATTAAGAAAATACAGACACAGTAATTGAATGGAATGTATGAACTTAACTGAATCCTCAATCAAAAAGTAAAACAGCTATAAAAGAAATTTTTAGAACAAATAAGGCAATCTAAATAAGGACTATGTATATTGGGTGATATTATAGTATTGTACATTTTTTAGATGACATTATTCTTAAGAGTTATAAGCTAAAGAATCCAGTATGATATCTACAACTTCAAGTGGTTCAGCAAAAAAGTATATATATATATGTACATGTGTGTATATACATTAGAGAAACAATATATGAGAAAGTAAGTAAATATTGCAAAATATCAAAATGGTAAATCTATATAAAGGGTATGTGAATGTTTACTATTCTTTCAACTTTTGTGTTTGAATATTTTCAAAATAACAAAAGTGGGAGAAAAATGTCATTAACATTCTCTTGAATGAACAGAGAAAGAAAGTAATATGTTGAAGATAATCACCTTGTAATTACTTAAAATATAATCAAACATACATGCAAATTTGTCTATAACTCCAACTCATCATTTTCAAACAGTGCTTTCTTCTTTGAAACAAGACCTTTACCAAATCTGTGTATATTCCTTGAAAAAAAAAAATAAAAAGCTGCCTGAACACCATTCAACTAATTAGTAGGAAGAATAAAACAAATAAGATTTCAGGTAACTAGTACATTGGAAGATTTAGAAGAGTATCATTTCTCTTCATACAATAGGTGAAAAAGACAGGAGAAATCAGTCCATATTCAGGTAAAGAACAGGTAATCATCTTACCTCCTAAGGTAATCATCTTACCTCCTAAGGTAATCATCTTACCTCCTAAAGCCTAGAATTAGGCTGCCTCTCAAAGTAGTAAGTGACAAAGGCAATGTATTTGATTCCACTGCAAAAGAAAATGATCATCATTAAATCGCAGACCAAAAACAAATAAATTATCAGCTTATTTGGAAACACATTTGTATCTATACCTTTTAATTTTCATTTTGGAAATATTATTTTTTAAACTGAAATATTTTCATATAAAATTAATTATAAAATGCAATAATATATATTTGCTATATATAAGCTATCTTTTAAAAAACATTTTAAATTAATTTTCATGCATATAGACGACTAATGAATTTACACATGTTCTTTTATATAAATGTCAGTAATTAATCCACTCAGGTTAATTACTCAGAGTCAGCCCGGCACACATATCAAGGCTGTGTGTTAATGGACAATGTAGCACTGTGGCAGAACTGACTAACTACCCTATAGGACTTCTGTCTTTTAAAAACAGTAGATGAGGAGAAAAGTTTTTTTCTGAGTGGTTACGTTCTGTTGAATCATTCACACTTTCTCATTCTATTTTCCACTATGATCAATGACCTGCATTCATGCAAGAGTAACAACATTAAGTCATAAGAAAATAGGTCTTTACCTCTGTTATATAATTGATTATATTGATGTTTCCCTTTCCTAAGCATTCATTTGCTCTACTACTCTTTTTGGCATTTAACAGTCTACAGTATGTTTCAGTGCTGATACTGTAAGCCTGATTTGCCTTAGTATTAGACTAAGGCCTGAGTCTTCACATAACCCTTGCCATAACTAGCATGGAATGGAATCACATTTGGCATCTCTTGAATATACTTTTATCTGTCATTCTACTAAAATGGTGCTATGCTATAAGTAAATGATTTAATATTTTCAGTATACATATAATGTGGCTGAATGATCCAAGATGGATAGAATTAGAGAGAAACTCATAATGGAGAGAAATTCTGAAGACAGAGTTAATAAATACAGTTTAGGTGAAGATTAAGATACTTGGTTTAAAAAAAAAAAAACACCTCATGGAAAAAGTCATAGTAGATTTTAACACCATTTGCTTATCTCCCCCATACGCTTAAAGAGAACTGTCTTAGATCACTTGTTATATCTCTTGAACATGGAGTATGAGTTTCTCAGTGGTTTTATATGGCATTGAAAAACTAAAAATCATTTTTAAAATGACCTGCCTTTTAGTCACTCTGAATTAGACATAACTTACATGACTTTCAGTAACCTCTAATTTTGCTTAATCAAATTAATTTTCCATGCCTACAAACACACGTGGGAAAATGCTTCCTACTACTCCCAAAACTCCATCAAGATAAGCCATTTATTTACTCTTCTCTCCTATCTACCATCCTTTGTGATGTGGTAACCAAAATGCATGCCTGTGACCTAACAGTGAATACCAGCGATTATAGAACTAACTGCTCTCCAAAGACCTGGAAATAAAAGGAGGGACATCAAAGTTCCTGGAATTTTTCTTTTTTAAATTTAATAAACAATCTCTTGAAAATTTATTTTTATATTATTCAAATTAGTCTTTTACAGAATATTGTCGAGTTTCTATTCATTAAAAAGGTGACCAGAAACATCCCAGCAGGCTGAAGGTTGCTGACAAAAAACATCTAGTTTCCTTAGCAACAAACAAGTCTGAAAAATCAAGAGGTTGATAATGAAGTGAAATGGGTGGTATGATAAAGAGATATGGCAGCTCTCGGGTGTGCACCTTAGGTGCTCAGATTCCTCTGCTAATGCTTCTCTATTTTCATCTTGTCAGAATGAAAAATTTATATATTATAGAGTGGAAAGCAAAATCAATACAGACAGCAGCCAGCATTAATACACAAACTTCAATGCAAACAGCTATACCACTAACCATCACCATTTTTCATACTAAACATTTTGCCTTTCCTTTACAATATTATGAACTATTTTAAACATTTATACAGATTATCTCAAAAATTTGGTTTTTACAAAGCTTCCACCTATACAGTTTGAATATACATTAATCAGAGCTTAACTTTGAACATTTTAGGTTAGAAATTAAAGTTTGTGTGTTCTGTTTTTAAGTAATTTTTTTCACAAAATCTGAAAAACTCAAGTTCAAAAGAGAAGACTTTAATAAATGTTTTATTTATTAAAATATAGTGTGGTGAAAAAAAATAAGGTTAAAGTTAGATCTTGGTTCTGGCTCAATCATTAACTTTGGGCAAATCAGTTAACTACCCTATGCTTTTTTCTTCAACATGTATGTGATGACCATTGTAAAGCACCTTAGCATTTATAAGTGTTTAGTAAACATTTGCTGGTTTTTTATTAATGAGAACTGGGAGATGGTTTCATGTAATTATGACTATAATAGGAGTTAGTTTAAAAACACTTTAAGAAACAATATCTCATGATTTTCACAACTCTCACAATGTAGGTAGATAAGTAATACTACCCCATTTCATCAAAAAAAGGTAAAGAGACTTGTTCTAGGTCTCATAATCAGTGGCTTAATTACAAACAAAACCCATCTCTTCTAGGTCCCCAGTCTAACCTACCCACCATGTTATCCCCAAGATCCTTTTAACTTTAAAATCAAAATCATTTCCAAATTATCTACAAGTTCAACTCATAAACATCTTATTAGTCTGACTGCCTTAAAATATTCTCTGAAGGCATAAAGTACCCTGCACACTTTCAATAGTAACTGAAATCAACACCTATCAAGTTTACTGCTAATGCTGAGTACTTACAAAATGACAAAACATAGTCTAAGTTTCCATTTACTGCTTCACTTCTCAATTCAGCTTGAGAAAATACATTACTTTCAGGTAGACATCCATTTTCCTAGGGATAAAGCACATTTCAATGATAATATGCCTCAGCTAAAAACATTATGATATGCCAAATTTCCTGTTTTTCCATTTCTTTATATGACCATATTCTCTGATAATCCTTCACTTAAAGAATCATTTTCTAAAACAATACCTAAACTGAATAATTGAACTTTAGCAAAAACTATGAGATGGAGTGCCAACATTCCAAATTAAATGCCTCTCTTCAAGTTCTGATAATCCGTTACCTGTAGAGTGTCTTCCTACTAGAAGAATTTACTACTAAAGACACTAGGACAATCCTCTAATTTAAAACAATACAAAATTCATGCTTTGATCAAAAATGGTCTTTTGGGGCATACAGTGAGGTAAAAATAAAGTTTAATTATCTCCAAATGGTTAATAACTTGTCCCAACATCACCATTTTTAATAATTTAAGTATATGAGCCAAATATGAGCTTGAATATATTTATTGAGTTACTGTATAACAGCACCATATTAAAAACCACCCAATCAATAATCAATAATAAATAAAAATAAATTATGGTATATCCATACAATAAAACAGCATGCAAGCATAAAAAATAATTGGTAGATTTATACACTGTAATGGAAAGGTGCCAAGTGAAGAAAGATTTAGGAAAATAAGAATTTAGGGGAACTATTTTTTTAATATATATTTTAACAATAAAATATATAGAGCACAGGCTCAGAATATTCTGTTAAGCACTTGGAGAAGAGAGGTAAAGACACTTAAGACAAACTCTATCTTTCAGAGGGCTGTAATTATGTAATTATTTCAAAGAAAGAAAAGAATGCACTCTAATATTAGAAAAATCAAGGCATTAGGTGAATAACCATGTAGGAAACATCTTTGAACAAAGTATTTCTTACTGAAGTATTTGGTGCTCTGCCATGTTGTTCCAAAATGTATAGCACTTCCTTTTGAAAACAGAAAATGCAATCCTTGCTGATCTAACACACTAAGTCAATTTCATCATTTCTCCTTCATAAAGACCTTTCCTGTTCTCATGGACACAAGAAGTACTGGGTAGGAAAATAATGCTCTGGAGTCATACTAAAGATGATTGTTTAAAAAAAGAATAACAAATAAACTATGAGTGTATTATGAAAATTCATAGAGAAGTACAAAGTAATATTTAAAAGATGAAAATTAAAGTTGCATTGTAGAGTAGGATTCAGGAGCAAATATTGTGTTAAATTTTTTTTGATATTGACATACTGTCTTTCAACACACACACAAAAAATGCTGCTTTTACTTTTTTAAAGTTTTAAGTTTAACCACTACAGATGTTACACTAACCAGTATTTTTACAAAGCTTTAGAAATTGTATACAGACACAACCATGTTTAATGTTCAGTTTAACGACTTTTTCCTTTTTTGGTGACCACAAAACATTAGGGAGGAAAGATATTCTCTTCAATTATAAAATTAAAACCATACTTATACTCACCTGCAAAGTAGCACGAACTGACGTTATACTATCAAATGATGGAAACACATAATTTACGTATGTTTCTTGATCAGGATTTACTCCCATTTCATGCATTCCTTTGAGGACTTCAACTATACCTGTAAAATAAAATTTAAAAGAGATGACAAACCTGAAAGAAATTAACAAAAAATCATAAAGTCTAGTTCATTTTACTTTCTGAACCATAATGAAGGAAAAGTACTCAGCATTGTTTGATTAAAAGAAAAAGGAAAAAAGAAACAGAACTTGGAAATAAGTAAAATTCTGTAATATAAAAATGATAATAACACTCTTACTTACCTCTCAGGGCAATCATTAAAGAAAAAAATATGTGTGACACTCTAAAATATTAAATAAATTTAATATTAGCAATAATAATTTAATTTTTTAACCTGTCTTAAAATACTCTAACAATTCAAAAATTTCCTTAGATGATATGTAGAGTAAATGTAGCATGTGATAACTAGATATTTGATTTTCTAGTGTTTGAAAATAGGCCAAAAATTGATCATTCTTAGTACTGTAGAAAGTATTTCACTCAATCATCTATGCCTCAAATACTTTTTATTCTCTAATTCTTCATTTTTCCAATAATGTTTATCAGGGGGAAGAGTGCACTCTGTTTATTTAGATGACCTGTGTAACCAGCATTTTTAACTTATGTATTTTTCTAACTGAAACTAAAGCAGGCTTAAGAAAAACTGGATTCACACCTTCACCTAGGTAAGTTCAGTCACTCCCTCAGGCATTCTGAGGAAGCATAAAAAAGATATTCACTTCAACAACTGTAGTCAGATGGAAAGAGAGAAACATTTATCAATAAGAAGAAAAAAATGATTAATCTGACTTAACTACATACATCCCCCTAAAAAATTCAATTCATATTTTTACAAAAGATTAAAATAATCATATATTAACATAGATACCCATGGAACCCAAACCTCTGTGAACTTAAAAAATCTGAACTAAATACACAATCTAATAAAAATACTTCAAATGTAGTCATAATAAAGCTTATGAATCAAGAGGAAAGTCTCCATTCAAAAAGTTTTATAAGAATTAAAATAGTTCAAACTTTTGGGAAATACCTATATGGTTTACCAGAGCAACTTACCCCAACTATGACCATTTGTTTACTCCATATGATTTCAGGTTTTAACCAGAGCACTCACTCTATTAGGAGGCAATTTCTTACTTTTTGAAAAGTACCCTCTCATCAAACACTTCACTTAACTGGCATTTACGCTTTCATATCAGCTCTCCCTTACATATTTTACCTTTTATAAATTCTAATTTTTATGTTTTCTAAATATACCAAGAGATTGTTAGTCATTCTGGGTTATTTCCTCTAATTTGGGCCAACTTGCTACAATTCTAAGTGGTAACTTTTTTCATTTACGCCACAGAGAGATACTAGTAGATGAGCCATAAAGAAGTCATTATAAGAGTCTTTCTTAGGGATTGGTAATGGATAAATTGGCAGCCAGAAAAATTCTAGAATTCAATAAAAATCTCATCATCATTACTGAAAACTCTAGTTCAGTTTGAACTGACCCCTAGATACCTTTCTTTGATATCCTGAAGGGTTTTATTTATTCCAAAGGAAACATTCCTCTATATCCTCCAGCTCTGTAGCCATTATTTTCTTCTGGTATCTCTACCAGTATATAAATGACTTTCCATGGTTAAAGTACAAATTCATTGCACTAATAAGAATGTTGTTTTCTTACTTTACACTAAAGAAACGATATATAATACATAACAGCCATTTCCCTGTTACATGAAGGAAGATCATATAATACGTATAGTGTCAGATGGCTACCAGACTTATCAGGGTGATCACTTCATAAGGTATATAAATGTCTAATCATTATGTTGTACACCTGAAACTAATATATTGCATGTCAACTGTAACTGGAAAATGATTAAAAAAAAAAAAAAAAGACCTCTGATGTAAAAACTTGGTAATACTTTAAAAAACATCCTTAATGTAAAAATCAGTACCCAATTTTTAACCTATTGCTAAGAATTTTCATAAAATAAATTCATCATACAGATGTTAAATATAGAGGTGTTATGGTATTTTTAAAGAGTATTTAAAATAGAAAAACACAAATCCTCAATTCTAGTCCGAGCACTACAGACAGCTAGATGTGTAACTTAAAGTAAGTCACTGAATCTCTCTGCAGCTCTCAGTTCCTTCATCAGTATAACGTGAGCTTTCGACAAGGGACCTTTGAAATCTAAATTCTAAGATTCTAAGAAAAGACAGATTCAAGATAAAGCTTACTTTTCTACTATTTTGAGCTACAACTATAGAAAGAAATTCTCTGAATTCTTTTATGTGTACTTAGTAAAAATGTGATATCCAATTCAAGTCTAGATACAGTGCTAAGGTTGAAGAAAGCAAATTTACTTGATAAAGAAACAAACATTTCAACAGGGGTATACAATTTTGCATCTATGTAAAGGTGGACAATACTGATACGCCCCCAAATTTTCATGGAATGATAACAACTTTCTGTGGTTCAAAAATACTGGGTTAAAGGTTACTTCTTGGAGCTTTCAGAACTGGAGGCTATGCAAAGAGTTAATCAACTAGCATATTGTTTTCTAAAGATTTTCTAAAAAGGATTTAGAGACTTTTATAACCAGAAACAATTAGGGAATACTTGTTTCACTATTTCCTTCAAAGCAGAAGACAGCTATATATTTAAAATAAAATTGCAATATGAAAGTCTGCTAAAAGCACTTTTTTTGTTGTTTGTGCACTTTGTTTGTCACCCAGTGTCATACTAACAACTCTGCATCTCATTCTAAAGCACATTATACTGCGAGATAAAATGAAAAAGACCATTTTTCGTTTCCCCATGGGGGAAGTACTTCTGTTAAAAGCATCTTTTTATGATACTACTCTTTCTGAATTACCAATAATGCAAACCAAAGAATTAGATACTGTGCTCTAAAATTTAATATTTGTTCAATTCTTATTCATATCCTATAGACATCCCATGTGTACAAAGAAAAGTATGTTAAACGCTTAAATGTACTTAAGAATCTGAAAGACTGAACATTTCTGTCCTTCAATCAGCAGGCTGTCAGGTCATGAGTACTCATTTCGCAATAAAAGTTTTCTTTCCTATTATTGTAACTCAGCTCAGTTAAGAAGAAATAGACTGGTCCACAAAGATAATGGCCTGATTACATATAATTTTATTTTTAATAAGGCTAAACAAACTAACTTCTAACCCTATATGTAAAACCAAGAACTAGTTTTAGAAAATCTTAAAAATAATGAACTATTTAAAATTACACTCACAAGTTTGAATATCCAGATCAGAGATGAATTAAGAAATGAAATGTTAATTAAGATGAAAGAAATCTATTACATTTGTTTTATAAAATCCTTAATATTTAACTATGATTTAAATCAATTCTATTTTCAAAGAAGATCAAATACTCAAGAGTAAGTATGCTTTCCCAAAGAATTCAATTAGATGTGTGTAGAAATTATTACAATGGATCTCTGGACCATCACAAATCTGTAAAAGGCAAAACCTAACCTTGAACATTTTTCTTCTTCTGATGTCCAACCAGCAATGGCCAGAAATAATGAGTTCTGACAGGAAAACCTTCTTCCTTAAGAGCCTTCATTAGAGCTTTTGCCAAATCTGAAAGAGATACCATGAAATATTACAAAGCTTCCTCAGAAAAACTTATTTATGTTGGTTTAAATTATAAGAATATAGTACCGGCTTTATTGGCTACTAAAGCACACTGGAGTGTGAACTGTAAAGGCGCCGTGTGCATCTGGGCTTCCTTTAGCTTTTTACAGTAGTCTTTCAGCTTCTCTTCAGGCTAGGAGAAAAAACGGCACACATCAGCTGGATCTACAAATATCTTACCATTTGATATTCTGCAAATATTCTAACACTTTGGGGATGAAAAATTTTAACTATTCATCCCCTTTCTACCCAATATCTTACAAATGTGAAAACAAAGTTTCCATAATATTTATGATTGGTCTAATCTCATAATAGATTCTTATATTTTTTAAAAACCTTATTTCACTACCTATTACACTGTCTACAAGTAATAATGGACAGAATACCGTATTCATAGTCACACAGTGCCGTAAAAAGAAACTGCCAAAGTCACTCCGACCATCTTCCCTTGATATAGGACATGCTAATAGAACTTGCAATGCTGTATCTTCCAACTTTTCAGTGACTAAAAGCAAAATGAGGTTCATTGCATCTGGGAAGAAAAACAAAGATGTATTTTGTTAATGAGTAGAACAATATTTTTACACTGCAACCAGTATGAAAGACAAATTTATGACCTACAAACACCAAAAAAAATATCTGCCTAAATAATGAAACACTCGCAAATCATTATGTTTAAGCTGACTTTGAGTCCTCTGTTTATCTACCACAATTCCCTGTTGTTAGAGAATGCCCTTTTCATCATGTAAGAATAGTAATTCAGATTTTTAGAAAAATCATCAAAGTAAACTTTTAAAAACTACCTGGAATATATCTTCTTTCATATGCAATTTTTTCCAAAATTTCTGAGACATATTGAGGATATCCAGCTTTACTGAAGCTAAAGATAATTTGCAACAAATCACGGTCCATAAGGTAAAGATCAGATTTCTCCACCTTCTCCAGAGTCTATAGACAGTTCCAAAAATTACAACAAGTTAGAAACCAATATTCTTTAATTAAAGCTAAATAAATTAAAATACCAAGATTTTAAAAATCAGGAACATATACCATGTAAAGATTTAGGACTTATTTTACAAAACAGAAATATTCTGTTTCAACAATAACTGCTACATTAACATCAAGTTACCTAACTATAAGAATTCTCCTTCAACACTTTTGTCCATAAGAGAAGTAAAATAGCCACAATCATGTAGGTATCTCTTGTTTACAAGAGATATCTTTAAAAACAGACATAAACTATACTTTTCTGCTTCATGAAAAAAGTAATATACATTTATACAAATGATTTTAAAGTATATTTATTTACATGGTATAAGTCATACCTGCTTAACATGGTCAATGTCACCCTTCTCAGCATATGCATTTAATAAGGCTAAGTACGTGTCTGGACCAGGCTCAATTCCGGCCTCTTTCATCACGGTGAGAATATTCTCTGCATTCTCCATATCTCTGTAAGTTAGTTAAAAGAAAATAAAACAGGTTACTATTACACAACCAAATGTAATATTTTCATTTAATCTAAAATGTATTACCTATGCTTAATAAGATTAAAAATTCTGAAGTACCATTTAGAAAAGCAGGCTAATATCAGAAAAAGATATATATTAAATTGGTTATGTTTCTGAAATAATAAAGATCATAAACATCTCAAATTTTCACACATAACTTTTACAAAAGAGAAACTAAATTGTATAATAATTACACAGACATTAGCATGTACTCTTTAAGTATATTATGACTCAAATTTAGCTTTTTAGGAAAGAATAACAATTAGTAAATAAATTATTCTTAAAAAAATAAAAATTTTTCTCCAGGGCACCAGCAGATCAGTTAATAAACTTTACAAGTTAGCTACTTTGAATCAGGCCCAATTTTTTAAAGTGAAAAATTTTAAATAAAAGTTTTATGAAACAGACATTTAAAAATTGTGCATGTTCTACCTCACACACTGATTTTTTTTTTTGAAGGGGTAGATAAATACGGCTTAAGAATTTCCTACAATAATTTTCTATAATTTAAATCTCACTTGAGAATAAAACCTTAGGTTGAACATTACCCAGATCTTGCATGCCCTGTAACAAGGGCACTGAACACTGCCTCTGTGACCGGAAGATCCTTAGTTTTCATAAATCCAAGAATCTTGCTGCAATAAAAAAATAAATGAAAATATTCCTTAGAAATACACATCAAAAACACTTTTTACAACATGTACACAGAAAAAAACATTTCCTGAAATTACAGTAATTGTCTTGATGTACTCTTGTTAAGAATAATTTTTTTAAATCTATTTCTTCTATACTACTAACCTTTAAAAAGCATGGATTTAATAAGGTTCATCTAGTTAAAAATGAGATTGTACATTGTAACTTAACCCTTATTTCCTAAACCTCTATCCCAGAGTACTAATAAATTTTACACAAGCAAGGAAATGTCACAACTGATTTTACATGAATCAGTGAGATAAAGATATTGTGTTTTATGAATAAATATAGTTTAAATGGCTAAGAACATTTCCTTTAGGAAATGTCAGTTAAAAAGTAAAGCCAGCTTTATACAGCAACAATTTTAAACTACTGCTCCAGTAAATCAAGTTTTTAATTAAGACAGCAATTTTCACTTATCTTTCCCCTATTACACAATTTTTATATTTTACCTAAATCATATTACCAAATTTGCTAGATTAAAATACTTCTGAAATAATTTCTCTACCAAAGAGAAACTTAAAAAAAATAAGAAGAGTGAATATATTCTAGGTTTACAAGACTTACAAATTTGTTTTCTTAAATATATGTTTACGGAGCTCCATACCTGGCTCCTTCAATGTCTCCCATGTTACAATAAGCAGCAATCAACCTTTGGAATGTCACCTGTCAATAAAATGGGCCAGTTAATATTTTTAATATTTTTTTTTGGGGGGAGGAAACAGCAGATGTAACCAATAAACATTTACAATAGCAACTACCTACTCGGTTTGGTTGAATGTTTGCTTCCTCCATTTTTGCCAAGAAATCAGTTGGTGAAAATTTATATTCATTTTGAAGGTAGACTTTAAGTAAAGCATTATAGTGACTTACATCATACACGGTACCTACAAATGAAATTTAAATCAAATTTTTAGAAAAGTACTTAAAATCATATCCTTTTATCACAACATGTACACTTAAATTTAAGAGTAAAATGATCACTAAGTATTTCACCCCATACTTAGATCCTTCTATGTAGAAATCCTATTAAACAGAGCAAGCTAAACATGTAAGACAGTAATTACTGAATTACTATACAGTTATAAGCATCTGCCTAATAAGATATTAAGAGGTCTCTTACTTATGAAGTATAGTATTCCCTTCCTGTTACAAAATGCTGAAAATATCCCTGTATTTAAAGTGACTAAAAGATTTTTCTATACTAGTAGTCCTTGCCACATTACTGACACATTGAGACAGATGGATTAGTTGTTTTATACAGGTAAGACTGTGCTGGCAGTTTTGCTTATTTACTAACCAGGTTCAAAGCCTTTGCTTGAAGGCTCTCCTTCCACTCCATCCCCAGTTGCTGAACACCAATTCTACTCTGCTACTGTTAGTTATCTGTATTTCAATGCCCTTTGTTTTCTTTCTGTGTTTATCTTGTGTAAGGCCACATCAATTAAGATTATCATTCAGCATTACTTTATCTACTCATAACATCATTGTTATATTTATTAATCTAGCGCTAACATGTTTTACTAAGTTTTTATAAATTTTCTATCTACATTCACCTGCCTGCCTGTGGCCACACAGGCCATGGTCAGTATCTGGTTGGTTATCAGTTTGAGATTCAATCCAGCAGAAACCAGTTCTATTAAATTAATATGTTTTAATCTTAGTAGACATGTGGAGTGCTTACTATGTCTCAGGCACTGTGCTAGGTGCTCTGCATATAGAGACTCACTTACTCTTCACAATAGCTTCAAGGCATATACTATTATCATCCTCACCTTACAGATGAAGAAAACTGACTTTTACTTGTCCAACACCACATGGTTAGTAAGTGATCATAAATTTGAATGCATGTGGTCTGCCTTGAGAGCCCAATCTCTTAACCACCGTAATACTTTATATAGGGCCTCATAGAGAACCATATGTAATTCAGCATCTGCAATATGATTATGCAAAAATGTTACCATATAATGTCTAAAAACTTGTAGAAAAATCATCAAGTCAAGCTGAAGATTCTACTAATGGCCAACAATAGCTCTATGGCTAAAGGATAGTATATTTTCTAATTTTGTAAAAACATTCACTCTGGTTTGTTGGAGAAGCTGAGGAAACTGTTCAAAACCCAGATAAGTAACATATATTCTAGCTTTTCACAGATTTGAGTCAAGATCAATATTCAATATAACTCTACTGTTTAATTTATTTCTCTCTCTTTGGAACAGTGCTATGGATGACAAAAATGTTTCTATGAACTCAGTAAAATTTTTATTCCCATGTTTATTATTATGTTTAGTTAATTTTATGGGTCATTTCTAACTTGGACTGGAGATAAAACTCTAGAATGGAGAGATTTAAACCTTAGCTTAAAAAACAGACTGATTTAAAGAGTAAGAAATCGAGAAAAGATGAACAACTGGAACAAACAAAAAGTTAAGGAGACATATATTATCATGGTGTGGCCAAGGAGGTACACCAGAAGTAATCCTATTTTTTAAAATTTAGCACATGGCAACATTAAAATGAGGTACTATCATTTCCAGCATTTCCTCCAGAAGTTCTTTCAATTTGGAAATCTCAGTTCCAGTTTCAGATCTGTCAATGGCTCATTCTGTAACTCTGGACACATTATCTAAGCTAAAATACCTTTTACTGCTTTATAAGTTTGTGAACAAGAGTCACACTGGCAATATACTAGGCTTCTGACAATATTAACTGAACAACTATTTATCAAGTGTAATATGTACAAAGCATCATGCTACTGGCAAACAAAGATGTTATGGATTCCACTATCAAGTAGAACATGGAAGAAAGACATGTTTGTGAGAAAATATAATAGAAGTATTAAGTGTCTATCTTTCTACTGAGATGTTAACATGACTGCTATGTCAGGGCTTCTTTATATTGTAGAATATAACCTTTTTCACACGTTTCTCCCAGTTCAACGTTTTTTTAAAATTATGTGACATACAGACATCTCTAGTTTTTATAGAGTCAATTCTTTATCTTCACATTTTTGTTGCTTTTACACTTAGAAAATCCTTTTCCATTCTGGAATATTTAGCTCATCTGTTTTTTAAAACTTTTTTAAAATTAACTTGTCATCAAAATTAATTGTAGATGAATTCAAAACTCTGAAGTATGATTTTGTCTTTATTCTAAATATTTAAGTTATGGATTTTTGTCATTTTATATTTCTACTTTACTGTAAGTTGATTTTCTGGGATTTTACAGGTAAAATGCACATCATCTGAAAAATAATAATTTCTAGTATTGTTTCATATCTTATTTCATTAGCATTATACATCACATTTATTAGTTGTCGGTGTTACATTTTAACATGTCAAAGAATTATCCAACTAAGATTTATTAAAATCTTTTTTTTTTAAACATTTACAACACCTGGTCTTCCTAGGTAGTTAAGATTTATTAAAATCTTAAATAGGAATGAACATCAGATTTTATGAAATGATCTTTTAAACTATTTTCTTTTTTGAATAGGTACTATGTTCACAGTTCAAAACTGAAAAAGTATAAAAAGCTGTAGAGTAAAAATTGTATCTAGTGTTTATCATTCTTCCAGAAATATTTTAACACTGTATACACATAAACATAAACATTTTTCTTTAAAATGGTAGCATACTATACACACTGTTCTGTACCTTAATTTTTATTTACATTTTGGAGAATACCCCACATTAGTACATGAAGAACTCCTTTATTTTTTTAACAGCTGGAGAGTATTCTATTTTATGAACACTTTCATTTATTTAAGCAATCCTTGAGGAAGGGACATCAAAGCTAGTTCCAATTCCTTACTATTATAAACAAGGTACAATGAAGAATATCCTTCTGCAAATGAAGTATATCTGGATCTAAATTCTAACAAATGGAACTGACTGGTGAAATTGTATGTGCATTTATAACTGACAGACCAAAAGCCTTGTTAGTTTGTTCTTTGCTTTTTAGCTTACCATAAAAGTAATAATTCTTATGAAAAATTATTTAATTCTTAATGCCCCTAGATGTCACTATATAACTCACCAAACATTACAAAAAAATTATGAACCAAGTAGCCCCTCCATAAAATTTAATTACAGCATTAATGTAAAGAAATTCTTTTACTACAGGATAAAAAATGTGCACCTTTTATATACATCACATATGTAAACAGTCATACCCAATTTCTGAAGTTTGTCCCATATTCTATGAGCCAATTCTGTTCTCTCTGAGACCTTTAGCTCAGGCAAGAGAGAACCACAGCTGCGCAGCAGAAGTAACGCTTGATTACCACCTGGGCAACCTATGAAAAAAGGTTCATGAGTTACATTTAACAGTACTGATATCATATAGCTAAATATCAGAATTTAAAGTGAATTCTGTTAATATTAAAAAATCTCCTGCCTCCCTAAAGATAACATTAAGAGAATACCTGTAAACTGGAAAAATCCTATCCTAATCCACAAGTACAATTTATAATGTTACTAAAAATTATAAGTTTTAAAAAATTAGTCTGCTTTATTAAGGCATGCAAGGTTATGAATCTACATAATCTATAAGACCATAGAATACAAAAATACAAAGAACCTAATTTATAAGCAGTGCTTACTGCAATTCAAAGGCTAAGCTTCTCAGTATCTTATGAGAGTGTACAAAGCAGCACAATTAAAACCCATGAATATCAATTTTTGGTTTATAAATAGTTACAAAAAACATAAACTTCTTTCACCCTTTTATCCATGTTTTTATCTACAAGTCCCTGAAAGCTGATTTTAAAACAAAAAGAAAAGGAAACCACTTATTGTATGATTCCATTTATATGAAGTATCCAAAATAAGCATATCTATAATGGACAGAAAATACACTAGCAGTTGCTTAGGGCTGGAAGGGATAGGAGAGTTTGGGGGCTGATGGGAGTATGAAGGTTTCTTTTTGGGTAAAAGAGCTGTTCTGAAATTGATTGTGGTGATAGTTGTACAACTTTGAATTAATCAAAGAGAAAATGAAAAACAGTATTTAAATGCACATTAGTTATAACTGACACTTCTTTGGTATCTTTCATGATTAGAATCTATAGCTTTTTACTGTGACTGAAATCCATGGATGGGCTTTAGAAAGCTGGTAAATGCTCTGAAACGATTGCATGTGTTTGCATGTGGGCTTTTTTGTGGGGCAGGGGGAGTGGAGTACAGGATTTCACCAGATTATCAAAGTTTCATAAGTGACTCAGATTTTAACAGCTAAGTAAAAATAAAAGGGCAATAATAAAAGGAAAATGATTATCAGTATTCCCAGAAATCTGTCATCTTATGGAAAACTGATACTATACGATGAAAGATAAGAAAAACCAGTATCTTCCAAGAAAATTTACTACTGAAAATCACTTATAAACCATAAAAAGCAAAAGGGAGATCTTTATTTGATTTTGAAATAAACACCTAAAACAAAATGTTTTACTTAAAATTTTGCCCTGATGAGTTGGAACGATTACAACAATAACATAAAACCATGATGATTAATAAAAATAACAAACAAGATAAAAAGCATCAAATAATGTGCTCTACAATGAGCTTGCCCCCAAACAAGTATTTATTAAGAAGTTTCAGCTTTTGAACAGAAAATTTTGAAATACCTGAGTCACAGGTGTTATCAAAGACTTTTTGTAGAAGAGTCTTTGGGATGCGGCCAGTTCTTCGGACAGAGTTATCTAGTCTCGTTAGAGCCCAATCAAATTGACTGGCATTCCTCCTCTGAGAGGTGGGCTCCTCTTGATAATTTTTTCTTTCAGCAGCAATGGCATACAGTCTGGCTTGGCTCAGTAGCCCTCTATAAAATGAAACAATAATAAACTAAGTCACCTATGATCCTTTCAGGTCACCTTTTTGAGCAAAATTTATACAAAGCTTTTTTATTAGTTACTAAATACATACATTCGTAGTATTCTGCTCAAGGACGTACAAACTGGTATGAAAGTTTTGAATTTCGCTTTAAATGAAATCACACGCACATATAAAACTGTATGCAAAGTAAATCTCTTATTTGACAGTGTCTTGATAACCTTCTATAAGGAACCATTTCAAACTAAACCATAATATGATGTGTTTTAAGTGTTTTTTTAATCCCCCTTAACGAAAACCATCAAAAATAAAACTAGATTACTGGTGTTAAACATCATTAATTTTTCAGGAAGTCAAACGAAAAAATGTTTATGTTAGGTAAGGTCAGACTAGTATGTGTGTTTATAAAGAACAAACAACCTTTAAACCATTCACTATTTTAATAGTACAGGTCTAACAAGCAAACTAAATGCTCTAAAACATGAAATCAGAGGTATTCCATACTGTAGAAATACAAGTTGTACCTGATTTACAAATACCAAATTTAAAAATAGTCCGTATGTGTAAAGGAAACCTTGTCATAAGTTTTCAAATTGAATTTAAACTTTCTCTGCATTCAAATATAATTTACACAAAATTACTAACTCAAAGATTTATATATTTACTCCAAAATATTTTTAATTTTCTAAAAGCAGCAAGTATGAACAACTAAATAATACATAGTTAAGTATAAATTAACTAAGTATAGTGGGAAAATATTCTACTTGTTAATCCAGGAATGCCTTCAAGGCATGTGTATTTTTTTCCTACAGGTATATTTTTACCAATTACCAAAATAAATATTTATATAGTAATAATATAGTAACTTATATGGTAATAACCAATTACTAATAACATATAGCAATTTGTATGTTACTATATATTACCATGTAATATGTTACTATATATTACTAATAATTACTAATTATATACAGTAAATGTAATTACTGATAATATATAGTAATTTATATAGTAATAACCAATTACCAAAATAAATATTTATATAGTAATAATATAGCAATTTATAGTAATAATATATAGTAATTTATATAGTAATAATCTTTAATAATAAAATTATTGATTTCCTACCCTATGTCATTTACGTGGAAAACCAGTCACAAATTGAAGGGTTAAGTATGTGATGTTACATTAAAGAAAGCTACCCCAGCAATTTCACCACAGAATTATGTAAAACAGAAGCAGTAACTGATACTAGACTAGAAATGCTACCACTAGGATCTGGGACAAATCACAACCACTCTGGCCACCAATGATTTCACTAAAGTAACTAAAAAGAATGGAATAAAAATAAAAAAGTCAGGATACTAACTCAGACAATGTCTTATCCTTGTAAATTTAATGAGCAGTACATTGTAGATGGCTAATTGATTCATTTGTTAAATGAGCTAATTGTGCTAAATTATTACCAGAAACAACAGAAGATATACTCCTACATATATTTATCCCTTATTTTCAAAGGTCTGCTCTGGCCATTTACTTGGTTACTGGATCAACTGCTACTAAACTATGCCGTTGTTGGTCAAGCAAACACAAAATAACATTATTTTTAAATCACCCAGAAAAACGTCAAGTTCAGGTGAGTGTGCAATACTATTGTTCAACAACAAAAGCTGACAAATATAAAAATTTCAAAATTGTAGTGAAGTATATTTGACAAAGTTTTTCACACAAACCAAATTTGATAAACTGTGAAAGAGCATTAAAAAAAAGCCTTTGCTAAAATACAGTTCTTAAATGTAAGTAAGATCAAACACAAATAAAATTTAGGCAGAAGACAAAGAGTAATAAACCAGCACAGCTTTCTGAACATTCATTCTAAAGCTAATTTTTCTTTCAAATAAATCATTAATGAATGCAGCTAAGTCTCATGTAAGTGTATGAAGAATAGCTTGGCTTTCATTAGCTAAGTTCAAATATGAATCCACTATAAAATAAATTGGGGTGGGGGAAGTATTACATATTTAAACCAAAGAGTCATAAATAGCTCAGAAGTTCCCTCCTGAGACTCCAGCACTGACTACTAATATTCAGGCTACCCATGAATTTTCTCTGGCAAAATAAATAATAAAGTTATTTATTTAGTGGTAGTGTTTGACTGACTCTTTAGTACAAAAAATAATGATTTTATAATTGAACATCTGTATTTCACAAAAGTTATAAAGCAGGCTTCCATAGGATTCCCCTTTCAAGCCTCTACCATTTTTTAATTAATACTTTACACCTTTTTTCAAGGCTTATTTTTAGGTTTACAGAAAAATTGTCCAGAAAATAGAGTTCCCATATACCCTCCTGCCCCCCTCCACAATTTCCCTATTAACATCTTATATTAGTGATACATGTTACAAATGACCAATATTGATATAGTATTAACTAAAGTCTAGAGATTATAATAGAGTTCACTCTGTGTATACAAATCTATGGGCTTTGACAAATATATGACATGCATTCCAGAACCATACAAAACAGTTTCACTGCCCTAAAAATGCCCTGTGCTCCACTTATTCATCCCTTACCCTCTCCTCCTGAACCCCTGGCAACTTTTTACTTGTCTCTATTTTGTTTTGTCTTTTCCACAATGTCATATAGTTGCCTCACACAATAAGTATGTAGCCTTTTTCAGACTGGCTTCTTTCACCTAGCAAACATTTAAGATTCCTCCATGTCTCCTCATGGCTGGACAGCTCCTTTCTTATTAATGCAGTATTTACTTCATAAGGATATCAAAAAGATTAACTGAGATATGCAGTGTTTCCTAAAATATCACATTTCTGTTAGGGAAGATAATTTTAGATAGCATATAAAGATTTTCCATTTAGTAGCCTGTTAATTCTAATAAATATTTAAAAATAACTACCATTTTTAAAAATTGTATTAGCAGAAAGCATGAGACTTATTTTAAAAGCCCTATTCAAATCCAAACTACACTGTTTAACAACTATGTGACTCCGGGCAAGGTAATTTTCTAAGCTCATTCATCAGAAGGAAAAAACCTACCTTGTAAAGATCACATTAAAATAACGAATATAAGATTCCTAACAAAACAGTGCTCAATGAAGCTCATTATATAATGTACTTAATAAACGTCTGGTAATTGATCTTTTTTAAAGTCTTTGTAGAGCTGTCACAACAAACTTCTCCCTGAACTATTTTGCAAGACCTCAATTCTCCAAAAAGTCTTGCCCAGTTATGCTATCCTCCAAACACAGCTTTATGTTTTAGAGTAAATCACAGAATTTTAGACTAAGAGAGCCATTTGCAACCCTTCTACACTTTGATAAGTCTCCTGGCTTGAAACACTGATGCCATCCCTTTCCCCCTATCCAGATGCCCCTCCATCTCAGGCTTCTCTATTTCTCTCAACTAAGATAGAAAGGGATGAAAAGTAAGTTAATGATGTTGGGATCTATGATGTGACATGGTGAAAGATGTCTTTAGAATTTAGTGAGAATGGGATGGACTAGATTATTCTAAAGATCCCTTCCAGAGTTCACATTCTGAGATCATATCCTATCTTTACTTACCTGTGATAGTCTTTAATTCCTAAATTTATAAGGTATCATGTACTATCTTTTAAAAAATTTTTATTCCCATAAGTAATCCCTTCAACACCTAAAACACAGCAGTATATTCAAAACACTTCAGAAGAGGGAATCACAGTACCTGCTGTCAAATCTCAACTAGAGATCCTGGATAAATTACTTCACCCTTCTAAGCCCCAGTTTCCTACTTTGTAATATCAACCCACAGAAGATGAAATGTATGTGTGATGTATTCATACTAACATTTTGAAAATGGTAAAGACCTAAACTATAAAAGTACTACAGTTGATACTAATCTTCAAATCTATTCTTCCTCATTTTGCTAACATCCTTACCAATTTCTCATTCTCTCTCTCAAAAAGAAAAGGAAATCTCTCTTCTTCAGTTCTTCAGTTGAGGTCCTATTAGCCCTAATCTATAGTATCAATGTTGTTCCTTAACTGGTCTGTCCATGTCCAGCCTCTATCTCTCCATTAGTCTAAGTAAACTTTGTCAAAACTTGTACCTTTCAAAACCCTCCAACAGCTTCCAAGCATCAAGTAACCAACTTTCTAATCAACCTTGCTAGCTACAAGAAATCAAATGACCTTTGTAGTTATCAACTTCTACAACATCCCGCCCACCCCATGTAACCATACAGATAAAAGTACAGCCTCCAAGTCTCTTCATTCTTCTCTTCCCCTGGAACACTGACTACTCATTACCATCTTCTTAAATTCAAGTCATCTTCTATCACAAAACAAATGTCCTGAAATACCACAGTATATTCTTTTCCTATGGATAGCACATAGTTGCACATGTGCCTATCACAGCCCTCTGTAATTTATAAACTTATAAACACAGGAAGCAGAGGCTGAACTGCAACCCCAAAGGACCCAGACTCGTAATATTTGTTAAGATTTTTTTTTGAGAGGTTAACAAGAGAAAGTTTTTCTTCCTCCCAACATTAGAAGTTATATTGTTCTGTCATAAGGCAATATGTGATCTTCACCTTTAAGTTGATCATCAATCTAGATCTACTTTCAAACTAATTTAGTACCTTTCCTCTGAAGTACACATTCGAAAATTCTCACGAGAAATATATAGGCAGCATCTGATCCAGAAGTGTGAGAAAAAAACTGAGAAAGCAAAAAGTGTCTGCTCTTTCACTTTCCCAAAAAAGGATAGGGTAAGAGCTGGTTTTTAAGAAAACATTTGTTTAGAAAAAGAAGAAAAAAGTAATAAAACAGAAAAATGAAGAGCGAGACTAAAGAATATAAACGTATATACTTTTTGGTGCTTCAATTTTGAAAACAATTTAATAAATTCTAATTAAATTTCACTCAGTAATACTCATTTGTCCTCAGACAAGTCATTTTTGAAAATCAAATCAGGGTGAACTTGTGGAGATTAACTGCATTATATGACTGGGTTAAGTACTCCTTCAAACTTCTCTGCATCTCACAATATTCCTTCCTCAATGTCTAAGATTTTCATTGATATACTGAACCCAAGGCAAACAAAAAATAGAACAAAAAATAAAACAAAGTTCTTGCTTTCAAGGTATTTATAGCCAGGTTTGGAGTGCTGGTGGGTACACATGTAATCAAGTTAATGGAAGCTTTAGCGATTCAGGTTATGAGAAAAAGCACAAGAAAGGAGCGGTCAAATGGGAGAAGCAGTCAAGAAAGATTTAACAGAGAAGAGGAACACTTGATTAGGGGGAAGGGAAGACACATCTCAAAAGTGAACATCATATTCAAAGGCAAGGAGATGTGCAACATGGACCATCAGAGCCTTACTGCTCAGCAGCAGCACCTTTATCACCTGGAAGCTTGTTAAAAATGCAGAATCTCAGTCCTCTGCCCAGATCTACAAAATCAAAAGCTACATTTTTAACAAGATTCCCAAGGAATTCTTATGCTCATCATAGTTTCAGAAGCCCTACTGACTTCAAAGCAGTAGTTTGGTATGGCTAGAATATAAAATGTCATGGGAAAGAACTCATAAACAACTAGGCTTCAGAGGCATATCCAGATTATGAAGCACCTTATCCTGGAACTAATGGGAGCCATCACAATGTATTTGTAAGTAAGAAAAAGACATAATCAAACTACTAGGGACACTAGGGAATGATGTGGAGGAGATTCATTCCAGATGAAGTAGATATAACTGGTCTTAATCATTTGTGCAATCAATGCGGAGGGAACAGAAGGGGCAGGGAGGTGTCAATAAAATATGAATGAGAAATCTTGAGGAAGCAGATAAAAATAGCAACATTCACTAAAATGGGAAACAGAGGAAGAACAGATTTGGGAGGGAAGACGAGTCCAATATGAGATGTGATGGGTTTGAAGTACCTGTAGTTCAACCAGTGGAGGTGTCTATATATAGACAGTTTATTATAGACTGTCAACCAGTAGACAGTCTATATACAGGAGAAAAAATAATGTCATCAGATAGGCAGGTAGGGGCTGATGCCCTGAAAACAAAAGAGGTCAAAGAAAGAGAATGAAAAAAATGAGAAAAAAAATGAAGGACAAAACTCCTAGGACATCAGCATTTAAGAGATGAACAGAGGAAAAGGATGCAATGAAGCCAATGAGAAAAATCTTAAAGAAAAACAAGAGTGGTGTCACTGATGCCAAGAAGAGTCTCGTGAATGGGAAATGGAAGTTATATGCCAGAGGTCAAGGCCGTGAAAGCAGATTATCTCGCAGATCTTATACATACATAAATGACTAAGAGTTCTATATATATCAATGGCTCTCTCTGAGTGATAGAATTAAGGGTGATTTTTAGTTTATTGCATTCCCCTTATATTTTGCAACTGTTCCTAAAGGCACATGAGTTTTATAATTTTAAAATATACAATAAAAAAAGACAATAATGGCTTTTGCTGTAGTGATTGCAGTGGGTAGAAGAGTGAGTGTGCAGTGACGAAATGAAGGAGATGGGAGCACAGACAGGGAAGAGAGACTGGGAAGCATCCAGATTAAGTCTAGAGTCTTGGAAAGATTTTGTCTTTCAGGTAGGAGAGATCTTGGTATGCTTACAGGCTGTGGAATAGGAGCACTATAGCAAAAGTGTTCAGATTCCAGGAAAAAAAAGAAAACTACTTTCTTATTACTTGCTATAACGTGACTACACAGTGATGAACGAAACTAAGTTCTGCTCTCATGCAATTCATTTTCTATTAAGAAAACAGAGAAAAGATAAATATCAGACAAGTGAGAGGTGCAATGGTAAAACTAGAATAAGGTGGTTTTCTAAATTGAGTATTGAGGTAAGGCTTCTCTGAAGACACAGCATATTAAGTGGAGTCTTGAATGACAAGAAATCAGCTTTACAAAGAAAGGGGAATGGCCTGTTACCTCTACTTTAAAGATAACAAAACTGAGGATCAAAGAAGTTAGGTAAGATTACGGGGCAAGTAAATGTAACCTAGGTCTGATGAACACCTAGAACTTTTTAATAATACCCTTTCTATTACATCCTGTTCCCTCTGTTGTTCCCCTCAAATGCAACAGTGAAGATGAACGATAACATGGACCCTCCTCTGGCCTCACAGGGATGTTGACTAGAAAAATGAGAATAATTAGCACACCTTTTTCAAAGAAACTTTTTGAAAGCCAAGAGATATAGCACAAAAGCAGAGGCATGATTTCTAAAGGTTAACTATTGAAGCCTAATGAGAAAATCCAGGCAGGCTCCAGGTTACCAGTAGGCTACAGTCCAAAGATTTATGACTAAGTTGTTAAGAAGTCATAGAACATTTCCTCTATATAATTTTACACACAGGTTTTCAGGCTGGCCCAAAAAGAGCCATTGTAATCATAGTTACTACTATAGTAACTAATAAAGCACTTACTAGGCACCGACCAGGCCTTAGGTTAAGTGCTTTACATACAATACCACCAACACTTATTACTACTCCCATTTTATAACTAAGGAAACTGAGGCCTGGAAATATTAAGTAACTTGTCCAATGGCATTATGCAAATAAAGAGAGATCTGGCCTATTCCAGATCCTTAACTGTCTCCCAAAGTACCTTTAAACACCATTCTTTCAAAATCAGTTTTTCTCTGATTCTAAAATCTTGGCACCCAACTGCCCTTCTCAGAACACTATTCAAATTAACACTTCCATCAAACGTCTCTATCCTCTCTACCAACAAAGTCTATACTAAATTTATATCCTGATAAATCTCAACCCATGAGGGCATTTATTTACACGTTTGACACCCACTGAGAATTTAACTTGCCTTTGCCTCCCCATATCCACGCAGTGCTTTGCGTGTGCTCACTTATTCATTCATTGATACAGAGCCTACTGTGACAATTCTCAACCAATACCATACCCTAGTAAATACTGGGAGAAAAACTCCAAGAAAATTTAGAGAAAAACTCAAACTAACATAATCAAATGTCCATCTCTGAGCTATCCCTAGCTCACACCAAATTCCCAAGCTATCCACTCCCCCGCACCCCCAAAAAACAAACACTCTCAAAATCTAAGTCCTAGCACCTAGTTTGTTGCTGAGCAACAATAATGCTTGCACGTGGGACAGTAGTCAAGCGGGTCAATCCTAAGAAAAGAGTAAAACCTGAAACTAGCAGAAGCCTTCAAAGCCCCCTCAGCTTCACAGGCAACAGGTAGCCCTAGGGAAGGATCCAGGCCGGAAGCAAGCAATGCCCGCGACCATGACCTTCTGAAGGCGACCAACCCAATCAGCCAAAAAAAAACCCCGGAGGGAGCTCGGTCCGAGGCCCCAGAACGCTTGGCCCTGGCGCGGCGAAGAGGGCACGGAAAGGGCACACAAGAGGGACCCGTCCCCCAGCAGCGTCAAAGAACTCGGGGGACGCCCGCAAGCGGGTTGGGGGAAGTGCCTGGGCACTCACCCGGCGACGGGCCCAGAGCGTGCACTGGGGTGACACAGGGCGGTATGCGGCCGGCCCGGGGCGCCAGCGAGGAGGCGCAGGGAGAGCGGGAAGCGCGGGGCCGCCCCAGCACGCAGGAGCCAGCCGGCGGGTCTCAGTAGGGCTGCCATGGCTCGGCTGCACCCACTGCGGGCTCCACGTTCAGCGAGAAGGACAGGGGGAGCACGTGACTGAGAGGTCGCCCGGCGCGGGAGAGACCAAATGCCGAGAGCCCCAGATGTAGGGAGACGCAAGGACTATTTTAGTTTGGAAGAAGAAAAAAACCTATTTATATGAGGAGACATGAGCCGCATGCCACGTTTGAGTTATAATTTGGTTGTATTTGTTATTTAAAGAAGCTTCTCCTTTCGTTTTATGTCCTTCATCTCAGCACGATAAGTCGCTCCACCCCTGCGCTTTTCAGTTGGTGGAGTCGGAAGAGGTCGACTCCTCCCAAGTTAGCGCAGGGCCTTGCCGGGGGCCAACTATCGAGAACACTTGGGAACTCTCCGGAATAGCCGACTATGAAGATCCCAGAGTGTGGAGCAGTTCTCTTCTGAGGGCGGATGTTGCCGCCGGCGTTCAGCGGTTTCTACTCAGCGCCCAAGTTGCCGCGCTGATAGGAACGTTCCATAGCTCCCAGAAATGTGGGACAGAAAAAACGTTGAGGACCTTTGCACTATGCTAAGGGCCTCTAAGGTTAAACATAATGTGATTTGCATTACTTGGGCCAGTGGACAGTGTGAAAGAATACGTAGGTCCAAACCTCAGTCCATAAGCAGTGCCTGGCTTTATGAAGTAGATGGGTTCTAACAAAGGTATAAGTTTTAAAGCTGGAACTGAACTCGTTATCTTCCCCACCTACCGCGCTGCCCCTTCAGTAAATGCACCAGCATCAGAGGTAAGAAAGATACGACTGAGTCTGGAGCTGAATCCGGAGATAAAACAGGAGGCCCTTGCCTTCACAGGGTTTACAATCTGGAAAGGTTCCCTGTGCACACGTGGAAAGTCGGGAACGGTCTTCCCTTCTCTCTTCACTTAGCTGTATCCTACCCATTCCCAAGAGAATACTCAGCTTCCTTCGAAAGCCCTCCATGGTAATTTCTTGTTTGGATGTTTATCCCACTGGACATTGAGCTCCTTGAGAGCAGGGACTGTATGACCTTTTCTTGTAACCCAAGCACATACTCAGTTCCAGGCATCCAGAAGGTTGCATTAAGTATTTATACTTAATACACTGAATAAATGTGTATTTTAAGACGATCTAGCTCTTCTCTCCTTCAAGAGATGAGCAAAAAGGTTAAGTGATCTACTCTGGGTTATACTATTAGGCATTAGGAATATAATTTATTCACTCATTCGACACTGATCTGTTGAAAACATATTCAGTGCCAGGCACTATTTGAAATGGGGGTACAGCAGAGAACAAAACAGACCAAGTCTGGACTCTGATTAAACATTCCAAATTTTAGTTTGGTAAGATAGATAAGAACTGTGATGTAAAATAAATCTGAGTAAAGGGATTGAGGGTGGAATGTTTAGCCCCTACAAAGAAAAGTAAGGAGGACAGTGTGGATGTAAGAAAGAATAAGGCAGTGGGGGCACAGAAAGTAGGCATGGAGGTCTGAGGTAGTTGAGGGCCAGATCATGCAGGGACTGTAAGGACTTTTTTTTATTCTGAAGGAGATGGGAAACCACTGGAACGTTTGGTGTGTTGCCATAAAATGAATCCATTTTTTTGTATGTATTTAAATTAATTTATTTAAATGAGTTTCAAGTATACAGTACATTGGTCAGACATATATATAGTTTATAAAAGGATCCCCCCAATTGCTCCCTCCCTCCCCTGGCCCTCCACCTAGCCATCATATTAATGCTAACTTCATTCCCTCAACCCAGTGACCAACTATCAAACTAATTTGTACTTTAACCCTTCACCCCATTCTTCCAGTCCTCCAAACCCCCTCCCTTTTGTCAGTCAGCAAAGTGTCCACTATATTTGTGAGTCTGTTTATGATTTCACTTATATGTGGAATCTAAGGAACAAAAAGAACAAATTAATCCATTTGCATTTTTAAAGGATCACTCTGGCTGCTGTTTGGAGTAGTGATTTTTAAGGGAATAAAGGTAAATAAAAGTTGGAAGACCAGTGAGGAAGCACAACAATCCAGACTAAAGATGATAGTGGCTTGCACTAGAGTAGTGGCAGATGAGATCAGGAGAAAGGGTCAAGTTCACTCTATTTAAATAGTAGAACCAAGAGGATTTACTGATGGATTGGCTGTGAAGTGTAAGTTAATGACTCCAAATTTTCTAGCCTGAGCAATTTGAAAAGTGGAGATGGCACTGATTAAAATGGGGAAGACTGAGGGAAAACAGATTTAAAAGGTGAAATCAAAAGTGATCTGTAATATTAAGCTTGAGGTGCCTATTAGACATCTAAATATCAAGTTTGAGTAGGGAGTTAGCTATATGATATACAAGTTTGGAGTTTGGAGTTAGAGATACATTTGGGAATCTACAGCCTATACCTAATATTTGAAGCCATGGGAATGGATGACAGCATCTAGGAAGAAAATATAGATAGACAAAAGGTGAGGTCCAAGGACTGAGGCTTGTGACATTTCAGTATTTAGAGAATGTGAAGATGAAAATCTAGCACTAGAAACTAAGAAAGAATAGCCAGAGAGGTAGGAGGAGAACCGAGAGAAAGTGGTGTGGTCCCAAATAACAGAGAAAGAAGTCTTATCAACCACATAAAATGCTTTTAGTTCTAGTAAAATGAGCACTCAACATTGACCATAGGATTTGGCAACTCAGTAGTCCCTAGTGATGCTGAGAAGAGCCATCTTGATGACATATTGAGTCAAAAGATTGCTTTAAGTGAGTTTAACAGTACATGAAGGAAGGGGAAGTGGAGACAGGGAGTATAGACAAACCTTTTGTAAACTATATTGTGAAAGAGGGAGCAGAGAAAGGGGTGGTACCTAGAAGGAGGTGTGAAGTCAAGGGAAGTTAATTTTTTTAAATGCCTACAGCACCTGGAATTCCTAGGTGGTCTCCCCTCCAAGTACTAACCAGGCCCGACACTACTTAGCTTCCAAGGTCAGACGAGATTGGGCATGTTCAGGGTGGCATGATTATAGACTGGAAGTTAATTTTTTAAGATGGAAGAAATTACACTGTGTTTGATGCTGATGGGAATTATCCACATTTAACTATTTTAAGTTACTTTGAATTTTAAAAATTTAGTTCGTTGGTGATTAACCACATTTCAAGTACTAAATATCCACAAGTGGCTAGTAGCTACCATATTGGACAGCACAGGGAACATTTCCATCATTGTGGAAAATTCTATTGGTCAGTGCTGCAGCAGGGAGTGAAAAACAAATAGTGAGAGAGAGAGAGAGAGAGAGAGAGAGAGAGAGAGAGAGAGAACACTGAGTAGGCAAGAGGAGATGGGCTTCCATATCAAAGTAAAGGAGTTGACTTTAAACAAGAATCAAGACAGTACCAGCCATTGTCATAGAAGGAAAGACAAGTTACAGATGTAACAAGGCTAATGGAGGTAGTAGCAAGAATGAATGGATGTTCTCTTCTAACTGCTTCTTTCCCTGAAACCCTTAATCTTCAACCAGCATTCTCTGTATTACCATACCAGGATATAACCTCTGAATAGAAGAACCTTACTTGGAAGGACAGCTAAAAAGCTAGATTTTGCAAAAGTACTTAAGTACTGCTTGGTTTCCTTATGTGTAAAACTGGTGATACCTACCCCTTCCTCTCAGGATTTTTTGGGGAATATTAGTTAAAATAAGAAAAGTACTTACAGTACAAGGCACATAGGAAGCTCTGAAAAATAACATAGTACTATTATTATTGTTGCTTTTTATAATCAAGTCTAAACCCCATGAATTTGGGTTCTTCTCTAGTCCCTCCTTGGGGTCTGATATTTGACACCAATCTCTTCACTTCCTAATAACCTATACTAGTGTGTCAAACTCCTAACTCAGTTACACAGTTGTAAAGTGCTTTGTGTAAGCAAAGCACTGGATAAGTTCCATTTCAGGGCAAAGAAGTTATGCGTACTATAATTGGTGAGCTTAATTTATGGGAGGATAAAACACACACTATTGTATACAGATAATCATTATTTAAGGCAGTGTAATGAGTGTAATGAAAAAGAGGCAAAAACCAAGTGACAGCTGGGTAGGAGAACAGAAGTTTCCATGGTGGGAATGATATTTCAGCCCTTGGAGGCTTGGGAATATATGAAAGAGTGAACGTGGTGGCAAGGGAAATTCTAGGCACAGGAAACAACGGCAAGAGCAAAGATAGAGGGCACCGCTTCCTATAAATACATCACTCCTCAAACTCCAGAGTCTGCCCAGAGAGAATCACTAAACCAGTGGCTTTCACGCTTCTGTAACTGTGACCAAAAGTAAGAAAGTACATTTTAGAAATGACACACATACAAAAATAAATTTTATAAAACAATAACAAGCCTTATTCATGTGATGCACTAGGTTATATATTAATCTATTTTCTATTTCATTTTTTTAATGCTGATTGATCCTAATTCTAAAAAACCAGCTTTAAGGAGACATTTTTTAGACACTTAAGGTATTTTGCACAATACCTAGAGTTATTGCTAACTTTTTTAGGCATGGTAATGGGATTTGTGGTTATATAAGAAAATACGTACATTTTTTAGAGATACATTCTGGCAAATATAGAAGTAAATGAACTTGCTATCTGGAATTTTCTTTAAGATACTTCCCCAAAGAATAAAAGAAAGAATAAAATGATATAGAAAGCAAAAGTGACAATATCTTGATAATCATTGAAACAGGGTGATGGATATATGGGAGTTGATTATTCTAGACCATCTACTTAATGTAAATTTTTAAATATTTATAAAGAAAAAGATCTTAAAAGCTGGTTGTATTTTGATTTCACTACTCAATACAGCATGACTTAGAGTTTGAAAAACTCTGTACTCAGTCTTGTCCACCAGGCAGACAAACACACCAAGCTGTACCAATGAGAGCTGGAGACCTATTTACAGGAACAACATGGTTGATTGACTTCTCCAGCAAATAGTTGTTCAAACATCAAATCTTGGTATTGTTGCTAAACCATTTTACATAAAGTATGAAATATCTGAGATTATAGCCATTACAATCTAAGAAAGATTTTTATTTAAGACCAAGGGTTTTTAAAAAAAACATACACCTGAAACTAATACAATATTGTATGTTAGCTATATTTTAATGAAAATCTTAAAAAAAAAAAAAAGAAAAGAAAGAAACATTTATCTTCAACATCTGAGCTGAAAGTACGGTACTCAACACCCTGAATGGGAAATTTATAAGGCAGTGGACATTAGTCTTGCTTCACTTTGGTCAATTAACCTTTGGGTGAGTGCGGGGAGACTCATAACAATTTATGATGAATCACAAAGAATCAAAATGGAACCGATCATTCATAATTGTTTGTTGGCCTTTTAGGAGTCCCCTCCAATTTTCACACAAATACATTCAAAGTAGTGAGTGTAAAGAACCAAGTGATTGCCTTTAGTTTAAAAGCCTATTTTGCTTGAAAGCCTTAACATATTTTAAGCAGCAGATTTAATGTTTAGCTATGACTGTATTTTCTCTTAAGGCAACTTGTCTGATGAATCAAGGGCTTCTTCCATCTGTGACTATATCTTTCGCATCCAAATTTATTCATGTATGTAATTCCCAATTATTCAAAAATATTCTGTTTAGACTTTTATTTGCACACAGCCCCAAGATTCTCATTAGAAGTGGAGGTCCAATTTGTCATTGTTACACCCTTCAGCAACACTTCTGTCAAACAATAATTCTTTCATAAACACACAAACCAGGAAGACAGATGCAGGGTCATTTACTATAAAGAAAGTAACCAACACTGGCAACAAGGGTTTGTTGCTGATATTTTCCCAGTGTTACCATGTGTGAAGGCTGAGAGTTTATGTGTTTCCCACAGGGCAGATAGTGTCTGGATAAATCAATATAGAATAGTAGTCAAACATAATTGGCATTTCAATGCACTATACAACTGAGTCCCTTCAAGACAGAAGACAGTCATAATCCTTGTAATAGCTGAACATAAACTTTACGAAGTCTTATTAACAGTCATGGTTAATTCCTAAAATTTAACATGAATCCCTTAAATGTCTTGGTTAACTGACTTTTGTTTTGTTTTGTTTTGTTCTTAAGAACTAGAAAATATACAGTTTTCTCTAACCAGTAGATAATGTGAAATTCCTGTTTCAGCCATGTCTCTGTAAAAATTGAAAATAATTTACCGTTCAAAAGTTGGACACTATTATGTAACTTGCCTTCTGATAATTTCATTTTAATTTGGAGATTATTAGAGTTTACTTGGGCTTAGGAAAGAATATATGGATTTCCTATTGAATTAAGTTGCAAAGACACTGATATGGCTGTTGTTCTTGACTACTCATCTTGCGTTCTGGGCCTTATTGGGAGGAATGCAAATCACCTAGAAATGTGGTACACAGAGCAGGATGTAGAAACGTGTGTCTTTGGGTTTTTTTCCACTGGAGAGTGAGTGGTATGTTTTCAGTTGAGTGTGGAACAGTTGAATTATGTTATATTAAAGCCCTTTTTAAATTACATGTGGGAAGAAAGAATGTGTTTATTGCTGCATGTTAGTAGACTGTCAGCAGTTTTTTGTTTTTGTTTTTTTTTGGTTGTTCCACAATGTTTCCCCTACATACATACATACTTCTGATTTCCATATCACCCCCACTTCTGGACATAGAGATCAGCATGTGACCCAGGCCTAGTGTGAATCTCATCCTTTTGGCTAGAGTGATTGTTTTGGATACTCAAACAAAAGCAATTGGAATAATTCATTGGCTTTACTAACTCCAGCTAGTAGGACAGATGTCTTATCCTAAAGTCATCAGCCATGAAAATGTGAATCGGTAATTGCTGCTTAGCCATTGTCCCTGCCAACCAAAAGGCACCTGCATGTAGTAGGAGAGAATGAGAATGTCACATAGAGAAGCAGAGCCAAGGACCGGAGAGAGACCTGATGTGTTCATTGGCGTTTCTATATCCACTTGTGCTTGAAGCCAAATTTACCCATGGCTTCCCAGTTACATGAGCCAATAAATCACTTTGTACTTAAGCTAGTTTCAGAGAGGTTTTTGTTGTTGCACTAAAAAAAAGGACTCAGTACATGTTGAGTTTGGGTAGGATCATCATTCTCCTAAATTTTAGGTTTAGTTCTTTAACAGCATGCTTCTTTCTAATATGAGTAAGTGTTGATTTATTATTATGATGATTAATTATGTGTTTTAATTCATTCTCTGTGTTCACATTTCTTTTTTTTATCATTTTCTTGATTATAATTTTATTAAGTTTTTTAAAAATAATGCACTGAAAGTGCTGGAAGATTAAAATACCAAGCTGTACTCCAAAGTTTCAACAAAAGGGAACAAGTCAAGGATAACTAAATTTTTAAAATATCAGATATACTCCAAATTGAAAATAACACACCAAAAGTATTCCACAGCAAAACAATACAAGCAGTTGAGGAGAGGCACCCCAGGGCCGAGGACCGTTAGATCCATGGTCAGTTAGGAACTGGGCCGCACAGCAGTGGTAAGTGGCTGGTGAGCAAGTGAAGCTTCATCTGTATTTCCAGCCGCTCCCCAGTGCTAGCATCAACACCTCAGCTCCACCTCAGATCATCCGGCATTCAATTCTCATAGGAACACTTGGCTCTTGTGCCAAAAAGGTTGGAGACTGCTGCCCTAGAGTAAAAGTAAAATGGCTTGCTGACCAAGTGGCTTGGAAATAAGACTTTCAAAGAAAAAAGTCTTATTTAATTCTACACTACACACTGCCATCATCTCCTTGAATATAATTAACTGCGCTAGGGGGGTTTAGTTTCTTCAACTTCTGCAGATCCCATGGCTGCAGATCCCATGACATATATTTTATATAAACTCCCCAGTTGATTCTTATGCACAAAAAATGATAAGTTTATTGATCGAGCTACATAAATTAATTCATTTAACTTTCATAATGGTTCTATAAGGTAGATTCTATTATTAACTATATTTTATAAATGGGGAAACTGAAGCACAGAAAAGGTAAGTTGCTCAAGATCATATAGCTAGTAAATGGTTAAATCAGGTTTAAAACCCAGGTAGGCTGGTTCCAGAGCCAGTGTATTTAACCACTACCCTGTACGGTTTTAAGATAAATGGCCTTAATGCAAAGGCAAAGTAATAAAGGTGACACTTTCAGGCAGGCCAGTAGAAGACATATTTGGGTTCATTTGGGGTCTTTAGTTACTCTGTCTTCCAAGAACTCTTCCACCGCAGCCAACAGTGATTTCTCTCATTTCTTAATCTCTTCCACTAAACTTTAAATCAGTATTGTACAATTTGGCATTTCATTACATCCTCTTTCATTCTGTTAGTCTTGCCTTCTTGACAGTATCAGAAATTGACTAAGAACTCACTTTTACTTCTTCCTTTGCTTTCAGGACTTGATGCAGTACACCATGAAGTTATTTGTTGACCAGATTTGGAAGTGTTAAATTGACTTTAGAAGCCTGTTACTTGTGACTTTTAGATTCATTTATGAGATTGTCATTACATTTTAACAGTTCCTATCCATTTGCAGTTTTAGATGTTTAACCAGATATATCCTTCCTTCAGTCACATTAGATATACTTTTATTGATCTGCTCTACTCAAAGCCCATGTTTATTTCGCTAATCAAATTGGTGTGATAACATTCCCTTCCTGCAGCCTCGAGCAGTTCTTGAATGAGTTTCCTTTTGAGAAAGCTTCCAGCAAGCTCTGTCCTCTTTGATTTTTGTTTATTTCCTAGAAATGTCCATGCTGGGACAAAATTACTTTATCTAGATGCCAGTGATTGAAAAGACAGTCTAATTATCTGTTGATAGTAAATCATAACACTTGAGAAACCTACTTGTTGAGCTTGTGAACATTCAGAGGAAAGAGAGGTTTACCTGGTACCACAAAAGTAAGTATGGTCTTTGGAAATGCTGTAGGCTTGATAGCATTGCATTATAAATCGAATCATGACTAACTTAACCTCTGGGGGTTTTCAGTGATTGTTTTATTCAGCTTTAGTGACTACACTGCCCACAGCAACTCTGGCAATGATTCCCCTAGCAGTGCGAAGTAGCTGCCCAGCTGCAGAAATTCATGAGGGCTGCATTTGCCTGCAGAGTTTGGAAAGATCTAAGGTCTTTGGAGACTAGGAATGTGTTTTTTCTTGTCTTAACTGGCAGAATGAGCCTCTGGCATTTCAAAGTGCAAGTCATTAGTGCCCACCCGGGTGATGTTAATCTGTCTGTGTTTCAGTCTCAGGACATTTTCCAGTTGCTTCTGCCACAACAATCTCTGCCATGTCAGTGCCTCTGGTACCCCTTGTGAATTCAGGAAGCTCTGCAGCGCCAGCAAGACTGCACAAAAACCAGTTGCTAACGGATCCTCTTTTTCATCACTCTTTCAGTCATCTTTAAAGAAAGTCTCAAAGCTCGTTTGAAAGGTGGGGCTTCTGTTTGGCGTTTTCAAATTTCAGCTGAGAGAAACCTGTGTTTTTGTTTTTGTTTTTTATTATCAGTAGGAAGGAGACTCTATTTCAAATTTAGTGCTTGAGTCACGTAGTCTGGGGAAGTTAAATTGCTGTTGATCACATTCAGGAGAGATATGAGACTTGTGGGTGGGGAGAGGAAGAAGGGAGAGTGAGAATTGCCAGAAAGCAACAAAAACAAGGCACTTGATGATTGGAAGAGACTCAGGAAAGCCAAAGGGTCCAGGTGATACTTGAAACAGGTGTGAGGGGTCGGAATCTTCAGGACATCCTGTTTTCCTCCTTCTTCCTAGAATGACTAAGATGAACCCCCTGCGTCTGACCGTGGTGTGGTGCAGGGCCAGGAGGGAAGAGGGTTTTCTCCTTTCATCAGATCGATTCAGACTTCCTTGTGACATGTAGCCAAACCATACCAAAGAGAGCTAGATGATGGTTGTTAAGAGCCTTGGCCTTTGATTTAATCATCAGAAAAACCAAAGCTCATAGATGCTGGTAAAGTGCCAGATTAATTATTCAGAAACCAGTGTCTGGGATTAGACCAAGTGTTGTCTCATTAGCATGCAGTGTCCATGCTGGAGTCTGGTTAGAAATCCACAGAGACTGCAGGAAGTTTTGATGAGAGAAAAATAGGAAAAAATAAAATTAACTTCCCCTATACTGTGCTATAAAATCTCATACTAATAGAATGCCACCCTCCCCAATATAGAATACTCTCCAGTATGTGCCCTGGCCCAGCCTCTGTTCTGGAATATGCAAGGTAGTTATTCCACCAGCCTCCTGCATCTGTACCTATAAATTTGTTCTCCTTTTCTCTTATAATCTGTTGCATCTAAGGCAAATCCTCCCTCTTATGCTCAGATCTTATCTCCTCATGCCTGCTCAAGGACTTCACACCTGAAATTCTTCTTTCTCTTGCACCATTAAGTCCCCTTTCTGCTAAATGATTCCCATCAACATGCATTCCATCTTTAAAAAATGCTAACCTCTACTTTTCTTGCCATCAATCACCACCCCTTTCCCCCTTTACAATAAAATTCTTAAAAAGAAATTTATACTGGGTTTCCCTCTACTTCATCAGTTTTTGCTCACTCTTGAATTTATTGGCTTAGTCTCTACCATTGCCCTTATTAGGACCTTACATAGCCAAATTCAGAGGTGACTATTCTCCCTAAGTCTGTTTTACTGGATTTTCTTTTTTTTTCCCCCCAACCTCTAAACATTGCAGTGCCCCGGGTCTCAGTCCTTAGGTTTCTTCTCTATCTACCTTAGCAAACTCTCTTGGCTTTATATAACACCCAAATTCCTTTCTCACTTCTGCTCTGAGGTTCAGTCTCTAGTTCCTACTTGGATGTTTAACAGATATCTCTGACCCAAACTACTTCTTGCACAATCTTCCCTCTCAGTCATGGCTGTTCCATTCTCCGATTTCTTCAGAGCAAAAACCTAAGATCATACTTTTTCCTCCCCTCCCCCTCATGCAATGCATCCACTCCATCGACAAGTACTGTCAACTCCACCATCAAGATGTACTACACTTCACACTTCTTGCCCCTGCATTATCACGTCCCACCCCTGTCAGATATCACCTGGACTACTGAAATAGCCTAACTGCTCAACTACAGTCTGTTTTCCACACAGCAACAAAAGTCATACTTTTAAAATATAAATCTAATCACTTTATTCTCATAGTCAAAATTTTTTATGGCTTTCCCATCACACTCAGAACAAAAATCCAAAGTCCTTACCATATTCACATGATATCCTGTATGATGTGGCCCCTGTTCATTTCTTCAGCCTCACCCACTTGCTCCCTCTTGTACTTCTTTCCACCTACAGTAGGCTTTCTGTGGTATCTCCAACACCTAAAATTTGTCTCAGATGTCATAGTCCTAGGTTTCATTTATAATAACAGCATATCATTTATTGAGCTCTTACTAAAGGCAAGCCAGTCCACTAAGTATTTTACATATATAATTTTTCATCCTAGCCATTACCCATAGTTATTATTATCTCCTCTTTACAAATAAACCAAAGCTCAGAGAGGTTAGGTAATTTGCCCAAAGTAGCAGAGCTGAATAGTGGTAGAGCGGGATTCACATCCAGGTTTGTCTGGTTTTAAAGTCTAAACTCTTTCTACTGCATTATGCTACTTCTTTGTGACTGGATAAACCAGTGTGGACATAAAGCTCTCTGTAAAATGTTACTTTTTCTTAAAAGGTGTGTGTGTGTGCGCACACGTGTGCTGATGTCCTAGCGCTCATTATAAAACTGGTATATAAGTTTTGAAAGAGGTAGCTAAGGAAGTTGATCCTGTTTGTAAACTCCTTGATTACAGCTGTGGGGAGGGTGGGTACAGCTCTTCCCACCGGAATGATGGTGCCCATGGTGCCCATAGGACTGGGGGAACAGGCCCTGGGGGAATGGCTGCAGTAAAGACTCTCTTTTGTTTCCAAACGCTAATAGTTCTGGATTCAAACTCTTTTCTCTCTTTGACTGGACCTGGAGATAATAAAACAAAAAACTTACAGCATATAATTTGGCATTTTACTAGTATCGTAGACTCACAAAATTTTGTTCTCCTGACAAGGCTCAGATAATTCTATCAAAATAAATCTCTGAAGGAAAAAAAAAGCTTTCTTTTAAAGTCTATGAGAAGCCTTTTCAAGAACAAAAATAACACTTAAAACCGATATCCTGTGTATCTTCTTTTTCTCCTCTTTTTCAGAAGAAATCCTGCCCTTTCTGATAATAAAAAATAAAAAAAAAATGTCGGGGGAAAAATGTCAAAATTTGGCATGCTATAGAGAGTGGAAATTTCCTCCAAAACCGTGCTTTGAATTTTAAAGAGTTTTGGGCACAGGTTGTTCAGGAGTCAGATTTCCACATCCACATGTATTCTTAGTCAGTGTGTGTGAACGGCTTCAGAATATTTGCACTCATTTATTACATCTTGACTGAGAACATGACTATATTGGTTGGGGTTCTCCAGAGAAACAGAACCTATGGGGATATGTATAGATCTATAGATCTGTATCTATATCTATATCTATATCTATATCTATATCTATATCTATATCTATATCTATATCTATATCTATATAGAGAGATTGATTATAGGAATTTGTTCATGGGATTTTGGAGGCCAAGAAGTCCCACAAACTGCTGTCTGCAACCTGGAGAATGATGAAGCTTGGTGGTGTAATTCAGTCCCAATCTGAAGGCCTAAGAACTATGAGAACAGATCCTAATCTGAGTCTAAAGATCCAAGAATTGGGAAGTTAATGGTGTAAGTCCCCATCTGAGTCCAAAGGCTTGAAAACCAGGAGCTCCTCGATGTCCAATGGCAGGAGGAGATGGATGTCCCAGTTCAGATAGAGGGCAAATTCACCCTTCCTTCACCTTTTTGTTCAATTCTGGTCCTCAGTGGATGAGATGATGCTCATCCTGGTGAGGGCATGTTTTTTTCTCAGTCTGCTGATTCAAATGCTAATCTCTTCAGGAAACACCCTCACAGACACATTGGAAAATAATATTTTACCAACTATCTGGGCATCTCTTAGCCCAGTCAAGTTGACATGTAAAATTAACCATCACAATAATTATTTCAAGAGCCAAGAATTTAAAATGGTCTCTTTTATGTTTGTTCTCAGTCCTTGTGAACACTTCTCTGCCCATAGTGTGCTTTATAAGAAATGGCTATGTTTTTACAGGTAGATCACACAGCAAGGCTGAGTAGACAAGCTGAATTTTGTATGCATTTCAGTAAAGCTACATTTACTATGTGTTCAACATCATACTAGGTGGTATGAAAGCAATAGTGGGGAAGAGGAAGAGAGCAAAACTTATTTTTTATTGAGAGCCTACTGTGTGCCAAAGAATTTATACTGCATATATAATATAGTAATATATAGAGTGAACATTATTTTATATGTTTAGAGAAAAATTAAGGCTCCAAAAGGGAAGTACTTCATTTAAGCTAGGGAATGGAGAAACTAGAATTGAAATTGAGAATTGTCTGATACTAAAAACGTGGCACAGAATTAAAGTTGAATGCCAAAATTTCCTAATAATAAATTCTGAAGGAATTTGGATAAGAGGGAGACCTAAAACTACTTGGATTATCAAAGATGATTTCATAGAGGAGGCAGGGTAGGAGCTGGCCTTTGAAATCTGGTTAGGATTTTATGAGCAGGAAGGAAAGTCATAGTAGGTGAGGGGAATTACAACCTGGGTACCAGAATGAGCCAAATAATAGAGGGGAATGACAGTGGCATGTGAGGGGTGAAGTGGCATTTGCTCTCTTTGTTGCTAAGAATATGTGCTGAAATTAGGAGATAGGGCTATACAGGTATTTCAATCAAACTGTGGAGTGCTTTCAAAGCCAGATGGAGTTATAAGAGGGATATTGGGAAGAGTGGATTGTCCATGTGCCTTCCAGAGGGGGGAATTTTGTAACTAACTGAAACATGATAGACCTCTTAGTGTTTGTGAATTCTCTACATACTTTGGGATATGTAAATCATAATTTTATTCTGAAATATAGTTGAAATTAAAGTTACTCTTTAAATAGAAAATAAAATGCATACAACAATGGCCATCTTGACATAAACTCTCACAAGGACCTTTCAATTTACCAGTGTCTCAAGTTATGAGAAACAACCAGGTCTGCATAGTTCACAGTGACGTGTCAGCACCATGGACAGCAACACTGTGGCCGCTTGCTGCATTTCCAGGCAGAATTTAGACTTGATGTAGTAGATCTGTCACACCAAAACAGCAGAATGGAATCTTTCGGTGAATTTCAAAGACTAACATTTCTATCAAGCTTCCCTTTCTTAAGACTCCTACCAGGGAGAGGAAAGCCCTATTTGTGCTTTCTTGTATATATATGTCAAGTAAAACACACACACACACACACACACACACACACACACACACACACACACACACACACATACAGAAAACACAAAGCTTTCAGAAAATTAAAACTAATTCTTTCTACAAATATTGAACACCCTGGAAGAAGAAGATAGGGATATTTTAAAGTGGCATTGAAGACTTTCTGAAGTCACCTTTCCCTGAATACCAAGACATGGAATTTAGTTGTCCATCATATTGAACACCTTAAAACCAGCCAATTATTCAGAGTCTGAGACCCTCAGCTTACCACCTGCTGAGAGCAAGATAGAAAATGACAAAAAAAATGTAGAATCTGGTTGGCCTGAGTTTTTTCTGGTTTCTTAATTCTCATCTGCATACTTCTCTCAATCACGTTTAGCTTGAAGTTGGGCTAAATGACATCTCAGGGCTGAAGCCAGGGTAGTATAGTATTCTTTGTTTACAGGATAAAGAAAAGTATGGAAAGAGATGTGTAAAGGGATTTAGAATCTATAAAAAGAATCTGCAGCACATCTTTTTTTTTAAGTGGGGGGACAATTCTGTCATTGAGGGTCATTATCATTTTAGCTCTTATTGGTGATATTAATAACCCCGGTGGGATTACTTTCTGATTACAAAACTTCAGTGGATAATGCAGTCTTATTGTTCAAAGTCTTTAGCATGGCAGTCATGAGATCTTTTTCCAGTTTTTCTCTCCAGGCTGACTGCATACTGAAGACTGTCACCCACTGGAAGATGGCACTTCTCTTGTCTAGTGCTTTGCCCCAATCAGAACTTATGGGCCTCTCATTGTTCCCTCTGCCTGTCATTTCCTAAACATTCATCACCTATGTCTCTTTCTGAATGTTTTACCCATCTTTTAAGCCTTTGTTTTCATAGACTTTTTCCTAATGTTCCAACTATATAAGGAGAATTAAGGCTCAATAGTATCTACAATGCATAGTTTTGCATAGTGGTACTTTGTAGTACTTTGTGCATTTGTATTGTCTCTCTTTTACTAGATTTTAAATTCCTTGAGAGCAATAATTATGACTTACGTTGTATGTGCCACAGGGCAATTCATAAGTATTTGTTTAGTTTAATTATATGGGAAAATTCACTTGTGAACCAGCACTTTAATTGAACTTTCAACATACACTGTGAAAGCAGACAGCCTCTTAGAAGTGGAGGAGAAACAGACAGGACTTGAGCGGATTGCCACCCGTCACTCCACTCCCCTCACCTCTCTTGAATTCCTTTGTAGCAAAGAGAATGCAGTGTTGGCTTCCTCATTTAATCATCACTGTGATTTTTTGAGGCTCTTAAAAATTAACTTTACCCTAATGCATTTCTAAAATGCCACTTGACAATAGTCTACAGGTATTTTACATAACTACTGTATACCGGAGGTGTCTTCAATAGAATGTAGTGATCAAAATCCAGATCATAATTATATCCCGTCAGTGTTTCCATTATAAGCTCCTCTCCAGAAGGATTTGTTACTCATTTGTTTAATTTGTATTAGGCTTTAGTCTGACATGCAAGTTCTCAGTCCGACTGTAATGTAGGGAATCTTTTTCTACCCCAAAATGTACATTTTAATCAGTACAGCAATTCTGTATGTGGAATACTGTGTTTCTTTGCTGGGGAAGCAAACTCAATTATCTACACTGGACACAAGTATTAACACTGGGTATTTGTATCATATCATATTTGTATCATATCATATTTCTGAGGCAACTCAGGTGGTCCAGGCTCTGGCATGGCCCTGGGTCCCCTATGACCTATCCCGTAGATTGGGTGTCGTACCTGAATACAAATGACCCAATGATTCTTGAGAACTTTGGTCACTTGTGAATGTTTTTCACTCATAAGGGCAACTTGAAATGTTTGCCAGCCAGGATGTCTGGCCTCCTGTTACCTGCTCCCTGGGCTAGCAGTAAATCCTCAGAAACTGGAGGTGCTCTGATTCCTCCCCAGGAGTCAGTCTTATTTTCTTTCCTCTGAATTTGCCTCAGACCTTGGAGACCCAAATTTATTGCTCCATTCACTTCTCTTATTCTGAAAACTTTGTACCTCATGGGTCAGGAGTTAGGGAGGGAAGTGCTTACCCCTCACAAGTCTTCTCTAAGGTGGAGTACATTTCCCACACCCAATGTATTTTCCCCTCAACACTATTCCTCTTGATATTTAATTTGTTTTTAGGCATCTCTAGTGGGTTTTTACCATCCTATCTTTACATTGAATTTTCCTGGGACACTTATGTGATATTAAAGGATAGAGAAAGGCAGGGACTGAAGAATGGCGGAAAGGTAAAGTTAAAGTTGCTTCTTTTGAGTCTCACAAGTTTTGCTGTGGGAATTTCTCCTAGAAAACTTTCTATTTAGAAACTTCTTGCTTTGGGAATTCTACCAAAATTCCTCATGTGTAGCTTAAGCCAATTACATATTTGCTCTGTTTCCTTAGGTATCATGGGAGGAGATTCATTATGTAATGCACTTGAACAATATTTATTGAGCAAGCAAGAGAAACACAAGTCCAGTCCTTATGTTTATAGATGTTGCCAAATGGTCTTCAAAAATAGTTCTACTAATTTTCTTGGTGTATTGATGAATAACTGTTTCTCTATATTCTTATAGTCAATAGTGATCCAAAGTGCAGCTTAGGGAAATAACCATGAAGAATTATCTAAAGCACTTTATTCAAGACTTGAGTCTCTGAATTTACCCTTGAATCTAAGTTAGGATGGTAGCTTCTAGAAATTGTTCTGCTGAACTTTGGAAACTGCTGGGCAGATGAAGACAAGCGGGTGATGGAAGAACAGAGCTCTGCTTTTACTTTCAACCAGAACTGTTTCAACTGGATTGGTTTTAAGTGTTGGGATGCCACATGAGATTTCATTTTTAACAAAGAAATCTGCTGTTAAAGTTTGAAGGTAAAGAACTCTTAGAGTCAAATTTATGTTCTACCTTATTTGTAGCACATCCCCCAACACTGACTTTGCCTAAATTTTCTGTTAATTTTTTCAGTGCATATTTTAGTGAGATATCTAAAGTTCATTTCTGAATAAGGTAGGGTATTAGTAAATAAGTATATAGGAAATTGTCAGCATTTTAATTATAATGGAAATTGAGGCAGTAAATGAGATCATCCAGAGAGAGTGGGCAAAATGTGAAGAGATGCGTGCCGAGGGTGGAACCCCCAGGACAGCACATTTATGTGATTGTCTGAGGAAGGAGAAACAAGAAAAGGAAAACTAGGAAAGGAGAGCATTTCAAGAAAGAGGAAGTGGTCAGTGGTGTCTAAAAGTAGTAAAAGGTCACATAGATAAAAACTGAAAATATTTATTGGATTTAGCAATAAGGAAATTAGTGGGAACCTTAACTAGAGTGTTCCAGTGGAGGTATGCAGGCACAGCTAGATGGCATGGGTGGTCAAGGGAATGAGAAATGAATGAATGGAGATAGACCTTGCAAAATGTTGGCCAAAAAATAATTAGAGAAGGAGGTGGCTAAAGGGGGATATAATAAGGGGAGAGAATGCAGTTTGTCTTAATTTTTAAGGCTTGGATACATAGAAACATCTTTATAGGCTGAAGAAGGTCCAGTACAGAGAGAGAGAGAGGTTAAAAGTATAGAAAAAGAGAAGAGACAGCAATTGTTGGGCAAGATTCCGAAGGAGTAATGAGGGATGGAATCCAGAGCATCAGCTCCAAAACTACACATAATCACAAACACAATAGTCTTGCTTAACCTTTCTAAAGATTTTAACAATCTTTAGTAATCCTAGCCAAAGTCCTTCCTGCTTTAGTCTTGTTTGTTCCAATGGGAAGTCAAAGAAGAGTTGAACAGTTTTCTCACAATAGACTTTTGCATTAGAAGTGAGTTAACAGAACTTCCTTTATCCTGGGCCAAATGACCTCAATTCACTTCACTTTTCTCCAAGGGCCAATTTTAGCCTGTTTCTCAAACTTTCTCTTGATACTTTATGGTTTTGTTTTATTAAGATTTTTTAGGTTCCAGCCTCAGATAGAAATAGGAATCTGATTCATGGCAAGAGCATTGTAAATTTGGCTTTTGCTCTTATGGCCTGAGGCCACAGCATCCCCAAGAGATTAAAAAGTTTAAAATGGCTGAAAATTTGCCACAGAATGATCAGGGAGGTGCCAAAACATAATATTTTTATGGGTATTTCCTATTATCTTAGCAGTTCCTTTGTTAAGACCCCAAGGGAGAAATTGGGCCATGATGCCATCCCAACAAAGGCCTCAGCCAACCTCACAGAGGACACTGGCAACAGAATGAGCCTTCAGTTGTGTCAAGTTGGACTAGTCTTTATGCCCCCACATTGATCAGTTATTGAATGCTAGCTACCCCTGGAAGGAAGTGTGACCTTGATTGGGGGTGGGGTTCAGTTTTCTTCATGCAAGGCCAACAGCTTAGGGCCAAATCTCCCAGCCCTCCCAGCAGCTGGGGGAATAAGTCCTTCCCTTCTGAAGGAGATCTGGACCATTCATCCGAGCATTTACTAAAACTCCCAAAAGTTGTAGAGACTCAGTCAAAGCCAGGACTTTAGCTCCAAATATTATCTCCTTCTGTCTGTTCCCCATGGTTTATTGGTACATCTTTGCCCTTCTTAGTTTATTTTAGAGTGTGGCAGATATTCCACGACAATTGAAATGCAAAAGAAGACAGGCATCTGGGAGGATAAGTCATTTCTCTAGGTGACTGAAGAAAAAGGCATAAAGGGAAATTACAAATGAGTGACTTCATCGTCATGATTTGTTGGCTTACAGTGAGGATGACATCAGAACCTCACGACAGGTCCACATGAGGTCATTGCAAGTAGCTGGTAAGTGGGTGCTATATTAGTTTTGCATCAGATTTAAAGGTCATGCATGGTTTCTCTTCCACCCACTATATGACTCTTAGGAATATTGAGAGATCATTGGGGGAAAAGTGAAGGACATGACCTTATACTTTGATCAAGCTTATTCTCCCCAGCTGGTCCAACCCATGGCCTCCATTGCCAGCCCAGAGTTGAGAAAGAAGAAGAAATATCTTTTTATAACGATGATAAAATTCCTATTCTCTGCTCACCCTGGAGGCTTATTTTGAAAATCATAGTGATTTAACTTGTTAGCGGTTTAATTCACTTTTAAAAGATAACCAGACTAATTATTCTTCAGATTTCACCATCTTTGTCAGCCTCAGTAAGGATCCTTTGTTATAATGATTAATATGTTTTAATTGTAGCTTCTCTCAGAGCAATAATTCGATCGCACAGTATTTGCCGAATCTTTGGAAATCTTGGAAGTGCTTTGACAGCTGAGCTATTCTTGGGAAATAGAAGTAAAGGAATATGTGTAACTAACAAAAAGTGTTTTATAGCATATCACTAATATGGATTTTTCTTCTCTGACAGACCTTGCTTTACTTCAGTCCATGAAGCTACTTGCTGTGGATGTCATCTTGCCATCCAGGAGCTATCAGGGGGTTGATATCAATTAACACAGGTGACTGGACTTTCTCGAGTTGGTGCCCTCAAACATATGCTAGTCATAGTAATAATCATGGCAAATATATTTAGGTCACAGGGAAAGTTAATCAAATTAGTCAGTGTCCATAAATTACCATCCAGTTAAGAGACTGGACCCTGTGATGATCATTCTATTTTCTACCTAGTGTTTCATCATAATTTATTTATTTAACTAGTGGCTGCTGTCCAGGTTAAAGAATTTTACAACATTAAAAAGGTGTCTGTAGAACCTGGTAGAGAGATAAATTGTGGCCAATTCTAATTTCAAACTGAAATTTTAATGTTATTATTTTTAAAGCACAGTTGTTCTAAGAGTTTTGGAGTCAGCTATATCTGGAGTTGATTCTCAGCTTTTATTAGCTATGAGACTTTGGGAGGAAATTAGTGGTACTTAGCCTGCCTGAGCCTCGATCTCCTCCTCTCTAAAGTAGATATAGTAATACCCACCTTATAGTGAGAATTAAAATGTGGTATTACATGTAAGACCTAGTACAGTGCCTGGACTATAGTAAACATATAATAAACTAGTTCTTAAAAGGCTATAGGCCATTATAAAGAAAATCATATAGACATGAGCATTTCTGATTCTCACAACAACACACACTGAACAAGTAGGAAAAGTGCATTGCTGTTGTTTCTCACAGAAAAAAGCACAGAAGAGTGTGGTAATATTGCTAAATATGTTAGATATGCCCATCAACTTACTACTTTATCAAGCACATAGGGTGCTCTAAACCACAGATGCTTATTCCTATTCCATGCTTTTTTTTTTTCAAAACTGCAACCTTAGAGGAACCAAGGGCTCCGAGTGAGTAGAGTGGTTGAGAACAGAATAACTAATTCATTATTTTTTGAAAATTATTAGGCCCCTCTGTTAGGATAATAGCTAATAGAGCCGAGCATCACCTGATTTAATTCCTATAGCAAGCCTCAGAGGTAAATATTACCATTGCTCTTCTTTTAAAGTTGAGGACACTAAGGCTTAGAAATATTGAAAAGCTTACTTGACAGATTCAAATTCAGATCTTCCCAATACCTCTGCCTGTGTTTTAACTGTGTATAAGTCTGCCTCTTGCCATCCCACTTTATAAATGCTGTTCTAAAAATGGTTGGTGCAGTAACCAATTACCATGCTTTAAATTACTGTCCTAGTGGTTCAGGTCCCATGATTTTAAAATTTCTTTAATTTCTGAACCAGAGATTGGGAATACTGCCATTCCTTCACTTGGGGAACAACATCAGGTGTGAAAAAGGTTTATATGGTCAAATATTGGAAAGTAAATTCTTCCTTGGATAGTCATAATGTACATTTACATAGCAAAGGCTCTGAGAAATACTGTGGTTAAAAATTTTTTCAATTATGTTAAATGCGATTCCTAAGCTTATTTGACCACAGAATCCTTTTTAGTTACAATCATCATTAAGAACCTGTGGGATTCCATTTAAGTTCAATTAAATGATAATTGTGGCCAAATTTATGGAGTACTTAGTATATCCCAGACACTGACCTCATAACTTTATGTGTATTAACTCATGTTCTAATACTCATATGAGGCAGGTGTTTTTAGAAGAATCTTATGAGATAAAGATTTTTCTTAACTTTCCTAAGATCACAAACTAATAAGTGGCAGAACCTGGGCCTAAACTCAGTGTTTCTTCCCAGAACTTGTGCTCTCAGAGCTGCCATTGAAGAGCTGGTCCAGCACATCGTACGCAAATATATGTTATATTATTTTCTAATATCCATTTACCTGGTGGCTGCTAACTGGAATAAGCATGCTATACCAAATTTCTATTTTGATTAAACTGACCCCACTGAGGAGAAAAATCCTAGCAAAACCACCTCTCTGAATCAGATACTCAACACAATCAAATTTGTCTACCTGATATTAATAACTATATTTTTCCCTACAGTAATGCTGTTTAATTCTTAAAATACTTGATCCAATGATAGATGCCAACTTACATTTTGTATCAGATGCAGAGGGAAAACTGTCTTATCACCATATCTCTTCCCAGGTAGTAATTACTTTAGTTTTCCTCTAGGACTAATGTACCAATATCAGACAGATAAAAATGCTCACTTAGAAACAGTCAGGTGATCACTCATCTAAAATAGGAAAGATGTTACTCTTACCTGTAGGGCAAAGGTGCAGAACCTTTTTCAAACCCTCTCCATTGGCTTTCCTTTGCTTACTTTTCTTTTACTTTATTTAGTTTTAGGTGAAGCAGTGGCTTGTGGAATGGCAAAATTTGGGACTCACTCACTTAAATGAAGATACTGCAGACTGGAATAAGGACCAGGAAAAAGGGCAATGCCCAAAAGGTACAGAAAGCTTGAAGAAAGCTTCCAAGTACTGTTGCTGCCTTCTTTTTCTTTTGATCCTCTCTCCCCATAGAGTGGCTTTTTTCTTTAAACATACTTTTCCAAGTTGTTACATTAACAAATTTGCACTGATTTCTTTATCCTTGTCATCTAAAGACCACCTTGTCGGTGGATGGTGAACTTTTCCTTCATGTCAGGCCAGCTGCACTGTCTAATGTCACAAGTGTCTGCTCACATTAGCTGCCAGAGATTGGAGAAGATTCCGCATGGGGCCTTTCTGGCAAGTTGATTTGACAGAATGAGTTCCCATGCTAGCTCATGGCACTTATCAGTTAGTCAGCCTTCCTCGGGGAGGAGAATTTAGAGTGCACCATATTCAGTTTCCAAATCAACTGCTGTCCCCTCAGGAAGCTGTGTGTTGCATTATTAAAAGAGATGCCTTCAACCACAGCACCATACTTAAACATTCATCCACATTAAAAAAAAAAAAAAAAAGGAGTGGAAGGGACAACACAGTGCCCCATACCCTTCACCGTGTTAACTCTTTCTCGCCAGGTTTCCAGTCTCCCTCAATGAACAGTCCTGTAACTTACCAGTGAGCATGTTATTCTGTGAATCTTACCTTTATTTTAAAAGGAATGCTTTTGCATTACTTGGGATGGCTACGAAACATTCCCCTAAGCTGTAAGACCTTGGAGCTGAGAGCATCATATTCCCAAACTCTCCTTTTCATGGAGCTCGCAAAGTTAAATCCAAAAATCTAGCTGCCAGAAATAGCACTGACTTTGATTTATCTGTTACCTACCCCTCTCAGGAGTTCAAATGAAAGGCAAGAATTGGTTCTGAGTCAAAAATTAGCAGATCTCAAGCTCACACTTTTTATAACTTCAGATATTTCTAACTTTAAAACAATAATAAAATTTATGCCCAGTTTACCTTTATTTTTCCAAATGAGAAATTGACAAGATTTCTGGAGAAAAGGAGGGATTCTTTTAAAGCTGCATGTTGATATAAATATGAAAATGGATTAAACTCTGCTTCCAATTTCCAAACATGTGTACTTCAATGAATATTAAATGGCAGGCCCCTATCACCATCATGACTTATTTACTCACCAGCGTTTTTATCAAAAAGGGACCGGAATTGCCTATGGAGCGTGAAAGTCTCCTGTAATTGAGTTTAGAGTGGTAAATCCACTACACAGGCCATGGCCCCAGAGACACCCCTGAAACCCACCTGTCAGCTGGTGTTAGATCACGGCTCAAACGAGGCATGGCTGCCCGCTCTTGCTAAACACTGCTGTGGCCCAAAACAAAAAAAGAGAAGTTGTTCCCCAGGGGATGAGGGAGGGCTGGGGGCAATTCATGGGGGTTGGGAGGGCAGGCGAAAAACTCTCATCTAACAGCTGCCAGGTGTCAGCTGGAATCATGATCTGAAACTCAGTTTGGGAGGGCAACTGGCTAGGGCCTCACTTGGTAAGGTGTCATTTCTTTATTCAAGCATCCGTTAGGTAGGAGCGTAATGGAGTGGACAAGAAGCTTTTTCATCATGGTTGAGCCTTGGAAATCAAAGCCCAGAGTTTCAGTGAGGATAAAGATTCAACAGGCTTAAGCATGATGCAGGAAGGTCCATGTCTAGAAATGGAGGAGACCAGCCAGGGGTGGGAGTAGTAACATTTTAAGCCAAGAAACCATCATTTATCCAATAAGCATTTATTAATTGTTTAGTAGTGCTAATTACTGTATCAGTTGCTAACTGTGCAAAGATAGATAAGACATAATCCTTGCCCTGAAGGAACTAAAATGTAGTTGGGGAAACACACAGATAAGTCAACTATTACAATAAAGCATCTCAAGGTCTATGGGAGCAAAGATGTGTGCTTAAAACAATAAGTTATGAAGGCTTCTTGGATAAAGCGACATTTAAATGGTTTTGTTTTGCTTTTGTTTGTTTGTTTGTTTTTGAATGAGTAGGATTTAACCAGGCAAAGGAGAAGAGTAGGGTGAGTATAGGGATGGTGGTAAGAAAGAGAAGCTCTTGCTATATAGAGATATACCATCAAAAGGGATACTGTAGTACCCTTATAGTGCTCCCAGAGGCTTGATGGGGCATGGGGCATGGGGCATGGGATAGAGCCTGAGAGGAATGAGACTAGAGGGGGTGAGAGAGAGAACGCACATAACCAAGGGCTTTATCAGCTTGGCTAATCAGTCTGAAGTTTATCCTGGAAGCCATGGGGAACCAGGGGAAGATTTTAAGCAAGAGAGTGATGTGGCCATGTTTGCCTTTTAGAAAGACCAGTTTACCTGTTGTGCATGACATGAATTAGAAGTGGCAAGGCTAGAAATAGGAAGGCCAAGCAGGAGGCAATTAGAGGAGCTTTTGAGAAAGAAGGTGATGGCCTAAACCAGGGAAGTCTCAGTGGAGATGGAGAGGAAAGGACAGAATGAGAAATATAGAAAAGATTTAGCAGGATGTGAAAGACAATTGAAAGGAGGAAAAGAAGGAGGAATTGAGGATAGCTCCAAGGCTTCTGGCTTGGGTGTAGGGTTGCCAGATTTAGCAAATAAAAATATATTCAATATTCGAGACATATTGATAAAAAAATAATTCCTTAACTGAAATTCAACTTTAACTGAGAATCTTATACTTAATCTGCAAACCTACGTGGGTGATTGGGTAAATGGTGTGTCATTTATCATGCTAGGGATTGGAAGAGGCACAGTTGAGGAAAAGGGGGCAAAGAAGATGATAAATTTACTTTCATTTATATTGAGTTTGAGATATCTGAGGGCTATAGCTGACTTTTGATTATCCCCCAATGCCTTTCTGCTCTTCTATAAGGATAATTTAAGCTGGCACATGGCCACTCAGCTAAAGACTGCTTCTCAGTTCCTATTGTAGAAAGTGGCTATGTGACCAAATTCTGACCAATGGCATAGGAGATGAAGTGATGTGTGTCTTACTCTTGGGAGGATTGGACATTAAATCTGACTCTTTTCTCCTTTCCATTGACTGAAAAATGATAAGCAGAACCGATGCAGCTGCCTTGGGCTCAGAGACAAAAAGCACATGTTGTGGTTGGCAATGCCATCTGTCTTTCTCCAGGCCACCTACCTTTGAATTCAAAGAGAAATAAGCTTAACACAGTATACCTTAACTACAATTCAACATCCAAGTGGAAATGGTCATTAAGCAGTTGGATATGCAAGCCTGCAGTTTAGGAGAAAGGCGTGAGCTAACAAGTAAGAATTGGGAGTACTTAGCATATAGGCACTGAATGAAGCTTTAGTTTAAATGAAGTCTCCTGGAGGGAATGCTAGTGTGAGAAGAGTTAAGCACAAGAAAGTCAAATGCTGTCTTTTTCTTTTGACACTTTTTTTTGAGACACAACCTTAAATTTACCTTCAAGTTAATAGAGATGTTCCAGGAGTATTAGGATGGATGTTTGAAAGTTTTGTTTTCATTTCCAAAGCTTTTCCCTTCTACATAGCCATGAATCAATGTTCAGTGCTATTAAATTCATTTGTTTGTTCTTGTATTTCTTTTTCACCCCTGTCTGGAAAGTAGGGGTTCACATGCTCTGTGGCTATTTGGACATTTGTGCACATCCTGGGCATACATGACTGGCTGTGCTAGTGTCTGTGCTAGGGTCAGTATACATGTGTGTATAGTCTATATGCCTCTGTGGGTGTGACAGCACACATTTTCATTTGTTTCTCATGTTCTGGCTTGTTGATATGTGCCCTGAAGGTGTCTTTACATGTGTCTGTGGGAGATGCTGGTCATTTTGGCTCAGTTTAGTAGCCAGTCCCCAGCACTGCCAAAAAGTGGCCTTTTGGATTCTTCTCACATAGAAGTCTTCTGTCCATTTTGGAGACTGTAGATCAATTCAGTCATCTTTCTTTTTATTTTATTTTATTTTAATTTTTAGACAAGGCAACCTTTGGTTGACCTCACAGATTACAAGGAACTTGTCATCTTACAATCCCTTAGTTTTTATACCTACAGCACCTGGTCTTCCTAGGTGGTCTCCTATCCAAGTACTAACCAGGCCCAAACCTGCATAGCTTCCGAGATCAGACAGGATTGGGCTTGTTCTGGGTGGCATAGCCATAGACTCATCACTCTTTTTTTAAAGTCTTTATTTTTTAGATCACTTTTAGGTTCACAACCAAATTGATTGAAAATACAGAGATTTCCTGTATGACCCCTGCCCTGCACATGCATATCAATATTCCCTAACAGAGTGGTGCATTTGTTACAACTAAGGAGCCTATGTTGACATATCTTTATCACTCAAAGTTTATAGTTTACATTAGGGTTCATTCTTTGTTTTGTACATTCTGTGGGTTTGGGAAAATATATAATGACATCTGTCCATCATTTATAATACAGAAGCTGTACCATTTTGCTTTCCCAATAGTAATGATTGAGAGTTCCTGTTGCTCCACCTCCTTGTCAGCAGTTGGTGTTGTTGGTCTTGTGGATTTTGGCCATTCCAATAGGTATATAGCGATATCTCATTTTGTTTTCAATTGTCTTTTCAAATCCAAAATGTTTTAAGGAAGAGCCTCCCAAACTTCTCCAGGGCCATTCCTTGTCTCTTCTATATATCCATTCAGACCCAGACCCCAGACCTGACTAGGCCTGAATTTTACATAATATGAAATGAACGAAGAACTTTATAGGAATCATAGGTATGTATGTATTTTTTTATTATGAAAATTCCTTTTGTTCCAATTTTGGAACAAAATTAGGAACCTCTAAATATCCATCACCTAGCTCAGTAATTACTAACATTTTACCAATCTTGTTTAATCTACCCCTCCTTTTCCTGCTAATGTATTTTAAAGCAAATATTAGATACCTTATCATTTCACCTGAAATATTTGTATCTCTCATTGATATGACTTTTTTACATTCTACAATGTTATTTACCTAACAAAATTAATGGTAATTCTTCATTATTATCTAAACCCAATTCCTATTTAAATTTCTTGATTATCTCAGACATATATTTTACAGGTTTTTAAAAAAAATTTACATATTACATATGGCTGTGTCTCTTGTTCTTTTTATTCTGAAGCAGACCAGCCTTGCCATTGATCTGAGGAGGAACCAGGTAGGTCATTTGCTGTAATTAATGTCTTGTGCTCTGTATTTGTCTGATTGCTTTTCTGTAGAATTAGGTAACGTGTTCCTCTATTGTCTGCCTTTCCTATAAACTGGTAGTTATAGTTAGAGCCTTGATTAGATTCAAGATCAATATCTTTATGTACAGATACTTCATAGTGGTTTTGTTACTATGCAGCACACATATCTGGTTATTTCACTTCTAATATTCTAAGACTGATTAGTGAATTTCAATAGTGTCAGCCCACAAAGTTTCCTGTTAACTTTTTACCTGATGATTTTAGCATTTGTAGATGAATGTTACCTAGATCCACTATTTCATTTGGAGTATTAGTGGCTTTTAAAGGTTCTCATTTCTTCCCTATGTATTCTTCTAGCTCCAGAATACTGCTGATCAAGGGAATAATGAAGTTGCCAGCACTCTGGGCCAAGTGGAGGTTGGCCAGGTCTTGTTCCATATTTAAAAAGATTAGTTCAGGCTTACTCTAACTGGAATGACCCTTCATGCCCAAATAATGTTGAACTCAGCAAGCATCTTAGGAGAGATATCTACCTTTAGCTTTGGGAAAATGGTCTCTGGGAGTTATAGAGATCCTTTTCCTAGGACACTGGAAGCTCAGGGCTGCTCAGGACCTAAGGCCTGACCTCCAGGAACTGGCTCTACTGGTTTGGGGGTGACTCTTTGTAGCCTCAGTCAGGCTCAGTCTGGGGCTCTGGCTCTCCTATTTCTCTTCAGGGAAGCAGTGACCATTCAACCACTGACCCCAGGGACCAAATATCTGAGTTTCTGATGCTTTGACTTTCTGGCACATACCTCTGTGTCCTTAGATGGACTCTAGGCTCTTTGCCACCCTAGCTTGGGCACTGGTCTCCACAGATGCTTTGAGAAACAAGAACAGAGTTGATCTCCTGCCTGGTGTCCCTCCTAAATCTGAAGTCTTCTGAAAGCCCCATGACCAATAGTCCTATAAGCAGGGCTCAATTTCTCGTTTTAATACTCAGCTCTGAGGGACCAAGACTTGAGGAGAGACTGCGCTCCATCAGGCTGTCTGGATAGCTCCCTACTCAGTGGTGGAACAAAGCAAACAGGCCATTTTTCTTTCTTATAAAAGATGGGCCTGCCTGGATAAGGTGGTACCAACACTCATTTCTGGGCAGAGATGTATTTTAAATTTTTATAAAAATGTACTTTAGTAGGATTCTGTGGTATACGTTGTTGGCTTTTAAATGAGACTTTTAATTCCCTTAAAACCCTAGTTGAAAACATATATATTCTTCAAATATATATACTTCAACCAGTCACCTGGTTACAAACCACAGAAGAAAATCTGTGTTATTTCTTTGTATTCCCATCAGTAACTGTTTGGCTTAGAATGACTTTTAGCTGTTTCTAAAAAATCAAATCCACTCTGAAAGCAGAGTGGTTTGCCCTCAGGGAGGGTGGCTGAAAAATATGCCTCAGGCTGAGCTCAGCCAACAAAGGTGCAAGGAAAGCTTTTTTGCCCCTGCACCTCCCATACATGGACACTAGATGGCAGACTTACCTTCCAGATGGAGATGTCTGGAACCTAGACAGAAGCATCTGACTCTGGCAGCCATTCCCTACTTCTAGCTGCCATACACTCTCAAGCAGATCCCCGGGCAGCTGGAAGGCACCTCAGGATGTGTGTTTCTGAGCCTAGGGTTGGAGCTGGCGGGAGGTAGAGGGGACAAAGGGAAGACTCGTTTGGTTAGGGAATGCCTGCCTGTCCAACTGCAGCTGTAGTGGCATCAGGCCAGGGCTACTGGGTCCCAAATCTCATGGCCTGTGGCTGTGTTGACTCCACTGCAGTGCGAGCCACACCCTCCTTCCAACTGCCTACCTCAGGTGTAGGGCTCAGAAATATCCCAGCTTCCTTGGGCTGACTCAAGGTGCAAAGTCTTTTAGATGTCCCAAACATGAGGAGGTTATGCTTTATGCAAGTTTCTGTCAAATAGAGGGTCCTGCCCTGAGTGTGGGATGGCTGAGTGCCAGGAGGGAAACGCACAAGCCTGTACCATCGTCTGTTGTTTCATTCACATTGAAGCCTCATAACTCTCAACACTTCTTTTGAATGCTCCTGCCCTCCTCCCATCCCACCGAGAGTTTAGATAACAATATGTGTGAGTCCTCCTTGGGGGTAAGAACCTTCACTGATTTACTTTTGGATGCCTGGCACGTAGTAAGGGCTCAGAGAATATCTGCTAAATGAACGATTGCATGAATTCAGGTTAAGAACGAAAAATCATTTAGTTTAACCTCTTCATTCTAGAAATGGCCCCAAGTGGATGGAATGTGTGTTTTCTAGGATGCATGTCTTCATCTTTATTCCTTCTTCCTCATCCCCAGTGGATTCTACCCCAGGATCTCAGTTTGGGGTATGCCTGAATCTTTCTTACATCTAGTTGAAATCTCTCGCACAGCAGTTTGAGACAGTTCTTTTTTCTGTGACATCCATGCAAGTTGATTATGGAATTCGGGAACAAAATCATTATGGACTGAATCGTGTTCCTCCCCCAAATCTATATATTGAAGATCTAACCCCCAGTACCTCAGAATGTGGCTATATTTGGAGATAAGGCCTTTAAAGAGCTGATTAAGGTAAAAAGAGACTAATAGAACAGGCCTTCATCCAGTCTGACTGGTGTCCTCACAAGAAGAGGATACTTGGTCACACAGACACCAAAGGTGCATGCAGAGGGAAGACTGTATGAAGAGACAGCAAGAGGGTCGTCGTCTGCAAGCCAAGGAGAGAGGCCTCAGAGGAAAGCTATTCTGTAGGCACCTTGATCTTGGACTTCCACTCACCAAAATTGTGAGAAAATACATTTCTGTTGGTTATGCCACCCAGTCTGTGGTATTTTGTTAAGGCAGTTTTAGCAAACTAACACAAAATGACATGATTACAATGTAATAACCATGATATGATACATAATGTTTTGCCCCTTTCATCAGTACGTCCAGTGTCTAAAGAACTGGAATCTAACTGTTGTTGTGTGATTGTGTCTCCACCCCCACCTCTGGCCCTTGGCTCTTGTCCAGTAAACAGTTAGGGAGAGACAAAGACCTCCTAAGAAAGGGCAGATGTTCACAGCTTTAGTCATGGATGGGCTGCTCTCCCAGGTCCTTTTTAGAAAAGCAGGTGCAAATGTGATGAAGAATAGGCTGATACAGCCCTCAATGGAGGGGGCTCCCAAGTGCCACAAAAGCTAAGCTCCCCAAAGAGGTCAGCACAGCCTCAGCGTTTCAAAAGTGGACACATCGAGAGAAATCAGGCTTGTCAGAGAGGAAGCAGCAAAAGAGGCTGCTTGTTGGAGATTAGGTTAGACCTAAGAAGATTTCATTAAGGTTCCACAACCTGGGGATTGGGGACATGGGAGGAAAGGAGGGAAAGCACCGCGTTGGCTGAGGAAGTGTCAAAAGAAGCCAAAATGCTGAAGCAAGAATCAGCTCGGTGAACACAGTACACCTCAGGGTCAGAGACCGTTGATGGGAACGCTGTGAAAAACAAGGCAGTGCCTCTCTTTTTCCAGAGTCAAATTTAAGTGGTAGAATTTGGTCTGCTGGGAACTACCTGAAGGTAATTCATTCTCTATAATGTGGAAATTCTGGTAGTGCAGGGGCCAGGGTGGATGGAGGAAGCTAAAACTGAGACACATGGATGACTGTAGTTAAGTTTTGAGGGAATCAAAAGTTAGACACAAATTTTTTACTTAGGCTTGGGGGATCAGTGCCCCTAACCCCTACATTGTTCGATGGACAACTGCCCCTCTCAAATACCATCACATTGGGGATTAGAGGTTTCAACATAGGAATTTGGGGAAGACACACATATGCAATCTATAACTAGGGTCTTTGGTAAGATGGAACTGATATTAACAAGAGAAAGACTATTACCTTTTAAATGTTTCCCTCTGAGAGACCCTATAACCTTCTCAGGGACCTCAAGGAACTGAGTGCTGTTCATGATGGGGCCAGCATTCTGCAGAGAAGGCAGAGAAGTATGGGGAAAACCCAGGAGACTGCAGAGGAGAAGAGTGGAGAAGAGAAAAGGGTCTCCTAAGTGCCTGGGTGGTATGGTATTTCTTTAGCAGTGGGAGTTGGTGGTTCAGCCTCTGCTGGGTATGTGCAGGATGGGGGTTCTCTGGCAATCCGAGATTCTGGCACTTCCTGTGGAGGGAACTGGAATCCATTCTTCTGAGCAAATGGCAGTAGAGTGAGCCCACATTTGTGTTGTAGGTTCCTTTGGGCATCATGGTTGCAAGCTCGTCAGTCAGTTTCACATTTTGAGCACCATGATGGTAGTGGCACATTGAGTGCCCTCAGTCTTCTCCTTTGGAATGGAGCAGAGAGGGGCTCAGTGGCCATAAAGGCAGAGCCACTGTTGGGGAAGAAAGTCCAAGTATTTGCACGCTACCATTCTCTTCTTTCACCCATTGTAAGCTCTTTGAAGCTGCCACGCTTCAAAGGTTGTGCACAGCACAACGCCAGGAGGCACCATTCACAACCGTTGTGCAACTCTAACTGGCAGCTCTTTGTGAAGTCAGAGACCACAGGGAATCCAGAGCCAAACCCAAATTGCCATTTCAAAAAGACTCATTGCCTTGAGAGAGGCAACTGACCTTTTCACAAACATTGGTATGAGATTGACAGGATTCCAACCACACAGCCAATGAAAGATGAATGGCCCTCCCAGGTGTTTCCCTACTGGGGATGACCTTCAAGAAAATTACAAAGCCAGAGGTTCTCAAGTTCTCACACAAAGTTGAATTTTTAATTTTTTTCCTTTACATCGCACTGAAGCAACTTAACCATTGTAATATGCTGAAGAAAATGTTACATGTTACATCTCACAGTGTAAGTTATAGGCTTAATTTTAGCCTAATGTGATTTGAAATGGGAAACCATAGTTGCAAATAGCCCTGAATATGATTAGACCCCAGTGGGGGCTAGTAAATAATGGAGACATGACAGACCCCTCACAATCGCTCACTCCACACAGTAGGCTAATAAAATTATGTACCTGACACGCAGTGTATTTTCTGAAAACTGAAAATGCACTTAACATCTCTGTAGTTGATAAGCCAGATATTTTTTGCCCAATGGAGAAGAGCATTCAATTTTTAATTATTTGTTAAATCTTTTTTTAAGTTGCTAGGGAAAATTCTGTGATTTGCCAATATTACTTGCTGGAGAATATATGACTCTTCTGAAAAAAGCCCCCTTCTCTTCATAGATTTAGAAGAGAAATTTGGAAGGAAGAGTGATAAATAGGCCATGATGTTGGGCAGGAGGAAGACTGATGTGGCCAGAGCCACAGCATTGGGTTAAAATAAGAAAGAGTCATCCTGATTTTCAGGGAGACCTGGAAGGGGATTCTTTTAATCACTGAGGGCTCAAAAGGGTACTTCATTTTGTTAAATCGTAGAACAGTTTCTGTCTCTGGATGAGAGAAATAGAAGCGATGTGTTTTGAAGACAGTACTTTTTTTTCTATAGAAAGATCCTAATTTGATTCCACTACTCTACCTCATTGATCTGCTTCTCTTTACTGCAGAACTTCTCTTGAAACCACTCCAGTTCAGACTTTTACCTCCACTACATAAAACCGCACTTGCCACAGTCATCTAAGTCCTCCACGAAGCTAAATGTAATGGTAGGTTCTCAGTCTTCGTCTTACCAGGCCTGTCAGCTTTGTTTGCCATGCCCGATCGTGCTTTCCTCCTTAAAACACTTCCTTTGGGATACCACCTCTTCTGGTATCTTACTACTTGTCCTTCTCAGTTTTGACATCTCTACTTGAATGTTGAAAGGATTCTAAAATATGTCAAAAATTAGACCATTAATGTCGACCATTCAAATTTGTTCTGCCTATCGGTAAATGCTTAGGCCAAATGTCTTGTGGTCATCTTTAACTTTTTTTTTTTAGAGTCCACAAGTAGTCCTTGCATAATTCTTTTCAGATTTACCTTTAAAATATAACTGAATCTACCTTTGCTCGCTACCTCCAGTGCTATCTCCCAGCTCAGGTCATCCATTTCCCTCCCCTGGATGATGGAAATAGCCTCCAAACTGTCTTCTGCTTCTTCCCCCTTTTTGCCATGCAGACTATTTTCAACACACCAGCCTGAGTTAGCTCATTAATGTTTAAGTCGGATCACAGGGTCCAGGCTTGCGTTCTTTCTCCAGTATTCTGCTGCCCTCCTTTTTCCAAGAAGGGCATGGTCACTTCCAGGTAGGGGGACAAGGGAAGGACTGGCAGAATTAGGAACTGAGTCGAACTTGAATAACAAGTAGCATTTGAATGAGTAAGGGAGGACAGTGCACTTAGGAATACCGTGGACAGGCTCCCCAAAGCCATGAGTCTCCTGATGGGTTCAGACCAGTGAAGGGCCACTGGGGTGGACATTTGATGTTCACATTGGGGAGTGCCTAGAGAGAGAGATTTGAGTCAGATGGTGGAAGGCCTAGAATGCCACACTCAGAAGTTTGGCCTCTATCCTGCATTTTCCAGTAGATTTGGGCATAAGTGGGGTGGGAGCAACTCTGAAATTCACTTAGTATTGTTATCTCTGCTGCCTACCAAGTAGTCTATTTAGTCCAATTCACAGGGAGAGCTTTGTTGAGCATTGAGAAGTCACTTGCTCCATGTGAATCCAATCACCACGGCAGGCATACCTCAAAGAGGGAACACACAGCCGCCTCTGAAAAGCCTGCCCCACACTCTGGCAACTCAGTTCATGAATATGCTTTTCCAACATCTGACGCTGCTGCTTAGCAAAGATATTATGGGACAAATCCTTGATTTGACTCTTTGTATCTCTATCCATCCCACTGTGCTAAAAGCAATTATGTGCATCTTGTGTGTGGCTGTTGGAATGAGGAGTCACTTAGCAATGGGTCCTTTTCACACTCCAACTGTCCTCCAGCTCATTCCTTTCCCCCTCTCACCACAGCCCTCCCAGCAGGCCTCCTCTGCTGCTTGGCAGAGTCTGAAATGGCTTTAGAGGGAGGTGAGCAGGGGTGTAAACAGGTGGAAACAGTTCCTGTCATGGCGATTAGCATTCCTCTTGGCCAGGCACAGCTACCAATGAAAAATGGGACTGCAAGGCAAAAGGGAGGAGAAGGCTGGCTCGAGGGGCAGGAGGCAGAAGAGAGTTGAAGTCACTGTCAAAGTCACAGCCAACTTTCTGTAAAAACTTCCTACCAACAATGCAATCCCAGGGTCGGCGTGGGTGGTAATGGTTTCTGCTTAGGGGCAGATGATCTGTCAGCCACCTTCTCTACCTATAGTAGATTTATGTGTGCTCATGTCTGTGTCATGTGATTAAACATGTGTGCAAGTATCGATGTCTACATGTGTGAGAATGTACAGTTGTGCTTGTGTGTCTGCATCTTGTGTATATGTTCAAATGCTTGGATGAATGTTCATGTGTTATTCATGTGTATATGCTTATAAGTATAGATGCCAAGGAGAAGACATGTTGGAACATACATGACCATGTGCATGTCATTTCCGGATGTGGTATATTTCTCTTTCTGTGTACATGTATTTGAGGGTACTCATTGTCATGTATGAGAAAAGGGCCAAGAGAGAAAGAACTCCCCTATCCCTCTTTTTGATGGAGCAGCTCAGTATGACTGTAGAGTCCACTCCAATCCTAGGCAGAGAAAAAAGACTTGATATTGCTAAGTAGTCCAAGGGTCTGGTTCTTCCAGAACTGATACTTTTGACTTAGTTTCCCACTTTCCCCAAACTCTAGCCCTAAAAGTACTTGTAAGACAGACCCAGAGCTAGGGAAGATACCAGGAAGACAATGAGGGAGAAAGTTAAAATACTGGAGGCAAGACCCTGGGGGAATTGGGAGGAGAAGATCAAGGATCTTTTCTTAGCTTTTGTATGTAAATAATTTACAAAGGAAAAGTGAGCTGGCCTTTGGGGCAGGAGGTAAATGCAGCCCAAGAAACAAACGTGAGTAAAGTGATCTCCACTCAGCCCAGGCTCACCCCTGTTTGGGACTAGACTGGAGAAGAGGATATTAAACTGGTGGTGTTATCAGAGCTGTCTGGGACCCTCTCTGGACTGTCTGAAAGTGCTCTCACCTCCCTGTCACAGGTGCAGTCACCTGATGGTGCTGCCATTGACTCTGGAAACTAGGGCAGGAAGGAGAAAATCTGCAATGCCTGCAATCAGATATATGTTTTTATCCAAAAAACCTTCCACACACAGCAGATTTTACTGCAGTATCCAGCTTCCTGCCACTCCAGCTTCCAGTCAGCAGTATGTGACCTGGCTTGATCTTATCACCTATTCCAGATCACCTTTGGATCTCTCAGATTATTCTCAAGATAGGGAGGAGTTGATGAAACCTCAGAGTCAGTCTGTCTGCTTTTAAAGTCATCCAAGAGACTCAGACTTTTTATAATTACTTGTTGATTGCTCATTGTATGAAAATCAAGAATAGAGATAGAAAACAAAATAAAAATTATCCATGAAGATGCAACTTGGAACTACCAACATTTAACATTTTGATGTATATTTTCCTGAGCCTTTTTTTTCCTGTGTATATAGCTGTCGATATGTGTGTGTGTGTGTGTGTGTGTGTATAAGCTTTTTATAACAAATTTTTCACGTATTAATATGTCTTAAATATCTTCTCATGTCAATAAAAATCTGTACTATCATTTTAAATATATGCCGTCTGCTAAATATCTCATTGTTTGAGCATACCATAATTTGTTTAATCAATCTTCGTTTGTTATATATTTAGGGTTTCCTTTCCTTTTTTTTTCTTGGTCTGGATTTAAAATTTTGAGATAATGACATTAAAATATAGTTGCATGTTGAAGTTAATGTATTAAATTATTCTCAAAATTATGTATATGCAAATTGTACTTGTAACTTTTAAGAAAAATTATCACCTTTTATTACTTAGACTCGAAAGTAAATTGCACGTGATTAAACTACACTAATCTCTTATACAATCTAGGAAAAACCTGTTATGACCTGATTTTTTTCTTGACAGTAGTAATGACATTGAGAAAACATAGCTTCTGTGTTTTCCCAGTTTTCAGTCAAAATGAACTTTGAATGTTATTCTGCTTATTTATAAGTGGGCCAAGTCAAAAATAAAGAGATGGTAATTTCTTTGTTAAATTGAGATAATGATAATCAGTGAGTTGTTTTTTGTTTTTGCTTTCTGTTTTAAAAAAAGGTCTTTCATAGTGCCTTACGTGGTGCTGGTGGCAGAGGTGACATTTAAAGCAGAGAGCCTGACCTTGAGGTTTCATCACTCACCTCCTCATCTTGAGAATAACCTGAGGATCAGTGATAAAATCATGCAGGTCTCACTCTGCTGGTTGGAAGCTAGAGTTGCAGAAAGCAAGCAGTCACCATGAAATCTGTGGTGTTTGGAGGGCTTTCTGGAGTGATGTATGTTATCTGATTACAGGCACTGCTGACTTCCTCTGGGAAGCAGCCTTCCTGCTCAGGTTCCCGACACAATAACCACATCATCCAGGACGGTTACAGGGAACGACCACTCTCTGCCCAGACAGTAGAGAGGGATAGGAAAGAACAGAGATTTTGGCAGACTTGCTCAGTGTCAGTAAAGAGTTTTTTGTAGAGTTTTTTCCTATTCTGCATCATTCACTCTGGTTTTTATTGCTTCCTGGATCTCCTAGCTTTTGCCTGCTTCTGCTCTCAGATTAGAGTTCATTACAATCAATTTTGTTTTTCAATCATTTCTTCCATATAGTATACATTTATTGAACACCTACTATGTGCCTCATTGTCTTTGGCACTTGGGGACATGAAGTTAAGTAAAACATATTCTTTGACCTTCATGTACCCTATTTCCTGGACAGAATTTGGAGGCAAAGAGAGAAAGCCGAATCAAGCTTTCACTCTTCTAGAGCCAGTTCAATGCCTCTTCCCTCCATAAATTTTCCCCAGGCAGGGATGCTTCCCCATCTTGATTCCCATGTCTCAGCCATTACAGCCCTTATACAAAACTGTCTGCACTTGAGACTGAGAGCTTCTCAGGGCCAGGGACTGGACTCTACCTTGACAAATGGATGGCTGAGACAAGTAGAATTTTGGGTGCTCTCTTCTAGAGAGTTTTTAAGAGGAGGTTGGACTTGAGGAGGGCCAAAGGAGAGTATTTACCTAGGCAGAGAAGATGGGAGTCAAAGATGGGATGGAGGGACATGTTTTGCTAAGAGCTGAGAAAACTAGGGGACAGGTGGGAGTGGGACCAGTTTCAGCAAAGGTATGGGCACAAAATGCAATCCCAGCCAACCATGGCTCAGTTTTGCAGTCAACTGGACTGAAGTTTGAACCCTAGTATCACTTTCTATAAGCTGGATGAACCTGGATAAATTATTTACCTTTTTTGATCTCAGTATTCTTCACCATTAAACTAAGATTAATAAGAACCCAACTAACTTGAGAAGCAACATTTCATAGACTCAAGGCCACAGAAATTAAGAGCAAGGATTTAGGGGTCAGATAGAACTGGTTTCAGGTTATATTTAGCAAACTACCATTCATGTGGATTTGGGAAAATTAATTAACCTCTCCAAGGTTCAATTTCTTGTAGGTAATGGGGATTGTTGTAGCAGTAATAGGTTATAAATTTGTCAAGATTTGTCAAGATTTGTCAAGATTACCACAAAGGTGGTAATGCAGGTAAAGGACAGAATGCCTGGCACTTCTAGCATGATTGGATACTGATTACTAGGTAATAAGGTGGGAGGGATACATCTGGAAGAGGAGGAGGGGAGTTTGAAATCAGGGCAGTACAACTTCTCTAGTCACTCTCTGGGCTGGAGAGCCCAAGCCTAGAGACTTCCTCCCATCCCTGTTACCTAGTGGCCAGGCACTGCCGTAAGCAAAGCACATACTATCTGTCTGGGACTGAAGCAACACAAGAGCTTCTGCCAAGTGCCCCTAGAGCTGCCAAAAGCAGACTGTTAACCATTACCCTAAGAACAATAGGTCCCCAGATTGACATCTGAGTGCCGCCATCTATGTTTCAAAGAACAGAAGGAAAATACTCTAATTAATCAGCTGGAAAGGGGCTGAATGTGAATGCATATGCATGGGTGTGGCTGGCAGTGTTGAGTAAAAATAGAGAAAGAGGAGGTCACAAGTTTCATTAAGCTCTATTGACCTGGAGGTGGTGAGAAGTTAATATTGGTTTCTAGTGGAAAGTTTTATTATGGATCAAAATCCAAAGTGCAAAAGGATTGTTTGATGTTTTCCATTACAAGACAGTTCGTTGATGTGTAGACTTAGCTAAAATTTTGTTTTGCCTCCTGAGGCAAAGATTATAACAAGAAAATTTGAAAGCAGAAACATGTTCTTTTCTCCCTTGGGGTGGGGAAGGAGGAGATCGCATCAGGTCTCACTAGGTTAGAGGGGGTCAGTCACACAAGAAATGGAACACTTGGCAACCAGGGCCTCTGCCTCTGCCTCGGCCTCGGCCTCGGCCTCTGCACTGCTCTGGCTGCCTTTATTACCTGAGCTGCAGTTTCTACATCCTACCTGAAAAGGATCTCTTTCATGAACATATTTGTTTATGTTTGTTTGTTAACTGAAATAGTTGAATGCCTTCCAGTGTGCTTGTGCTGCATCAAGTTTTCACACTCTGGGAGAAGGCAGACATGTACTGGTAAAATTTACTACAAGCGATAATTGTTTTAGTGATGGAATCAACATAGTGCAATAATTGTTTAGAGGAGAGGCCAAAATGAACATTCCAAAGTGCAGTGCCAACACCCACTGCCTCTCTCTGTCCTGAGTCCATCACCCGAGGACAAACGGTCAATACAGGGAGAACACCCAGAGAGATCCAGGGGTATTGGTACCCCTACTCTCAGTGGCAAAGCCTGGGTTGAATGTTTCAATCAATGGTTTATCCACAGATTTTGACTGCATGCCTACTGTATACACATCTGTATGCTAGACATTTCTGTGAAGATGAAAATGGCTAAAGAAGACACATTGGCTTCCCTAAAGGAGTTTTTAGTCTATCTGGAGAGGTTAAATGCTAAGATAGGAAACAGACGCGGTGGGAAGGATTTTTTTCTCTTTCCCTTTTCTTCGTGGAGTCAGGTACCTGCCATAGTAGGTTAGCAAAAGGAGACACACTCTAGCATGACAGGCTGTGCACTGCATAGTTTGAGGGGGAGCCATTCACATAGACAGTGGGCAACTGCAGGAAGTGGTGGAGATGACCATCAGCAGACCTGCCTATTCTTCTTGACTCCCAAAGACACATGAAGACAGTCAGGGGGCCTCTAAGGCTTTCTCTGCTAGCAGAGGACAGATTTTATTTTAAATTCATGTGCAGCTTTACATACATAAGAGTAAATAAATGCATATTTACTCAACTCGAAAGTTTCCAGGTATAGTTTTATTCATGTTTCTTGTATTTGGGGTTTATTGCATTTCTTGAATCCGCTCGTGTATAACTATCATCAAATTGGAAAATTTTCAGCCATTATTCCTTCAAATAAGTTTTTTGTGACCCCCCACCCCTCACTTTCAGGGACTGCAATTATACAGATATGAGGCTGCTCAAGCTGTCCCAAAACTCATTGGTTCTTTTTATTTATTTATATTCTTCTTTTTTTTGTATTTCTTTTTAGATAGATTTATTTTGCTATATCTTCAAGTTCATTAATATTTTCTTCTGCAATGTCTGTTAATCTGTTGTTATTTCCATTCAGTGTATTTTTTCATCTCAGATAGTATAGTTTTCATTTTTAGAAGTTTGCTTTGGGTCTTTTTTTATCTTCTATTTCTTCAGTTAAATTTTTTAACATGTAGAATACACTTATTATAAGTGTTTTGACATCCTCTGTTAATTCTAGCATTTGTGTCAGTCTGGGTAATTTTTGATTGATTTTTCTTTTTATGGGCTGTATTCTTCTGCTTCTTTGTGTGCCTATAAATCTTTGATTGGATTCCAGACATTGGGAAGTTTACTTTTTTGATGGCTGAATTATTTTTGTATTCCTACACCTGGTGATGCCGACTAATTACCTAAGGCTTTTCTCATTTTCTAGAAGTCTATATTCATCTTCTTTTGGGTAATTTTGCTGAGAAATTACCTTGGAAACCACAGTGGTTTGTCTACTTGTGCACCTATATAAAATCAGCAGTGCCTTTTGCTCTATCAACTTGTAAGGGAGGAAAAATTTTTTCCTTCTATTTTTTCTAAGTTCTCATTTGGGACTCTAAAACAAAAGACGTATTAACAAGCTAAAAGCATATTTATTTATTTATTAAACAAAAACATTTAATATGTTTTACATGATGTGAGAGCCTTCATAAGAAAATGAAGACCCCCTAAAAAGCAGTTAAACCTGAGCATTTTTATACCAGGATTGATAAAAAGTGGAAAGTTGTGGGAAAGCATCACGGGGGACAAAGGGTATGAGCTAAGTGCAGTAAACTGGGGGGAAACTTAGCAAAACCCATGCTTTTGGATTCCTTTCAGTGTCCCTCTGTCTTTGGATGTAAAGATGCCCATTTCCTCCAGGTATGGGAAATGGGCATCTTTACATGAGGATCCTAAGATCTGCTTCAGGGCAGAAGGGCAAGAGAAAGTCAGAAAGATCTTCCTTCTTTTGCCATTTTCTCAGATTCCTTCAGCTTAAAACATTCAGTATACCAAGGAGCCGTATTTTGGGGTAGTGTGTACTGAACCCTGTCAAACTCGTTTCATTGGACCCAGTTAAAATTTAGATTTGCATAGATTCCTTGTTGGTTGGAGAATATGTGCTGATTTCCATTTGTAGAGACAGAGAATCATAATTGTTTTCTACCCTCGTATTTAAAAGATATTCCCAGTTTAGGAAGAGCAAGGAGCCATGCTGGTTTCAAGTTGTCCCTAAAGACTCTGGGCCTACACTGTGCTTATTCTGGTGGGCTCTGGGGCTCTCTTTCTTTAGGGAAGCAAGACATGTCAAAGAAGGGAGGATGAGAGAGAAATCGTTTCCAAATTCAGACTTTTTCCTCATGTAGCAACTTCTGTCAGGCCCAAAAGAAAAGAAGACCACAAAATTAATTTGCAAAGGGAAAGAAAGAGCAAGAGAAAGTCCACTCACATTGAGAAAATGCCACAGTTATTACTGATTAACCAGAGCTCTGCCTGGGTTAAGAGTGCTAAACTAGTCCCTTTGGATTGACCATTGACTAAAATCTCTGTAGTTGGATCTCTTAGTACACACACATATGCACACATGTGCGCACACATGCAATACATATATAAGAATATATTATCACTGTTATAAGAAGAATGAATTGTACTCCTTCAAAAGGCTTCATTCATAAGGCATTTTTTCACATATATTATTTTATTCCATTCTCATATGAGATAACCAAGGGCTGGGAAATAGCTTGTCCAATGTCACACAGGTGGTAAGTGGTGGAGTGCTCTGACTCCAAGACCCATGCTATTTTCAGCACATCAAAGCTGCCTCACATACCTACAGGGAGGCAGAATCACTGGAGGGTTGTACACCTTCATTATAGAAAAAATTTTTTTATTAAAACATATATGTATATATACATAATTATGTATACATAAAAATATATCTATATAAAAATATATACATATATACATGCACAGAAAACAGGAGCAATACATTGAAATTAGATAGTTTATAAATGACTTTTTTTCTTTTTTGCTGTCAGTAGAATCTAGAGCAGCATTGTCCAGTGGAACTGTCTGCACTATCCAATATGGGAGCCACTAGGCACAGCGGCCTATTGAGCATTCGAGATATGGCTAGTCCTAACCCTAATTGAGATGTCCTATAAGTGGAAAATATATACTGGATTTTTAAGGCTTAGTATGAAAAGGAGAATGTGAAATATCTCTGTTAATTTTTTATACTGATTAAATGTTGATAATATTTTGGATATATTGGGTTAACTAGAAAATTATCAAAATTAGTCTCACTTGTTTCTTTTTATATTTTTAATGTGACTAATAGAACATTTTAAATTATATGTGTGGCTCATGGTATATTTCTGTTGAACGGCTTTGGTCTAGAGTTTAAGAGCATGACATTTGATATTAGGCAAACTTGAGTTTAATGCCAGTGTTCACTTTTCTAATAGATGACCTTGAACAAATTACTGAACCCAACTCATCCCTTATTCTTTTTCTATTGTAAAACAGGATTAATGATTATACCTAGCTCAGAGAATTATAATGAGGATTAAATGAGTTGATAATGTCAAGCCTCTATAGCAGGCAGTGCCTGGCATCTGTTAACTACTCAGTAAGAATTAGCAGTTACTTATTTCTAACTTTTTAAAGCAGATATGAATTTCTTGTAAAGATTAAAAATAAAATTGAAACAATTAAATTAAAAAGCAAAAGCAATTATTTTTAACCGTGGTCAGAAGCTGAGTATTTATGTTGTTTTAAAGCTGCTCAATAATATTTGTTTTGTCTTGTAGTATATGTGTGTGTGTGTATGTGTGTATACAAACCATAGACACAGTAGAGTTTGAGACCATTACAAGTGGCCATGTATTAGGCAATCTCATTCTTGCCTTCTGACCTTTGTCCTCCCACTTCCATCCAAGGGAGGGGAGAATTGCATCATGGTTCTCCCTGGCACGCACAACACACCAAGTGTTCGCCTATATTTAGCTAACATGAAGTCACTGAAACTCTATGCCCACTAGATGCAATTAGTGCTTTGTTATTTGTTGCTCACATAGCTTATATCCTGACTATTCTGCATAGTTTGCGTCCTTAGATGAATTTAAAAGGACTGAAAAGCTTTTGTTGCTGGGAAAATTGCTCGGGGAGTAGGAACTAAAATCCCAAGTCAATGAGTCCCCTGGAAGGGACCCTGAGGTAAATATTTGATGTCTCTTGCAAGCCAGGAAGACCTCAATTATCCTTTTCTTTGATGGCTGGGGGAGGACCAGGGTGAGCAGGCTGGGGAGGCAGGAATAGTGTATACTCCACTCAACTGGTAGAAGCAGCACTTCGGCTCTGTGGCTCCCAATAGTGGTCCCAATTCCATTTTTTCCCCTAGCAATCAGAACTGATACAGGATGCAAAACAGAGCAGTGTGGCAGGGTTAACCCCCAGTTTTACTCTTCAGGCCTCCTTCTTCTAGTTTAAGGCTCAGTGAGAAAGAGAGAGAGAGAGAGAGATAGAGAGAGAGAGAGAGACAGACAGACAGACAGACAGACAGACAGAGACACAGAGACACAGAGAGACAGAGACATACAGGGAGGGAGGGAGGGAGGGAGAAAGAGAATGTGTGTGTGTGTTATTGGGACTATTTGCTTAAGGTCTTGATTCTCAAATTTTTGTTGCTCAAACTTTATCTTCACTGTGGATGACAAAGGTTTATTTTTATTAAGGACCCAGTTTTGTTTTATTTAACAAAATAACTTCAGAGGAGCAGGGAAAGAAACAAGGCAGACATGAGTGAAAATATTTCTAAAGTAGATAAGGTATTCACAGAGGATATTATGTTTCAGAGGCCAGGGAGTCTATACAAAATTTAGAGGACAGTTGCCACTTCTTTCTACCTCAGACATTACCATTTTCTTGTTCTCTATGTCTCATTTCATCATTTAGGACTTTGTTCTGCTCCTAAAAATTGACATTTTTATGATGAAAAAATATATAAAAATAACATTTAAAAAATATTAAACTCTATTTAGAAAAATATCTTTTGAAATTATTGTTTTTATACTGCAGATTATACTAAAAGTAAACATTTCAGAAAAGCATAAACTCTATTTTTAATGTTTTAAATATTCATTTATTCATCCAACAAATATTTATTGAGTATCCATTTGTGAATAATAGTAGTATATATTTCATTTGTGTCATCACTTTTTCATTAAGTAATCATAATTCTTGTAGTTTTACTAACAAATGTGTTTCCAGGTTCATTCTTCCTCACTTAATATAAATTTGGTAAAATTATTAAAAATTTATCTTTGAACAGCATTATAAAGAAAATGAAAGCAACCATATAAGCTTGACTCACTCACATGGCAATTCATAGTGGCCTCGGCTATTAATGGTATATTGTTATATCCCCATGGGCTGTGACATTTTCTCTCACACAAAAGAAGTATGTAAATAAGTTCAGGTGAATTTAATTCAGGAGAAACATTGAGTCAACTCAGATTTATTAAAAAGTAAAGTATCTCAAACTTTAGTACTCTATTATTAGTAACAAGTTAATTTCCACATACCTCACACTCTAATGAGAATAGCTGTGTTGGACAGTAACCAGTCATCAACACCTCAGTGTGAGTGAAGATCTGAGAGTAAATTCTAAAATATGAAGTGAGGTAGAGAGGAGAGAACAGTGGGTACTTGGAGTAGGGAGGGTGTACCCTGGGGAGAAAATGTCTCTCACTTTCTTGTTTTGCACAGGAACCCTGATCTTTGAAATAACCTTCCTAGATCCTCATCCTATTTTCCTCAAAATCATAGAAACTGAGTTCTTTACAATTGCAATTCATATTTTACTTCTACTAATTGCTATGATTAGCACTACTAATTACAATGATAGAAAAGGGAAATCTGCTTCTTTTGAGAGCTTTTATGTGTTGACAGTCGTTGTAATGACCATTTATGGTAAATTTTTAATTGCCTTGGAGTGAGGTTGGAAGTAAATATTGTTGCTATAATTTAAAAATGTAAATACATAAAAATAATAATCCCATTGTCAGAACAGTCAAAATATGCCATAGAATTGTCAATAGCTTTTACTATTATAAGTGTATAACATAATGATTTAAAAAATTTCTTACAGATGATATATTTCAAATCTATGTGAAAAGGATAGTCTATTAATAAATTTGAAAAAAAATAAAGGCGAGTGTCTATCTCACTCCTTATATAAAAATATTTTAAAAGGCCTAAATTTTTAAATAAAATAAATAAATTTGTTCCAAATTAATTCAACTTTACCTAGAAAACAGTCTGTGGAGATCTTCATACACCAAATGTGAACCAAAGAAGTTCGAGTTGCAGGCTTCCACACTCAGACCTGTATATGTGCACCCTGGGAGATTCCAAGGCCTCATTTGCACTCTTGGCTGCAGAATACAAGAGACCCAGCTCATTTGGCTTGGCTGCTCTTGCAGCAGCTTTCCAAAGCTCAGGACGTGAGACATTGAGTTAAAAAGACATTCCAAGTCAGCCCCCATTTGTTTGGAAGACAACCTCCAGCCCGGCTCCACTAAAGGTCACTGCCTGCAGGGCAAGGCCTTGCCAAGGATGGATGCAAAGATCAGACCTGCCAGCCAGGGCTGGACACTGATAAAATCTGAATGGAAACCAAGAGAAGGGAAAAGAAAGCAAAATTTGTATAATCCTAGTGGCTTTAGCTATCGCTCAGGTCAGGAGTTCCCTAAATCTGGCCTGCACACAACTGAGGGCATGGGAAATAATACTTTTAGGTAATAGACAGATGCATTTTAATTTCAATGGCCTTGCATATGTTTTAATGTATAAACACATAACTGGCACATAAATGTTATGATTTCAAATATATAGTTTTTTTAGGATGAGCCTACATTTAAGTGTTTAGATGAAAAAGAAAAGACTTCATTTAAAGAACAATACTAAGTATTAATGGTGCAGGTGTTATTTGAATATGAAAAAAATTGTGGGTGAGGCATGCAAATGACTAAAGTTTAGAAAACACTGATATAGTCCATTTTGTATAATTTTTTTTTTTTGACAAGTCCTGGAAAGAAAGACATTTTACAATGCCTGCCGATTCATACATATATACATTTATGCAGCTGTAACAGAGTTTGAAAAACAGTATTTACTATTTGTGCAATGTGCTCTGGAGCCTAAATTCACTTTTGACTCCCCTTTTCCCTTTCTTTCTCCTTCTCATATTTGATTGTTTATAAGTCCTTCTTTCAGTTCTGCTTCTAAAGGCTCTTCTTTATCCATCCCTTTTTCCATCTCCAGTGCTTCTTTCCTGGTCTATGTCCCCATTACCTTTCACCTGGACTATATCCTAACCCTCTCCTCGCCTCCAATCCAATTTTTCTCCTTCAATCCACCCTCCACACTGTTGCCAAAAAGGTTATTCAAAAACTCTGATCTGACCCTGCTGTGCTCCAGTGAACAGGATAAAGTCCAAGCTACTCAGCAAGCGTTTAAAGACGCCTGGTGTTGGTCTCTGCCGACCCTTCCAAATTCCAACCAGCACTGGCAGGACCAGCACTAGAAATCCAGGTTTCTTGATTCTCAAGTCTAGTCCTTTTCTCAACATATTATGCTACCACCTCAAAGAATCCTCCTTGTTTTCATTCCACAGGGATTACCTGCCTAGGTAATACCTACCTTTCTGGCACAGAAAGTTTTGAGTAAACACTGTCATGAGACAGAATATCATAAAGTAGATTACACATGGTCAAAGGTATTGTGTTCCTGAACACATAATGTCGTAAGTGGAGGGTATAGCTAGTGATAGAAGCGAATAAAAAGGACATTAAAAGTGTCTGTTAGGAAGTATGAAATTCATGTTGTCGATTGCCAATACTGCATAAGGATTATCTAGGCCATCCTCACTTTGCAGTTCTCTCACATGAAGCAGATGTGGGAAAACTGCAAAGTGAGGATGGCCTAGATGTGAGCAGACAATAACCCATTGGTTCAATTCCAGTCTGGATCAGCTTACTAGAGTTAGCAGAGTATATACCACTCCCCGCCCCTAACTCCCATTGATGTTGGACTTGCCTTAGTCAATGGAATATTAGCTATCATGACACAAACAGAGGCTTCAAATGTGTTTGCCTGTTTTGACTTGGCCTCTTGAGTGGCTTCAGCCTCTGCCAAAGGAGTATGCCTCAGGTAGCCATTTTCCTTTCATCTGGGTCCAGAAATGAAACTATGTGGGGCAGGCTTGTATCTGACCCTAAGCCTGGAGTCCAGCCTAGCTCAGCCAGCCCAGGTGAGCCCAGCTGAGAGCAGACCAAGGCTGACCTGCAGGCTCATTAGCAAGAAAAATGTTTGCTGTCCCCAGCCACTGAGATTTTGAGGTAGTTTGCAACAGCAAAAACTGACTAACCCAGAAGAAAAGTGGGCTTTTGTTTTATTTTTGTTTCTATTGAGTTAAAAATCAGCTTCAGTTTTCCTTTTGTGGATTATCCTGGGTGGTGGGGGGAGTAATAACGCGCAGTTGATCTTCCAGCCCCCAGCACATTTCTGGGGCATCTCCCAGCATGCCGGTTGCGTAATGCGGAAAGCTCCAAAACCTCTTTCTCACATTAGCCTGACGAGAAAGTAAATTAGGACTGTTATACTCCTGCACTCCCTCCCCCACTAAAGTCACAGTGAAGCCCTTTGTTATTATCAGCATATCCATGCCACTGCTTCCTTTTTTTCAGAAACAATTGTTGTTGTTGTTGTTGTTGTTGTTTTAATCAAAGGCCTGCAGCGTTGGCGATCTTGTCCCCACGCAATTTTGGACATAATTTTTTCTAGTGAGAGTTCATGGTGCTGCCTGAGTCCTTTTTAAAAAGGAATGTTCCCATTTGAAAGTCAGCAGAGTTAATGCCACAATGTCCAATGGCCTGGATTACCCAGACCTCATTTTCCTCTAGCTGAGGGAGCAGAGGAACTTCTCTCCAACTGGTTAAGCCTCCCCTGTGGTTTTCCTCCCCTCCTTGCGTTTTCCCAGCTCGCGCCGGTTTTCTCCCGTGGGTTGCAGCCTGCCAAGGGCCGCTTCCTCGCAGCCCAGTGCCTCTGCGCCATTGCGGATGCTGTCCTCGAGGTGGCAGTAGAGAGCTGCTCCCTGCGCAGCTGGTTACGTCACCTTGTTTACCCGACTCCGGGTCATTTTTAGATCTAAAAATCACAGGATGTTAATTGGGCCAATGATTTCCCTTTCGTTTTGGCAAAAGGCCCTTCTGTGGGCGTCCGGGCAAACATGATGTCCTTCTTGAAAAGGGAATTTTGCTGTGGGCAGTACTTATTTGTAAACTTGGAATTTCATCTTTAGGAAATGGGAAAGCTGCGCTTTGGTCTGAGCTGTAGGCATGTTTTTGGGTCACTTTGATTTTGGAGCCCGAACAAGGGTGGTGTTAACTAGGCAGAAAGAGGCTAGATATTACCAAGGTGCCTAAGAGGCACTGCTTGGGCCAGCTGAGAGCCCGCTGAAGGAGTCTGTTTTTTACTTCCCCTTTCCCCTTCTAAAACACTACTCAGCAGGAAAGCATTTGGACTTTGGAACTTGGAAGAATAAGGAAAACAGCTGATTTGATCAATCTGTGCCCTGATTCATTGTGGGAAGACACCTTGAAGTTCGGGGACTCTGAGGCCCACGCCTCAGTTGCCCTCACCCAGAAATTGGATCTGAACGTCTCATTGCCATAAATTACACGTTTTACAGGCTGGAACTCTTTGTCCCAAGGACAACAAGCACCACTTATGTATTACTCCTACACTGCCCAGCTACTGATGAGGAAAGGTGAGGCACAGAGGAGCTAAATGGGCTAGCACACTGTCTCACTTTCAGACCTTGTGTCATTTCTGCAAAGGTAAAAACATCAAAAGCACTGTACTTTGTGCCCTTTCTGTGCCAGCTTTGTTGGACAGGGGATGGAAGGGGCTGGGAGTGTGTCTATGACTGTTCTAGAGGCATGATAAACAAGTAGATCTTCAGCGATGCAGTCCTATACAAGAAGAGGGTAGAAGAATCTGATGCTAAGGAGAAGGTAGAAAATCATCTGTGAATTAATGTTAAAAATAAATGAGCCTCCAAGGTTCTTAAGTGCCCGTTCTTCCCTGTCCACCTCCCATCTCATCCTCATATGCGCTCCTGCTGCTGCTCCCATGTAAAAACCAACTCCCAGCAAAGTCTGTCTTTCTCGAGTAGTGTGCAACCCACCAAAGTGGTCACGCTGGCCTGGAAAAGTGGATGGTTTTCAGGCAGGCCAGAGAAGGAAAATTCAGTTCAGTTCGATAGAGCCACCGTCCCTTGAGCTCCTAATGTGTGTCAACCACCCAGGCAGTATAGGTTATAAAAACACGAAAAGACACAGGTCCTGCCACTGTGGAGCTTTGAGTCTAGTGGAATTTATAGTCATAGGGAGTTTCATGTCCCTTTTGGAAAGCACGTAATGAAAGAAGAGTTGAAGAAGACGTTACAATAGAAAGGGAAAGTCCCAGGTAAATGGCTTGGAAAAGCATTCCCCCATTTTGGTATCTACTTAAGAGTGGACTGGAGACAAGGCCTGGTAACTGGCACAGGTGCTTGGTGGAGACTAGGAGCACCATGCTCCAAGAACTCACAAGCTCTAAGGAGGCTGAGAGAGGCAGAACGAGCAAAGAGGACAGTACTTGCTCTGGGTCAAATAACTCATCCTATGGCACGGATTTGGAGCCAGTCAACAAGAACCATGGAGTTCCTCAAAGAAAGTTCCAGAGGATGAAGCATTCCCTATGGCTGCCATTTGACATATATCCAGGACAAGCATTAGACCCAGCTTCAGGAGAAATGTATGAATAGAAAGAAATAAATGGTCCCAGGTCCACTTACCACCAGTAAAATTACCTTTCAAATCCCTTTTGTCAAGAAGTTGGTGGTAATTCAGACCAATCTAATTCTAGGGAAAAGCAAATGGAGAAAAAGCAAACAATGAAGTATTTTTATTTTTTATGGTTGTATGAAATTTTTAAAAAAATATTTAAAATACTTTTAAATTGTTAAATATAAAACAAATGCAAACAACAACATAAACAAATTTACAACAACATTCTAGTGACCATGAAATCATTCATAAAAGGAGCAATCTCAACAAGAACTCTGAAAAGCTGCAGTAACTGCTGCAGTCTCCAAGGTCAGACTGGACAGGTTATTTACAGGATGTTCTGAGGCCTCCAAAGAAAACATGGGCCCTTCAATCATCAATAAAACAGTATTTACTGAATACATGTAATAGGGTCACATACAAATTAAAGGACCTCATCCCCACATATTTACCTGAAGGAAGGGAGAGAGGAAAAGAACCAGCATTTATTGAGTGCCTACTATATGCTAAGTGCTTTACCTATGTTATTTCTAAATGAGATAAATAAAGATTAACACTCACTACAATTCTGTGAGGTTGGTGTTATTATGGTCACAGCTCTTGTCAGGTAGCCCCTTTACAGATGAGGAAACTGATGCAAAGAGAGGTTAAGTAACTTGCCCAGAGTCAGGTGGCAAGAGGCAGTTGGCATTTGAACCCAGGCAGCTTGGCTCCAGAGCCCCATTCTTCACCACCACCCTAAAAAGTGAGTCGGTTAGTATGCTAGATACTTCCGTTTGCCCCTCCAGATCCGCCCTCTACCCACTCAATGCTGTAAACTTAATCAGCGGGCTCCCTTACCGTTTGACTTTTGGTTGGGTTTAGCCCAGTGAGTATCCTAGGCAGATCAGAGGGAGGGAAAGCGTGAGAGAAACCTGGGGTGGGGTGGGGTCACCTTCAGGCTGGCTGCATCCCTTGACTCATGGTCACAGCTCTTGTCAGGTGGCCAACCACAAAGGGCCCACTCTGCAGGTTCTGGTGTTTACACCTCCCCTCACCCCTTCAAGCTTAGGGGTGGTCAAGTAGCTGTTACTTATTGCACTGGCTTCTGTGGTTTCTCTACATCCTGTCCACACCTTTGCAAATAGCCCCTTTATTCAACTCTCCTTAAATTACCCAATTTGAGTGTGCCATCTGTTTCCTGCCTGGGTCTGACCTGATATAAATAGGAAGTCAGGAAAGCAGCAGCTCAGAGGCTTCCCTCCCTTCGTGGGCAGCATTCCTCATGGGTACAGGACCAATCGCAGGTGAATTGAGATGACCTCTCACTAGAAGGGCTTCAGGACTGTGTGTGTGTGTGTGTGTGTCCCGGGCTTAGGGCCTCCTGATCAAGACAGGCTACAAGTGGTTTTATAGGTTTAGAGGATCCTAGGCCTTCTAAGATAGCTAAAGGGAGGAAACAGAATATGAGGGAGGTTAAAGAGATGAGCTTCCAGAGCCACTGTACCTGGGTCCAAGTCCCAGCATCTCCAGGTCATTTAATATTTTCATGTCTCAGTCTTCCTATCCATAAGGTGAGATAATAACAGTAAATGAGTCAATAAATGCAGTATCTGGCCCATAGTAAGAGTTACAGTACTGAGGTAGCTCAGACATAAAATGTGGAACTTTTGAAAAACATGGAGCAAATGAATCTGCCCTTGTTGATTATGCACAGGGAAATCAGAAAGCGAACCATGAAGCAGATTGCCACAGCTTGGATCCTGGGACCAGCATGAAACAATAAGAGAGGCACAGAGCATGGAATCTTTCCAATACCTCTTGGCCCTGTCCTGGATTAGGCTGTCATTTGAGGGCATGCAGAGCAGATATCCGTCAGAAGACCAGAGCAAAAAGTTACCAGAAAGATCTCACATTGAGATCTCACATTGAGATCTTTCTCCACTTCTCCCTTTCCTAAGTCTTTCTTTCTGCAAATAACACGCCTCTCTCCTGCATTGTCAGTTTCTCCCTCTTGAAAAGGATATTCTCATCAGCCTATAAACATGCCCTAATATCTCTTATCTTAAACTCTGCTTTGATCTTCTTCCATTTCTGTAATCTCATTCATAGCAAAATTTCTTCAAAGAGTTATCTGTAGATACTGCTTTCCCTCCTGTTTTCTCCTTAACACAATCCATTAGCATTTCGGTCCCAAACCGCTCCCCCAAACTGCTCTTCACATGGTCACCAATAAGCTCCACATTGCTTCATCTAATGTTCAACCTTCTACATTTCTTGGCCTTTTAGCTGTGTTTGGCCCAGTGGGACGACACTCTTTGTGTTGACATGCCTTCCTGCCTAGGCTAGGCTTCCGTGGAGCTGTAGATCTCCTCCTACCTTTTCAGGTTTGTCAGTGTGCTATGCCAGCAAGCCAGCTACACTTAAGCTCTTGGGGTGTGTGGTGTGCAGAGATTAGCTCAGTTATTGATTCTTCACAGCACCTCAGAAACTGTGAAGGGACTTCCATCTTTGGTGACCGTTTGATGCATGAGGCTGATGAGGGGTAGCCAAGGAGAAACACTGGAGATGGTGCAGGGATGATCTCTGTTCTGTCTCACACAACCCTGGGAGCTTACAGCTGTCAAATGCTGACATTCACCTCTAGATTTTTATGGTCTACTGGCCTTTATTATTCTTGTTTTACAAGGGAAGAAAATGGAGGCAGGGAGGGTATGGGATTTACTAATGTTCTCAGTCAGGGTCATATAAGGAGAGGCAGTGCCCCAATAAGGCTCTGTGTAGAAGAAACCCCCATGCTTCCCCACCCATGTCCTGAAGGGTTCTCCCAAAATAAAACTCAGTCTATGGCACTTTCCAAGCCTTTACCAGAATCAATCCTCTTTTGAGCAATCCAGAGGCAGACCTGAGACCAGAGCTTAGTTCCAAGAACTTAGCATCACTATAGTATTCTTTTTTGACTTTAGCATCACTATAGTATTCTTTTTTGACAATTTGTGTGTTGAGTCAGGGAATGGCAAAGTGTTTGGGGCGAGGAGAGAATAAGGAAGGGAGATGCAAACCCAGGAAACAGATCTTTTTCTGTTTAGGATTAAAGTCTTTTAAAGCCTGTCTGCAGAGACTATGTCATGAATGTGAGAGGCAGGATGTTTTCCTCAGTGAGAAATGTTTGAGAGGAGCCAGTGTTGGCCTTTAGCCGTTACAAAGTCTAAGTGCTGTGGCCAGGTGTGCAGGACCAAGCTGGAGCCCCAGGGTCAAGATGTCTGTGGGTTTTCCACTCCTTCTTTGGAAGCAGTGTCCAGGGTCTCTGGTAAAGGGATGTTTTGAGGACAGTGGTTTCATTACCCATATAGGCAGTTTCAGGAGATGTGATGTCTATTCCTTTCTTCCTTCTGTCTTATGCCATCAAATCAAGTAGCCTTCCTGTGCATGTTCATCCTCATCTCTTTCACCGTGTCTTTGGAAAGCAAATGAGAGATGGAATGTAGGGGCAAACAGAGTCTGACCAGATCTGGGTTTGAATTAGAGTTGCCCCGTAGAGTACCTGGGAGATAAGTATAAGTTGACTTATGCTCTCAAAGCCTCGGTATCCTCATCTATAAAACGCAAATAATAAACATCACCTTTCTGTGTGTGAGGTTTAGTCAGTGGTTCTGGCACATGTGTGTGGTCAGTGCTTAGTAAGCAGTGGCTGTTATAATAAAGTTCCCAATAGGCTAGCCTTTCACCTAAATTCTTTCATACAAAAAGATCTGGTGAATCATTTAGATCAATTAGGATGCTTTCACCTATAAGCAACAGGAAATTTAAATAAGAATAGGTTAACAATAAGAAAGATGTGTCATCTATTTAACAACAAATCTAGAAGTAGCTTCAGAGATGGCTAATCTACAGCTTAACAATGTCAGAGTCCACCCATTCTTTCTTCTCTTGATGTGTCCTCAGACTGTCTGCTTTGTCGTCCTCATAGTTTCATGGGGACGTTCTCATGGTTTCAAGACAGTGAACACATGGTGTCACATGGAAACACAACCACATTCAGTAGCAAAAGAGGATTATCTCTTTGTATGTATGCCTTTTTAAGCAAGGAAATTTTTTGAGAATCTTCCCTGTAGACTTCTAATCATTGGCCAGAATTACTGCACGTGCTTATGTTTGAGCAAAAGGAAGACAATTACTAAAACTAGTTGTTTAAATCAAGTTTTATTCTTGAAACAGGAAGGATGGTTATTGGATGGACAACCAACCAGTGTTGTGCTCTACTGTTTGTTTAGCAACATACAAAAAAAAGTTTATTGTGCACCTATTATGTATGTGCTTAGGCTTTGGAGGTAGTGACACCATAGTTTAATGTCAACCACCACAAATTTAGAACCTAAATTCTGGAGATCTTGACTAATAGAGAGGAGGTGTTGAGGAAATGTCCTCTGAAGCATGGAACTAAAGGGCAAGGTGGAGGTACCTGTGCCAGGTTCATTCATGGCCAGGAAGTGGCTGTCTTGGAAGCAGGGCTTGCCAAAGAGGTGAGGGAGCTCCCCAAGCTTCAGGCTGGCACTCAGCTCCCAATTATGATTCCAGAATTATTAGCTTTGATTCTGTGAGAAAAGAGCACATCAAAGTCAGAATCCTATGAATTAAAACGTTGACTAATCGAGCTAATTATAGTTCAGTCATCTGAATTTTCATACAGTGAGCCTGAGTTCCCATGAAAGTCTTCTGTTGGACAGGAGGCTTTGATGATGAAGCAACTATGTGTGTCCTAGATCCATTCCTTCTCACTCTGGCCAGGAGTCCTCACCAGAGTGCCTTTGCCTGCTTAAACCCCTTATGAGTTCTACCCCAGGTTTCTTGAAAGCTGAAGCAAGCTCAATTGAGGCAGAGATTATGAAGAGTTTGGGAGCAAGATTCCCCTCCCTGGAGGAAGATTTAACCAGCGTGTCAGGATGTCATAATGGAATTCTTTTCATTTTCAATTTTATTCCAGGTTTTAAAATACTTAGGTAATTTACATAGCCTAATTATACTTCAGGGAGAACCTTCTCACTTAACATGTCTCAGTTATCAGATGCAGAGTGGTATATAATAAATTTTAATCACTGTTTAGATGTTCTTTGCTACAGAGTTAATAATATAGACTAAGCCTAAATCTTTGAGTTGCTACTGAAGACATTTTTTGGTTGTCACAACTGGAGAGGATACATGCTCCTGGTATCTGATGTGTGAGGCCAGGGGTACTGCTAAACATTCTACAGTGCACAGTTCAGACCCCCATGACAAAGAATTATATGACCCGAAAGGTTAACAGTGCTGAGATTAAGGAATCTTGTGTTCAGGGTAAAGGTCCTCTCGACGTTAGTCATCCATTCGAGGTGTGCATATTTGCTTAAACAGTGCCACCTGCCACCAACAGACATATTTGAGCAGACTTCTTTACATTTAGCATTTCTGAAAGAGGGCTAGGAATAAAGAAATGAATTAAATTCATGACAATTATAGTCTCAAGTCTTATAGAAGATGATTAATTCCTCCTAGTCAACATGCTTACCCTTCAGGTAGCTGGCACCTGATGAAAAACAATGAAGTTTATGGATGCGCAGGCCCACTGGTCAGGTGTTCCTCTTGTGTGGACAGTTAAGAGAAGTAGTGTACAGATCACGATCTACTCAGTGTGTTTACGTCCCCAAACTACCTCTTTTTCAAAGAAAGTTTTAATTAACTCTACTATAAATGCTAGAGAAGCAATAACAGGATTTAAAATTAGGCAAGATCTAGGTACAAATTGTGTTCTTGTTATTAAACTTAACTGCTATTGAACTGTACCTACATCAACTAAGAGCGCCTTAGGCCTTCCTCTGACTTCCTAACTCTTTCCTATATTTGGAGTATTTGGAGCTTAAAGTTAATTGGCCTTTTCAACACACTTCTGACTGTGAAGATGTACTGTTCTGTCTTGCCCTTTCAGAGAAAGACCACTTAAAAATTGTTTTAATGATGCCCATAATTTAAAAAGTGAAATAGCATTCTAAGTTGAATGATATTCAGCAGTTTTCTTTCTCATTCCTTTCCACTCCCCTCATTCTTCTTGTTTCTCCTGGCATTTACACATTGCCATGTTTCAAATAATATGCATATGCGGTTCTCTTTTGCTTCTACAATTTAGATGTCTTGTCTTCCTTTTATGGTAAACAGGGATTTAACACTCTTTTCAGCTGTCCCCCTCTGTTTTATCTCCCTAGTCTTCCCTATATAATGACATTATGACTTTTGATTAAATTAATATTTGGTGTTTACATCATTATACACATGCAAGGAAAACGGAGCCTTGTAGTGCAGTATTACTTTTCTTTGTTACCTTTTGTTTCTCCTGATGTTAATAACGGCCTTATTTTTTCACTAGCAACTACTTAAAATTTTTTTCTTTGTAGTACCTTTGGTTAAAAATATTGTAGTTGTGATCTAGTTTCTCTTTGCACAGGCCAAGTTTAGCTGACATTCTGAGTTTTCAGCTCCTGCATGCCCTCTGCCTCATAACTCACTGAAAAGAGACTCTAAACTACAGGCCTAGCTCGTTTTCCATCATCAGTTTTATTTTCCCCAAATGGGTCATTCTTCAGTCAAAAGTTTTTGTCTCCATTTAAGAGCCTAACTTCAGCTACTCTTCTGTGGCCTTTGTTAGAGGCCACAAAGAAGTAAACATTTGAACTCTCAACACTACAGTATCTCTAGTCACACATCTTAGATCAGTCATTAAATAACTAACATTGGCTTCTTCCAATGGTCTCAGGGGCAATACTGCCTTCAGTATAGGTGAACACAAGTTGGGTAGCTTTTAGAAATTCCTGCTATGGCCATGCCACTCTGAACATACCCCAACTGGTCTGATCTCGGAACCTAAGCAGTTTTGGGCCTGGTTAGTACTTGGATGGGAGGCCACATAGCATACCATGTGCTGTAGGCATTAAAAAAAAAAAGAAAAGAAAAGAAAAAAGAAACTACCGGTGGGCAGTGTTCACACGTGGCTGTGGCCAGGATCTGTTTTCTCCTTTTGGTTTTATACTGTTGCTGGCTGCCCTTTGGGTTCAGGATCTTTAGGTTGCCTAACTCAAATAATCATCTGTGAACAATCCAGTGTTTGTTGAGAATGGCATCGAACAAGTGGCAACCCCCTGACCTCTGCTTTCACTGAGCATGGTCTATTATATCTCCAGGATTCACTGCCCTGTTTTTAGTCCTCTCTGTGAGGGCCTGTACATGAAACCCTGGTAATACTGTCCGCAAGAGTGAGGGGATCTGTCGTAGAAGATAAGAACTCCAATGGTGAGGAGAAGAAACCTCATTAAAAATATGCATGTTTCAATTCACCCAGAGAAAAGGCCTCACTCAGCAGAGGGTCCCCATCAGGAGAGCGCCTTTCTGAAGTATGCTGGCCTTTCCAGATGCTGATAGCAGCTTCCTGACTTAGTGGATTCAGCCCTGGTCTTCCTGCTCGTGGAGAATGCTTGATCATGTCAGCTTCCTGGTGATAACTGCCCTTAGCCTGCCATGCCTGTGTCTATTCCTGTACCCTTTCTTATGGAATTTCTTTCCATCCAAAACTGAACAGTTATGGAGGGAAGTCAAGCAGTCTATGCTATAAAATCTTGAAGCATCCAGATCTCTCTCCAAAATTCGATGACTCCTACTTGTAGCAGAAAGATACACACTCAGATGTTGAAACCCTGGCTTAGTGTCTTTTCCTTAAAGACAGCCCTGGCTTTCTACATCTGCATCTCTGCTCATGTCTTCAGAGAGAACAAAGAGATTTTTGTGGAGGCAGACACACCCCACATTCCTAGTTTACATAATTTATTTTTAACCAGAACTACATTTAGAAATATATGAGCAACTATACTAGTAATAATAGGCAGAAGAAGAGAAGGCATGTGTGTGTGTGTGTGTGTGTGTGTGTGTGTGTGTGTGTGTGTGTATTCATCTTCCTAGGTAGGTGTGGCTCCAGTTAATACTTAAAATGATCTTGAGTTCTCTGAGCACACACTGACTGTCTGATGGGAGAGGTGATGAGGAGAGGGACAGGTGGCAGTGGGAGAGCTGACCTAGGATCAAAAATTAATTGCATCCAATTTTTAAATTAGATCATCATAGTCAGATGGCTATGAATTTTAATATGATTTTGTATTTAATCTTTTTTGAGGAGATTTAAACTTATTCACCAACTAGGCAATTTATGAACTCACATTTCAGCTTTAATTCTACCTCATCACAAGCAGAATTATAGGGCTGGAAAGACTCCACCAATCATTCTCTGCTGAAAAGAACCACACCCAAAGCCAGCCAGGGCAATAGGGATCCCTAACACATTTTTTTAGATTTCTAATTTAAGGTATTCCACAGCCAGTCTCCCTTGGGAGCAAATTCTGGTATTCCACTTTTCCATTCTGTTAGACTCTGCTGTGTTTCCTCTTCCCCTGCTCCAGGCAGCTGGACAGACCAAGGAACCCCCATCTTCAGCTCAGCTTTCTTCAGATTCAGGCTCAGCCTTAGCATCTTCAGGGGCTTGCATTCCTGTTTCATGGCCTGTGAAGTAAGGTATGCTGGATCAGGTCACAATGTTGGGCCAAAGGGAAAGAGAGCAAACAGAGAGAGTTCTTCCTACTTAGGGTATAAGATTTGGGCTAAAAGGAACTAACCAGAGTAAGCTTGGTCTACTCAAGACACAGTGCCCAAAGAGAAAAGGGTAGAAAAAATGATGCCGATGGACACACTGTTACTGATCTCAAAATCCAGCCTGTCTCTCCACCCCTTCCCAGAGGATACCAGCTGCTCTTTGGGAGATGATGGGGTACAGGAACATGTTCTCTTCCTTCACAGCCAATTCAGCCACAGAGGGGCAAAGCTGGTGGGGAGCTGCCATTCACTTCTCCTGGGGACCAGCTCAGAGATGAGCTTAGAGCTCATGGCCATTCTAAGAATAAAAGGAAATTTTTAGGCAAAAAAATTAATCCCCAGCCAGCTGCAATAGACTCTTAGTTTGAAGAAGTCATGAACAAGAATGAGAAAAAAGGAAAAGAGGAACTCTTATCAAAACATTAGAATCAGCTGACATTTGTTTGAAAAATGCCAAGTCGTCTACCCTGTGAATTTTTAGTCTGTATGTGTAAAAGGTAATCAGGATGATGTCAGCCATTACAGTTCACAAGGAATAAACCCACTGAGAAGTAACATCATAAAGTGACTTCTAGTAAAAGCTGCCCTTTATTTTATCACACTGGTCCTCATTAGACTCTGCAAATATATAGTCATGCAAACCTAATCAAAAGTCATTGATCATGAGCCTATGCAATGCAAGCAGTCTCTTTCTCAGTGTCTGCCTGGAAGGGAATAAAAAAATATGACCATGGATCAGTAAGATATAAAAGTAGCATCTCCTCTTCTCCACTTGCAATGCAGATACATAGCCCAGGGAAGAAGAGCAGACGAAATGAAAAAGTGACAAAGGGCACATTTAGCTTACCTGTTATTGACCTTAATGTGTCCCATCTCCCCAGCCCCACCCACCCTCATCACCCTTCACCTACATCTACCTATATATACACGAACACCTCTTATCACCTTATCATAAAATCAGTGCTATACAAAACTAAAGCTTTTGTGTCAGCAAAATATTCCCGCCCCCCCCCCAAAAAAAAATTTAGGCAATTTTGTAAGTGGTTTGTGATCTTCTTGGAACTTATTTAATTGTAGAAAGTCTTGAAACTAAAAGGACTTCCGTTCCCAGTGGGCAGAGACTTGACAGAGGCTATTTTAGTTCAATCATCTCTCCCTTTTGGAAATTAACAGCTCAAGTCTCTATTGATTTAACATGCTGTCCCTGTGATGCAGCGGGAACTTCACACAAGTAATGAGGACAGGCCTTTCTGTGATTATTTAACCCTTTTGGTCCTTTGTTTTTGTAACTTTTTCTAAAATGAGAACAACTCAAATACATGAATTAGAGGAAACAAAACCGACATCTGCATTCCTTCTTGTACTTTAGATATATGTAATGAAATATGCTGTACAGATAAGGGCATTTCAGTATGTGTACCTATAGTGTACTTCTGAACCACAGATATTCTTGTAAAAAAGCAGACCCCATCATGCATTAGGACAAGAGGCAAGTGACTGGACAGGGCATGGAGGGAGAGATGAATGTGCACTTAATTTTCCTGCTTGGATCTCTGCCTCTTTGTCTCAGAGTAGTCTGAGGCTGTGCTTGCTTGTGATGATATCAGCTTGCTGTGAGTAGAAATTATGATGGTGGACTAAATTAGATACCATGACTTCAGTGCAGGGAGAAAGAGGAGGAGGGAGGAAAGGAGGCCAGAATTGCTGTTTAAAGTGCAGTTAATGGAGTGATTGTCAGGAGCGATCAATTAATTACTTTATACAAAACTGAATTACCAGGGAGAGTCTTCCCTTTGTTTTGAGGAAGGAAGAAGCAAAATCCTTTATCTTTGGGATTTTAAGGACAAGGAAAGTCTTCCGAATTATGGTGGGCGAGTGTGGAAGGATAAAAAGAGAAGCCTTATTTATTACCCAGGCCACTTAGCAAATGTTCAGTGAGCACCTGCTGTGTGCTAAAGCCTGAACTGGACTGAGGGAGAAGCCCCACCCCTGCCATGGACCAGGGATTTGTGTAGGTGGAGAGGTCGTCAGGACATGCTAGCTTGTGCCCTGCTTAGACAATGTCTCACTCTCTCACACTATTGTAAGTTAGTAAAATTGGTCTCTGGAATCCTCCTCCCACCCTTACCTTGTCTGGGGGTCACCCCTGCCTTGTCTGGGGGTCATCCCTGTGTGGTCTTTAGGTTTTGCTCCTGTGGCAACCCATCTGGACCCTTCTATTTAATTTTCCCTCCCCCAGTTTATCAGTCTTAGTTCCTTTTCCCACTAAAAAGGGGTGGGGTGGTGGAAAGAGTACTTACTACTGGTTCTGCCCTTGCTAGGTGAATTTTGGCACATCATTTCACTTCGTTGAGTCTCAACTTTTTCTGTAAATAAGAATAGGAATAACATTTGTATTGTGAGGATTAAATGAAATAATGAATGTGTGTTTAACTACAGCTAATTTTTAGAGAATATAGCACATGCCAGGCACTGCGCTGAATGTTCTGTGTACAATATTCCATTTCATCCTTCCAACAGCCAGTCACATAGGCATTCTCATTCCCATTTACAGGTGAGGAAACTAAGGCTTAGAGAGATTAAGTGACTTGACCAAATCACACTGCTAGTTTGTGGAGATGTCAGGATTTAAATTCAGTTGTCTTACTCCAAAATTCATGATGCTAGCAACCACACTGCTCCACTGCCTCTATAAATGCCCCTGTAAAATGCTATGTCAAAAGAAGATAATTTTATTAGATACAGCTACTCGATACCATTCACTATTAGACAGATTTGGAGGTACCAAAGATCACATCATTTACATGTAACAAATGCAGGGCAATTAATTTTACAGGTGAAAGGGACCTTTGAGATGATCTAGGCTTGTGGTTTTCAGAGGCCCCATACCAAGCTCTGCTTTTATATGTTTTTAAATTTGTGATTATTTCTAGTAGTATTTTTTTCTTAAGAATAGTTCTAAGGCATACTCTTTTCTAATTCACTCACAATCATTTTACAGTGGTTTTTTTTTTTTTTTCAAGAGCATTTTACTGAAGCCTTAAGAGATAAGAGACTCAAGGTTTCCTGACTTCTGGTCCAGATCTCTCTTTATTCCTTCATCCTAGCTCTGAACACAATGTGTCCAATGTAGTAAAGAATTTAAAATATTAAAAATTAATAATCAAGAGAGACTTTTCAAAGAAACATTTTAAGAAAGCGCATAGATCTGGATGATTTAAGCAAAGGCAGCAGAGGACTTGACCAATAGAAAGTAATAAGGCTTGGTAACAAAAATTAGAACAAAAAGATTTTGAGAGGGGCTTGGAAATGATGTCAGTGGTAACTATTATGAAGCTGTCTCCTATGGGAATAAGCAGAGAAATACCAGCCTCTGAGGCCCTCAAACTCACTTAGTCATTCAACCGTCATTTATGAAACATCTGTAGTATACTGGGCACTGTATTAGGCAGAGGGATCACAGAGATGAATAATGCAACGTCCCTGCACTTGGCGTGGGGGTGTGGAGGTGGAGAGGATGAGTGACTGGAGTGGAAGGTGAGAAGGCAGAGGCATTAGAGAACAACCATAGAGATTACAGTGTTCTGGGGATATTTCAAGAAGGGACATCTCATCCTGGCATTGGTAGAGAGAGGATGGTGTATGTAGAATATAAAGATGCACCTGGGAAGAATTCAAATTAGAGGAGATTGACATAAGACGACATTGTTCTGACCTTAGGTAGAAGGGAATTTAGTTTCTTTCTACTTTTTCTAGTGAGGCAGAGATGGGCCATCCAGCAAGGCAACTTGACCTAAACCACAAGCCGATCAAAACCCAAACCGCATTGCCTCAGGGCTATTGCTAACTAGAAGTTCTGCTTTCAATGACTATAAATAGTTCTCTAAAGTTATTTCTTTCTACCATGATGAAAACAACTATTCCTCAGAATCAGAACTGGGTGACTTTTTCTCAGTGATCACTTGATTCTTACCTCCTTTGTTTGATTTCTAAATATGGGAGTCATACTACATATCTATTGGATACTTGAAAAAATATGCAAATGAACAGTATTAGTTATAGAAAGCTAAATTGCTTAACACATGGACCCTAAAATACAGTAGCTAAAATCCAACAGAAGTTTATTACTCATAAAACAGGGTGAATATTCTAAGTCATCAGCCGCTTTTTTTCACCTAGAGAATCATGGCCCCATGCTCTTCCATCTGAGTCTGTTCCCCTACAGCCTTAATGTCTCTCTGCATTCAGTTAGAGGGATGGGAAGGGACCTGTGAACACTTTCTTAAAGAGCTACACCCAGCACTGGCCCATATTATTTTCCCTCATAATTTATTGGCAAAAATTAGTCACATGGCCACATATGGCTGCAAGACTGCTGGGAAATGTAGTTCCAGGCTGAGCAGCTACTTCTAGCCACACTCTATTGCTATGGACAAGAAAGATTTTGTTGGGCAGCTACTGTTTTCATCATGTAAACTGAGAGAAAGGAAATGGATAGTCACAGAAGATCTAAGTTATAGTTATAAGAATGCCTCTTACAAATCAACAAGTTGCACACCTTAAACTTACACAATGTTGTATGTCAATTATATCTCATTAAAACTGGGAAAGAAAAAATAAAGAATGCTTCTCAGCTCTAGAGCATTTTATAGTTATTTGCTTGGTAATATTAATACCTGACCACTTCTTCAAAACTTCAGACAGAATCCTATTCATAAATGGAAAACATAATCTTATTCATAAATGGAGACCACAACTGGGTGATTGTATGTTTGTTTGTTAAAACCTTGATTAGTTTTTGAAATATTTAAGGAATCTAACAACTAGATAGCTAATATTAATAGCAGTAAATCATGGGAAACTTAGATTTTCCCAATTATAGCAATTTAATCATAGCTACAGATATTTTTCAATGCCTTTCCTATGCTAAATACTTTGAGATAATATAAAAAAGATATTGTCATTAAAAATGTTTGAATATATACGTGTTTGCATACAATTAAGATTGAAATAGAAGTGATATAGCCCAGTGACACTATTGATTGCCAAATGGCTGGCACAGGAAAAAATTAGGTGTGGTCTGGAGGCATGGAGAAAGGATTGAAGTGTGAGTGAAATGTTGATAGGTGTAATGAATGGGAAGGCACTACATGTGTGAAAGTTCCAGAAACAAAAGAGAGCAAAGCATGTGTGAAGGACAGAAGGGACATCATCATGGCTGAGGAAATGGATAACACTGACTCATCACGGTGGTGATTCCATATGAATATGGAATGAAGGAAGGTAGGAGAAATGGGGAGTTAACCTTTGGCTCCCTAAGTGGGAATAAGGTTGAAAATAGTGTATGTAACCTAAAAAGCTCCCTAAATAAGGCTATTACCTGTTACATGCCTTCGCTGAAACATTTTGAAATACCATTTTAATAAGTTATATTTGTTTATTGAAAATATTTGACTTTTTTTAAGCCTGTAGTAGACTTCAAGTTTTCAAGAACCTGAAAAATCTTTCAGACTAAAATTAAGATTCCATTCAGCATGACCGTGATACGATGCACTTAATAAGTGGCCAGTAGATTATTGAATTCATAAACTGACTGATACACACCTTAAGGTAGATTTGCAGAACAACCATGTGGCAGGCAGAATTCTAAGGATAGCCCCCAAGGTTCCTGTCCCCTGGTTATTCTATCAAAGCTAATCTAGGTAATCCTGTGAGGAGATTTTGCAGATATAATTATAGTCCCAAGTCAGTTTACCTTAAAATACAGAGTCCTTTAAAAACACAGCTTTTACTCTGGCAAGTAGCAGAAGTCAGAGAGATTAGTAGTGTAACTTTAAAGATGGAGGAGACTTTGTGAGAAGGAATGTGGGTGGACTCTAGGAGCAGACAGTGGTTCTAGGGTGACAACAAATAAGGAAATGAGGACCTCAGCCACAAGACATTAGATTCTACCAACAACCTGAATGAATCTGGAAGCAGATTCTTTCTGAGAGCCTCTGGAAAAGGACTGAGTCTGACCCACACTTTGATTTTGACCTTGTGAGACTGAGCAGAGAGCCCAGTTGAGCTTGCTCAGACTTCTGGCCTACAGAGCTATGAACAAATAAATGAATATTGTGTGTGTGTGTGTTGTTTTGTTTTGTTTTAAATGAATATTGTTTTGAGCTAAGTTTGTAGTGATTTGTTACATGTAAATGATACCTGAATTCAGTTTAAGTAGGGATCATACACTTAAGGCTCAGTTCTAATCAACTGAGAAAACTTCTCGGATCACCCTAGAGTGATCCTTTTCTCTTCTATAGTCCTCTAGGACTTTGGTTCATCATTCTGGAGCTAGATAGCACATAATATTATACCTGTGTAGTAGATCTTTCTTTTGCCCCTATATAGTAAGTTCCTTGATGGCAGGAATCAAGTATACAGTTTCTACTTTAAGGGTATGGGAGTGTAAGAAGAGGTGGAGGGCAAGCCTGATGACTTTCAAGAGTTCTCTATCAACAAAATCCAAAAAAATGTTGTGAGCAAGAACAAGTAGCTATCATTTTCTCTCAATAAATAAGAACTGAGACAATATTCAGTTACTAAGATCAAAGTTACAGATCTCCTGTGAGTGCCAGCCTGACCACGGTACTATCGCTACATAACTGGCAAACCAGAATGACTAGCCTGACTCATAAGTGATAATTGAGACCCTTCTAGTTATGAGTCTGTTTTATTCTTAGTGTCAGTTATTACTCCATAACCGTGGCTTCATCTTATCCCTGTTTGCTGCTGAGGCTGTGACTATGGCAGGGCGTTAAGGCCTGGTTTACAAATTACAACGTTCTTCTCTTAGGTAATCCTGTGAAAGCAGTCTTACCAGCCTTCAGATGCAATATCCTTTATTTCTAAGAAGCTCCTTGATATATGTGTATTTCTCATATGAGTGAATTTTATCTTTTTATCTTTATGCATGACCCACTAATTCAAATAACTTAAAATTTAAAAGTGCCCAGCACATTTTCTACATCTGCAAACTGATTCTGTAATGTGTTGGCAATGTGCTCACATAGAGGTGGAAGAAGGCGTCTGAGAACATGCTCCAGGGCTGCAAATTCATTTCTCCTTCCTTTATTTATGGGTAGCAAAGGAAGCCTTACGGTGCCAGAGGATGATCAGACAAGTCCTGAAATAAAATAGTTTTTCTTGAGACCAGCGTTTAACCACAGTCAAAAAACCTGGTTTTGAGAAACTCTCATCACCCAATTTCATTTGACAAGTTTGAGGTTTCAGAAACTAAATCAAATGCAGTTTTCTTTCTCCTTTTTATTTTCAGATTAAAAAAAGATTTCAAGATTTGCTAGCAACGTTTTTACTGGATTTCCTTTGCCTCACTTATGCTTCAGATGTTCTTTTCTGTTTAGACCAACCTATCTGCCCGTTTTCTGATTTTGCAGTAATTCAGAAAGTATTCTGAACTCCTCCTAATCATCCCCCTCCCACCCCCATCTTCAGCCCACATACAACACATTCAAGTTCAAGTCCAGGATGTTCAACCTCCAAAATATCTTTCAAAACCACTCTCAGTTCTCTGTCATTGTCCTGACTGCCGAGGTTATGTTCCTTAGTCTCGGAGCTTCTCTCTCCTGCAAACTAGACCTGGAATGATTTTTTCTAAAAGATCGATTTAGTTATGTCACTCACTGTTTTGCTTAAAGTCCTCTGTCCTAGTACCGTCAGGGTATACTTCCAACTCCCTAACCAGACAGGTTGAACCTTTGCCTATTTCTCCACCCTTATTTCCTGCCTTCACCCATTTCCTTTACTTATTCAGTATTTCTCAAAGTGTAGTCCTTTAACTGTCTTTTAGAAAATCACCACTTATATTAAAATTAAGGATTTCTGAGTTCTGTCTGAAGTCTATAGAATCAAAATCTGAGAAAACTATAGCATGTAAAATCAGGACTGTTTCAGAAAATCTGGGACATTATCATTTCTAACACTGTATCAAGAAGTTGAAAACAAATGGCATAATGTCCCAATAATGGTTATTAATTTGTTTTAAGTTAAAAAAAATGTTTTGGTGAGAGCAAAAAAAAAATGTTTTTTGAGGAGACAGTAGGCTAGGTGTGTGTGTGTGTGTCTGTGTGTGTGTGTGTCTTGGAAAAGGTGGGATGATTATTGAGGGAGAGTCTTGAGGGAGAGTCTGAAAAGTTGGCATTTCATACAAAAAGTGTTTGGAATAAATATGAATTCAAGCAGCAAGTTTTTCTGTTTTCTTTGATGTTCCCCTAAGATTGGTCAAGAATTTATTTTTATTGGAAATTATATTTTAACAGAAGTGTAAAATAATATGTGCTCCGTGATAAAAGAAAAACCATAAAAGAAATCTCAGGAGGGCTAAAAGTAACACAGGGAAAGAAATCAGCATGTATTTTTTAAACAATGGAAAGAATTCCCATTTGTTTGTAATTAAATACTAATAAAACCCTGCTTTCCACAGAGGTATAAATAGATCTGTTACTACCCTTATTAAGAGACAATCTGGATCATTGGGGAACTACACTTACTTGTTTTAACCAGATCCCCAAGTAAATTAGTTTTGTAGCAGAGAAAATAGTGTTCACTCGATATTCCATGTGTTTCCCCATGTGCTTTCCCAGCCTCCTTTGTTTGCCAGGTTAGGGCCTTGTAACTAGTTCTTCCCAGGAGACTCTGAGGAGAAGTGCTATGTGTGTTTCCCTTATGGTCTGAGATTGAGAGTAGTGGGTATGCAACCACATATTGAGATGGTGGTGTCGCATGAGATGGTTCCTGAGTCACCATGTGAAGGAGAGCTTTGCCAAACTTCTTTGGAATTTGAGTAACAACTTTTGTTGTGTTAAGTCACTGTATGTATTAGTTTGCTAGGGCTGCCTTAATAAAACGCCACAGACTGGGTGGCTTAAACTACAGAAATTTATTTCTTCACAGTACTGGAAGCTAAAAATCTAAGTTAAGATACCTGGCAGCTTTGATTTCTCCTGAGGCCTCTCTCCTTGGCTTGGAGATGGCCACCTTTTGCTGTGTTCTCACGTGACTTTTTCTTTATGTAGGTGTCTCCTCCTCTCTTGGTGTGGACACCAGTCTTATTGGATTAGAGCCCCACGCTAACAACCTCTTAACTTTATCACCTCTTTTAAGGGCTGGCACTTCAACATATGAATTTGAGGGGACTAAAACCTAGCCTCTAACAGTCACTGAGATTTTGAGATTTATTTTCTTACCACAGCATGAATAGCTTTATCCTAAACGATATAATTTTCCTGAGAAAAGGAATAAAGATGTGTTTGTTTTGAACATATAGATTTAGGTTTATATATGAGGGTCTATGTGTGTGTGTGTGTGTGCGTGCATGATTTGCAGAGCATTACAACCTGTGAATGAGTTACAAGATACCAAGATATTATTCCCCTCATATTTGGGATAGCTGGGCAGATTCTGAGGGGTGGGAGCCCCTAGATTATTCAATTTAGGTCATGAGCAGCCCGTCTGTTCACCCAGTATACCATACAAATATTATCTTTGATATATGCATTGGTTTTTAAAAGATTCCAAAATACTTTTATTCACTATGAATAATTATATATCATGTCAACATATATATTTTATGAATTTCCTCCATTTTATTGAATGTAGGCAAAATTAATAAATTTTACAAGTACCAAGCAACTGTTCTAAGTTTTCTGTTCTAATACACAAAACTCTAAATGAATTATACATTTTAGATCATTATATCTCAAAATAACCCTATAGAATGGACACTTTTAAAATCCCATTTTACAAATGAAGAGACTGAAGCACAGATGAGTTAAAGACTTGCTTAAGGTTACAAAGAAGATAAATGGTGGAATCAGAATCTGAACCTAGGCTGCCTGAGTCTAGTCTTTCTGGAGCAGCACTATAGGCATTGCCAACTTTAAGCAGAAAAAAATATTAATAAATGAACTTTATGGTTGGATTTTGTGATTTGCTTTTTCCTCCTTATGTCTACAATGCAGTGGTTGAATCAATTTCTTCTTTGATGCTTTTGAAGAGTGATTGTTTTCGTTTGGAACAAAATAAAATTCTTGCTCTGAAAAACATGAATAAACATAGTATGCACTGAGGATCAATGCCATAATTCCAATCCAGCAAGGTAATTTGTTGAGTAATTACTATGTGCTCAGCTCTGTGTCATGTGCTGGAACTATAGTAGAGACTAAAATGATGCTATTTCTTGCCTAGTAGGACCAAGCCATGATTACAGAGGGGTTTATGGTATTTTCCTCAGGTGTATTAGTAAAGAAAAGAGGTTAAGAACCATGGTAGTTTAGCTCTATATTGAGCTACAAAAAAAAAACCTTAGAAATTAAAACTGAGAATTTAAAATAATTCATTCATTTAAAATAATAAACTCATATATTAGTAAAAATAATATATTTTATGAAAAAAGTTATTTAAAAAACAAAAATTTTGGTGAAAAGAATGACATTGTCTTCATTTTTTACTTTTAGTTTTTGCTAATCTTGATAATGTCATGCCTAATAGAAAACAGATTCTCATATTTGCTTCTGCATTCAGTCTGTTGCCAAAGACAATATGTTGCTTAGTTTGAAACAAAGAAAATCTGGCTTTACACAGGTAGTTGGAAAAGGAGGGGGATTTTAATAGCCTTTTCAGATGATTATGGATATTCTTTGCTATTTCACCAAAACTTGACAAATTGTAATTTCTTAAAGGTTAGTTGAGAGCTGAGAGCTGACCTTTTCATACTATTCAATTAAAATCAATGTATCTATCTCTCACTTTGAATGAATATGTGGAGGAGGAAAAAATAAATTTTCTTTCTACCCTTCTAAATTTTTCAGCTGTACTAATAATTAAATTAACATGAGACAGAGTAGCAGGAGAAAATGATCACATTTATTACTTATCTACATACAGAGTGTTCATAAGAATAGGAGACCAGAAGACAGATGGACAGTTAAGGCTTATTTGCCATCCTGAGCTAAGGAGAAATGCTGGGGTGGTGGTGGGGGGAATGTTCTAAGGGTGGGAAGGCAATTCGCATGAACATAGAAAAGCAAATGTTTTATAAATAAATGTTTGCCGGGCCATCTTTAGCAATGGGACGCAGAGAGGACTTAGATCAAATGGGGCTTGCTGTGTTCTTCCCTGTCTATCATATCTATTTCATATTAACCTATAGTTATCAATGATAATACTTCCTTTTCTGGAGCAGATCCTATATCTAAACTCTTTAGGCAGTTAAGAAGAAGGTCAAATGTTTGTCCTGAGTCTTTCATTTCTTAAAAATAACCAGCTTCAAATAATCAATATCCCAAAAGGCATATTTTGAGAGAGAACAAACTCTGCTTCCCCTCAAATATTTTACTCATGCATGATGCGTTGTAATTTAGAACATACTGGCTCACTGAGATATGCATATCTTCCAAATGTTGACACAAGTCATCATACAAAGCCAAAAAAAATCACATTTATTAATATCACCACAAATCCCATTGGAAGGTCTTTAAATACTTACTGAGAAGCTGTCAGGTTTACAGTAGCAGACACAAGGTTTTTTAAATTCTAATTTTCACGTGGAAACCCACATTTTATCACTGGCAACAAATACTGTCAACTGTTTTCATTGAAGTGACAGACCCCTTTGTTCATCTTTGAGGAAATGTTTCCCAAATACCCATGTTTGAATAACTATAATTTGTCTACTAGTCATTATTTTAAGTCAAAATGGTGTTCCATGAAAAAAAAGCAGCTAGTTCAGCTTGCAACTCAAAGAACAAGTGCTGTTGCCTCAAGATAGCCCCCTATTTCAGTATACAGCACAAGAGTTTTATGTATACTTCCCACTTCATCATACAGCTATTGAAAAGACATGTACTCAAAGTTTAAGACTGAGCAAAATAAGAAATTTTATTGTTTCACCAAGAACATTCTTAAGTTAAACTGGCATCTTATATTTTATTTATTTGTTTGTTTGTTTGTTTGTTTGTTTGTTTATTACTTTCTTACAGGCTTAGTTACTGCCAGTCCTTAGCTGTGAACAACATAATGGCTATTATTACAGTTTGGAATGACTGCTTTCATTTATGCTAAGGCACCATTGCTTCCATACCATCAGTACAAATGTCAACATAATGAAAAAGGCAGATAATCTCTTAGTATTATCAGGAAAATAGTTTTGACCCCATAGACCTCCTGAAAGAGTTTCGGTGACTCCTAGGGAGAGACAGACCACACTTAGAACCATCATGACAGTGAATAACCATATTTCCTCACAAAGACTGTTTGATATCTGAAACAGAATGCTGGAGTAAATCACTGATTATGATACATGCCCAATTAATAGGGCAACTACTACAAAAATCATAAAATGAGAAAACAAAAAGATTTATGGTTAATTTAGCTTTTCTAATACATGTGCTTAAAAACAAACTTAATGTCAAAAGTTTAGAGACTTTAAAATTAGATTAGTTATTTATATTTTTGTTTTTAAGCATTAGAAGTACCATTAGTGAGATAGCTTTTCCTTCCTTATTACTTAGGATCTAAAATTTCATTAATGGTAAAGGACTGAATAGACATTTCTCCAAAGAACATATACAAATGGCCAATAAGAATATGAAAAGGTGCTCAACATCATTAGTTGTCAGGGATTTGCAAATCAAAACTGCAATGAGGTATCACTTCATGCTCAGTATGATGGCTAGAAATCAAAAAAGTCAGAAAATAAGTATTGGTGAGGATGGGGAGAAATCAGAAGACTCATATACTGCTGGTAGGAATGTAAAATGGTCCAGTTACTTTGGAAAACAGTTTAGCAGTTTCTCAAACAATTAAACACAGAGTTAAAAAGTATGATGCAGCAATTTCACATCTAGGTATATACCCAAGAGAAATGGAAACATATGTCTACACAGAAACTTGTTTATGAATGTTCATAGTAGCATTATTTGTAATAGCCAAAAGCTGAAAACAACCCAAATGTCCACCAACAGACTGACAATATATAAACAAATGTGGTATATTCAATGGAATGTCATTTTTCCATTAAAAAAAATGAAATACTGATGCATTCAACAACATGGATGATCCTTAAAAATATTAGGCATACTGAAAGAAGCCTGTCATAAAAGACCACATATTACATCATTCCACTCATATTAAGGTCCAGAATAGGGAAATCTATAGAGACAGAATGTTGATTAGTGGTTGGGGGTGGGTGTCAGTGAGGAGTATGTGGGTGATAGCTAAAGGGGATATAGCTAAAGGATAAGAGGTTTCTTCTTGAGACAAAGAAAATGTTCTAAAATGACTGTAGTGATGGTTGCAAATATATGTGAATATACTAAAAACCATTGAATTGTATACTTTAAATGAGTGAATTGTATGTTATGTGAATTATATCTCAATAAAGCTGTCCTCCCTCCCCACCCTCAAATTAATTACATTACCATAAAAATTAACCATGAGAAAAAAGTCTCTCCCAGAGGGGGAGACTGAAGCCCCAGACAGAGAGGTGATTGACCCAAAGTCACACTAAAGCTGGGACAAGAACCCAGGTTTCTGGTTTCTACAATAGAGTGCATTTCATCCCCAGAGTAGTCTAACAATACCCCCTTTCACTTCTAAGAAGAAAATTCCAATGATCATACCAAATTCATTCAAACTAAAGTCAACTTAAGAGGTGAAAAGAAAGTATCCGCAAGAAAAGTTCTCTATCTACAATTCTGCTCTGAACAATATCACCCTTTATGGAAAGAAATGGGAAACTGAGCAGAATAAGAGAGGAGAAATAGAATTCACCTTCTTGCTTTTAAACACTAAATCGTTTATAGGCAGGCTTATAAGTGGTCACATCAATAGCATAGGCTTTTTGCCATCTCCTTTTAAAAAAAACTGTTTATAAAAATAGTAAACGCAAACTGCATCACAAACATTTTGGTAGATTCGTGTGCTAGCAAATATCATACCTTTTTGTGATCAAAGATATTGTAATGGACAGCTCGGTGCTTTTCTCACAAATGATTTTTTCCAGTGCTGGTCAGTGCCAGGCAGAACTATGTGGATACCTCTGATTTGTGTAATGTTTTAAATTTCAACCTGCTTTTTTTTTCTTAATCACCCCTTTTATCCTTGTTGATGTTTTTTTTTAATTTTTAAAAATTCTTTAATGTCACCACTTATTTGACCCCTTTTACCCCATCTATTCCCCCTCCCTTTTTTTTCAGCCTGCTTTTACATAGTATCACGTCTGATGCTCAGCACAACCTGGTGAAAGCAATAGGGTGGGGTATTATTAGCCCTGTTTTGCAGTTAGGAAACTATTTTTAGGTAAGTAGGACAAGGTATTATCATCCTCATTTTATGAATGAGGAGTCTTATTTTACACAAACAGTGTGATATAAATAGCTGCAAGAGAGAACTTAAACTCGTAGCTGGTACATGAAATTTTGAGGACTATTTAAAACTGTAGAACAAGGGAACAGAGTGTGCAGCTGGAATACTCATGGAAATGACAGATTTATTGCTGCCTTTATATTTATTACACTTCCACACACTGCTTTAAGACAGATCTGACCCTGGACCTGCAAGTCCTGGTATGCTATAGAATGATTGATAGTGCTGCCTCCTTGCCCAGTTCCAAAGCACACACATGGAGGTGACACAATTTCCCATAGCATTAGGTATGAGTGGTGGGTGTTAATAGAATTAACAAAACAGATTCTTGGCTGTAAATCAGAGATGCTATGTAGATATCATAGACATGAATGGGGCAAATCTAAGGCCTGTCACAAATCCTACCTCCTCCATGAAATCTTCCTCAATAACTTGTAACAGTCCATTATAAGCATCGAATATTTTGGTATTTTTTTATGTTCTATTTTGAATGTAATTTGTCTTTTTATGTTATCCTTCCATGTTTTATTCTTAAGTATTTAACTCATATAAGTTTTATCTCCTTCAAAAGATGGTAACTTTTCTACTTTTCCCAAAATTTTCCACTTCTTTATGCTCCAGTCTTTCTTATGCATAGTAAATACAGTAGTCAATGATTCAATTAAATTAGTCAGTTTATCTTTAAAAGTGTATCAGTTAGGGGTTGATTTCAGCTGCATGTAATAAAAACTCAACTGCAGTAGTACCTTACCCTGATAGGATTTTAATGTTTTCAAATAGCAAGAATCTAGAAGTAGGTAGGGTTGCCAGTTTGGGCAAATAAAATACAAGACATCCAATTAAATTTGAATGTCAGTTAAACAGTTTTATATTATAAGTACGTCACATGCACAAATTAAACTGGGCAACCTGTATTTTATTTTGCAATCATAGAAGCCGGTTGTCCAGAGCTGGTGCAGCTGTTCGAGGATGTGTCAGCAAGCTCCTTCTAGCATTCTATCCTTGAATCCTTTGTGGCTTTTGTCTTCATGGTTGCAAGATGGATGCTGTACACCGAGGCATCAAATTTATGTTCTAGGCAGGAAGAAAGACAATAGTCCTCTCATCCAACACAATTTTGCAATGAGGTTTTTTCCCTAATCTAAGTGTATTTAGATGGGTGATTTTCTTACCAAGAGACAATTAACTGGGATTAAATATCAGCACCACTCACCACCTCGTCAAACATTTAGCATTAACTTATTTCTTTTTTTTGAGGAAATTGAAAAAGAAATCACTAACAAATGTTACAAGTTGTTTTTTTTTTTCTACTTAGTACTGGTCTTAAAAAACTATTGGTTCTTTTTTCTGGTTAAACCAGCAGAAGTTTTACAATTTTGACGAGACATTTTCTGTCAATAAAACCAGTTGTTTATCTAATTTGGGACTATCAAAAGCAATATCATATATTGCCAGTTTTATTTTTCTGTAACAGTAGAGAAGGATATATAAAATAAGAATACAATTTTCATCATAATGCATTTCTAGTGATTATTACTATGAAGATGAATTCTCAAAAATAGAAATTTAGTTTTACTAAGCTTTTTCATTTTGTTTTGTTTTTACAACTTGGCCACCTATCTGTCTTTATTATGGTAATACCTACTTGATTTCTAGTTAAAATAAAAAATTCATGTCCAACTGAATAAGCAGCATAATTATTTGGTCAAGGAGTAATTGAAAATGAACATTTCCTCAATGTCTTGGAGTAGGATAGTTTTTACAAGCTCTACAGAAGGTATCATTCAGATAAGGTCACACCAAATAGAAGTTTTGCTCATTGAATTAAAAATAGATCAGCTCAGTGACTCAGCAAGTAGCTTATTGCAGTTGCCTACTGAGAACATCCTAATTCTTCCTTGTACTACATCACAGTGAAGTACTTGTATGGCTTTATGGGGATTAGTTTATTCAGCTATTAGAAATAAGATCACAGTATATCTAGGACATTCTGTCAGATACAGGCACTAAGAGTATTATAGGTCAAAATCTGGTTAAGTATATGTAAGCACATATTTAACATTATTATTTAAATTTCTTTTGCTGGGTCAAATTCTGGTTAAGTGTAAGTAATTACATATTTGAAGATTTAAGTTTCTTTTAATAAATTTACAGTAATATGGCTAAATTGAAAGTGTGCGATGGAATCAGGTTATAGAGAATATTTTACTGTGCTCTGATTTCTAGAGCAATGCCTGTTTCACTATGTCATGAGCCTTCCTACCTGACTTGCCCTCCCGTTGCCATATGGGAAACATCAGGGGATTTTTACTGTCCTTCCCTCCTTTATTACTCACATTCAGGCAGCAGCCAAGTAACCTTCAGCCCCAAAACAATCAGGGATCATCTTACAAATGGAGTTAGTAGTTCTCCTGAAAGAAGACATAAAGCCACCTTCCCCAAAATATCTATCTCCAAATTACTGGCTATCTATAGGGAAACAATTTAAGCGAGTATCTTCCATTAACACATATTAATATATTCAGCATCCTCCCACCTGAAAACCTTCCTTGTACAATCAACATATAGTAAGTGCTAGAGAAACAAAGATGAATAACACTACATCTTGACCCTTTAAGGATTCCATTTAGCTTATGATTTATCAGATCCTTGAGTACATAAACAGGTAAGTCATGGTGTGGAAAAAAGGAAAAATAGGAAGGTGGAAGGTGGAAGAATCAGGTTTTGCATGGCCTTGCACTGGAGAGTCAGCCAGGGAGGGTAGCAGGCCAGCAACAAGGAGTAGCTTAAAGGATCTAAGGCCTTTGAAGGGAGGGGAAAATCAATGCGGAGGCTCTGAGAGGTAAAAAATACAAATTTCATTCTCATAGAAATTTAACCTAAGGGTAATCTTGCAGACACTGCCTGGTTTAGCCTATTCCTCTCTTAGATCGGGCCCTCAGTGAAACAGAGGTAGCTGAAATTTGTCTTTGACAGTCTAGTTTCCTTTAGAGCAGTTATTTTTCAAATAAACTCTTAAAAATTTTAATACACCTGTTTATTTTTTAACAAGGATTAATATTACTCAGCATCTCAGGTCTTTGTCCTAGTCCTCATCATTTTTTTTTAAATTTCATTGTAATTAGCCATGTAAATGGTTTTCTATTCATTTGTTCAGAATAAATGCTATTTTTTTGTCAATTATTAATCCCAATCAAAGCATTTAAAAAATATTTATACTTCCTCTAAGAGTAGAGCTGACTGTGAAAAGAAAATGTAGATTGATAACTTTCTAAGCATTATTTCAAGGTTTATGTATCTAGTTTGTTTGGGAGCTAGTATTAAGATAGACTTGAATATATCCTCTATTTACATTTTCCTTGGAACATATGTTCATAACTGCCAAGAGGCAGTTGGTCTCATTGCTGTCGTTGGTCTCTAGTACATGGCTCCCACCTGGCATTGGTCTGGAGGTCAATGTATTAAACCTCAAGAACTTAAGAGTTTGTCAGTTGATCCCAAGTTCTTGCAACTGAAAGCTGTCAATCATTTCACAGTATTTACTGAATCCTTCTTGGCAAAGGAATTGTGTTTATATAGAGTTTATATCAGTCTAAGAAAAGTGCTTGAAAAAGTTTACTAAGCAACACAAAAATAAGTATAAATGAATAGAGTAAGTATAGTGTATAAAATCAGTACGAGAATATGTACCAATCTTCTTAAATGCTGGAACAAACGTGAGGGCAAATACAAATTTTCTCCTAGCTGAAAATGAGCCAAGAAACTGTCCTCTTCTTCCCTCTGACCTTTTCAAACGTATGTAAATCTTTTTAATGGCTAAATAAGCCTCTGGCCAGTCACAACTCAGGAATGTTTCCTCGAGGGCCTGGGAACAAGCTCTTTGAAGTATAATCACCAAGAATGATAAAATTCAATCTCCTAGTTTCCTGAGAGTAGCTGGGTCTGTCTAATTTGTCTCCTAACTCCAAATTGCAAAACCTACCTAAGGGTCGAATGAGTATATTCATGTACTTGTATTAAGGAGGGAGATTCTATTCTGTCTTTGCAATTTGTTGAGCATTAAATTCTGGTTTAACGCTTATTCAAATTAAAAATTTCCCATTTTTCTATCGCTGTGGAAAACTTTTCTGGGTTGAGAGGAGATTTTGTTTTTAATTATATTTCCCCAGCGCAAGCAGGGGCTGAGTTTTCTGACAGCTGAGATATTGATGCCCAGTAGGTTTCAATTATGACATTAATCCTCTGTTTTCTTTAAGTGATGAAGAATCAGTGCATCATTCTGGTCAAGGATATAGACTCTGGGATTAAAATGCTTGCCTTCAAATCCAGGCTCTGTGATTCAGCAGCAGTGTGACCTTGTGCCAGCCAATTTGCAAGTACACTCAATTTTCCTGTGGTCTAAATTTCCTTATCAAGTTTTCTTCCTCATCTCTAAAATTATGAATGATGAATCAGGTCTACCTGAACTTTATGGAAAGAGACCCCCACAACAAAGACTGACTCTGTTGCTGGAAGAAGTAGAAGGGGATGCTAGCTAGGCAAGCTGTAACAACAGATGTCCAGACCATTGTTAATCTACTGCTGGATGAAGGGGATGGATGGAGCTGTGTCTCACTTTATGGCTTTAGTGCCCAACACAGAACCTAATACTTAATAGTCGTCAATAAATGTTGGATGAATAAACAATGAATGAACAAATGTCATAAGCAGTTTCAGAGGTCCCAAAGCTAAAACATGGAATATAGAGAGTAACAGTGGGAAATATAATTGAGATGTAAGTTAGGGCCATATAGTAGAGGGGCTTAAATTTTAAGCTGAAGAATTTGTTTATTACTCTGTAGGCAGTAGGGAACCACTAAAAGTTAATGGGCAGGGAAATAATACGATCAGAGCTAAACCTTAAGAAGAGTAAACCAATAGTTATGTCTAGAATGAATTAGTGGTGGGACTTCTAGTGGAAGGGAAGATGTTTCTAATAGAAGGCTATGGCAATCCTTTAAATTAGAGAAGTGGTTCTCAACTGGGGGACATTTTAGACCTCCAGGGACATTTGGCAATGTCTACAAACATACTTGATTTTCATAACTGATGTGGTATTATTGGCATTTAGTGGGCAGAGGCCAGGGATACTGTTAAACATCCTACAATGCACAGGACAGTCCCCATAACAAAAACATTATTCTGTCCAAAAGATCAATAGTATCCTGCTTGAGAAACTCTGGTTTAGAGGTGTTTAGATAGATAACAAGAAGGAAAAGAATGGGGCAGACACGAATGGCACTGTGGAATTGGAATACACAGAATTTTGAAAGTGACCGAATCTATAGGGAAGAGGAGAAGGAGGAATTTAAAAATATATGTTCCAAGCTTTAAAGCAGAAAACGGGGAAGATGATGATGATATCAGCAATAGGAACAGAGAAGTCAGAAGGAGGGCCAAAATTTAAGGGGAAATGACAGGTTGATTTTGAGTACAGGATGTTAACTGAATACTTCAGCACAATTCTAGACGCAGTTGAAAATGTACTTGTGGAGCCTAGCAAGAGGCTAATACCAGAATATAAATTTTAGGAGACATTTGTATTGAATTATTGGTTAAGGGAGGGGAACAGATAAGTTTGCTGCAAAAGAGCAAAGAGGAGAAGAGGTCTGAGAACAGGGTTTGGAAAGACTGGCAGAAAGATGCAAAGATCTATTATTATAAGACTTAGTGACATTTATAAAATCATATTATTTTTCAGTATATTTCTCCATTTCAAAGAGTTTCCCCTGACAAATCCAACATATTAATTAGAGTACCTGGAAGTGAGTCTTTCCCATTTCTAAACCCTTTATTAAATCCATGTCAAAGAGCATCTCGTTCTCTTGTTTTTAAATAACTGTTTTATTAAATTCCTCAAATCCTCTTCTAAATTCCAAATATACTTGCAAGTGTGACTTGATAGAACAATATTTCTGAAGTGTTCTTTTCCCATTTTTTCTCTAACTATCTTTAGCATTTATGAATTATTTAGAAATTACATTCAAGATTGGCCTTCTGCAAAATTGAGAAGTGTTTTATTTGATTTCAGAGCATAGCAAGCCTCTAGCTTTTTTGCTATCCATAGGATTAAAAAAAAAGTATGCGCACGAGTTTATATTCCATGAGTTTATATCCCACCTCTGCCACTAATAAAGTTTGTGACCTTTGGAAATTTTTTTCTCTCTCTGATTTAAAAAGCTTGTCTTGAATTATACCATACCTACCAAAAACCACATGAGTTTTGTCAAAGACCAACATAAACATTTAATATGGTTGTTGCTCACAGACCTATCCTAGTAGAATTTATTGCCCATACCACCAGTGTAAATTCCAAGGCACAATTCAGAAGCATTACAGATTTTAAAAAATTTCTAAAGTTTTCATTTTGAAAAATATGAAACCTACAGATTTGAAAAATAGTATAATGAGCATCCATATACCCTCACCCAGATTCATTTTTGATTAACTTCTGTGATGTTTGTTTGCTCTGTTTGTGTCTATCTACTTACCTATCTTTATTTTTTGCTAAATTAGTTGAAAGTATATTATAGATATCATGAAACTTTACCACCAAATGCTTAGTAAATCTGTCTCTGAAGAACAAAGACATTCTGGTATAAAACCACAATATGACTTCAATCCAGAAATTTAATGTTGATACAGTGTATTATCTAATACATTTTTAAAATTTTTAAATTGTCCCCCAAATGCCCTTTAAAAGAGTTTCGTGTGTGTGTGTTTGTGTGTTTTTTTCAAGCTAGGGTTTAATTAAGGTTCATGTCTTTCTAGTCCACTTTAATTTCGAAAAGTCTTTTGCATTCTTTGGCCTTTTATGACACTAATAATTTGGAAGATTATAAGCAAGTTGTTTTGTAGAATGTCTCACAATCTAGACTTGCCTGATTGTTCGCCTCTGATTAGTTTAGTGTTAAATATTTTCACAAAGATACTACAGATGATGCTGTGTCCTTCAGGAGACACATAATATCAGTTTGTCCCATTATTGGTGATATTAAGTTAGATCACTTAGTTAAGGTGGTGTCTGCCAGATTCCTCCTTTGTAAAGCTTTCCTCTTTTTAGTTAATAAATCATTTGTGGGGTGATACTTTGAAGGCATGGTAACTACCCTCTGTGGTCTTGGAGTTCTTATCTGGCCTAGCCTTCTGGAGTTCTTGCCAGTTTATTGACTGTGGTTCACCAGATTTTTTTTGTTTTTGTTTTTGTTTTGTTTTGTTTTGTTTTAAGTGTAGAAACTAAACTTTATAATTTAGGGTTTTTTTTTAAATTGAATTAGCCAGATTTGGCTTCTGTTATTTTTCACCAAGTACACTGACCCCCATAATATGAGAAAACATTGTGTAAAATTTCTGTCTCACCAGAGTAAAACAAAAGTAGACATCTTCAGGATTTCTAGAATTGAAGTGTTGTTTTTTTAATGTGACTATGATACACCACACAGAGGCCCATCTATATGGAACTCCAGAGTTATTCAGGTTACATATAGAAAAATAGTTATCAATATGTGTAACTGGTGGGCCCTGGCCAAGCTTCCCTAGCTCATATACCTACCAATGGACTAATCATTGTTACCTAGTTCCAATGAGAATATGCTGATTGTGATGCTTAGTCATTATTATAACCCTATAGACAATGTAGCAGTGACAGAGTAAAACACTATATCCAAATCCTACTTGCTAGATCTAGATGCTCTGGCTTTCTAAAGGCAGATTTTACAATCACATTAGATAATTTTTCAGGAATTTCAAGGTGGCGTGGATTGTATTTGTTAATAAGCTGTAGTAACAAGAAAACTCTAAAATCTCAATGGCTTAATGCAATAGAAATTTAATTTTTCTCTCAGTCAAATTTCAAATGGTGTTTGGCGAATGGCCCTCCATATGGTAACTCAGGCTCTTGAGTTTCCTTCATCCCATGGTCTGCTATCTTCTGGAGTTTTGGAGTCCTGTTTTCCAGTGGCAGAAGAGAAAGATCATACAGGTTTTTGGTTTTGTTTTTTGAATGACCTGTTTTATTGAATTGATTTTAAACACACAGCAAGAAGCAAGAGAAAAGAGAAAAAGGTAGATAGCCAGAGTTAAGATAAGAATGGATAGACCACTTGAATTCTGTGTTATGCAATGTTCATGTGTCCTATATCTTTTGCCATGTCAGCTTGCTCTGCTGATGCTCTGTTTGAGCAAAGAGGCTCAGCAGATAGAGTTTATACATACTATGCACATTGGAGAGAAGCAGGGGCATGTTCGCCTGGCCAGTAACTATGTAGGAGGATTCTAAAGGCTAGGCTGAAAGTGCTACATATCACTTCTGCCCACATTCCACTGGCCCAAAGTCAGACCGTGCCTCTCTGTAATGGAGGCTAGGAATTATGTCTAGGTGCAGTGGCATAGATCTGGTGAGCAACCAGTCATTCTCTTTCACAGAGACCGTAAGAGGCTTGGTAGACCCCCAAACCCCCGGCTACCTGCGAAACCGAGAAGGACTGTACGTATGAAAGAAGCTTAGTCACTAAATACCCTCAGCCTGATGGTGTGTGTTTCAGGGACTAGTTGGGCCTCACTTATGCAAACTTTTACTTGTATTAAATATATGTTGAAGAGCACTATATTTCATTGCAACCTCAAATGCACACTCCACTGCAGGATTGCTACCACTACTTTCTTAATTTTTCTTTAGCAATGTTAAAGGCATCTATAGCTAGTTACCTAACTGTGAAGAGTGTATAATCAGTTTTATGATGAATCTGAGCTCTGTGCAAATATGAAAGTAACCCTATTCATCATCACCAGTTTCAGGTAAATGTTCCTACCTGGGTGAAAATTCAGGCATTCTGTCCAGTTACTCTCAGCAGATAGAGTTTACACATACTATGCACATAAGTAACTGGACAGAAAAAGGCCTTTGGTTTCTTTCAAATGTTAAGGGGTCTTGTCTGGATTTTCAGAAGTATATACACCCAGGAAGAAAGTGACACAGGTTTGTGAACAGACAAAAGGCTGTAAGAGGTTTGATAAATATCCACTTGGAGTTTTACCTTGAATGAATTATTAAAAAAAAATACTTAAAATGTGTTGCTCACTGGTATGTTACAAGGAAACCCACAAGATCTAAAATGAAGTGAAAGCAGAAATTCTAAGAGACAGAGTGAGCACCAAAGCTGGCTTAGCCCTAAGATTTCTGAAGAACTCTGATAACCTTGAGCTTCCACTTTGATGTCCTGTTTGGGGAAAGAAGATAATGCCTAGAGCTATCCAAACAGAGAGTCTACTAGAAAATCTTCATAAAACTGGGACCCCAGAGATCCCAAAGAGAAATACACTTATCACTCAGAAGTGAATTGTAAGAAAACTTGCCTGTCTTGAACTTACCCTGGGTGGGGATAACAAGATAAAAAAAAATCTCCACTGAGCATTTTATAACTCAAGCTGGCCTCCAAGTGGATTTTCAGTCCAAAAAGCATGCTCTCTGTGAGGTTTGAAAAACACAAACGATTATTGAACTTGAAGTGGTCTCAGGTTGGTCGTTCCCCCAGGCAACAGACAGGAAGATTTCAGTTTCAGCTTGGACCTCAAAGAAATTCCACAGATAAAATGCCAAGGCCAGTGGCTCAGCTCACAGTTAAAGATCTAACACCACAATGAAATAAGGCACTTGAAGCAAGAACTAGTGGAAGCAAAACAGAAGAATCAAATCTGCAAAGACTTCAGAAATTGCAATAGTTAGACCCAACATAACAGTACTACTATCTGTTTAACAGATTTAAAAAATAAAACAGTGGCTTGAAAATATAAGCAAGGAACAAAAGACTGTTAAAATGGTTAAGCAGGTACAAAAAGGGCCAGATAGTTTCTGGAGATGACAATTTTAAAAATTGAAGTTGAAAATTGAGTAGAAGAAATAAGCATCAGAATATAAACAGCTGAGGGGAGAATTTGTAGAAGAGTCCAGTCCAGGCTTGTAATCACATGGAGGACAATTTCAAAATTCCAAACGTGTTCAAAGCTAGACCTTCAGTGCTTTCCCAGCTCAGGCAGCTTCAGGCCTGGGAGCCTAAGGAGGGGGAGGTGCCTCTTCAGCTGCTCTCTCTCTCCTCCCACGCTGCTTCCCTCACTCCTTAGGGCAGTTTCTGACATCTTTGTCTGTGCCAAGGGGAAAAGAGAATCGGGGGGAAAGGGAAACAGTCTTGTATGCCTGGTACTGTGTCCTTTAGTGTCAGTGCCCCCTGGGTATGGAGACTGTCCAAAGCTGACTCTTTCCAGATTTTTTTTCAGAAGTACCCCTCTCCCTCGACATACTCTGATCGTAGCTTCCTGATGCAGACAACATTTCTCTGGCTGTCAGCTTTTGATAACTCCCTCAAACCCTCAAACCTGGGCTGCTGGTGTTTTCTTAACCCATTGCGGGGCAAGAAGGCAAGATTCCTTTTCAGATGATGCCAGGCCAACAATGCTTTTTATGGATTATATTTTATTCCTTGAGACACACTCCCACTTGCCTCCTGTAAGTGAAAGTCAACTTTATACCCAGTGTAGCCCTGAAAGCAAGTGAAGCTTCAGCCATACTCTCCCACCTTCATACTTGGCAAGAATCAAACCCATTTCCTTCTTCCTAAAACTCTAGGAGACAAATTCTGGAAGATCTCCTTGAGGCATTTTTCATTTAGCTTAAGGTGAGGGGAAACACATACCTCCCTGACTTCATGTGAAGGTAGAGGAAGGAGAAAGCACTTCCCAAAGAAATCCTCAAACCCCAACCCCCCATCTCTTCTACCTCAGCCTCTTTATGCTTTCAAGGTCAATAGTAGGTTCATGAAAGCCAGAAATGTTTATACACTCTTAACAGAGCCAGAGTACTTGGGAGTACTGGTCAGCCATTGTGTTGGTTTCAGCTTTGGGGACCTGGCCAAAACAGAGGGAGAAGTGCCATTTGAGCATCTTGTTTCATTAGATTTTATCCCAAATAATTGAAATCATTATAGTTTTTAGTAAGTGGAAAAATCCAAATAAAATGCTGTGATTTCTTTGATGTCAAAAATTCAAGGCTGAAAATACAAACCACAGAAGGGGTGAAGATATTTGCAATGCATATTAAAAAGGGTAATGCATATTATAAAGAATACATAAGGAATTTTTACAAGTCAGTAGAGCAATGGAAAAAAAAACTTGAAGAAAGTCTTCAGAAGAGATATCTAGTGACAAGTAACCATAAACCACAATAATATCCATTACATACTTACTAGAATGGTTTAAATTAAAAACAGAAAATACCAAATGTTGATGAGAATATAGAGAAGCCAAAATTTTCCTATACCAGTGGTGTAGGAGAATAAAATGATACACCCACATTGGAAAGCTGCTTTGCAATAGCTATTAAAGCAGAACATTTGCCCTAGAAATTTCATTTGTAGGTATTTACTCAATAGAACATACATGTGGTGCAATAAGAGATATGCTCATGAGTGCCGCATTATAGCCTCAAACTGAAAACAACCCCAACATCTATAGATATTAGAACACATACATAAATTGTGGTATATTTGTAAAATGGAATACTATGCAGGAATAGAAATGAATGAACTACTGTTCCACACAACAAAGCAGATAAATCTCATATGCGTAAAAAAAAGTTCAACACAAAAGTATCCATTTTGCATGATTCTATTTATATAAAGCTTGAAAACAGGCCAATCTATGGTGTTAGAAGTCAACAGAGTGATTTCTGTTTGGGAAGAGGGAGAGAAGAGTGATAGGGAGGGGTCAGACAAGGGCCTCTCGAGTGTTGATCATATTCAGTTTTGTGCCTAGTTGGTGATTACATGATGTATTCTCTTTGTAACAACCCATTGAACTGTAGACTTATGATTCCATCTTACACTTTAATAGAAAAGCAGTTTTTAAAAGGAAAATAAATAAAAATAATTTTAAAAAGCCCAACTATAATAAGACAAAGACCAAATGTGGGGCAGAAATATATAAAGAACACTGATTTTGAGTCTGTATTGTATCCTCACTAAGTTAATGATACTGAACAAATCACTTGATTTCTTTGAGCCTTAGTTTCTTTCTTTATTGAAACAAAACTGATCGAATAATATTTTCTTAGAGGATTGTTGTGAATCTCAGATGAGAGAATGTATGTAAATGCGCTTTGAATGGTAATAAGCATCAACTATGATAATAGACATATATTAAATATCAAGGCCAATTTTTCTTAATAAATAGTTCTCTTTCAAGAAATAATATAACGCCTAACTGAGAATCAGGTAACAGAGGCCTCCCATACTATTTAATCCTCATGAGTCACCAACAGATGTACTGTATTGCTACACAGATATGTGAGTCTACAAGATAAATTTAGAAGCTTTTCATGGCAACAAAATATTGGCCTTCTAATGAGACTGATTTATCTCAATGGACAAGTGTGTAGGAAATACTCTTTCTTACTTTTAATCTGGATGTCTCAGTTGCAACTATTTTGGTTGCAAATAACTGAAACCAACTCAAGCTAATTTAAGCAAAAAAGAATGTGGAGATGTGTCACGGAACTTAAGGGCAGTAATGTAATTGGGCTTCTGGAATCAGAAACTATTCAGCCTTAAAGAACCAGGCAGATCTTGTTCCCTTGTCTCTGCCCAGCTTCTTTAGGAAAGTCGGCTTCATTCTTCTCTCACAGCAGTCTGGCTCCCTATCTTCCCTGGGCACAAAATGGGGGAGGGATGATCCTGAAACAGTTCTGCGTAGACAACCTTTCCTCTCAAGGGACCAGCCTAGCCTGATGGGCAGTTTCTTGGCCTCAAATCAGATTTTCCAGGAGAAAACCAGTTTGACTTGGCTTAGGAAGAGTTATCACCTGATTTGGTTAGCTGGCCAGAGGTACAGTGTTATTTAGTACAAATTTGTTTGCTGTAGTTCCACCCCACTGGATCAGGGGTAAAGTCCTCAGAGGAAAGGGGTTATGAGCTGAGAAGACACCCATAAGAGCTTTTATCGCAACTTCTTATAGATTTTAACTGTGGTTGTTGCATCAATCAAGTTGCCTGCCTTCTGTCTTTTCTCTTCTTTGAGGACTTTTCCCACAACCCTGCTGAGAATGGATATCCAATGACATGACCCTTGGTATCCAAGTGGCAGCTTATTGGACCAGGGATTGTTATCTAACCCATTACAGGCCAACCGTATTTTTTTTAAATAGAAATTTGGAAATGAAATGTGAAGGATGGGTCAGTTATTCATGGGTGCTGGTCTTGTAAGACCATGGAAGGTTGATGCTAGAGTAGCCATGCCTACACCTACATAGTGAGATACAAGCAGGTGGATGGAGAAATGGGAAAAAGAGAGACTTTTAGAAAAATACACAAAAACATTGACTGGTTTCTGACATTCCAGTTCCCAGGTTCAGTCCTATGTAGTCTTAATTACTGATCTGCAGTTGGGTTCCTTGAAATCATCCTATTTGCTTATTATAGATACTAAGCTAAGCCAAGTGAAGGAGATTTATATCTATTGTAACCAGTGAGTGTCCTTTCAGCCCCACACAGACATGAAGTTCTTTTTTGCTTTGAGCTCTGGCCACAGTTTTACAAAGCCAATGGCTACTTTTAGATTTTCTAACAAGACACTTAATGCCTACCATGTATAGCATAAAAAGCATTAACAAAGAAATATGACACATGGTCCTAGCCTCAGAAACTACAGTCTAGCTGAGAAGATAAAACATAGCATACCTAAAACAATTAGAGACTAGTACAAAACAGCATATCATTAAGTATTAACTTCCATGGCACAGAAACATTAGTACCATACGGGAAAGAGAGAGAGCAAGATCCTTGAGCCTGTAATGGGCAGAGATGAAACAGAAGGGGAAGGGTTCCATAGTGAGCAAACCAACAGGACTGGAGAAGAGGTTTCACATCTCAGTTTGTTAGGAAATTTGCTTAAAAATAGTTCTCTTATTTCTGATTACTAGCTTCTAGTTAGTGGTGAGTTCTCTTATAATGTTGGGACATTACAAAAGCACACTGCTTTAATTGAAGTTGTCTACTCTACAATCTTATAGCATTTTCAATGCAGTCTACTTTCTCTCACTTCAGTTTGATATAAGATTAGATTTCCTGGGGCCAATCAGCTATTTGTCCTACTCAGTGAAGTATTTTGCAACAAACATTTAACAATCACGTCTAAAATCTCAAGTTGGTTATTGTATATTGTATATTGGCATGATGGTGATTAATAGCAAACAAACCATAAAACAGTTGTCTAAATAGGAACAAACATGTACATATTCATGTAGCCATTGAAATTCACAAAATACATTACTTTGTAATATAATCACCGTACACTAAGTAAAAAAAAGTGATGCTAGGAAGTTACAGGAAAAAAAATTGTTATAGTAGTTATATATAATCTTCTAAAACACACACAAAAAAATACAGCCAGGAGAAAGAAGCAAGAATATACACACATTCTATATGACTTATACTATGAAATTATTATAATTCTAGAATTGACTTATATAATTAAAGAATAATGACCTTTATTTGGTATTAAGTTGTCATAGATTGCATGAATTTTGTGTTAACAAAACCAGCAAAATAGTTGTTCTATGTGGGTAGATGATTACTATGAAATAGTGTGAAAATTATATTTAATTTATTAGGGTGGCCAACTGTGTTCCAAAATAATACAATGCTTTAAAAGATGGCTCTTTTCTTTTTCTATAGCCATTTACTATGTCAAACTTAACCTTATAATGATAAATACAAGAGAAATCTAAGTAGAGAATTTTCACAATGTAACTTTTCTGCATCTTTTTAAAATGGTACTCTGAAAAGGATAATTTTCTTTTAATATTTAGTGACTTATTCGATCTTTCTACTTCAAAGTCAATTAGCTTTTCTTTTAATTATTGTTTTAAAAAATTACAATTTTATGTACTATATATCTAATTTTTTATTTTAAGCCTACAGCAACCGGTATTCCTAGGTGGTCTCCCATCCAAGTACTAACCAGGCCCAACTCTGCTTAGCTTCCCAGATCAAATGATATCAGGCGTGTTGAGGGTGGCATGGCCATAGACTGTATCTAATTTTTTAAAATAAACATATATTAAAGATTTATTAATTCATTAATAAGAGAACCAATACAATGGTAAATTTATCTCTTTAGACTCATGGACATTGACTATAGACTAGAGGCTACCAGAGGTTTGGGGGTGGGGGAGAAAAGGGGTGGTAGATGTGGTAAAGGGGGTCAAATATAGGGAGGTAGAGGAAGGGGAAGTGGGTAAAGGGGATCAAATATATGGTAGCTGAAGAAAACTGGACTTTGAGTAGTAAACACAATAGGATATACAGATGTTTAATTATAATGTACACCTGAAATTATATAATTGTATTAACCAATGTTACACCAATAAACTTAATTTTTAAAAAGTTAAAAACATAAATAAAATGTATCTCTTTAATTTTAAAAGCAGTTCCATTAGAACTGTGTCCATACCTCATACAAATAATTTTAAATAGTATTCTATTATTTTTTAAATGTTATATTTTAAAGGCATAATATTGGCCAAAGTAGAATCTAAAGAAAATTTACAATATATTTGGATAAACTGTTAATTTAACATAGTAATGACTTGTCTTAAGTTATATTTAGAAGTGCTTTTTAGAATGCATTTTCCATAATAAACTCAAAATGAAGGTATACAAATATTACTTTCAAAACACAACCCAAAAGCAAAGCAATCTAAAATGCAGAGCAAAACTTCAGTTTGGACTTTATGTTTTGTAGTTGATTTGGCAACAAAATGTTCAAAGAAAGTATCATGCTTGGGAAGTTTACATATCTGGAAATACCCATTTTTACACAAGAAAAGGACTTAGGGTGTAAAACAGCATTTATTAAGCTTCTGGGCTATGCTAGGCATTCACACAATTATCTCAGAGTAATCCTTACTTTACAAAGTAGGTATGATCTCCCTCTTACATAGCAGAAAATGAACATCATAGCAGCTAAATAGCTTGTTCAAGAGGTCCTCACTAGTGATTGCTGGAACCTATTTATTATTTTGTGAATTCACACTTTTCTCTCTCCCCTTCAGTGGCTATCTTATTTGGAACCATACCAACTGGTGATTCGGTTAAATTTCAAAATCTCAGACTCTCAGAACAGGAACTTCTTTTTTTGTAAACAAGGGAAACTGAAAAATATCTTTCCTCTGGAGTTACTTAACATTATGAAAACTGCTTCTACAACTGCCTACCTCTTTAAGAAGTCAATGTTATAAAAAAGAGAAGGGGGACAATTTTAGATTAAAACCATGTAAAGAGATTGATTAGGGTCAAAGAAATACTAACCCAAAATATAGAAAACTTTTTTATTCCTATAGACTATAACCACCAAATACAAAGTGTAAAACTATCGGATCCTGGTTAGGAAAAAGATATAAGAGATATTCTTGGGAAAATGTGGGAAAAATTGAATAAGAACTGGATTTTGGATGACATTATTGAATTAATTATTGATTTTATTGGGTATTATAATGGTATTATAGTTAAGGAGCTTCCTTTTCTTAGGGATGCATACTGAAGTATTTAAGCGTTATCTGCAAGCTTTTAAAAATGATTCATCAATGATCTAAAATATGTATAGATAGATCATTGGAGAGTGATGAAATAAATATGGTAAAATGATAACAATTGTTGGAACTAGGTGGAGAGTATATAGCTGTTTATTGTAATTTTCTTTCAGTTTCTCTCCATGTATGAATATGTTCATAAAAAGTTTTGGGAGATAAAAACTTAGTCTGTAAGCATCGCTTAATTTCAGTTTTTTTTAAAAGGACACTACAAATTATCTAAAATAAATAGATGAATTTCTATCAGCTGTCCTACAAATTCAAATCTGTTTCATTAAAAAGTGAGTTTCATTCATTTTTTGAATATCTACCCAGCTGAGAACATTCTGTTTGTGGGAAGCTGATTAAAAGTGATGAAGAAGACAAAGATCCAGTGTTTGGAATTAGGATTAGTGTATTAAGTATTAAGAAATTAGAATAAAAAATTAACAAGTTCTGGGGAATTTAAGAGTAATGGGAAATCTCTGAGAACTGTAGATTTGAATAGGAAGAATTGTAAAAATTATAGTTGAATGAATCAAAATGAGTGAAAACATGGAAACAGGGATGACTTTAGCATGTTTTATAAAACAAAGACATAAAACTGTCATTCTAAATTTCAAATCTCTAGGAGAAAAGCAGTATTTCTTCATTGAGTTGATATAATTCCATACTGAAAGTAAGACATGTGGCCAATGCAACTGTACAAGTAAAGGCATGATTTCCCTTAAGTTTTTTAAATACTGAAAATAGCTCTCAGGTTCCCTTGGTTACTTTTGAGCACCATAGAGGTGGAGAGACCTTAAATTGATAGCTACTAATTTAGGGGCTGATAACTTTTATTGCTAGTGGGTATTAGATCTTTTAGGTGTGAAGAGATGATGGTCTAGACTACTATAGTAGCAAGTAACTAATAAAATAGTCCTGATGTGAAGGCTAATGTAGGCCCCTCTGTGAGGGTCTCCAGTTTATGAGGGAGATAAACAGATGATCTCTTTGTATGTTGTACTAAGCTAGGCAGGCCATGACCTCTCTGAAGTTATTCTTAAAAGAATGGTCCCTGGTTCATATAAGCATCTCAGCCAATTTCAAATACACTCATTTCCACATAAAACTAAGGCCTACTTGAAATCTATTGAGTTATTGAGGGTTATGAAGTTCTGGTATTCATAAGCTAAAATTAGTGACTTGCTAGAGTTTAGTGAGGACCGAGTTAGTGTTCTCCTAGGAAGACAGGATGCATGCAAAGCTGCTCTATATAGCTCATGTACATATATGGTTGTTAGAAAATCCCATAATTTTCAGGAAGGATGCTTTTATTATCAGTGCTTCATCATTATTGTTTTAGATTGGTTATGGTTTTTAAAAGTTGCTATTTTTATATTTCGTGCTTACTTAAGTTTATTATTATCAGTTTGCTCTGGGGGTTCTATTAAATGACAACATGCAGTAGTATATATTTGCATCAATAGCATTTTAGCATGGAATTTTCCAATATTTAGATATTAGGATATGTACACATTGTTCAAACAATAAATAAACCGTATTAGAATTGCAAAAATAGATGCATACGTAATCTCCACAAATTTTCCCATAGAATGACACTTCACTGTTATATACAACTCTTTTTTTCCATTGGAAAATAAGAATGAGTAGATAGGAAAGCAAATATAGGGTGTGATTTTTCTAGAGTTTTCTCTCTTATCTAAAGCTGTCAAAAATTATTTGAGACCAACTGCTCTGTTCCAATCACCTGCTATTAATTAAAGCCTGAGGCTTTTCTCTCTTTTTTTGGGACAAAATAGTGGTCTGAATTATACAGGGTAAATTTGACAAATATTATGATCTATTGAAATTATCCATCTGTTTCCATTTCTTCAGTGGAATATAACATTGTTTATCTGAGAAGCAAGACATTAGTGACATCCAGACAACAGAATTTTCCTAAAAGGATTATTTTAATGATCAACCGTTTAAAAAATCAAACCATTGAAGTAATGTAAGAATTATTTACTATAGTAATGTTTAGAAGTGAAAATATGATCTACTTAGGATGCAAATGATGACAATTTTTCTGAGTAACAACTGTTTAAAAATGTTAAATTGCAATTTTATGTCTGTACATATATGTTACATGAATATTTACAATATATAAATATTATTTACTATACGCATAAAATAGATAAACTGAGAGAATTCTTTCATTAAGTATTTTAAGATATCTAAACTCCAGAAAATTCTCCTCTGGAATAAGTTAGGTCATAAAAATTTAGGATGAGTGATTGCTCACTCTTCTGTGTAATCTGAATTTACAATTGTTTGTACAGTTATAAGGATGGACCTTAAAAGATGCTGTTGATAGGCTGTTGCTCTAAAATGGGCAGCCCACTGGTGTGTTTGGTCTATGCAACTTTTAAAAAATTAATTGAGTTAATTCTTAATATTGAAAAGCTTGGAAATTCAGTTTGTTGCCCCTATTCTTTTAAGAAAAACCCAACTAATGTTGATTTCTATTCAAGTACAATTTCATTTGTTAACTAATGATATTATGCTTATTTAAATATACATCACCTTAGTATTTCTCCAGCTATATTCTGTGGAACGCCAGAAAATGGTGACTGGAAAATGAATGCCTCTTTGGTCAATTAAGCTTGGGTAGCGCTGAGTAGTAGAGTCCCCTCTTGAGGCTTAATGCACAGAAGCATATTGAAAGCTCTGAGAAGTCCTGAAGCAACTGTGCTTAATGATTTATTAAATAAACTTATTTGGCAGGGGAAGATTTTTTTTCTCTAAAATATTATTCTATGAAAAATCTTCGCTCAGAAAATGCTTTATCCATCCATCCCTCCACCCATTCATCATATCGAATTCCTATTATGTGCTACAATCTGTGAACATGACAGAGTTTGCCATGACCAATATTTTTACTTTTTTCAGCCCCTCACTTCTCAAGAGGGCTATTTCAGGACATTAGCTGCACTATTTTTTGTTTTGTCACTAATGGTGATTTTGTTAATGGAGAGAAAGGAAAGGAAGTTGGAAGAAAACATTTCAAAACTGGCTAGATATGGAGAATCATAAAGAAGACTGAATGAAGAAATTGCGATGCCTTGACAGAAGCAATAAACTTGAGCAAGCTTTAGGGAAAACAAATATGATTTGTGGCACACATATCTATGCTTTGGGCTGCAAGTAATAGAAAATTCAACCAAAGAGACACAAATAGTAAGGAATATTATTTCATTTAATGAGAAATTTAAGAGTAGGGTGGTTCCAGAGTTATTTAATTCAGTTGCTTGATATCATCAATGATTAAAGTCCTTCCCAAATATTCTTTTTTTCCTACACAGTGAGTTGGTCTTTGTCCTCAAGTTGTAATTTAATGGTCACAAAATGGCTGCCACAGCTCCAAGCTTCACACCCTTAAAAATAATAGCTAAAATTTACAAAGCACTTTTGACAGACCAGACACTATTCTAAGCATGTTACATATATTAGTTTCTTTGCTCCTTATAACAACCCCATGAGTAGGTTTTATCATCCCTATCTTACAGATATAAAAACTGTAGTACAAGGAAGTTAAGTAACTTTCTCAGTGTCATCTTGAGATACAACTGCAGGTAGTCTGGCTCTAAGAAAAGAAGAGAGTACATCTCTCACATTCCTTTATAAGAGTAAGGAAAACTCTTTAGATCCTCCATATTACCCTTCAAGTATCATTAGCCTGATTTGTATCACATGCATATTCCTAAACTAATCACCCAAAAGGAGAGATGAAATTATCATGGATAGTTCAAACTAATCTAGATTAATCTCTGAGGCTAGAGAGTAACTAAACCTATCCCCATATATTAAGTAAGTGAGGTTCTATATCAGGACACAAGATCAAAGTGGAGAAGCTGCTGGGAAAGCAACCAACAGTGTGTAGTACAGACTGAAGTGCCCTTAGACCTTGAAAGGGACAGATCCAGTAGGCATCTGAGGACACATTAAAGGATAGGGCTAGTGCTCCATACTTAGGGCTCTGATGCATAGAGTCATGAGAATGGGGTCCATTTCCAAGGAAGTTGGTATAGAGGCCAGAGGGTTAGAAACCAAACCTTAAGAAAATTGAGGAGAGGGATGGTTAAAGCAATATAGTCAAAATCGTGAGAACTGTGTAAGCTGTGTGATAGGTACATGTGGTTCATTATATAATTTTACTATTTTTGTGTGGGTCTGAAAATTCCCCTAATAAAAAAATTTAGAAAAACAACAAAATCAGCCATGGAGTCTCTGGAAACTCTCACTGTGAAGGAGCTTTCAGTCCATGCTTCCCTAACCCCTCTGCAGCCTTGGTCCTTGACCCTTGTCTAAAGTTTGAACCCATGCCCAGACTTTGAGTCAAGTTTAGTTACCAGGCAGGGAGGATGTAAGAGTTCCTAGTTTGGCTTCACACTGGTTCCATTTTTAGCCATTTCTGTTGCTGGTCTATGCTAGCAGTTATGATGGGAGTCTCTGGCTTCCTCGCCTGTCACCGTTTCTACTGGCTTCAAAGCTTGAATTTCTCAACCCTGATCTCCAATCTTTCTGTGGCCAGGTCCTGATAAGATACCTACTTCTAGACCAGTTATCTAACTGCTAGGATCTCTGCAATTTGCCAGAAATGTAAAGCCTTTATCTAAAGAATATTCAATTTTGGCCTTATTATGAAACCTTTTCAACTAATAGCACTCAAGTCCTGCATGTCCCTTTTACCATGAATTTTTCACTTGAGAACATTCTTACAGTTATTTTCCTAAACACTTATTCTTAGAATATATCAGCCTGTGGCTTTATTCCTGGTTTCATCTCCTGGATGTCTGCTTCATCCTGAAAGTCTGCTTAGATTCTTAAGATTGACACTCATGCCTAGCTTTAAAGCAAGAGAGAAAGAACTTTCAGACAAGTAAACAGGAAAGGAGTGGTTGCAGATATGGGGAAAAAATAAGGGAAAAGTAGCACAATGTTTCTTTTAGGTTTTGAAGTATGTACAAACCACCATATTGCATAAGCAAATGGCAATGCTACTAAGAAACAAAAGCTGAAGAGTTGGCTAAAATGTATAGTTTATTGTAAAAAGAAAACAAAACATAACAAAGAGAATGGATAACATAAATGAACTTGGGTGTAAATGGTAAACTGCTTACATAAATGGCTAATATTAGAGTTTTTCACAACCACGTATATTTAAACATTTTGTAGTTTTACAGCATTTATATAGCTGGGCTCCAAGTGAAAAGTGTTACCAATACCACCCACTGTGTGGTAACTATAATCTTACTCATCTCATGTGCATGACACACACTTAAAACACAGAGGAGCATCTGGGCTCTGAGACGACCAGTTTTGTCCTCCAAGGCTATGGGGATTGCGTGCAGGATGGTGATAGCTTGATCAACTTCCTCTCTTAGGAGGAAGTGGGGTGGGGAGCCAGTCCAGGCTTGGCAGGGTAGTACTGAGGAGAGGTAAAATATCCAGTGAATTACTTGAGATTACCTAAATTCAATTCAGTGAATACTTATTGAGCATCTACTGTGTACAATGCATAACAAAGAAATAATATCCTTGCTGAACTGAAGATTACTGTCTCAGCAGGGGTTATTAACTCCCCATACCTGTTTGTTTGTTTGTTTGTTTTGAAGGATCCTTTTGGTGAATCCTCCCCAGGATTCCTTCTTAGAATGTTTTTAAATACATAAAATGAAATCCATAAGATCTCAGAAGAAACTAATTATATTGAAATAGTCACAAAACTTAAAAAAAACAAGCACATTTGTGATATAGTAATATACATACTTCCCTATTGAATACTTCAACAAGATCTAGTGGTGAGTCTAATAATTCCTGTAATTTCAAAATAGTGTTGATTGTCAATAATATTATGAGAGATCTGCAATAACTCTAATGTGATATAAAAGTATCAGTAATGCCTGTTGGCGTAATGTCACAAGGACTGCTAATGTTACTGTGGTTTGTTGTCTACATTAATAAGAAAGAATGCTAAATTTCAGTTAGAGGTTTGTAAAAATAAATGTGTAATTTCTTTCTCCATCCAAGTGCATAAATTTGTGAACTCAATCCCTGTGGACTTTATGGATTCCTGGTTAAGAACTTCTTATCCTTTGTGTGTGCATGTGTGCACGTGTGTGCTTTGTGTGTACACATGTGCTCATATACATATCCTTCAGAGTAGGTAAAATGTTGGAACAATAAATTACCTAAACAATTAAAATATGAGGCAAAATAAAATATGTGTTCTAGAATTGGAGCAGCAAAGCACTATTGGGGCTCAATAGGAAGAGGAAATTAGAAAAGGCTTAAAAAAAGTAAAGGAGAAGAAAAGAAAGTTAAAGAAAGGTAGGCATCCTACCTTCTGAGTCATCCTTTTCTTCCCATCCTCCCCCTCCCCAGCTCATTAACCTGAATAAAACCAGCTTGTCTTTGGAGCTGGCCTTAGGTGGAGTATGTCTTAGAATGGTTCTCAAAGAGTTTGGTTTCAGGATCCCTTTGCCCTCTTACAAACTGAGTACCCGAAGAGCTCCTGTTTGTGTGAGTTATATCTATCAACATTTATTGTACTAGAAATTCAAATTGAGAAATTTAAAACGATTAATTCATTTTTTAAAAAGCCTTATGCATCACATAAATAGCCTTCTTTTGGTGAAACTTAACTATATTTTCTAAAACAATAACAAAAATATTAGTAAGGAAGGAGACATTGTCTTATATTTTTGCAAATCTCTTTAATCTCTGGCTTAATAGAGCAGTTGGAAGCTGTATCTGCTTTTGCATTCATTGTGCAATAGACATGTTATATAGTCTCTGGAAAGTTCCACAGTATTCTTGTGAAAGAATGAGAGTAAAATAGGCAAATAAAGTCTTAGTATCATTGTGAAAATGGTTTTGACATTGTGGACCCTCAGGGGCCCTCAGACCATACAATTGAGAATTGTTGACTTAGATTTCTTCTAATATTTTTCTTCTTTGCTTTATGATTTAAATATTCTTTAACTACAGAAAAAGATGAATTCTATAACTCAAAATAAATAGTATAAAAATGTGTGTGCTGGATAGCTCTTGCTGTCCCTCCAGATGTCCAGCTGTTCCTTCACCTTTCTCCATCCTATTCTGTGACCTGTATGAATAATATCAAAAGGCTCCCGTTAGGTTTGGCCAATGAATAGCACCAGCAGGAGATCAAAGAGAGGAAAGAGGGTGAGATTGGAATATTTATTCCCTAGTTGAAGAGGGCTCCCTATGTCCCTATTGCCTTCAACTTGGATATCTTATCTGAAGCTTCAGTAACCATCCTGCAATCCTGGGGCAACAACATAATTGTAGAAGCACCGACCTTGATATCACTGTTTGCCTCCAAACTTCTTGTTATATATATATATATAAAACGCCACCCCATGCCCTCCAGTTATTTAGGCCACTGTTTAGGTTTTCTGTTAATTGTAGCCCGATGTATTTCTAACGTATATAATATGGTTTTTAAAAGAAGATTCTTCCCATCATGATGATAAAAATTTTAAACAATATTTTAATATTGAAATAAGTCTTAAAAAATGGAGCAGAGGGCAAAATTCTTATGAATTTTTAGCATGTGTGGCCCAATTCTTGCTAAATCCCCAGATACCTTGGGATAAAAGGGCCTCAGTGCTAGGGAGCTGTTCTCTGGAAATGTTTGAGAAGCACTTTTAAGAGAAACTATGTTGTAGTTTCATGAAAGTCACTGTTGGTCATTTCTATGAAAGTAGTATGATCAGTAAAAGGGAAAACTTGTTTCCTGCTCTGTTCATGACACTTCTGATACCAAATGTGTGGTTTGTTTTCTTTCCATTAAACAATTCTGATACTATCTGAAGTTAGTACAGCCCCTACAGGTGAGTCCCACAAGACTGCCCCCCACTTCAGAGGCTAATCATAAGTCCCAGGTTATGACCTGTACTTCTGACCAACCCAGTATAAATCCCACAAACCCCCCTCCAGTTTGACAGTTTGCTAGAACAGCTCAACTTACTATTACCAGTTTATTATAAAAGATATAAAAGGAACAGCTAAATGGAAGAGATACATAGGGCAAGGTATGGAGGGGCTTGGAGCTTTTATGCCCTCTCTGGGCTCATCAACCATCCAGCACTTCAATGTGTTCACCAAGTCAAGAGCTCTCCAAACCAGTTTAGGGTTTTAATGGAGGCTTCCTTTTATGGCTGATTAAATCATTAGCAATTGATTTCATTTTCAGCCCTCCCCAGAAATTGGGAATGGGGCTGAAAGTTCAAACCCTCTCATTACATGGTTGACTACTCTGGCACCTAGCCCCAGTCCTCCAGGAGTAACCTCATTAGCATAAATTCAGGTATGGTTCAAAGGGGTTTATTATGAATAGCAAAAAAATGCTGCTCTCACCCCTATCACTCAAGAAACTACAAGCGTTTAGGGAACTCTGTGCCAGGAGCCAAGGATGAAAACTAAATATAAACTTATTATTTCATGATACCACAGTTAATTAATTTCAAAGGCAGCAGTGCCTATCATCTACCATAGTACCTGATGCAGTGATTTTTAAAATATTTGTAGAGTGGAACTGGTTATTTTTTTTCCAATGAAGAAAACAGGCTTATTAGTGGAACATTTCCAGTGGTTAAGAAGGGAGTGGATGTATCTACTCAAATCAGATTACTAGAAGTTTGACATTGAAACTCCTTGTCAGAGAACACAGTGATCTGCATATAACAGGCACATAAATATTCTGACTGAATAAATGAAATTTCTGCTATGTAACACATAAAGATTTAAACTCAATTGCGGCAGGCACTGTATTAGATGCTATTATATACCACATCCCATTTAACTTTTGAAATAATTGTGTGAAGTAGGCAGTACTGGATTACTAGTGACTGAGTGTGGGTTTAGTGTACCAGCAAAACTAGGGCACCCAAATTTGGAGGAAACCAATATTTGATGTCTTATTTAAAAAAGAACATCAAAGTGCTATTTGCATTACTAAGACCATCTAAAGCTCTTCTGGCTCTGTAAGTTGTCATAATTCCTGTTTTATAGAAGAACAAACTAAGGTTTGGAGAGCTTAGTTACTAGCTGAAGTCATACAGCTAGTTAGTAGCAGAGCTCACTGTGATGCTAGTCAATGTTTAGTAAACACTATATATTTATGATGGCACATACCAAGTTTCCTCTTAAAGTTGTGAATTCTGTTGGGCCTTCTTTAATGTTTTAATGTGTAATTAAATAATGCATACAACAAAGTTAATCTAAACATGTTTTAATTCCTGTTGTATTCTTAATGCCTAGAACCGTATTCAGTATACTTCATTTTTAGCTATTGAAAGAAAGAGTGATGTGCAGTCATCAGTCTACTTAAATGATTGTGCATTAGTTTTGGGGTCAACCAAGGGAAAATGAAAAGGAAATCAAGCAGAACAAGATAGCTTCTCTGATGCCCTTCTGGGGTTGCTTGGATTCTCCAGACAAGGGTCACCAGATGTCTCTACTTTCATGATCTTTAAGTTTCTATTTTGGAAGCTGGAATCCCAGACTTCCCTCCTCCTATATAAAGTGTGTCAGGCAAAGCAGTGTGATTTAAGAAAATGTATTCTGTAAGTCATTTAAGGAATATTTCCTGAGAACTGTATGATCGATCCCATAATCATAATAAAGGCGACAAGGGACAGACAAAATATAAATGGGCCTACTTATTTTTCTTTTTATTTTTCCTTACAACATTCAGTAGTGGGGACACTGAATTTTAGCATTACCTATGCTATAGGATATCAATCATTGGTGTGCACAATTTTAAATTATTTTAAAATTCACCTAAGTCTTATACCCTGAGTCCCCGATATTATAGTTGTTAGTAGACCCAGGTAATTTTGATACTGGTAGTCTAGTCACCATGCTGTAAAAAAACACTATGATTACAGAAACTTGAGTAGATAAAAAAATCTGAATTGCAATCAAGTATTTCTGCCATTGTCACCATAGCCTGGGCAATTGTTCTATTCTTGAATTTGTCCTCTCCCAAACATCCACAGTTCTAAACTGAATGGCACTCTCTTGGGCCTTAGTTTAAATTGTCTGCCCAAACCAGTTTACACAAAAGAATGAAGGTTCAAATCCACTTTTGGAACATTTTAAAAAAGAAAAGTATCCTAAGCTATTAGAATGCCTTCATTACACTTGTTTTATATCTTTTAGGGGTGTGTGGAATTCCCTTGTCAGTATCTTTTAGTCTAATTCTGCTGCTAGAGAATCATATCCAGTTCCTTCATCTGCCTATTGGATCACTCATTCTAGACTCATCTGTGTCTATGTGGAGCTTTCCTCGGTAAACCTATCCAGAGGTATCTTTTGTGTCATCACCATCCTTTGCACGGTTCACTTATAGCACCTATCATCTTGTATTGGGATTGCCTAATTTATTTTTGTATCTCTAGCTCTACGTACAGGGCCTGGCAAATAGCAGATGCTGAATAACTGTGGAATGAACGAATGAATGTCAAGGAGTAGGCTGAAAGTTTTTAAAATCAATGTTGGCTGAGAAACAAAACACGGAAATGGCAAGGGCTAAATGCCAGGCAGTGTAGGCCTAGAATAAAAATTACCACTAACTGCACAGAATCCTCCTGAAGGGATCAGTTTTCTCATTTTCTCACATCGCTTTTGGCCACTTCTGACACCGCAATTTCCCTGCTAACTCAATTCTCTTCCCTTTCTGAGGACAGGTCAGGCAGGTATCCCAGTTCAGCTACTCTGATTGGTCCGCGATGATTTCATTGTTAAGGCACATCCGGGCTTTTCCCCTCCCGCAATACGTCCATCAGAGCCCTGCCTTCTTAATTTCCCTCTCTCGCGTGTGCCCCACCCGCTGGCTGAGGCCAAACAACCGCCTCTCCCCAGACCGCTTCGCGCCCTCCCCTGCACCATCCCTCCAGTCTCTGCGCCCAAGAGAGGCGTTTATAGCCTCCAATGAGGGCTTAGCAAGTTTTGTTAGCCAATCAGCAGCCAACCCCCTGCAATTCTGGGTGGGACTAGGCATCCGCACTTATAACTGGACAGCCCCTTGGCTTCTTTATGACGCTTGTTTTACGCAAGGCTTAAAGGTCAAAATTAGAGGGGCACAGTCCATGTAAAACAGGAAGGATCCATATAGACTCTCTGGGTTTGACCGTTTTCTAAGACTAGCCAATCGCTTTTCGGATACTTCCCCGCCTTTTGCCCGTTCATTTAAAAAAAGCCGGTGTGACGGACCTGGAAATTGGTCCAGTGACGGACGCAGAGAGGAAGCCAATGACTGAGAGTTCGGGCCACTCTTTGGACCAATAAGAAAAGAGAATCGCTAGCCCCGGGCTTTGCAAGGCGGAGCGCAGGTGAGTGATATTTGATTGACGGCGGTCTCTACTTATGGCTGGTAGGGTGGGTTGGTCCCTGACGTCCAGGCGGCATAGCAGAGGCGGGGCTGAGTGAAGTAAATGGTAATAAAGGGTTGGGTCTCACTCAGTGGGCGGTGTTTGATGGATAGTTGACCTTGCCAATTGAAGGTGGTCACTGATGCCCAATGGAAAACTAGGAACTCGGAGGCGGGGCTTTATGGGTGGGGAAAACTCAGTACAGAGGTACAGGGGAAGCCGGAGTGGGAGGTAGGGCACTGATTGACAGCCTGCTTAACAAACCGAGTACAGCAAGAGGCTGCGCGGCTTCCCAGTGGGTGGGAGCTGGGGGCGGGGCTCGCCAAGGGGCGGGGAAGGACGGGGTGCGGGGAGGGGGTTGCAGGAGGAGGCTGAGCGGCTGCTGCTCAATGGCGGAAAAGCTACCGGTGTTCTGACCGCCTGGTCCCCCTAGCTGTTGCGGGGGAGTTTCCTGCCGGCGCGGCTGGAGTCTCTGTTTCTCAGGGTTTGGTGGCTGGAAGATGCTCCAGAGAGACGAGGCTGCGGCGGAGGAGGTGGCGGCGGCCGAATCGGCAACGGCGCTGAGGTGGAGAGAAGGCGGCAGCGGCGGCGGCGGCGGCGGCGACGTGCGGGGCCCCACGGTGTAAACAGCTCCGGAGGCGGCGACCGAGACCCCGAGAGGGAAGCGGCAGCTGAGGCAGGGTCCTCGGTTGGAAACCTGGGCTGAGTGCAGCTGGGGGCCTCTGCGTCGGCGTGAGTAGACGCCCTAGAACTCGCCTTCCTCCCTTGCCCCAGGTAAGGCCGCTTGACGCCCCGCCGCCGGGAAACCGCTCCAGGGCATAGCCGAGGCCCTGGACTGTTTTCGGGGTGCCGCCGATCTGCGGCCAGAGCCTCTGCCCGCGTAATCCTGGCCTCTTTTCTTGTAGTGCGGAGCAGGGAGGAGCGGAACGCCAGGCCTGGTTCTTGGCTAGGCCCCTTCCCCAGTCGCCGCCTCCGCGCTCGGCGGAGGCTGGGAGAGGCTTGGGTAGGGAATTTTAGTTTGCTCCAACACCTGGAAGTAAACTGCTTGCCCCTGTTCTTTGCTTCAGTTTGCGAGCATCTCTTTCACATGAAAGCACTGGGGCTACCCCAGGCCTTAACTCATCCCGTCCTGGTGCCTGCCTATTTGAAAACACTACCTTTTCCCATTTGTTTCCTCATCAGTTTCTGCCCCACTTTGCGCTCCACTTCCTTGTTAAATTTTCTTTCTCGATCTTCTGTCCTTGCGTCTCTGGCACCTCCTTCCTCCTTAGTGGCTTTAAATTGTTTCTCTCTTCTCAGCGAACTTTGGGCTTCTCTCTCCTGCCTTCCCCAGTAGTCCTTTTCGGGTGTCATTCTTTTTAACCAGTGAAGTTCTAAAATTGCTATCATCAGTACCCCAAATCTACCAGAGGCCCATTAAGAGTACACACTCGCCAGCTTTATGTGGCAGATCATTTTTTATAATTTAAGTGTCTAATATTCTTTTTTTTAAAAAAAAGGGGATTGTATTATTAAACGTAGAATGTGAAAATAACACCGAGTAATATTTAAAACGAAGGGATCAATGAGTGTTGAAAATAGTATTTCATGAGTTGCGTGACCTCTGTCAGATTTAGCAGATCTAGAACATTTGCCCATCTTACTTGGCAAATGCTTAAGCGTTTGATAGCGGAGCGGGTCAGACTCACCAGTATTCAAGTTGGTTTAAATAACTTAAAGACTTTTAAAAAAGAAGTCATTATATGAACAACTAGGAATATGTTTTGGTGAAGTCACAGTTAAAGACCTTTTAAAATAGGCTCCACATGTTTAATGTATCAAAATTAAGTTGGCAGGAGTCTTGTAAAAGGATTATATAGGAATTTGACTAGTCTTGATGTTATGTAGCTATTTTGGGGAAAACATTCTTTTTCTGTTAACAAACGTTTACAACTCCTGTGATGTGAGAATTACTGAGGTTTATTGTGGGATTAACACAGGAACTCATTTTATTTGAGCTGCCTGGATGTAGAAGTGGTAAATTGTTCAGGGTAGACAGTGCAAGTATGTTCTAGGAGATGAAGAAACATGCCATCAACACTGAATGTTAATAGACATTTCATTTACTTTGTTGTGCAATAGCAAAGTTCCTATTGTTGGCCTACTTTTAAATAGAGCATTTATAAGTAAATAGTGAGGCAAGTTACTCTAATTATTATAATAGTCTCTTCCAAGTGTACAGACTTTTAAAAAATATGTTGAAATTATACTATTAAAATGGTAATTTAAAAAATTTTTGTAGGCCTCCTGAATAGATTGTGTGTTGTTTCAAGTAGAAGTTTTAAAATTTAGTATTTAGAACAGATTTTTTAAGTCAACAGATTTTCTTTCAGAGATAATCGTGATTTTTCTGAGCTTCTTACCTTCTCTGAACGTCTTCTTTGTCTCTTTTTAAAGTGATTCTGTTTTCTCCTCTCATCTTTATTTTTGCTCTTATTAAGTCTGATCACAGTTTAGTGGTTCTTTATGCTGTTTAATGATCAGTATGGATTATTTTTATTTGGTCTTCATACCCATTAGTTAAGATTTCTTGTTTTTTTGTGCATTATCTTTTGGATTTGTTAATGTTGTGATTGTTCTCTTAGAAGTGACAAGCACAGCTTTCAACACCTGTTTTCTTGCACTGGGTGTCTGATTTCTGTGAAAACACCAGTATAGGTGAAAACTTTTTCAGTTTATCTGATAGTCATGTTAGTAAATAGTATTTCATTTTAGTAATTCACATAATTACCAAATTCTTTTAGATTACATCATCTGGAGGGATGACATAGTATCTAAACAGTTGTGCTTCTAAGAGCACCCGATTCACAAGTTGACAAGGTCAGAAAAAGTGGCACTTGTTGAAAGTTTATTTTCCTATAATGTACATTTTGTACAAAGCCCTTTGAATTAGAATGTGATACCGATAAACTATCTTTTGGCACTCATGGATGAGTAGAATTTGCCGTAGGGTAGCTTAGCGATTGTGGAGATTCATTAAAAACTGGCTGAGCCAATAATGGAAGGATTGCAAACATGCCTTTGTAAATGGGTTGGTAAACATTTATTGCACATGATACCGAGAGTGAATTTTTCTCCCTCACACTCTACATCCACATATTATCTTAATTATGTGAATATTTTGTATGTTATAACTACTTTAAAAGTATTTTGTGACATTACCTAGCATAGAAAGTAGTAAAATAGTATAATTCTAACTCTACAGTGGTCCTTCATAAGATGTTAATAGAGTGAATAAAATTTATTAAAATAATATGGTACTCTACTTTTTCTGTAAAATATGCCTTTCACAGTTCACTGATTTTTAAGCAAAAGTAAGTTGGAAACAACTGATATTAGTTACAATAGTTAAAATTTTTTTAAATTCCACAATTCTAATAGCAAAATTTATTAAAATAATACTTAGCTTAAAATATAAAATTACAATTAGTGGTAAGAGAATTTGGAGAAATGGTTATTTCTGGATTTTCAGTGATTTTTCACATTGTACTTGATTATTTTTTCCTTGAGTGAACTAATTTTAGAATCTGGATTGAAATAATACTGCTATTTATATTAGCTTTAAAGTTTTATTGTAGAATGTAACATGTATATCATACTAGCAGAATTGTGGATTAAAGAGAACTAATTAATTGGGGGTATGAGATATGATTCCTACAAACTAGATAACCTCTGGAATTATAACCATCTCATTCTGTACTCAAACTAAACAGTGTAGGTAAAATAGGGTAGATTTTGGGAATATCGTTTTTTTTTTTTTTTTTTAGTTTTTGCTTGACTCTCTTAAAATGTATAAAATGACAGCGCTTGTCATCAGCTTCTAGCAGCTGATCTAACAAGGATAGGTAAAGAAAAGGGTCCAGGGGCTTCATAATCTGCCTTTGTTATTGTTGGTGAGACCTGTTTACATGAAAATGTTGATTTAAAATAAAATAACTTTTGGTCTTTTCGACTGATTTAAATATGCTAATAATTCTGATTAGCCATTTTGGAATCTTTTCAAATGAAACATTTCTAATGTGATTTAACTTCTTTGTGTAGATTTGACTTGAGTTACACTTCAACTTTCCAGCTATATCTCCCCCACCAAAGAAAACCATTTAGACTAACTCGAGTGATTTGATCAGGTAGAGATGAATTGGTGTTCTGATTTAAAAGAAGTCATTACTAAATTCTTGACAATGTTATGAAGTTTTCCAAAAGTGTAGTCTGTATACTGCAGTTTCATGTCTCAGACTGTAAAGATTTTGAGATTTAGTTTTTAGTATAATCTAGCAACGTAGGAAATAAATATCATGTGGTAGCTCATACCTTTTTTATAAGTTTTTATTTAATTTTTAGAGTATTTTATTTCTCCCCTCAAATTTAATATTAATAACAGACTTAAATATTTTGCTCTAAATTATGCTAAGTCGTGACACAGTTCTCAAGTAAATTTTTTTCTTTTTATTGTAGCTAACCTGTGACTACATCTACAATATCTTACTATTTCTTGGCATAAGATACGCCTTAAATAATGATATTCTTTGCAATAACTTACTTTAAGAACCCAGTAGCTTAGCAGTCAGTTGTATTTTAGCTTGTTCATACATTTAGACATTTAACATGGTTTGTTAACATTAAAAATACAGTTTACCAATTTAAAGCTTTTATGACTTACTAAATAGTTTAGTATTTACTTGACAAGAAAATGGACTCAAGTTTTTTGGGGGGAGTGTTGAGATCAAGATTATATATTTATTAGCTTTAAATTGAATTGTTTCCTAAAAATTAAAGATCTTAAAGTTTAGAAAGTAACACTAGTTGGAAAACTTGTTTTGTATCTTTTTGAACCAAAGATGATCCACTATAACATGGTCTGATATTTAGAGGAGAGGAAGACAAACACTGGCAGACTCTATTGGATATTAAGAAACTTGTCTTACTCTTAAGAGATGGGACCAATTATTGGTAGTGATGTAGGGAGGGTACTGCCTCTAGTGTTGCTGTGCTTTGTCTATGTAGAATCCCCTCTACTTCAAGGTTTGTGAATGGAAAGTGCATTTATGTGATAGAAACATGAAAAACCTTTTCCTTTATGGAAAACTGTTTTATAATGTTATGTTATTAGGTATAAACAAATTTGTAATATAAGAAAAAAGTAAATAGATTTTGTTTGATAGGTAGTATATACAGTAGTATCCCCATATCTGCAGTTCTGTCTTTCTGTGGTTTTGGTTATTCATGGTCATAGTAAATGAAAAATATTAAATGCTGTTAAGTATTATGACCATATTAAATAATCATATTAAATGGAAAATACCCAACTATATTAAATGGAAAATTCCAGAAATGAATAACTTAAAAGTTTTAAATCGCACACCATTCTGAGTAGCACAATGACATCTAGAGCCAATTCCTGGTAAGTAAATCATCCTTTTGTCCAGTGCATCCACCTCACTTTATCTCATCACATAGACATTGTATCATCTTACATCATCACAAGTAAGGTGAGCACAGTACAATAAGATATTTTGAGAGAGACCACACATAATTTTATTACAGTATATTTATAATTGTTCTGTTTTACTTTTATTAATCTTTTATTGTATCTAATTTATAAGTTAAACTTTATCATAGATATATATGCATAGAAAAAAACAGTATATGTAGCAATCATCAGAACTATCTGTGTCTTCAGTCCTCCACTGGGGGGTCTTGGAACATATTCCCAGCAGATCAGGGGAGACTGCTGTACCTGAGAAGAAACAGGTTTGATAAAGGGTATATAACTTGTGAAGTTCTGAAGGATTTCAAAGCACTTTAAAGCTTGAGAGTAACATCACTGATTGTTAAATCTAATTGCATTTTATTTTCTTGAGGTAGGTGTGTATAAAAGTGCACTCCTAATATTGAATAGGGTAGTTAAGAGATGTTCTTATGTGTAGGGGATCTAGGAATGTCCATATTGCTCATGGGTGCTTAATCCATCTTGGCAGAGTTTTGCTTTTCCTTTTTTTCTGATTAAAGCAGTCAGCTCTGAGTTCACAAACTGGCCTTATCTGTTGAACACAGGTGACCCTTCTTAGTCTCTTACAAAGAAAATAGTTAAAGCAACTCTAAATGATAGACTGTATGGGAGATCAAGTTTAGATTAGAGGCTTCCTGTTACTTTTACTTCAGGCTACTAATCCAGTGAAAATTAAAGAATTCAGTATTTATTCTGTAGGTAATCCCCCCATCCCTAATCATTATTCTTACATTCACTGAGTGCTTTCTAATATACAAGGCACTATTCCAGGCTGGAGACTGAACACAAAAATCCCTGCCCTTATAGATTTCCTATCCTGATAACAAATGCTCTTCCTCAATTTACATTACAACATGTTCCCTCTGTGGATAGCTTAAATTATGATTGGAACATTTAGGATGTATGGTGTTTTCTACACTGTGCTTAAAAGCTGTGATTAGAGCTTCACTATTTTTAACAAGAGAGAGGGAAGAAGAGTTTTTCTGTAACTGGACAAAAACTGGAATATGGAAAGAGGAAATAGGAAGGAGGAAATGTTATTGTACCTAAGATTAAAAATGAGCCAAAGGTTGAAAAAAGATCCCTACATTAGGCATGAGAAAAGCTGGGGGCTTCAGGTATTTCTATTTATTGTCCAACCTTGAGTAGTTGAGTTCTTGGACAGGAGATTGGGAGAAAAGGTGGGATAATGGGAGCAGGGTGAACAGGACTTTTAACAAGTATAACTTTAGTAACTGGAGATATATCTATGAAATACATGTTGTTTTTTGTATTTGGGAAAGACCCTGTTTCTGTTCTTTGTGAGTACTGTGTAGCTGAAAGATCAATGATTGACTAGTAGTGTTTGGGAATACTGTCCCTGATTTGTGATTCTATTCTCTGTATGACAATTCTGTTGAAGATAGCTGATAAGGCCAATCTAACTCTTAGTTTATTGTGCTCAAATTTGTCTATATATTTATCACTGCTTCCCTTAATTTTATACTGTTGTGTATTACTTGAATTTATCTCTTTGTTTTTTCCTGCATGAGAATGTCCTATTGCACTTAGCTAGAAAGCAGGTGTTTAGTTTTCTATTCTATAGCTCTCCTAGTGATGGTACAGTTTGGTAAAGATGTCTCCTGAACATTGCACACGTAGAATAAGTATTAGAAATCTTTGATCTTTGTTTTTATTTTAATACATAATGGGTTTTCGCTTTCATTTTTGAATAGTTGAGTCAAAGTCTCATGTGATCTTGCTTGCTGAAGTGAATTGAGATTGATGGGTTTTTCTTTTTTATTTTAAAGTAGATCAACTGTGTTTATTTCAATGCTCCAATAGAAAAATGAATACTAGTTCCATTATGATTTAAGAGACCTCATTTGTAGTACCTAAATAAACCTTGAAATTACTAATTTCACTTTTACTATATTTTTGTAACTGTATCACTTTTATTAAAATGTTGATGTACAAAAATACTTGAACTTTTGAATATATTAAATTTAGTACTGTAACTCAGACCAGGTTCATTAAGCTATTAATATTTGGACATCTTTGAGTGCCTATATTTTAAATTAAAAAACAAAGCAAAAACAACCTTACTTAATTTCTTAAATTGTATCTCATAACTGGTTTTGTTTAAATAATTCAGAACTTATCTTGTTAAAGGTATGAACACAAATTTCCCGCTGTTTAATTTTTATTTGGTAAATAAATATTGCTTGCTAGCATTAGACACTTTGGGAAACAAGGATTATGTGAGTCAGCCTTGGGGTGGTGAGGGTGAGAGTAAAATGTTTATGAATAATTACACAAGGCAAAAAGTTGAAATGCGATAAAAGAATTATAGGTATATATTAGGACTCTTTCTAAAATATGTAAAAATCAAATGGCAGTATAATTAGAGTATCATATTTTTTCTGCCTTGTTCTCACCTTTAGAAATCAGATGCTTAAAAGTTAAAGCATCAATGTCATGAACTTCAGGAGAGTTTCTTTTGGGTTGACTTTGATATGTAACCTTAAGAACTTTTGAGACTTACAACTAATTTAATATTTGTGGAGGAAAATGGTGAATAAAATTTAATAAACTAAATAAAATCTCATTGCATTTTTACCTTTTATGAAAAATTTTAATCCTGTATAATATTGTAACAGTATACTTAGTACCTGGCTACCCACCACCTAAATTCAACAGTATATTTTTGCCATATTTGCTTCATCTATGTAACCTTTGCTGAATTATTTAAAAATTTAGACATCATGTCACTTCAATCTTAAATCTTAAGAATGAGTCTTCAAAAAATGACATTTTGCTCTATGCCTACGATATTATTATACATAACATAGTTATCTAATCCCAGAAGTCATCAATCCCTAATCCATTTGCAGATTTCCTCAGTTGGGTCAAAAATGTCTTAAATAACTTTGCCCCCCTCTATACCAAGATCAAGTTGAAGGATCACGCAATCCATTAATTGCATTTACTGTTGTATCTTAATTCTCTTAAATTAAACACTCAAAATGACTCTTCTTTGAAGAGACCAATTATCTTGTAAAATGTCCTATATTCAGAATTTGTCTGATTGTTTCTTTGAGGTCTTGTTTAAAACTTATTCCTTTGTCTTCTATGAGTTCAGTCAGAGCTATAGACTGTATTAAATTCAGGTTACACAATTTTGCCAGGATACTTTATAGGTGATGCTGCTTCATTTTACACCACATCAGGAGGCACAAAATGCCTCCTGATTTAGGTTTAGATTTAGGTTTAACCACACTGCGTTAAGGTTATGATTGCTAGATGTCTCCATGAACAAGGAACATTTTTCTAATTAGGTTATTTGTGGCATATTTTGTTACTGTGCAAACTCATTTATTTCTCCTTCATACTTTCACTTAATGGATTTACTGTTTTTTAAAGGTGGATCTAGATAGGGTCACCATACTGTGGCTCATTGGCCAAATTTGGCCTGCTGCTTATTTTTGTAAATAAAGTTTTATTGGAACACAGCCATGCTCATTTGTTTACATATTGTCTGTGGCTGCTTTCCCATTACTGTGGCAGGATTGAGTAGTTGTGACAGAAACAACATGGCCCTATAAAGCTACAACTATATATTATTTGGTCTTTTAAAGAAAAAGTTGCTGACCCTTGATTGAGAATGTATGTATAGTTCCCTTTTCTCAATGTAGTGGTAGTAGTGATACACAATTGATGTTTATATATTTGGTGTTTATATGTAATTTCTCCTGAACCTTGATGTTGTTCAGATATACCCAGTTAGTACTGTACATGATATATACTTAATAAATGTTACAGTAGATGATGGAGGTTAATCAGTGTTTCAATAGTTTTTTAGTTCTCTGCCAATGTATTTTTTGAGAACATTGGAATAGCTGACTAGGATATCCATTCTTGAAGAAATATCTTTTAATGTATATTTTACTCAGTTTCTGCTAGATGCCAAGGTCACAAGTTAGGGTAAGAGGGAATAAGGAAGGCAAAATGTTAAAAAGAATAGGGATAATTGTATAGGAGTGGTGAGAGTATGGGGTTAAGGGCTGTGGATGGCATCAGGGAGGAGGTATTACTTCATAGGCACCTTGAAGGATTTGATTAGCTCAGTGAAAGAGGGTAGGAGTAGGACAAATTGACTATGAGGTAGTAATGAACATGATATATTTGGCCTGTGTAAGGCCTAGGTAGGAATATGAGGGAGAAAGGTTCCAGCTGGATATTTTGTACTTAATGTCAGTTGGGGAGTAGGAAGCCACTACATCTTTTTGGGACAGGTAAGGTATGTTTTAAAGGAAGTCAAGCTGGAGCTCATCTTCAGGGTGGATTGAAGGAAGAGGAATTTAAGTCAGGGAGACCAATTAGGAGGCCATTAAGATAATCTGGGCAATAGGAGCTAATGCTCAAGATCAGGATAAAAGATAAGAGAGACACTTAAAAGGAAGATCTGATGAAACATGGTGACTGGTGTATAGTGGTTGGATTTATATATAATATAAAAAATACATGGTTTCTAGCCTGAGTTACTAGAAGAGTGATTATGAATAGGTAGATTTAATAGGTAGTTAATACAAATAATTAGATTGGGATATAAATGTGGTTTGGGTTCAGAGATGAAAATTTTGGGGGGGTTATATTTGAAGAGATATTTAGAATAGCCAAATTTAATGTTTAAAATTGACTAAAATTAATCTGAGAAGTCAATATAGAAGTGATAGCTGAAGTGATAATACTGGATCAGAGGACAGATACAGTGTTTTGGGTTGAAGGCTAATGACTGTTTTGGGAGGCCCACTTCCCTCTTGAATTTGGGAGGCTGAAGGAAAAAGAATGAACTTGAATGTGAGTGATTTGAATGTGAATGTTTTGAAAATTAGCAGAAGTGTAGAGTTTCAGTAAGGGAGGTGTTATCAACAGTGTGAAGTACTGCAAAGTACCTCATCTTAAGAAGCCTCCTTTTTAGGACCAGACTGATACAGTATGAGCTAATTCTGTCTAGTAGGAGTTAATTCTACCACGCAAGCCATCAGTGTTTGAGTTGTTTTGCCAGGAATATTAGTGATTTTTGTATTGGTATGGTTATATATTATATCATGACAAACATTCAATATAAAACATTCTATTTTGGTAATACATACTGTGACCATGCTCCAGGGTAAAATAAATTCCTTCACAGATATTAGGACTATAACTATACATTAGAGTCATGTTCTGTTCCACTTCAGTAACTACTCAGAAACATAGCACTAAAATGATTAGGCAATCACACCTATAAAATTTACTCTGAAATTCTCATGAAACCTTTGCTATCTGATGTTTCTCTAAATCTGCTTTTTGTGATATGGAGCAGTTTATTTAGAAGGAAGGAGAAGACAGAGTACAACTAGAAGTAAAATCATAGCCCTGAACACATAGCCAATTAAAAAACTGTTGGCGTTAGAGAGAAGTTATTTTATTCCTGGGTTTCTTTGCTGATGTTAAAGTATTCTCTGTAAATATGCTTGAAATCAGTCTTGTAGTAAAACAATCAAGCATAAAAAATCATGACAAAGTTCAAAGTACCTTTAGTCCTGTTTCATCATACAGATAGGAAATCATTTCAGCAACATTAGCTGAAAAAATGAAAGTCAAGGGAAAAATACTTTTACCTTAGAATAGTAAGCTTTTAATAGACTTGAGCAAGGAGCTGGTAATATGTTCCTTACAATAGGCCTAAATTACTTTCTTTAGGCTTTACTTCAGTCTTTCAGATCTATGAGGGCCCAATTTTTAAAAGCCATGGAAGCAATAAAAAGGAACAAACTAATAAATACAACATAGGCGGATCTCAGGAACATTATGCTAAGTTAAGGAAGCCAGACACAAAGGGGTAATAAATACTATGTGATTCATCTATGTGAAAGTTTAGAAAAGGCAAAACTGCTTTACTGACAGCACGTCAGTGGTTGCTGAAGTCTGGAGGTTATGGGGAGATTGACTTCAAAGGGGCAGGAGTAATGGAGGTGTTCTGTATCTTTACTGTGGTAGTGCTGGTTATACAAGTGTATATATTGTCTAAACTCACCAAGCTGTCCTCATAAAATGGGTGAATTTTATTGCATGTTAAAAACAACAACCAGGGGTCTTCAGCAATGGGCAAATTGGACAGCTAAATGGAACTTTATGAACTGGACACTAATCTGAGGTTTGTGTAGTGAATTGGCCTTTTTTTTTCATAGTAAAGCTATCTTAACACTGGTGATAGCCCTTGATGTGTCTGATAGTAATGTGTGAGATAGTAATTTGGATAAATGATTTTACTACATTTAAAGTGTAAGCAACCATATATATGTAAAATCAACTAAAATGTTATAATACCTAGTTAAATTTTTTTTTTTCTGGTTTGCTGGTTTTAGAAGCCATTGAAGGGTTTCAGAAATGGAAAAGCAATAAAGAATATTTAAATATAGTTGAGCCTACTTGGAAAAACTTGAAAGTTCAAGATGTTATCCATAGGATAATCATTTTCTAAAATATTTTTTCATCTATCAACTTATATATGGATAATTGACATTTATCCATATATAATTATCCATGGATAATTGGGACATAACTACTTTTTTATTTGAATACATCTGATTTTATTAATTATTTGATTGATTATGATAGACTAAGGTACACTGTATGGATTATAATGGTAACGATAGTTAATACTTTTAAAGCACTTACTTTATGCCAGGCACTGATCTACACAGTTAACCTGTAGTTCATTTACTACAACAACTCTGTGATATAGGTGCTTTTATTATTATTTTAGAAATAATTAGCACAGGGGCACACAATAAGTCATTGAGCTAGCATTTGAATTCAAGTTTACTTCGTTCTAAAGCACATACTTTTTTTTTTATGAAAAAAGGAAGTCTTGAAAGGGAGATTGTTGGTTTAAAAGAGAGGGCACAATTTGAGGTTTCTGCAGATTCTGTGATCCATGTTAAATGGATCTTCGATACCCAAGATATGGCATTTTTAGCTTTTGACAACCCGTGATGGCAGACTGTGCTTTTTGATTCTGAGCTAATAACTCTGATGGCCATTGGGAATGAGGTTTCTGCTTTTCCCAAGGTCATTCCTCCAGCATTCTGGCTCTTTGCTCTCAGGAGATCCTTTTTCTTTCTCTTCCTCATCTTCTTTCTTAACATCCTTACGTCATTGTCTCAAGTTAGGTTCTTCTGGAAGGACTTATGGGAACAATATTCCCTGAGTTCTTGCATGTTCATAAATAAGAGTTTGTTTACATTCCTTTATACTTGAAAGTCAGTTTTGCTGGATGTAAAATCTGTGATAAATATTTTCTTTCCTTGCATATCTTTAATGTCATTGCTTTTTGGCAGAGTATTGCTGTCAGAATTTGATGACAATCTGATATAGCCTGAATGCATATTCTTCACAGTTCAGATATGCATGAAGTCTAATTTTTAGAACACACTGTGCTTATCTAATGATAAGTTTTTGTTTTTTCCCATTAAATTTACAGCTAAAGCAAAACGTCACTGTCAACAAAGCTATTTTCATTTTATGACCTACTGTTTCCTTAACTGAAGGGCTAGGGGAGAGATTAAGTGGTACTGTTGCCCCACATTTGAAATTTCCAGCTATGCTTTTGAATTAGAACAAGAACATGTAAATTATTTTCATATCTGGTGAACCTCATTTATCATAAATTAATGTCACAAAATCTGTGACTTGAATTAATTTGTTTTCATCATCTAATCTAGTGCTATAGTTTTCGGTGTTTGGGGGATTTTTTAAAAACTGCCCAGCATATTTCCGTTAGTAATATCTCTTTATTACTGGAGCTGGGTGTGGTCGATGCCTAGTTATCCAGCTACTATCACAGAAACTGTTAAAGTATCAGTTTAACAATTATTCAGACCCTTTTAAACTTTTTAAAACCTATTATTTTCAAAACCTTAAGCAAATGCCATTGATAATATAACACACCAGAGTCGATTTGGAAGGAGAGACCTTTTGATTTAATACTGAAAGCATTAAGAATTTGAAAGAAGAATGAGAGCCAAATGTTTTGTTCTGTTTCTGTAAGTTTAGTGAAGGCAGAGACTTCTCAGTCAAGCAGAGACTAGTGTTTAGGGTTTGGTGCAAGTATTTGTGACAGTGTGTTCTAAAAATTAGAATGTGCTCTATATGGCTCTGGATTGGCATTAGTACTGTGTAATTTTTTGAGCATAATTTTGAGCATGAGCTGAGCATGAATTTTATCACTACTATCATTAATTTTAGTGACATTATAGTAGTAAAGCTGTTAATTTAGGCATTGTATTTACCAACAGGCTGATGGTGAAGAGTACTTGGCTACATTATAACATTTCTTTATACCCTTAGAAAAACATGTAGCCTCTATTAAAATTTGAAAATAGAGTACTGTTCTAAGCATTTCGTGTATATTTTTTAAATTCTCACAACTTTCTGAGAGTAGATTTTCTCTAATTTTATAACAACTGAGGCACAGAAAGGTTAACTTGACAAAGGTCACCTAAAATGTAGAAGATAAATGCAAATCCATATGGCTTGGCTCTTGAGTCCTTGGTTTTAATTGCAAGTAAACAGAATAGAGTGCATTGAGGAAATACATTATATTAAGAGATAATAGCTGAGAATTTTCCAGACTTGAAGAAACCTGGACCATCTGACTCAGAAGGATCAGCGATTCTTAACCTCAAGTGTTTAAAAGTTTAGGATGCTTAGAGATCTAGGGCTACAATCTACAACATAAAATTAATCAAATTGTATGCTGTTTCTGCTCTTTTTTTCCTCCACTATTAAATTACAAATTTTTAGTATTTTGGCTAGTTTAAAGATAACATACCAGTACTGATGTTATGAATGCTAAAATTATAGCTTGTTATCAGCAGGTATATTTCCTTTAAATTTGTTTTACCTTAGGTTTTTTTCATTTTTAAATGCCATTTTATTAACTTTATATAAGTGATTTTTTTTTTTAAATGCAGAGTGACATGCTTCACATTTGATGATGGAAAGCAGTAAGAATAAGTTTAACTTTATTTTGGTTATCTACTGAGTAGTCTGCATAGCTCAGCAAAGGTACTTTTTATATTTAACAATTTTTAAAAATCAAAGTAATATGTGCATAGTTTAAAATAAAAAGCAAATTGTGTAGAATGTTATAATGAGGAAAATAAATACTGTTCTCTAGAAAACAATTTTTGGTTCTATCTGTGGGATCTTTTGGTAATTACTTGAATTATCTTTAAATAAATGTTTATACAACTATTTAATGATTTTTGAGAGAGGAGGGTTAGACATCGCTTGATTTTCTTCTATGAAACTTCAAAGGAATTTTCTGTCATCCAGCTTTGTTGATGAGAAGCCCCATGCCATTTGGATTCTTGTTTTTCTATAGATTGCTTTCCAGCCCCATTCTTACCTTCAAAAGCTTTTTAAAAATATATATATAAACAAATTTTAATAATGGTTAAAAACATAAAATTACCATCTGAACTATTTTTAAATGTAAAGTAGTGTTAAGTATATTCACACTGTTGTGCAACAAATCTCTAGAACTTTTTCATCTTGTAAAACTGAAACTACACCCATTAAACAGCTTGCCTTTACCTCCTTTCCTCAGCCTATAGCCACCACTCTGCTTTCTGTTTTTTGAATTTGACAACTTTAGATACCTCATATAAATGGAACCATACAATATTTGTCTTTTGTGACTGGCTTATTTCACTTAGCATAATGTCCTCAGGGTTCATCCACATAGTAGCATGTGACAATTTCCTTCCTTTTAAGGCTGAATAATAATTAATTGTTTTTATACCACACTTTATTCATCCATCATTGGACACCTGAGTTGCTTCCTTTTTTTGACTTGTGAATAACGATGCTATGAACATGGTTATGTGAATATCTCTTCTAGAACTTCCTTTCATTTCTTTTGGTTATGTACCCAGAAGTAGGATTGTTTGATCACATGATAGTGCTATTTTTAATTTTTTGAGGAATGACCAAGTTGTCCCCAAAAGCTGAGGTCTGAACTTGTCCAAGAATCTCTCCCACTTCTAATATCCCCACTTCTAATGTCTGAACTGTGGATCCTTCCATTCTGCTTCGTTAATGAGTCACCATGCTTCCACCTGCTTTATACCTTCCAAAGATTTTTTGATATATCTGCATATTGACAGCACACCTTTTACTCCCATGTTCTCCCTCCCAAGTTTTTACTGTTGTTTATACTTTTACAATAAATTCCTTTACTAACATTTTGATGATATATTAGGAGGGGTGAGCGATAAATGGCTGTGTACCACTTGTCTTGAATTAGAAAATCCTTTTTCACATGAGTTAATGTATTGCTATGAATGATTATTTTCATTATAAAAATATTTCGCAAAAGATTGAGATACCATAGGGCTTTTGCTTGTGTGCAGATTGTTATTTAGCAATAGTATAGAGAAATTTTTTACATTAGATTATGAGAAAATATTGAAGCTCTAAATCTCGTGTCTTGTTTTTTTGTTGTGCTTTTGAAACTTTTCTCCCTTTTGCTTGGTCCTATATTTAAAAGATTTTTTTTTTTTTTGAAAATTTTAAGGAACTCTCAATTTAGTAGGCAGATAAATTTAAATGAGCTGATCTTTTATTTGTAAGTGTTAGACCAGGCGTCTGTTAAAACAGAAGTGACATTTATTTTGGCTAAACAGTTTCTGTTCTGCATATGTGTTTACATAGCTTTTTCACACTCCATAAATTGAACAGAAAAAGTACTCATATTTTCAGATTGACTAAATTTTACTGTAATATTTGTAAGGAAATGGGTATTAATGACCATTATATAGTAAGAGAAATTGGTGCAGGATTATTGTGTCGGAATGAAATTTTAATGAGACATGGATTTTATATCAGTGTATGCAACTTTAACAGAATGAAAATTTTTTTGCAGCATGAAAATTTAAGTTGATTCTTGACATAAGGATCCATGTACCTATTCTCAAGACTCAGACATTAACATTTAGCTATGTTTGCTTCAAACTGCTCTCAGAAAGAAAAGGTTAACAATTTTATCTAAATATCATTCCCTCTCTACCTTCCCTAGAAGTAATTTATTATCAAGTTGGTCTTGATAGTAGTTTTAGTTTTTATACTACTCAAGTATGTTTTTAGTACTTTTGCTATATGTTCACACATCTAATCTATTTATTATTTTGTAAATTTTGTAATTTTACACAAATAGAATCACACCTCTTGTAGCTAGCTTTTTGAGATTTATTCGTGGTGATACATATAGATGTAACCCATATTTTTAACTTCAATAGTGTGTTATATTGAATCAGCATTATTGCGTGCATTTGCTGGTGTAAAGATGGGGATTTCTCTAGGGTGGGCACTCTATAACCCAACAATTCCATAGGAAGTTAATGTACATCTTTACCACATATCACTCTGAGATTTCTGATACTGTTCTGGTTCCTGATTCTTTCGTGTGACCTATTTTTTTTTCCTGTGGGAATTTTCAGGGTTTTTATCTTACCAGTATTTTGAAATTTCAGTTACCTTTTCTGTTGTTGTGATTCTTTCATCAGTCTGGTGGGCACTTTCAATGTTGACACTTATGTTACTAAGTGCTGGGAAACTTCTGAATAATTTCTTTGATAAATTTCTTGCTTTTTCAATTCTCTCTGGAATATCTATCAGTTGCATGTTGTACTCTGGACTGATCCTAAATTTTTTTAAGTTTTATTCTCTTCCATTTGAATATTTTTGTTTTTGGAGGTTGGGGGAGAATCCTACTTTTTGGGTTTTTTCAGGTTGGTTTTGTAACCTTTTATTTAAAAACATATCTTCTCATTTTATTTTCTAAGAGAACTTTCTTTTTCTTTGAAAAAGTTTTTTATAACATCTCATTCTTATTTTATGACTACAGTACTCTTATTTCTCTTGAGGATTTTTTGTTGTTGTTCCTCTACACTTTTTTTTTCTGATTCATTTATTTATTTTGATTTATGTTTTTCTTCAAATATCTGATAACCTTTGGTTGTCTATTAATGTTTAAGTTTGGAAGTCTTGTGTGAATGAATGAACAGGGAATATCATTTGGTAGGCCTCCTTGTAGGGTGACCTGACCATTTTGTTGAGTGTTCTTGTGTGTGTGTACTGAAAGTACTTTCTCTGGTACTCCTAAAGTTCCTCAGAGAGCAGTAAAACTGTTGTCTGCCTGAGGTTTATTAGATTTCTGAAAGTTAAGTTGAGAAGGCTGAGGGTTTCAGCATTTATTATGCAAATTTATAGTCCAAATCTTGGGTTTTCAGTAAGGCTTGGCTCTCAACTAAATCTGTTATCTCTAAATTCAGAGCTTTTGTTGTTCAGTCTTTTCAAAGTAAACCTCCAGTCTTTTGCCATGTGTTAGGTAATTTTAATACATGTCAGCAAATTCTTTAATCTTCCTCTTTGAGAGGTGGGGGTCTGTGTCCCCTCCTCTTGAATCTGAACTGGCCTTTAGTGACTTGCTTGTAACAATGCAGCACTGGTGACACTCAGAAAAGGCCAGGTAGTTTCTGCCTGGTTCCTTTGGGATATTCCTTCTGGGGAAAGCCAGGTGCCACGTAAGGAGTCTCACTACCTCGAGGTAGTCAAACTTGTAAAGACCACATACAGACACTCCTCAGCTGAGTTAAGTCCCAAGCTGAATGTCTAGCCAACAGCTCCCATCTACTGCCAATCATATTGCATTGCCAAGTGAATATTTCCCCAGCCAAAATCTTAGAACCTCCATGTAGGAAGTGCCCAATTTAGCCCTTAGAATTAATGAGCCAGTATTGATGCATTATTATTAACTAAAGCTCATACTTTTTCAGGTTTCATTAGTTTTTTTTCTAATGTCTTTTTTCTTTTCCAAGATCTTGTTTAGGATGTACTACATTACATTAAGTTATCGTGTCTCTTCAGCCCCTCGTGGCTGTGTGAGTTGCCTGGACTTTCATTGTTTTTTACGACCGTGACAATTTTGAGGAGTACTGGTCAGGTATTTTTTATAGACTGTCTCTACTGGGATTTGTGTAATGGTTTCCTCGTGATTAGACTGGGATTACTGGGCTTGGGGAAGAAGACCACAGAGATAAAGTGCTATTTTCATCACATTATATCAAGAGAACATACTGTGAACATGATTATAACTGTTGATGTTGACCTTCATTTACCTGGCTGAGATAATATGTGTCAGATTTCTCCACTGTAAAGTTATTCTCTTCTCCCTCCCTTACTCGTTTTGTGCTCTTTGAAAAGGAAGTCGCTGTGCCCAGTTTGGCCTACCTATTTGAGTGTAGAGTATTGACATTAATTATTTGGAATTCTTCCGCACTGGAGGTGTGTCTGTTCTCTCCCATTTATTTTATACTTTGGGTTATAATTCAGCTACTTTATTTTGTTGCTCAGATTATTTTAGCTTTGTCCATTAAAAAGTTGTTTGATCTACCACAGGCCAAGAGTGGTCAATTAATTCTATTTTGTTTCTGTTTTTTTCCCTTGTATTACCTGTAGTTTTTAGGGCATTGTGTTATTTGGTTTATCACTACATCTAAATTTTCTTTGTGGGTTATATTTCTCCTAAACTAGATTTCTCCCCCGCCCCCAAATATGACCTAAATTTGCTCTTAATTTCTTGGCAATTATTTCTTTTATATTGTTTTTAGTTGCCTTTATCTTTTATATTCAATCTTTGTAGCTGAGTTTTTAAAATATAGCATGTAGATAGATGAGTTTCGTTTTGTGTTCCAGTTTGATAATTCTTTTTTTTAAATAGGTGAATTTATTAATATGACAGTGTCTTTGTTCTGAATTGTCTTAGTTTGTTTTTAATGTTTGAAAATTTAAAATATTTTACTGTCTTTCTCTTGGGCATATTTTTCTTTCTTTCACTTAAACTTTTATAATCTTCTTATTTCTCCAATGGCTACCTTTATAATTATATAGTAAAGTTGAAATTCTCTCTCTTAATGATATCTGAAAGATGTGGCAATTAGTTTGCTTCTAATGTTTCCTACTTTATCTTCTACCACCGGTTTTGATTTTTACTTCTCTTTAACAACCTCTGTAACTTTATTTAATAGCTCTAAACAAATGTGACCCTCTTCCTCCATGAAAGAAAAAATTCACAGGTATGTGCTACCTTTACTTTCATTTCTTTCCTGTACCTTCCAGTAATATTTTGTATCTACATGATAACGATTTATGTTTATCACCAGTTCTTCTCTAGTCACTTCTTATTTATCTAAATTCACTCTTTTTTTTTTCTTTTAAAAAAAGGCCTAGGAGAATGAAATTGCATTCTTATGTATTCAAGAGGAAAACTTTTCCTAGATCCTCTTGTGTCTGGGGTTGGGGTCTTTGGAATTAAACTGACAAAATACAAAGTATCAAAAGAAAAGACAGTATCTTCATGTATGTACCTGAGAGCTGAAATAAGTGGTTAGAATTTAGTTTACGTACAATCTTAATGGGGAAGGGGAAGGAGAAAAGGTCACTTATGGAAAAACAAAAAACTTTTAGGAAAGACAAGTAGGTCTTTAGGAGAGTAGATGGGGAAGTATGATAGTTTTGTGACAATGTTTGATTTCTCTTCTCAGTGCTGATTTCTTTATCTCAGGTGATAGGAGTCAGTCTTCCCTGTTATTGAAAGCCTCTCTTGAAGGGGGATTTTTGTCCCATTCAATTCTTTTGGAAGATTCTGCTTTTTTAGGCAGCTAAGGGGAGTATAGTTCAGGCAGAGCCTCTGTCTGCATTTGTTGATTTTCAAATGCCTTCAACTCAAAATAATTTTTATGCCTTAGCTCAGAACAAAATAATTTGCAGCCCTTCACATGTTTGAAAGAACGAGTTAGAGGTAAAAACACGTGTGTCATGTTTCCATTAAAGTCTTTGACACTGCTCCACTTTCCTCTGCATTTCACTTTGGAAGGCTGAAGCTAGCCTGATTTATCTACTCCTCTCCTGCTTTAAGTGGCTTTACTGAGGGGGATGTAGAGGAGAGTGGGGAATTGAATTCCCGTGGGTTTCTTTATCTGCCTTTAAAATCGATAACTAGACTATTTTATGCTATTTTTTCCTTAATCTAAATTGTAAATGTTTCCCCCAAATTCTTACTAGTTGTGGCATTTTATCCCATAGATGAGGTTTTATAATAAAACCTCAACACTGTTGATGTTTGTTTTGAACCATTAATTTTTTGCTGCAAGGCTATTCTTTGCATTGTAGAATGTTTTACCAACCCTCCAGACTCATACTAACTAGAAACCAGTAGCACCCTCTCCCCGTGCCAGTTGTGGCACTCAAAAATATCTCTAGACATTGCCACATGTCCTCTCAGGGCCAAAATCTCCCATGAATGAGAACCACTGCTATAGATGTACTCCATTCCTCTAGCGTTTGAAACCCAAGTTATTTTTATTTTCAGCATAAATAGCACTGTAATGAACATCATTTACCCAAATTTTTTTCTCTTTTGATCTGTTATTATGGTGAATTATGATATTGATTTCCAAATATATAGCTATTTTTCTATTTGTTTTATTAGAGAGGATTTTTAAAAATATGCTGGTAGATTCTATTTGTTTAATCTTTTAAAATAATATATAACATTTATGTACAATTTGGATTATTTCTTTAAGATAACTTCTCAGAAATAGAATCATTGAGTCAGAATTTCTAATTATTATATAATCTTGGTATTTTTAGGATACATTTCTAAGCTACCCCAACATGATTGGCAAAATCATAGGTAGAAAGATTTACCATATCCAGTTTATAATCCTTGCTTGCAACGCATTGGTTGGTTGGTTGATAGGAAGGATTCTCATTAACTGAGGCTTATCTACTACTTTAATTTTTTTAAATAACCTTTTAATTTTGAAATGATTTTAGATTTACAGAAAAGTTACAGAGCTAGTAGATTATTCTCACATTCCCCTCTAAACTGGTTTTCTTACATTACTATGGTGTATTTGTCTAAACTAAGAACCAACATTGCTATTATTCTATTAACTAAACTCCAGTCTCTATTTGGATTTCACCAGTTTTTCTTTTATTTCCTTTTTTCTCTGCCAGGATTCAGTCTGGGTACCACATTATATATAGTTTCCTTGCCTTTTTGAGTCCTAAACACTTATATACCTATTTTTTACTTTAAAAAGGAAGGAAAAAGGTTTTAATGCATTAATCACTTAAGCCATGAGATAAAGGAGATGAAGAATGCCAGAATGGTCTGCTTTGATTTGAATCCTGATTTGTCAGTTAAATTGTGTTGTTTGGATACACTAGGTATCTCGATTTTCTCAGTTGTAAAATAACAATATTAATAGTACTAACTTTACTGAATTGTTATTTGAGGTAAATGATGTAATGCACATCAGTTTTTTAATACAGAGCCTGGCATACAGAGCTCACACACAAAAAAACTAAGCATTATTATTATTTATTCATATTATTTATTTAGTCAAAAGAACAATACACTAATTTCTGAAACTCTTGGGAAAAATCTTGTGTATGTGCCTAAGGCATCCCTGCTATCACCTCATCCTTTTGATAGGAAGCAGATGGGATTGACAGATTGTGCTATTTTTAAGCAAGCCTTGCCAGTGTTCATGTGCCCCCTCTAAGAGAAAGTGCCAGCTATAAAAAGGAGAGGGGGAATTTTGCAGTATCTGAACGTCTGTTGTTGAAATTTTATAATTTGCTTTGTCTAAAGATTTTTGGCTAAAGGTTTTTCTGAGAATTGTTTGCTTTTTTGATATTTGTTTCTCTAAAGAGTAGAATTTAAGTGAGTTAATGTTCATGAAGCATTTAAACACAATGCCTGCCACAGAATGAGCACTGTGGAAGTATTTGCTTATTCCTCAGTGCCTCAAATAAGATAAAAGCATATTATGATAACTTGTTATAATGAGCCTCTGGAGCAAAAATTAATCGAAATAATAAGAGTTAAAGAGACCATTAGCCGTCTTGGATTAGTCACCTGGTTGTCCCTGAAGGGGCTCAGTTTCTGACTGAACCTCTGCAGTCTGCTACATCTGTTCTTGATGTGGATTCAAGCAGCAGTAGATTCTTACCTTTGGCCATAGGGCTGGTAAAGTGTGAGTGGCATCTGCCATTTGTAATTATGAGGGACTATAGGGAAAATGAAATTGTTCAGGCAGTTTTTTCTCTCTATGTCCTGCAATTTAAATTTCATTGCAATCAAAAGTATCCAAGTGTGGTTGCTTGGGAAGAAGTTGTCCTAAATTGCTGTGAATTCCCATAACATCATCAGTCTAGCAGCAGCCATTTTTATTTTTGTATATTTTCTTTTATATGTCCAAATTTTACATTACTAAATAATATTTACAAATATTTTTGTTCTTTGTGTTATTTATATTTTTTGTAAGTAGCAGTAATCAGTTTTTAGTAGGGAATCACAATTCTATTTTATGCTCCTCAGTTCTCCTTTTTTCTTTTTTTGCTTCTCTTTCCATATTCTGTTCTGACTTTAGTTTGGAAAGAACACTGATATTTGTATGTTGCAGATGATGATGCATCTTGGTTTTCATGTATTTATAAACAGAAGACATCTAATATAAAGGTGTCTTTTTTCTTTTAATCCTTGATGGGGGCTGGTGGGGAGTGCATGTAAATTTTAAAATGTCAAATGATTGAAGGACAACTGAACTCCCAACTTGATAGTATCCTTTCTTTCAGCATAATCTTTTAAAAAATGTCTTAATGTTAACTAGACACCTGCCTTTTATCCACTGATCCTAGATCTGCCCTCTGGAACAAATAAATAAGCCTTTTCTTCCTTTATAACAATTCATTATTCACCATCAGTCCTGCTAGGACTTAATAGTAGGACTTAATACCTCCTCTATGGTCCATGCAGTCTCAGCTTTAAATATAAACTTTATATGATGTGTGTTTTGAGCTGCCTGCTATTCTCATTCTTCAGCTTAGGATATATTTTAGTTTTGTCAATGTTCGTCTTAACATATGGTTCTTAGAACTGAATTCACTGCTTTCTATTTAGCAAGTTAGAGTACTGAACCGTATATTAATCTAGACTGTTGTATTTATATTTTCTAGCTTTAATGAGCTTGAGTTGGGGACTGTGGTTCAGCCATTTTCAGTTGCAGTGGGCCTCCTATAATGTGAGCATTATTAAATGCATATTATTTATAGCAAGCCAGCTACTTCATTTGGTGCTCACTTGCTCGTTCGTTCATTCATTCCACAAATATTTATGGAGTGTTTACTACATGCCATGAGTAGTTTTAGTCGTTGGCAGTGAACAAGACAGATGTAGTTTCTCCTCTTGTGGAGCTCGCATTCTGGTTGGGGTAAATAAGTAAGAAATTAATGAAATACAGTTTCAGCAAGTTATGAATAAAATAAGACAGGAAGAAGGAGCTGTGATAGTGTTTGGAGAATACTTTAGATTGGGTCGTCAGAAAAGACCATGCAACTATGGAGTTGGAAAGTTAGAGGTCATTCCAAGAGAAAACAGTAAAAATAGAAGTCCAGAGATGGGAAACAAGCTTGACATATTGAGGGACTAGAAAAGGCCACTGTAATGACAGAAGAGTTACAGGAACTAAAGTTGAAGAACAATAAACAGGTCAGATCACAAAGGGCTGTAGTAAGAAGTTCGGATTTTCTTCTAAATTCAGTGGGAAATCAACATTAAAGAAAGATGACCCTGGAGAATGAATAATAGGGAGGCAAAAGTGGGAACAGGGCCACTAGTTAGGGGGTTGTTACAGTAGTCTAGGCAGGAGATGATGATGACTTTGGGATAGTGCAGTTACAGATGTAGAGATGGAGATTGATTTAGGCTATATTTGGAGATAGAATTGATACGATTTGCTAATGAAATAAATAACATGTGAGAGAAAGCAGAGTCAAGACTGACATTTTTGTTCATGTGAAAAAAGATTTGTTTCAACTTTGGAGATAGACGCTTGCATACTTGTAATATTTGCTATATTGTGTGTTGGTGAAGAGAAGGGAATGGAGTCTGAAGCCAGACAGCTTGGGTTGCAACAGCTTTGCTACCTATCTTGAACAAGTTACTTAGCTATTCTGGGACTCAATGCCCTCATCTGTAAAATTAGGACAATAATATTTACTTTATGATATAAGGTTGTTGGAAAGATTAAATGAGGTGATTGACATAGGTGAAGTTAATTAGGCTCCAGTGCCTGGCCATATTGTTATAAATGTTAGCTTTTATTATATTAAGGGTTTTTGCAAGGGGGATTTTGAGTACATGTTAGCCATATGCTAATTTTATGCACTAACCCCTATACAAGGCACAATTCTACTTTTTAGTTGCAACTTTCTATTTTGTGTTCCTTTCCTCAGGGGTATTTAATTTTTTGTTTTCTGCCTTTGTGAAAATATGGAAAATTTGCTTTGTGTTTTTCTTTGGCTGTATGTTGCTAGCTAAAATTTACATTTGTATCAGTTGTAATCAGCTGGTTCTGGAATCTTGTCGCATTTGTATCGCATTTGTATCAGTTTCTTTCAGAGTATGCTTTTATACTGCAGTGTCTTAAACTGAATGAACATCTTGCAAGAACTATAAGAAGTAATGGATGTTGGCTAACATGTCTCATAATACAGCTTGTATATTCATGCCTAGGGAAGTATCTGTTAATCCTGTGTCTCTAAAATTATAAAACATACCGTGAGAATTTTGTTTTCACCTTGTCTCTTAAGAGAAGTACATTTCATTTAGGTAGAGTTTAATACTTATATTTACAATGTAGCAGCACTAAATACTTAGATATTTTTCCCTGCTATGTGGTATATTTAATACATCTCTGAATTTATGGTATGCTTTACCACAATGTGATGCTATCTTATAGAGACCATTACATCTCAGTTTTCATCTTGCATTAAGTATAGAATTCATGCTTTTTATTAATTTTTTTTAATAGCAGGATTTACCAAGGGGTTTACCAAGTGGCAGTATTAAGAGAAATAGGATGTATTGGTTAGGTCTTAATGGCTCGCTCACTGTGTGAATGTCGATGATTAATCTTTGATTTTTTTTATTCTTTGATGTTTGCAGAGGGAAAAAAACCTTTGTGTATTAATATATCATAGTTTATAGTGGTTTAGATTTTTATAGTATATAGCTTTTGATTGCTAAAATGGATTCACTCTAAAGGAATTTTCCAGTTGAAATAACATTCAACAACTGGTATTAAATTTAAGGAATTTAATTTTTGTTACGTTTACATGTTTAAAATTGAAAAGGTACAACATGGTATATAATGGAGAGCATCTTTTTTCTGTCATCCAAGCTCTTGATTTCCCTTTCCTAAAGGTCAGTTCTGTGTGTATTTCCAGAAAATTAATGTATATATCTATATGCATATGTGTGCACACATGTGTATACTTTTTTTCAATTGTAGGGTATTATGTTTTATCATATTGTATTATTAAATATTCATCATGATTCATCCTGTTAATCAATTTTTAAATGAATGATAATAAGATGATATTCATTTTGTATATATATAGGAGTAAAAATGTAGATAAATTCTTAGAATTTGGTTGAAGAATATATACAGCTGTAATTTTTGGTAGGTTTTATTAAATTGCCTTCCAGTGAGATTCTACAAGTTTATTAGTATCAACAGTATGTGTTTCTGCCTAATCTCTTCTAGAGAATGGTTATCAAACCTTTGATCTTTTGCCATTCTAATACATGAAAATGATACCTCAGTATAGTCTTAATTTTCATTTCTCTTATGAATGTGAGGTTAGGCATAGTTTAAGATACATTTGTGGGGAGTTTTTTGGTCCATTTTTCCATCACACTGGTCCTTTTCTTACTGATTTAGAAGACCTTTCTATGTATTAAGGCAATTAGTTCATGATTCAAAACACAGTTCCTTAAATCTTGTCATGTAATGTGCTGTTGTTTTACTTTATGCTTCTTTAATTTAGTTTGTAATTAAAATAAAATTAACATAAACCACTAAGTCTACAAGCACCTCTTCTTGGACAAGATTCCAGAACCAGCCATTTTGAACTTATATGGCTAATTCATTTGGAATTTATCTTCAAATCTCTAAATAATGTGCTTCTTGATTTTTTTTTTTCAGGTTTAGGAATTATCTTTCCCATTACCAAAGATGAGATTTAACTCTTGCATACTACTCCAAACACACCCAGACACACACTCTTCCTGTTCTTATCAAGATAGTATTTCTTTTTATTTCTTGTTCTCCCTGGAGTTAGGTTTTGTTTAGTGTTCGATGTACTAATCATTGATTCAACCTGAAATTTCCCCCCACTGGGACTAGTACCATTCTGATTCTTGAGCTCTCCTATGAAACCTTTTCCTCTCTTTCTGAATGCTTATAGGTTCTTATCCTATCCCCAGTATTGTGAAAGTTTTGATAATGTGCCTTTGTAAATGTCTTCTCATCCATTGCGCTTGGCACAGAGTATGCCTTTTATTTTGAAATTATTACCCTTCAGTTTGAACTTTTCTTATATTCTTTTAAAAAATTATTTCTTCTTTTCATTTTTTTGTGTTCTCTTATTTCTGTTTTTTGACCTCCTGGACTGATCCTCTCCTGTTTTAACATCTCTGTCTTGTGCTCTAATTTCTGGGAGTTTCCTCCAACTTTTATCCTTCTCTTCTATGGTTACATTTTCGCTTTACAGGAGCTCTTTTGTTGCTCTGAATGTTTTATTTTTCCTTTTAATAGCATCTTGTTATTTCATGGAATCAAAAATCTTATCTTTATGAAAAAAGATTGCTTGCCTGCCCTGTTTCTTCTTGCCTTAAATTTTCTTTTCCCAACTTGGTCCTGCTCTCTTCTGAGCTGCCTTTTTCTGCTTGTTTTGGCCCCTCTTTCTTATATTAGGAAATTGTTCTATGTTTGGCCATGGACTGTTTGTCTAGATGTTAAAATGGGCATTGAGTAGCTGATTGAAGCTCTTTGACTGTCCACGGGATTTGTTGGATATGAGGTTCACTGCAGGGTGATTTGGCTGATTTTTTTTTTTTTTTTTTTTTTTTTTTTTGCCAGAGTGATTTGGCTGATTTTCACCTACCTTTTTGAGTAACCTCCAATGTTAGTACTTTTAGATCTTTCTTATAGGGCTAGTGAGATTCTAAAGAGTTATACTCTTCTCGGTTTTTGCTTAGAAGATAGAAATTTGTTTGCCAGCATTTTAGGAACCAAGTGTCTGAAAAAGGCTAGTATATCAAGCAAATAAGTGTGTAAACTTTCACTTAATTTTATATTTTAAGTCTAGTTTCCACCCCTCATCCCTGCCTAATATTCTGTAGTTCCAAAAGTTCTATTTACCTTCTGCAGCAATAAATCTCCATCTCTTTTGGGGTGAGAAAGTGGTGTTCATTCATTGAGCTACACTGAACCCGAAGTAGAATTCTGGGGAGTCCAACCACTTCAGTAGGCTCTCAGTGCTCTTGTGTTTAGCTCTAGTTTCACCTCCACTTCCAGAGGTACCTTCAAAACCTGAGCCTTTTTGGTGGAGGCAGCTTCTTTTTTTACTCACAGCTGACATAGTTTGTAATTTAGTGTTCCACTAAGTCAGAGTCTTGGTTCTGCCTCCCAGCCTTCACAGTTTGGTTGCTGTTGTTTCTACTCCCATTACCTTTATCTTTATGGATTTAAATAGTGACTTATTACAGTTCAGTGGAGTTTCAGAACAGAAGAGAAACAAACATTTGTGTTTAGTCCTTCATCTTTAACTGGAAGTCCTTTATATGAATATTTAAATATTTTAGCCCATTGAGAGTTAAGCTTGGATCAGGTGAAACTAAATAATATTTGGCCTTTATGGCTATTGTTTTTCTCCTGTTTTTGCTCTCAAAAAAGTTCTTGAAGAATATGATAAATGTTTTGAACTCCCACTGAGGTAAAAAAAAAAAAGTATATAATACAGTATTTTGTATACATTTTATATTTTCAGAATTTATATTCTATGAGTCAGAGATGTTTTCTGATGAAATGTTATTCCCTTCTTTTGTCAGCAGTCGTTCTTCAAGGCAAATAAATAGTGTCCAACAACATGGAGAAGCATTGATTTCCTTTACGCAGAATGTAAAACTAAAATTCCCCAAAAGATAAAGCCAAATTAGTGACTCCTTTCTTTAAAAAAGTGACATCCACAGTGGGTAAATAAAAATATAACAAGCAAGCTTAGTTCTGTTTAATGGTAAGTTTTGATAAAAAGACCACTTTTGCTTTGAATAAAAGGTTGAAATTGAAACTTGGTTCCATATGACACAAGCACATACATTTAATGTGGTATATAAATGTTAATATTTAGTATAAGGCTTGTCATAGAGCAGAATGGAGATAATTGCCTTGTGTGTGAGAGATACTATTTCTAGGAGTTCAGAAAGATAATAAATACTTTTTTTGATAGGAGAGGTGTATAATATTTCATGTAAGAAGGCATGCTTGACTTGAGGAGTTTTTTTAATTTGGAAAAGAGGATACAGTGGTTATCATTTTGGGAGCCTTGGGCAATGAGCTTGCATAACCTCTAAGTTTCATTTGGTAATTGAGAGAGTGGGTTAAAATTCTTAAGTTCTTTTTTTTTTTTTGGTTAACATTAATCAGGCATTGCATATGAAATACAGACTTGTTCCCTGGTACCTGTTCAATCCTTTGTAAGCTGTACTTTGGTCGTATAATGTCATATAATCTTACAGCTATTGGTAGCAGTTGGTAATTTACTTACTAACCAGACTAAAAATGTAGAATTTCAGAACTGGAAGAGATGCTTTCTTTGTAGGAAAGCAGGTACTTGGTAGAGCCAGGAATCAAATGCAGTGTTTTGGCATTATTTTCCTTGTTCCTCCAGTTCATTGTCTTAAGATGGTGTTTATTGCACGTGTTTGTATTTTTGGTGCAAGTTAGTATGCTTTTATTATCAGAAAAAATATTTTTTGGTTCTTTTGAGACCATTTTATTTAGTCTTCTGAAACCTGGATCTAATGTGTATGGTCAAAAACATTGTTTTCTAGAGTTTCTGTTGGATAAAGTTTTCCTAGATCATTTCAATAAAATATGGTATTTTATTAAATACCATATTCAGAAAGAATAATCTCCTCTAATAGATGGTTTTGTAATTTATGTGAGAAAATTTTCATAGCCAAATCTTACGGATTATCCTGTGAAATGAACTGTTCATAGATAAATTGATTTTATGACTATAATGTGTACATAAACTATTATTTTGTAAAAAAAAAAAAAAAAAAGAAGAAGAAGAAGAAGATAGGAGTGGCCAGTCCTCTCATTCCAAGTGTTTACTTAGGCCAGAATTTCTCTCCCCTCTGGGAGACTCTATCCATCATTACCACTGCCCCTCAATACTGAGGGAGGCGGAGAGCATTCAGTTTACTTTCAATGCCTTCTGTAGAATGTGATAATTTTCCCTCTAAATTTGATGTAATTGAGTTAAGGTAAGAACTTTTAAGCTTTATTAAAGATAGAAGAAAGAACTTCAAAGAGAAACAAACACAGCACAATGACCCAAATACATGATCTAGGGTATGCCTTGTCTTCTAGGGTATACAGCTTTATTCATATAATATAATTTCTGGATTTCCTTCATGGGATGGATACCATGTTAGCATCCATTAATTACTGCAGATCTCATTCCCCATTAATTACTGCAGATCTCATTCCTGGATGCTGACCTCCCTGGAAATGTTTCTTTGAGAGAATGAGGCTCTTCTGTGACACTAGAGTGAGGAGTTCAATTATTTTCACACGAGGCCTTTCTCTTAAGTATAATACAAAGAATGTCTATTTTCATCATAGAATCTACTTCAATTTTAGGAGAGATGTGGTCTTATGTTAAGGCCACTTAACAAATTAATCACATTTATTAGGGATGGAAGTGTTTCTTTGTTAAACAACTTCTCTCAAACTTTTTTTTTTTTTTGTTAAGAATCTTCTTATTTATTTGGTCTTGTTTTGGCAGAGGAATAAATATAAATTACTATTTGGGGAATTGGGAGTTATATACCAAGGGCCATTATTTATGCAAAGGAGCATGTGTTGAGTGCTAAATGGGTGGAAAAGAAGCAAGTGGTGATGAATGAAGTCTAATACAACACCATGGGGAGAGGATTTCTGGAAGAGGTCAGACCCAGTTCTGACTTTTCAGGAAGGATGTAACTTTACAGAGGTAGAAGGTAGTTAAGGAGGGAGGACACAATTTTAAAATAATTCAGTATCCAAATTATAGTAAACGTAATAGTCCTGCTTTTGATTTTATGCTATATTAGAATCAGTTACTACAAATTTTTAATATAAAAATTTTTTTCTTCACTTTTTATTTTTATGTTTATAACTAGTTTGAAAAAATGAAGCTATATTCTTTGATGACCTATTATTGTTTCCTACTGTGCTGTCAGTTTTCTTTATTATTGTAAAATATAGTTGGCCTTGATTATAACTGAGGGCAGCTTTGAAGTATGTCCTAAGTGCACTATATTTATTGTTTTTAGGACTAGTAGAGAATTTTCTGTTGAATCTTACTTTGGTGTTTTATATTGGAGATCAGCTTTTTTTCTTTTCCAGCAACTATGAATCTAGTTCTTTAGGTGAAGCTCTATTCCTTAGGTATGTTTAAGGAGGAAAAGAGAGAAAAGCTTCTGTGATATGAATCCAGTAGAGATGATTCTGAGTGAACTAAAGGGGGATTTAGAAAAAAGGGAACCTAAAATTCAGTTTCACAAGCGTTTTTAATTATCTGGTAAGTAGTGTTAGTAACTTTTGAATATGCACATTTGCATGTATTTGATGTTATTTTGAACATTGTAATATTATTTCAATTTGAGTACTTTGAACAGCCCTTAAAGATTTTTTTTTTTTACCTGAAATTGGACTTATTATATGTAAAAGTTGCCCACCCTTCTCCCTCACCCCCATACAAAGTTGGTTTGTAAGCAAACTCAAAGGTATTAGAGTTTTTATGTGGAGGCATATTCTAGAGAAGAATATAAATTATAGATACCTGTCTAAATTCTAGGGCCTCTGGAACTTTTTTTCCAGAGTTGTTCTCAGCGAAAAGCAGTTTTTTTTCACTTCGGTTTTCTTGCTCAGGCAAGAAGGAGATGACACACTTTTGGGTTCCCTATCCATGATTTTAAATAGATAATGGACATCTCAGTAGGACATGTTATTAGGATTTCAATGCTTCTGCTTTGTCTGTTGCAGTTCTTATGTGTGTGTACACACACACACACACACACACACACACACACACCAGCTATACAAATTAATTGCGCTCTTACTCTTCTTTGGTCTCTGTATATGCTGGCTAATTTCTTTTCCCACTTCCATCTTTTAGGTCTCAGCTTAAGCTTCTTTTTTTGGGAAAAAATTATTTAACTACATAAGGCTGTTTTTGGCACCTCTTCTTGACATTCCTGTACTTGCCCCATTGTACCCAAAATCGGTGTCTTTATAAACTATGCACTGGTCCTTTTTTTTTTTAAGGAAAGAATATTTTATTTTTAATTTATGTGTAGTTGGTATACAATATTATATTAGTTTCAGGTGTATCTGCACTGCTCTTTATCTTCCACCAGACTCTAAGTTGCTTTAAGGCTTTATTTCTAGTACCTAATACAGTGCCTGATATGTAAAGTACTCAAAAAGTACTTGCATGAATGACCATTGCACTATTATTATATGTACTTTTAAATTAATTGAACAAAGTTAAAGTAGTACTCTTACAAATACATTGAAAGTGTGAATAATTCATTGCTGTATTTTATCCACTGATTGTAAATGAAAAATTTTAGAATCATCCCAGAGTAGAATATTATATAATATATAAACACATATGAAACTTTTTAAGTGACTTTTAAAATGTGATTATTTAAAGGGATTTAAATAAATTACTAAATAAAAAAGATAGTAGTCCTAAATCTTTCCAGATATGACAACCCTTCTAAAATGTTATTTCTTATAATCTTAACTTCATAGTACAATTACTGTGTACCATTGATAGAGAAAGAAATAATGATATTATGTTGCTATGGGTTCAATAATGTATTTTTCTCAGAGGGTAATAGAAAAGGAAAAATGTACAGAGAACATTGTTTACTCAGTCTTTAGACAACACATATATTCTCAATCTTGTAAAAACCCTTAGGCCCACACAGCTGTATAGATCAGCAGTCTCTAAAGTGAGTATGCAGGACCATCCATTAGTAGTAATATTTTAATATTAGAATTTCTGTTGTCTTTCATCCTGAAAAAGGCAAATTGCCTTTAGTATAGTGACTGACACTGGCCTCCCCACACTGTTAGTATGTCGACGGGCCGGTGAGAAATCATAAGGAATGGAATTTTCATGTCCTTATTTGTATTCAGCATGTATCACATTGAAGTTTACATGTGATGACATTGATTTTCATATGATCGACTTTTAACTAAAGTGTCTTTAAGGAGTGAGCAAGTAACTATAAAAGATTCCCCCCCACAAAAAAACATCAGATTGATTAAAATTATAAGAAAGTATACAACATAAAAACGTTAGAACCCCTAATCCCAATATGAGCTCATATTATGGCATAAAAACTATGCTATAATCAGATCTGAAATATCAACCTCAAAAAAATCTGAGATTGTTAGAGAGGATTGTTGGAAATATGGTTCTGTATTTACTACTATTGAACTGTACCTTGCCTAAGTGTACAGTGTGGCTTGACATGTAGCTAAAATGATAGCATGAAATCATAACAAATTAGCAAGGCATTTTTTAAAATAATGCTTTCTGAGGATAAAAACTATTATAAGTTTTTTTCCAGGGGTAATTGACAAAGCCATACAACATTCAATACAATACTTTGTAAAATTTCACTGAATTTAATTATAAATATTTATAAGGCCCTTTCAGGTTTCTTGTTGAACAGAAGGATATGCCATTGGGGAAACAATGCCTTGGTCAAAATGACTGAAATAATACATATAATGTATGGCAAAAAATTAAAATGCATTCCTTTGTCATCAGATTGCTTTGAAACATGCTTATTAGTAAACATTGCTAATTTGAAGAAACCAATATCAGAATAATTACACACTGTAGTATTGCTTTAAGGTTGATTAAAGTATCGGTATTTATAACATAAATCCCTTAGTATTTGCTAAGTTGTGTTTCAGTGATAATGTTTTTGGGGGGTGAATAGTAAAAGCAAATAGATGCTTTTATATATATATATATATATATATATATATTCTCAAATATATATTCTCAATAGCTTCTCTAATAAAGACAACCTTTTATGGAAGAAAAATCATAGTTATTTAAGGTGAAAACCTTCACTATATCATTCATAGGCAAATTGCTGTAGCAAAGAAATTGAACCAGTTTACAAAGAGCTGTTGGGTGTCATCCATGTAGTGTAGTTAATTTTATGAAAGCAAAACCTTTAATATATAGTGAGTTATTTACAGCGTTAATAAATGAGATGATATCAAGAAAGCATTTTACCACATATAGGTATGTTGATTATCTTATAGAAAAAAGTTCTTTGTTTTTGACAAGTTATGGAGCTTAAAAAGAGTTGCTAATTCCTTACAGTATGCAGATGATTTTGGATAAGAGAAATCACACAGGCACTCACACACATTCTTAATTTTTTCATTAAAAATTAAGGTTATTTACTATGAAAGTAGTTATTTTAAAGAAACTAGTATTAGCAACATAATTTGTTTTATGATTTTTGTTGGAAAAAAGACCGTTTATATTCAAAACAGCACTGTTTTATAATTTTAAAAATGAGATATATTCATTGATAGTGGAATGGATAAAAATTACGGTACAAGCAAACAGTGGCATGTGATGACTACAGCTGTCTGTATCAATGTTAGATGAACCTCAAATACAATGTTGAGTCAAAAAATATTAAGACATACTATACTTTACATCAATGTAGAGTGTCAAATATAAAAAACTAAACAATCACATATGAAATGGTTAAACTACAAGATACTAATTATAAAATTTAGGATAATAAGGTGCTTCGGTGGTCCTGATAATATTCTGTTTCTTAAACTGTATGGTGGATATATGAGTGTTCATTTTACTATTTAGCTAAATGTATACATTATATAAACTCTTACCTATGATATTTCATGATGTTTTAAAAAATTAAACTTTTTATGCATTATGGGAAAACCCCAACTTTAAATGAGATCAGTTTGGAACTTTTAAAAAAATGATCAATTTGTGAAAGAATGCAGTCCCTGATATAGCCAATAGGTGTGCTAGTGACCTTAGCTAGATCATTTAGATACTCATTCCCCAGACTTTGAATTTTGAGCAAGTGACTAGCCAAGAGGAAAGGTGGAAAGGAGGAATCATTGCAGCACCAGCAGCAGCAACACAAGCAAGCAAGGTTGTCCTCAGCATGACTTGGTTGTCCTCAGTGTAACTTCAGAAGCGTTTGGCTGCCCAGCCTCAGGGCCTCCTCTGTTTCAAGATGGTTTTCCAAGCTCACCTTCCAGGCTATAGCTTTGTGTTTAAGATCCTCTTCCTGACTTTCCTTATTCCTAAATTAAAAACAAATTTGGAAAGAGAAATTTCAAAAAATTTTTAAAAAGAATTTTGAACCAATTTCTTGAAACAAAACAGCAGCACCTTAATGCAAGAACATCAAGATGGTGAAAATGACAAAAATATTTTTTTCATAATTGGAAGATGGGATTAAAAGTGTTTTGGTAAATACAGTTAACAATTTAGTTATATTTGCATTTCAATATCTTTATAAGTTGTCTTTTTTTCAGGTGAAGTAGCCATTAAAAACAAGAATCTAAATTAAAATATACTTAGAAGTAGGCTTTTATATTATTGTATCAAAGTGGTAAACCGACTTGTTCAGAAATAAGCATATTCTATTACATTGCTCTCAACATAAAATATAATTTTGTATTATACTTGAATGAAAAATTCCTTTTTATAAATATTGGTACACATAATATATTAGTACAGTATTATATGTAACTCATTAAGTTATAAACTTTCTATAATTTATAAATATATTCTACCTATATGGAGGTTTGTTGGGTTGTTACAGATGGGGACATATAATCTTATTGTAAAGTTAGGTAACAGACATAGCTGAAAAGATACCTCACAAAGATACCTAGATCCAAATGAACGTCAATTGATCTAGACTCGTTTCTCTCAAAATGTGATTCCTCAGTCTTCAGCATGCTTTTTTGAAGGCCCCAATTTACTGAAAAAAATCTTTGGGTCTAGGAATAGGGCTGTGGAACTACAAATGACTAAGAGACTTAGGGTCACACAGCTAGTGAGTGTTAGGGCCAGAATTATATGTAGGAAACATACTAGGGCATAGTATAGTATAGTGATTTGGAGAACCACTATAGTCCAAGTAAAGTTGGGAGGGAAGGTGATGCGTGGTAGTACTTTACAGTTCTTTCTATGGGTTTTAAGTCTTTGTCAGCCAGCACTGAGTAAAGGTGGTCCTAATGCTACTTCATAGATTACAAAACTCAGCGATATTAAGTATGTTCTTTGACACATCATAAAAGTTACATTTGTTTTTAACAATTCAAGTAATGGATTTCAGTTTATCCAAGTAGAGTTTTCAATTTGACATGCGGTAAAACCTTGATAAAATCAGATGTTCGTAGAATGGAGATTTGGGGTTTTAACTGAATTTGGGGGTTTTCTTCAGGATCACCAAGAGGAAACTTTTGATTACAATACTTTTAGAAGTCTTTCAAAAATATATTAGCTTACTTTTTTATTGAACAAGATGTTGCAGCAGTCTAAATTGTTTTGTATATTGAACCCACAAGTTACAAGTTGAATTTTTTTTAAAACAACAACAACAACAAAAAATCGGATTTGTTTCTTGGTTTTCCTGTCTCTTAAAACAGTAGTTCTCAACTTGCTGTATTTATGAATCACCAGAGAGCCTTTAATAAGAGTACTGATATCTGGGTCCTACCACAAGAGATTCTGATTTAATTGGTCTGGCAATTCTAATGTGTTAGAACTGAGAAACCACTTTTCTAGGAAAAAAAAAATGTAAGGGAGAATTTTCTTGGTTTCTTTTCTTTTTTGCTGTTGTTCCAATAAATTCGGATAATACTGAAAAATATATTTAGATAAGAGTTACTAGAAAATAGGTGAAATATTGTAGATAATTCTCTATCGAATTGAAACATATAACACTTATAATCTTTTTTTCTTTCAGATTTATTACTAAACATGGGTGCATTTTTGGATAAACCCAAAACTGAGAAACATAATGCTCATGGTGCTGGGAATGGTTTACGTTACGGCCTGAGCAGCATGCAAGGATGGAGAGTAGAAATGGAAGATGCACACACAGCTGTTGTAGGTATTCCTCACGGCTTGGAAGACTGGTCATTTTTTGCAGTTTATGATGGTCATGCTGGATCCCGAGTAGCAAATTACTGCTCAACACATTTACTAGAACACATCACTAATAATGAAGACTTCAGGGCAGCTGGGAAATCAGGATCTGCTCTTGAGCCTTCAGTGGAAAGTGTCAAGAATGGTATCAGAACTGGCTTTTTGAAAATTGATGAATACATGCGAAACTTTTCAGACCTCAGAAATGGAATGGACAGGAGCGGTTCAACTGCAGTGGGAGTTATGATTTCACCTAAGCATATCTACTTCATCAACTGTGGTGATTCACGTGCTGTTCTGTATAGGAATGGACAAGTCTGCTTTTCTACCCAGGATCACAAACCTTGCAATCCAAGGGAGAAGGAGCGAATCCAAAACGCAGGAGGCAGTGTGATGATTCAACGTGTTAATGGTTCATTAGCAGTATCTCGAGCTCTGGGGGACTATGATTACAAGTGTGTTGATGGCAAGGGCCCAACAGAACAACTTGTTTCTCCAGAGCCTGAGGTTTATGAACTTTTAAGAGCAGAAGAGGATGAATTTATCATCTTGGCTTGTGATGGGATCTGGGATGTTATGAGTAATGAGGAGCTCTGTGAATTTGTTAAATCTAGGCTTGAGGTATCTGATGACCTGGAAAATGTGTGCAATTGGGTAGTGGACACTTGTTTACATAAGGTATGTAAGTCTTTTTGTTATAATTAAAATACCCTATTAATTTTGAAAAGACATGGTAAGTAAAATTAAGCAAACCTAAATTCTTAAAACTTAATGTTTTCATTAGGGAAGAACTGTGTATTTTTAAAATATTTTCTTCACCAAAAATGGAACATTTTTTTTCCATTCTTATTTGCCCCAATCTTCTAATTTAAAAATAAGTTTAATAAATTTGTGTTATTTGTCATTTAAGTACTTTATGGCTTATTGCTGTGACAGAGGCATCTATACAGAATTGTGACTTTTGATTCACATTCTCAACATTGACAATAGGTATCTTATGTCTGATTATGAACCAGTTTGATAAAATATGCATGTAGTGTAATTCTGTACTAGATGTTTAAAAGATCAAGAGCCACATAAATATGTGTGTGTGTGTATGTATGTATGTATGTGTGTGTGTGTGTGTGTGTGTGTGTGTATATATATATATATATATATATATATATATATATATATATATATGAGATACCAGAAACCTAGGCTAAGTAAAGTTTTGTAATTTAGTTCTGAGCCTTCTACCAGCTAAGATAAAATTGAACTGAAGTAAAAGTATGAGTTGTATAAAAGAAGCTTTTTTCTAGCAATAGAATATAAAAGGAATTTATATGTGACTCTATGTAAGTAATATATGACATGGTGGACAATGCCTTTTGTAGGAGGTATAAAAATTCTTTTTATATACATAGATGTTTTTATTATCACTGATAAAAAAACAAATGCTAGTATAAAGTGTAATATTGTGAAGAATTCTTGCAGGGCATTAAAGTTGAATTTAGAGTTGTAATCAATGAATCTTAACTTGATACAGTTGGTAATGGGGGGAAAAAATCCAGACAGATAGTATTCAGTAATTCCACGTGGATTTTCAATGTCATCTATATAGTAACAATTAAAATTTGAAGTGGCCAGTGCCTGGAATATGAAGGTATTCTATGACTTCTGATTAAAAAGATATCAAGGCAGAACTTTTGATTATATTAAATGCAGGTGTTGACTTATTTATTCTGTCTGGCTTAGAACCATTCTGTCTCCCCACCATAGAAGTTGTTGTGGAACTTACAGACATGGCCAAGAAGGATCTCAGAGTCTATGGAAATGCTCAGGTTTTGGTGTAGTATCTGCTTCTTTTCCATAGAATGGAAAGAGACAACTTCAAAAAGAAAATTTAAGAGCTGAAATTTCTAGTTGACAGCTTTTTTTCTGAAAGAATTTTAATGGTATCTCTAGCTCTTCTGATTTTGTGTGTGTGTGTGTGTGTGTGTGTGTGTGTGTGTGTGTGTGTACGGTATGCTTTTATTTCTCTGGATGAGTTAAGTATAGAGTATTGATGGTTGTCAGTGATTGAATGAATAGTAAGTGGCTCTAAAAATGTCTTTCTCCTTGGATTCTAAATGGAGAAATTCTGATCTGCAGCTTTTTGAGATGAAAGCAAGCATCTGTTTTTTGCCTGACTAGCAAATGGAAACAGCATTTCTCCTGATTATAAAAATAGTCTATGCTTGTTAGTGAAAAAAAAAATACAGATAATACAGAATAAATGAAGAAATGCTAAAAAATTTTGCTACCCGCCTAAGTTGGCTATTTTCATTGTAGTATATATCTCTTCAGTCTTTTTTTTTGCCTACCTGCAAGTATATATATTTTTATAAAAATGAGATCATTATAATTGTTATTCTACAATCTGCTTTTTCATTCAACAGTATATTATAGAGAGATCTCCATATTTATAAGTATTGATCCAGATCATTTCTCATGGTTGCATACTATTCTTTTGAGTGAATAATATGTAGTTTTGAGGGACTAGCCAATAAGAAGCTATTAGGTCTGTAATCTGAAGTAAAGAAAGAAGTTTGTATTGTGGATAAACTTCATTGTCCCTTCCATTGAAAGGATGTTAGTGTTCAGGAATTTTGACCTCACTCCTCTGAATGTGGGATTTAAATAATTCTGTTGGCATTATTCACTTAATAGCTTTCATCATTTTAAAGTGATTAAATATTCCTCTTGGTAGTGCTAACAGATTCTAGGCAGAGTCTTAGAATCTCAGAAATGATCACTAATAGTAATAGAGACAAAAGATTGGAACACAGGATTCTTTCAATTTTAGTGGAAGTTGACCATTATAGTTCCTTTGAATGAAGCTGCATTCAAATTCAAATTCGTTTTGAGAAGCTTAGTTAGCTGTTTTGTGTTGAAACAAAACACATTTATGAACCACTGCATGTTACTGAAGGAATTAAATAGACCTCTTATCCTTTCCTGTTTTTCTAATTACATAATTTTGTCACTCCACTTGTTTGTATTGTAAAACCAAGGATTAGCAATATCATAAAACAGTATGATTAAAATAGAATATGATCGCTTTGAATTTAGTTTGAAAGATTGAATATAAATTTTTAAATCCATGGTAAGCACTTAGCCCAGTGCTTTTTAGCACTTAACGATTATTGCTCAGTAGGTATTACTGTTTTAAGAGGAGAGATAAATAAGAGTAGATTCAATTTTTAAGTAGATGTTTCTCTAATAATAGACTTAAATGAAGAGTTAATATTTTCTAGCACTTCTAACACTTGTTATGTCCTAATAGTTTACAAGCATTTTTATACATTAACTCATGAAATCTTGGAGGCTTTTAATAATCATTATAATCACAATAGTATCAGTAAATTATTACTTTCTATGAACCAAATGCTATTCTAAGCAATTTACACTTTTTAGAACTCTTTTATTTTCACAACCTAAAAGGTAGTTAGCATCATTGTTTTTGAAATCAGTTTATCAGAGTTGCCATTTAACAATACGAAACTATAAATGTTTGATGAAGACATATATCCTGTCAGTTGGTAAATTAACTGATTATACAGTGATGATTTTCATAAAACCAAATAAAAGGAAATTTTCACTTGCTGTATAAAAATTAACAGCATCATTGAAATCACATGCTGAGATATAAATGTAAATTACTTTAAATATATTTGTATATTTAAACTTCTTAAACTGTGTTTCAGTTAATTTTACAACTGATAGGCTTATAACTTATGTTTTATAACTTATAAAAATTTAATGGAAATTATATGTATTGATTAGGAATGGCTAGACAATGCTCTTGATAGTATTACCAAAATATAAGGCATTAATTCTGTTTATTCATAAAAGCACTTTAAAAGGTTGTTAGTATTCAAGTGATGCTTGGTCTTGAATATCTATCGTTTAAAATGTTTGCCTGATCTGAACTTATATGGTAAATATTGTGGAATGTATTGACTCCCTTTTTTTGGGGGGGGAGGGGGGTGCTGTTTGGAACCATAGTGTATGTGTGTGTGTGTGTGTGTGTGTGTGTAGTCATACAGCCAGTGCAGTATTTCTAATATTAGTTGTTATGAAAGTTTGGTTTCATTAAGGAATGAAATTAATGTGGGCCATTTTGGAAATCCTGATTTTTTTCCCCAGATACCAAGACTCTGGTAACATAGTCATGACAGTTCTTCCTACTAAAGCATGAGAGTCTGTGGACAGAGTTTGCTCTTTTTGAAGACTTTAAGACCTGACCTCCACTGCCTTCAAATTTTGCTCATTGATTTTTAGACTGTGGTAGTAGAAGTTCTTCAAGGCTTGCCCGTTTTTTTGTGTCATGTAGGTTCTGAAAAGGTGGCAAGTCTGAACGGAACAATGCCTGCCTGGATTCTGGTCAAAATGACTGAAAAGACTAGAATGGCCCTGGCTTTTTCACTTGGGTTGACAAACCCAACTATCAGACAAAATAGCCTACCACCTTCATTGACTAAATTTTTTTAGAGTGGTAAATTGGAATACAGGAGACTTGAAAAAAAAAATCACTTTTTCAAAAGCAGTTTTATTCTGGTCTAAGAAACTCATTCAAGGTAATACACCAATAGGAAAAATAATGAGAAAACATTTTAAATTTAGTTCTCTTGATCCCATGGTAATAGAGTAGTATATATTAGTATATATTCTGTGCTTCCTTTTTAATATAGATCATTTGTAACAATCCGATGTGTTTTCTTCAAAAGTTATTACATCTGACTACAGTGTACCTCAGCCATCAGTTACATTCCATTGGATTTTTTGCTATACCCTCAGAGCAATTTCCAGTTTAATTGTTTTCTTCTCTGCTTATAGTTGTTCAGTTTAGTGTCTTGGGTATCCTAATGATTGACAGTTTTCAGCTAGCTCAAACAATAGAATTTTAGTAGAATTGGTAAATGCAGGTAATTAGCTGGGAAAAAATTACACATTTGTTTGGGAGAATGAGTTTTGGGCTTCAGTCACTTTGGGAATATGCAATCTTGAGTGGGAAGTAGTGTTTAGAAGATTTACTACATATGAAGATATCTTTAATTCTTAGGTTGTAGAATGTGGTGGATAAGAATAAGTACACAGAATCAAAAGTTATAAAATACAGATTTACCCGTACGTAAGAGACCTTGTTTCTTCAGAGTGTGCATCAGATAGTTCTTTGTGGAATGAAAATGAATGTGTTAAATGTGTACATTCTGGATGATTAAATAATTAATGTAATTAACCCTGTTTTGAAGTAAATAATAGAAAGTTACTAGACTATAGAAATATAATTATTTCTTTTCTCTCTTTAATATACAGGGAAGTCGAGATAACATGAGTATTGTACTAGTTTGCTTTTCAAATGCCCCCAAGGTCTCAGAAGAAGCAGTGAGAAAAGATTCAGAGTTGGATAAATACTTGGAATCACGGGTTGAAGGTAAGAAAGAGGCTTTCTTTTCTCTTTTTCTTTTTTTTAAGAAGAAAAGGAAAAGTATTCTTTCTTGTTTATCAAAGAGTTCTTTTAAAATTTCCTTAGGAAAAACAATTAAGTATATCAGAACAAGGCCTCTAAGATTTATTGGCAGGGAGAAAACAATATGTCTCTTATACCACCAAAAGAGAAATATAATTTGAAAGAGAGTCTGTTAAAACTTACTTTTTTTTCCCCCTTTCCCTGATTACATTTTTGGTAGTAAGTGAAGAATCCAGTGAAATTTGCCTCAGTTTATGAACACCAGGTGCTACAATCTCACTGACAGTAATTCTTCCTTCCCAAGTTCATTATAGGAATCCATTACCGTGTTTTCTTCATACCAATAGAGTTAATGTTGATGTTGTTGAAAGATTGTTAATTTTACATATTTTTAACTTATAGATAAGATGCAAAAATATTATAAAGAATGCCCATGTACATATAGTACCTTTTACCTTAGGTTCCCCTTTTGTTTACACACCTCATTTGAGTCATCTCTGTATACTTTCTATAACATACATTCTCTTCTCTCTCGCTCTACTTCTCTCCCCATTCTCTCCCCTGCATTGCTATATTATTTCTGAACTAATTGAAAGTAAGTTGCAAATATATCCCAGTGTTCCTTCATATAAAAAAAAGACAGTCTCTACAAAACTATGGTACATCCATCAAAATTAGGAAGCTAACATTGATATAATATTACCATCTAATCTATAAATCACGTTAAAATTTTCCCACTTGTCCTAATAATTCCTTTTATTGGTCCAAGGTCTAATCCAGAGCATGTGCTGTATCTGGTTTCCATGCTTCTTTAGTCAGGCTCCATGTGAAAAAGTTGCATGGTGTTTTTCTTGTTTTTACTGACCCTGACATTTTTTAGCAGTACAGATTATTTTTAGAATGTCCCTCAATTTGAGTTGACTGATGTTTTCTCTTGATAAGATTGATTATACGTTGGCAGAAGTAATACAGAAGTGATGCTAGATTCTTGTCAGTGCATCGTATCAGGAGGCACACGATGTAGTAATCTTAACTTTCATCACTTGCTTGAAATGTTGTCTTTCATATTCCTCCATTGAAAAATTAATAAATGTCATACTTATTAATAAGTTCAGTAGATTATGTTAATAACCTGTTCCTTCTCAAATTTTCACCTACTAGTTTTAGTACTCATTGGTGATCTATTCCATATATTCCATCTATTCTTCTTTTTAATTTTCCTTTCTTACTTTCTGTTAGATTAATAAGCATTTTAAATTCCAGTTTATTCCTGCATTTGCTTATTAGTTATACATTTTTCTAAAAATTCATTTAGGTAGTTATCCTGATAAATTGACAACGCATATTTGAGATTATGACAGGATCCCCAACTTAATAGTACATTTTAATTTTACATGTGGTGCCTAGATATAAAATCACTTTTTATGATGTTGTATTGTATCAATTTTATTTATTTATTTTTGCCTTGATGTCGTTCTGACAAAAGTTCTTCCCTATATTTTCTCTTAACACTTTTATGGTTTGATTTTTTAAGATAGTAAATACATTTGAAGATATAAATGATTATTATATGATAGGCTTGTTGAATTTGGTATATTATGAATCATATTTTGGATATAGTAGCCATAGTAATTGGCGAGAGTTTTGAAATGTGAAGATTTGCCATTTTAAATGAGTAATTACCATAGGAAAGCTCCATTTTAAGTAGATGAATATAAAACAGTTAGCAGAGTAATAGCATATATTGATTAGGAGGAAAGACATTTGAGCAGATGCCTGTGTTTGGGAGAGAGTGGCTATCTATGGAAGGAGGATTCCAAGCAAAGGAGCAGGAAAGACTTGAGGAGAGAATGTCCTTAGAAGGAGTGGCTAGATTTGAATGAGCTTGAAGAAAAGTGGAAGACTTAGAGCAGCTGCTAAGTGGTGATAGATTGTGTAGCATTCTGTAGACCAAAATGAGGACTTTGGATTTTATTCAGATGGTGATGAGAAGTCATTAGATTTTCAGCATAATAATGACTGGATCTGACTTTTTTCAAAGGCTCTCTTAGTTATTGTGTGGAGAAGAGATTGTAAAGGGGACAAGAGAGGAAGCCAAGAGACCAATTAAGAATCCTGCATTATTGCAGGTGGCAGGTGATGGTGGTGGATTGGACTGCGGTGGCTAGTGGAGGGGTATGAAAATTGATTGACAGAGTGCTAGACAGAAATGGTTCTCAATTGGGGAGATTTTTGTCCCCATGGAACATGTAGCAATGTCTGGAGACATTTTTGGTGTCATAACTGAGGGGGTACCACTGGCAGCCAGTTGGTAGATGTCAGGGATGTTGCTTAACATTCTGCAGTGCACAAGGTAGACTCCATAACAAATATCGTCTGGTACAAAATATCAGTACTGCCAAGGTTGAGAAACCCTGCTCTATAGAGATATAAGTTTCAAGATAGAAAAATTACAGTCCTGTCATCATGAAGCTTGCAGTCTGTGATATAGTAAACATCGTATACATGGGAGTATATTACTATGCACCTACTCCAAGTAAAGGTCAGAGAAGAATTTGAGCAAGTGACATATAAAGTTGAAACCCGAAGGAAGAAAACGAGTTAACCATTCAAAGAGGTTGTTGGTTGGACTGGTGTAAAAAGTGTTCGAAACCAAAGGAAAAGTACATGTGAAGATCTAGAAATAGGAGAAGGCTTCTTTGGATAGACTCTTTGGTGATAATAGAAGTCAGGAGCATAGCCTAATGGGAGTGGTGAATGTTTAAGGTCACATTGAAGGTCTTGTGAGGCATGCTAAACAGTGTGGATTTTGCATCAAGAGGGAGTGTTAGGACCCTGTTTTTTTGTTGTCTTAAAAGTAAGTTGCCATTGTCAGATTTCTGAGTTTATGTCTCGATACTGGCCAAATAATCATGCTTCAAAATCTGTTTTCTATAAGTTGTAAATATAAATGGAATGTGTAAATGTTTTATTTTGTTCTAAGCATTAGCAAGTTCTGGAATTGATTTCCCCTTTTTACTTTAAATTGTTGTGAAACATAACTAGATATTAAAAAACCTATAAAAGTTTTTAAGTTTCCTCATAATTTTTACCCATCCTTTGCTTTTATTTTTCTGTAATTATAGTATTAATAACTTTTATATTATTTTTTACATAAAATCAGGTCAAAAGTGGTTTTCCATGTAGCCATACTATGTTCACAGTAGTCATTTTTTTTTTCCTGGCTTTATTGAAATATAATAGACAATTCGTTGCTTTTATTTCCATTGTACAATTCAACGAGGTTTTATTTTCAATAATAGTTATACAGCCTAGTGATCAGAGGTCCACATAACTCACAAAGTGATCACCCCACTAAATCTACTATCCTTTTTCCCTTATATATTATAACAATATGAACCATCTTCCTCATGTTACACTCCACATCTCCGTGTCTATTCTCCACCTATCCATTTGTACCTCTTAATCCCTATGCCCTCACCTCGGCCCATCTAGTAGCCCTCAGAATAGTCTCTGTATCTATGAATTTATTTCTGTTTTTTTTTTTTATTGTTTATTTTGTTTTTTAGATCCCGCATGTGAAATATCCTGTGAAATCATGTGATATTTGTCTTGTTCTATCCAACTCATTTCATTCAACGCAATACCCTCTAGATCCATCAAGGCAGTATCTTTTCCCATCCCCTTTCTTTCAGTCTGTGTGTGTCTTTTAATCTGATGTGAGTCTCTTGTAGGTAGCAAATGTAGCAGTTTGTTTTCTTATCCATTGGGCCACTCTGTCTTTTGGTTGGAGCCCTTAATTTTTACATTTGAGAAACTTGTTGATAGGAATGTAGTTATTACTATTCTTTATTCCTGTTTTTTTTACATGTTTTTTCTTCTTAAAGAAATTCCTCCAACATTTCCTGTAATACTGGCTTGGTGTTGACAAATTCCTTTAGCTTATTTTTGTCTGAGAAGCTCTTTTGCTGTCCTTGACTCTAAATGATAGCTTGGCTTGAGAAAGTGTTCTTGGTTGTGGATCCTGGGTTTTCATCACTTGGAATATTTTGTGCCAGGCCCTTCTGTCCTGCATAGTTTCTTTTGAGAAATCAGCTGCCAGTTTTATGGGTGCACCCTTATAGGTAACTAACTGCTTTTCTCTTGCTGCTTTTAAGATTCTCTCTTTGTATTTAACCATTGGCAAGTTAATTATAATGTGTCTTGGTGCGAGCCTCTTTGGATTCCTTTTTCTTGGGACTCTTGAGTTTCCCTGGGTTGTATGTCTATTTCCTTCACCAGGTGAGGGAAGTTTTTCATTATTATTTCTTCAAATAGCTCTTCAATGTCTTGTTTTCCTTCAGGTACTCCTGTGATACAGATCTCTTTTTTTATATTTAGTTGTGTCCCATAGGCTCCTTAAATTATTATTATATTCTTGGCTTCCTTTTTCTTGCCATTCTGTTTGAGTGTCCTTGGCTTCCCAGTCCGCTGTGTCAGTGGTTCGATCTTCATCTTTATCCACTCTGTTTATTCCATCTAATATACTCTTCATCTCAGCTAATGTATCCTTAATTTCTGACTGGTTCCCTTTTATAATTTCCATTTCCATTTTTATATTTTTTATCTCTTTGTTAAAGTTCTCACTGAATTCATTTACACTTTCTATAGGGGTCATTTTTAGTAATTATATAAACCACTTAGTGACTGTACTAAAATTTTCTTAGCTGTCCCTTTATTGTTGGGTACTTAGTTTGTTCCAGTTCTTCCTTTTATGAATAATGCTGCAATGAGTATACACACAGACGTCTGTGTATATATGCAAATAAATTTTTATATTACCTTTTTTTATTCTTATGGTATAGTAAGGTGATGTTTGTTTTTAATATTTTAAAATAGGTACTACCAAATTGTATCTCTTATTTCACTTCTTTGTGAATACTGAGTTATCACATTAATTTAGAAACTTTTATTAAAAACCTACAGAAATTATGGAGAAGTCGGGTGAGGAAGGAATGCCTGATCTTGCCCATGTAATGCGCATCTTGTCTGCAGAAAATATCCCAAATTTGCCTCCTGGGGGAGGTCTTGCTGGCAAGTAAGTAAAACAAAAAACTAATTTTGAGTTTGTTTATAGTTAATAATAAAATAATTTTGGATAAGCAGTACTAAAGGTATCTAAAAATGAAATGGGTTGATGGTTCTGATACCAAAGAACTCTTAAAATTTCATTCAAAAGAGATTATTTTAAGGAATTATTTATCATACTCTAAGGATGAAGTCTTTCATTGGTAAATGAGAACAAATGGATTGTGCAGGATCAAATTCTGAGTGAAGTGTAGAAATTATGTTCTTTGCAACTATTTAGTGTGGCAATTTTTTAGTGTAGTCAAGATGAAGTATATTTTAAATACTCAGAAAGTTAATAATTGTAATTTAATAAAACTAAAGCATTATTATTTTTTAGGCGCAATGTTATTGAAGCTGTTTATAGTAGACTGAATCCACACAGAGAAAGTGATGGGGTAAGTTTTATTTTATTTCTTAAGATTTTGAATAATTTATAATATTAGCTATGAATATATACAATTTATATTATATATAGATGTATTCACATAATAAAATCTATAATAAATTATTACTGCTTATCATTTTAAGGAGTCAGTTAAAATTTAAGGAAATATATTGAAATGGAAGTAGTTCTGTTTTGTAGATATGTTTGTTTTCACTTAATCGGTATCAAATATCTTTTTGTTTGAGCTGTACTTACTTCCTCCCTGTATGTCTGTCTGCCTTTTCTTCTTTTCCTTTAAATCTTAGTTGTGAGGCAAAGAATGCACTTTTAAATTTCTCAGTTTCTCCTTCAGCAGATTGCTATCATCACTGGAAGTTAGCTGTAGTGAATGAGTTGTTATTTTAATGACCAAACATTTAATTGTCCCTTTGTGCCCAGTTGAATGAATGCCTGAGGATAATTTCTTTCTAATCTTATTGTGCTGTGGGTTTATATGTTGACCTGAGTTAACCATTTTTGTTGTACCCTGCTGTGCTTCATCAGAGCAAATCTCTTTATCCCTTTACCTTCCTTAGAAATAGTTATAAGCTGTCAGCTGCTCCTTTGCAGTTTTTTTTTGTTTGTTTTATATTAGAACTAGTACCAGGAGACAAAACAGTGTCTTTTTTTTTTTTTAATTGCTTCGAATTTCATACTCAATAACTCAAATAAGTATTTTCTCACAGGGTTTTTAAATTTTGTAACATCAAAAATTGAATAACTTAATTTTTAACATGTATGCTTTAAAGATTTAAGGAAGCCAATAAACTTTTGTTGAGAAGAAATAGACTTACCCTCCAAGTCTCTAGTTCTACTTGGCAGCCACTGGTAGAAATTATGTATCATCTCAGTTGCATTGTTTTCTAGGATTTATTACTACACAGCAATATCACATAATTTTTTCCTTAAAAATAAAAGTGTCCTGTCAAAAAGGAAAATTTTACAATTAATAGATTTAGTGAGTTGAACAAAATTTTACAATTAATAGATTTAGTGAGTTGTCGTATATTGATAATAACAATTAATATCTTAGTCTAGAGCGGTGATTCCAAGTTGTCTTTCTTGTATGTTTGGTACCTCAAAATGTTAAAAATTATATCCAAAGCTGTAAAAATTAATTAAAAAATAAGGATATGTCATTGTGATACATTAAGATAATTCTAAATCAAACAACTCAGGATAGGATGTTGACATAGCTTAAAGAAAATGGTGGTAATTGGGAGGTAGAATGAAGAGAGTTTTACCTCTTCAGCTAGCTTATAGGTTCTGTATGGCATCTGCCACATAGTTAGAGGAAATAAGCCCTCAAAAGTTAGCTATTGATTCATTTATTAGCCATATAAGTATTCCTGTTTCCTCGTGTATTTGAAATGCAACCCTAGTGTGTAATCTTAAAAGATTATATCATTATACCTCGCTCCCTCAAAAAGTTGGCTGCTTTATTCCAAACAACATTTTTTAAATGTTTTACAACCCTAAATTTCTGTTAAATGTATGCCAAAGAGGGGACTTTTTTTTTTTTTTTTTAGAAAAGACTTAGACATAGTAGCTTTATAGACAGTGAATAAATAGGCAACAGAACCATGAAGCTATGAGAAAATGCTCAGGATATAAAATTTGCCTTAAGTATGATTATTATATAACTATAAATTATGGAGATACCTACTGAATTACCTTCATATATAAGCTTTCTATTAATATCAGCAGATCAAACAGAGTCTACCATGTAGTAAATTGATGTAGGGAAGAGACTACAAACAAAAGGTGTAGTCCCACCCCTGCTCTCAGTGCAGTTTACAATGTAGATATAAAAAAAGTTAAATAATAAAAATGTTTTATATCATCTAGTAAAGAATAAAAAGAAATGACAAAATTTAAATTGTGATTAATTCTCACATGAATATTACAGTGATTGCTAGGAAAGTCTGATTTTCAGAGAAAAGATAGGATTTGAAGAATGATTTGAATGGCAGAAATAAAATGAGGAGGATGATAGTTCAAGTGGATGGGGGAGCCAAGAACAAAGTATAAGCTGTCTTTGAAAGGAAGAACATCATTTTGACTAACATGGAACTGTTGTGAAATTTAAGAATTTAGGATGTCAAGTATTTTTGAGGAGACTTGGAGAAGCCATTTGAACTTTACATATTAGATTGAGGAGCCACCATATGTTTGGAGCATAGGAATGATAGACTCAAAAAGGAATATCTGTGGTATTTTAATCTGTTAGAAACATGAAACATGTGCCTTATTAAAGAGATACTGGAAGTTAAGTAGTAATTACAGAAATCAGATAATAAGCATAAATTCATTTTACGTAGTTATATATAGATTAGAGAAACTTCCTATTTACTATAAAAACTAACTTTTGCAGCCCAGAATATTATGTTGGGAAATATGACTTTTATCCTTTCAGAATAACCGTGACCTTAGAAAAATGTTAAACCATAATCACAAGTAGCAGAAATGTACTAAAAAAAAAAAATACAGAAGCAGAAAAAAAATGAAGAAATTATAGATGTTTAATTAAATTATTAGCTCTTCACTTGCTGGAGCAGTGAATTGAGCAGAGAACTGCTCCAGGAATGCTGCTTGACTTAGTCTTTGCCACGTGGAAGGTGTTGCCAGGAAGCCCAGTGGCAGGAGTTGGTGGTTACTTTTGCAAAATGGGGAAGACTAAAAAGTATGGTGAAAAATCAGAGGCAACAATTGGGAGATGTAAAAATTAAGTCTTGTTTTAATAACAAAAATAATATTTTCAGATACTTGAGAAAAGAATGCTAGTCAGAGTTAATCAAATTTTTTTAGATTCCTAAAATGTCTACTTTATATTAATAGATAGGATTATTCTACTGTAAATATGTATAAGTAGTACCATTAGAATAGGATTCATTCATTTTTCTTTAAAAAAATCTTTTGGTTAATAAATTCATTTCAAAAAACTGATTTGACTACAAGTCAAATTAAATTATTAAAATATATTCAGAAAGTTTACTAGGGTAATCTTATTAAGTTGTTTTCTAAATTTGTTTCTTGGTTCAACTTTTTAAAATATGTTAATGTTAATATTAGCAATATTGATATTTTACCAACTTTTAAAATCAAAATATATGGAAAAGAGTCTAGCAGGAGTTCTTAATCAAGGAGTTTGTGATTCCCCCAAAAGTTTTTGCAAGTATATTTATGTGTGTACATAAATATTTTTTAATGATGAGTATGTCTGTGATTTTCATCAGTGCCTCAAAGAAGTGACCCCCAAAGAATAAATCATGTAGAGGACCAGAAAAAGTAAAACTGCATTTTACTATAAGTTGTTCTTATATTAGGCAGAGCTCTGAAATCACACTCCTTTTCTTCTTCTAAAGTGCTAGTTTATGTTTTATAAGTAGAATATAAATTCTGTGAGATCTGGGATTTCGTCTGATTTATTTATGTCCCAGCACCTGCAGCGGTGCCTGGTGTATGTAAGAGCTTAATAATTAATGCCTGTTAAATAAGAAATATTTGTTTTTTCATTTTTAGTAGGAGTTTGCTAAAACTATCTTTAAGTCATATTTAAAAAAATAATTTTAGTTTGCTAATTGATATGAAAGTATTTTTTAGAGCTTCATATTTGCAGTGTAAAAATGTTAAGATCTTCCCTCAACAAAGACGTATAAATGCTTTTGAATTAGTATACCAATGATCAAGTAGCTACATAAGTGGATGATATTCCAAGGATAAAGGAGGAACATGTGTGTGTGGTATATATGTAAAATTATAGGTAATCTTAGCACCTTTCTTATAAAGAAAAGACTAAATCAGTGAGATGAGGTAGCTTGCCTAGCGTGCAAAGGTAAATAAATTGTGCAGCCAGATTTGAATCTTAAGTCAGAGTGACTCCAAAAGCTGTTCTCTACACCTTTCATGCTGCTTCTCTTAAGATTTTTAGGGACTATGCACCTCTGTCTGTATCTCTGCTGACCATCCAAAAAAATCATTTTCTTTTGTGAATCTCATGTTAATAGTCTTAAGATACTCTGTTTTTTGATGAGGAATATTTTATCAAGTTGTTAAAAATAAGCAGTCAAGCTCAGTTTTTTGTCAGTTATTTTTCACTTAAATATACTTTTTTATTTATCCTAATCCAAAATGTTTTTAAAGGCATTTGGATTTTTGAGAACAAGAGGAAAGAACAAAACCCCCGGAAAATCTCCATATCTCGTTTTCTCATTGTTTTATATACAATCTTTTAAATTTTATTTCAAATAGATCAGTTAGAATAAACATAGCTGCTTTTTACACTTTTACATCACCGTTTTAGGACTTAGGGAATACTAGTTTTCTGTAAGTTGTTTCTTGTTTACTTTTTACTGGTCAAAGTATTTTTTGGAGAAAGACCAACACTTTTTAGAAATGCACTAACGTTAGCCACTGTACGACTTGACATACCACTTTCCTCGGCTCTGGTCTTAACCATTTTAGTGACTCTTTGAAATTATTTCAGATTCATTAACTCTTACATGATCCTTGCAAATAACTTCTAATTTATTAGATTCTTCATTAGTCATTGTTAATTATCTCATGAAGAGATACTGGAAAATCTTTAGTTCTGAAAATTATTTTTAAATTATTTTTAGCTGACAAGCAGAGCATTAGGATTCCACAATAAAATACAAATACTATATACTAGCACAATAAATATACTAGTATTCTTTACTTTTTCTTTGCTGTTTTTAACTAATCATTTGAATAATTTTGCTTATAGCAATTGGATTTAGAAAAAAATTGCTGCAATTAATATTAGCTAGTGAAACTTTATTTTTAAAATGTGCTTAGATTTTCCCCCTTTTTGTTTGCTCTCTGCTTGATTTATCAAGATTACTTTGTCTTACTAGGTGTAAGGCAGTATTTTCTTTCCTTTTTTTTTATTTTGTAAGGCAATATTTTTATGAGATTCAATTTTTAAACTCTGGTAGTTTAGATGACAGTAAAACCTTACAAACAAAAACAGAGAGAAGTCCTAAATTCCCATCTTCATAATTGCCTTCAATTTATTTTGCAGAATAATTTTAACCATCCCATCTATATGATTTTTTTGTCCTGTAATTTCATTAATCTTTCTGTATTGAGGAAATAGATTATAGACTTTAATATGAAATAATTTGTGGTCTGGTTCTACAGTAATTTAAACCAATATTCATTTTTTGTCTATTTATCTGAGACATCTATAAAAACTGTTACTTACTTTAATGTATTTAAAAGAGCATTTAGAAGGACATAGATATTAATTATACCTGAACACAAATCTGAGCTGTGTCATTTACTAGCGTTGTCACCCTGACATAAATAACTTATATCTTCTGAGTTTTAGTCTTCACTTATAAAAATCAGGCTTACAGTGCCTATTACTTAGGGTACCTGTCAGGATTAAATGAGATTATGTATATAAAGTTGTTAGCACAAATATTAATTTTTCCTTCCCTAGGTAGTAGGGAGGATACTGAAAGTAATATGAAATTATCTTTACCTCAGTGAGTCTAATTGGAGAGAATGCAAACAATTGCAAAGTGGAATTAATTGCTAAAATAGATGTGTATACATCATGTGCTATATATGTATGAATTAGTGAAAATCCATGAAAGTTATATAATGGTATTTTGAAGAATCACATGAAATGATTGGGAAAGAGGTTTCATGCATCCATCATCTATCTAACACAATAAGGAGATGAAATTTGCTATAAGATAACATCACTTTTAAATGTGGTCAGTGGCTTACATTCTTTTCAGTTCACTGGTTTTATGCTGCCAGGCATTATAAGTCCATCCCTGCTTAATATACAGATTTGGTTTTAATGTGTCTTTTAAAAAGCAACTGCTTCCCAACTACTGCTGTTATAGCAATTCACAGGAACATAGATGATTTCTGTAATAATAAGGTGTCAGATGAAGAGTGAGAGATGCTTATCTTTTGAACTCACCAAAATTGACTAAAATACAACCAATAACAACCTTTGATTTAACCTTATCAATAAGTTATAGAGTTATACTGTTTAGTCTATATCTGTGGTCCTCAATCTTGGCTGTATATCAGAATCACCTGTCAGGCTTTTTTTTTAAAAGAAATCACCCCAACCTACTGAATCTGAGTATCATGGGATGAAACTTTGGTATCTGCATAAATTTCAGGTGATTCCAATGTGAAAAACAGAGTTGATAATCATTTTCACTATATGTAAGTCACCTTGTCCACCTGAAGCAGTATTTGTTTCAATGTCCTAGAAGATTTTTTGTTTTGTTTTATAAAAAGGGAGTTGTTGCTTTGATGTTTTATTTTGGGGGAAGGAAAGTTTTTTTGCCCTTCATTAAAAGTCCTTTGTGATACACTGTCAAGTAGAAAATTGTCTTTTGGAAGACCTGATTAAAGACTGATAAAGTTATGATGAGCAAGCACTTATTGTTCCATCTTAACCTTTCCTGAATAGATTCAAAATAGAAACTTAGGGAAACGTTTATTTAGTACAGAAGAAAAGATGAGAAAAAAAAATACAAAAAATATCTTAACAGCACATCTTTTTATGTTCTTTCCACACAATACATTTTGCAAATTAAAAAAAAAGTTATTTTGACAGTTAATATGCTTGATATAGAAAATTGGAGAATTCAGAGAAAACAAAACATCTGTAACTTCATTACCCATTATCATTATTTCTATATTACTCTATTTCTTTTCCTTCCAGGCAGTTTATTTAATACTCTAAAAATGAACACATATAGGAACATATACATACATTTAAAACATTGTTATACACAGTATCATCTCTTTTTGCCACAGGTCACTTTTTTTTTAAGCATTCAAGTACTCTCATTTTTCTAATAAACATGGTCATATTGGTGGTTATATTGGTGTTATCTTTGTTGCAGAATTATGGGAAAGCAGTCTCCAAAGATGGTTAAGAATTTGTGTCAGATCATCTATATTATTAACCTTTTTTGTATTTTATTTTCCCAACGTTTTATGATGAAAACTTCCTAATGTTAACAATTGTTAACATTTTACCATATTTGCTTTATCTCTTTACATGTGTGTATGTATATACACTACTTTTCTGGTTTTTTTTTTTTTTTTACTGAACCTTTGACAGCAAATTGCAGACATTATAATATTTTACCTCTAAATATTTTTGGCATGTGCCTCTTAATAATTAGGATGTTATTCTATATAACTATAATGTTATACTTAAGAAAATAATAAATTTAATAATATCTAATATGAAGTCCAAATTTTCCCAATGGCCCCTAAATGACAATCATAATTGTTTTTGAACCATGGTCTAATCAGGTAGTTATCAGTCAGGCATATTAAACAAGTCTTTAATTAAGCCCCTACTTTTTCTTCCCCCCATGACACTGAATATAAAGAATCCAAACCAGCTTTTTTTAGGATGTCCTACATTCTGGATCATATGATTATTTCTTTGTGGTATCCTTTAACTTGACCCTCTATCCCCCTTTTCTTGTAAACTAGGAATTAGCTTTATTAGGTTTATATTAAATATTTTTGGCAAGAACACGGGTCACGGCCCTGTACTCTCTAATTCATCACATCAGGAGGCACATCATGTAAGGGTTTCTGGCTTTTGGTCTTTCAACTTAACTGTGACCAGCTTGGATGTTAGAGCTTGTTTTGCTAACAAGGTTAAATAGTTACTATTGTAGAAACTTACAGATTTTCCAAAATTTAAAATAATGTCAAAGGATAAGTAGTTTGCTATTCACATCTATTTATAATGTTCTATACATTTTGTCTATTTTGATCAAAAGATGTTTTATTAAGATATTTCAAGACAAAAGTAAATAAAAATTTTAATCCAGAAATGCTTTAAATTTTCCCAAAACTCCAGTTTAAGTTTATATAGTTTTACGTTTTATATCTCCTACTTGTCATTTAGCAGAACTGATGAAGAAACTAATGTTCTAATGGCCTGCTTTTCTGTCCTTTCCTGTTGCTTTACACACTAATTTCCTTTTATACTAAATCATTATAGCCAATTATTGTTTTGTTAAGTAAGTCAGTTTAGGAAATGCTTGTGTTGTTAAATTCTAATAGAGTAAATTTCAGATTTAACTTCAAATTACAATGTGAAATAAGACATAAACTAGTTAATGGTAATTTGCTAAAAATAACTTGAAATATTTCAGTTGGAAATTTTTATTGACACAAGTAAGATGATACTTATTTAATGAAATGTTCTCGTGCTTAGACTATTACTCATGGTAGAAAAATGAGTGTTTTGCTGTGATATGTTTTGAAATACATGTAATATCCTAGTTTGTCTACTGACACTGGGGTCTTGAATCTTAAAAAAAGGCCTCCGATGAAGCAGAGGAAAGTGGATCACAGGGGAAATTGGTGGAAGCTCTCAGGCAAATGAGAATTAATCATAGGGGAAACTACCGACAACTTCTGGAGGAGATGCTGACTAGTTACAGGCTAGCTAAAATAGAGGGAGAAGAAAGCCCTGCTGAACCAGCTGCTACAGCTACTTCTTCGAACAGTGATGCTGGAAACCCAGTGACAATGCAGGAAAGCCATACTGAATCCAAAAGTGATCTTGCTGAATTAGACAGCTGTAATGAAGATGCAGGGACAAAGATGGGTGGTGAAAAAATATGACTTTACTCTGTGGTGATATTTTTGTGATCTTTGATTTGATGATTTTTACTTAGGAAGTATAATGTATGCATTTATATAACCGTTTTGTTATTTGAATCTTGGTAAACTAGTTTTATTATACTCATATAGCCTTGTTTTTTAAGAAGGCCTTTGCATACACCTTTATCACACAGTTTAAAATTAACTATTTATAGTACTTTGAATTTAATAAAATTATATGTCATTTCATATTGTACACCAGTATTGAGGCTACTGGTTCTTAAAGTCAGTAGTTAATCGTACTAGAAAGAATTAACGATTACTAGTTAGCAAGATTACAGTATATTCTGGAAAAAACTTGTTAATGTAGTGTTATACTGCTTCACATTATTTTACATATTAGTATACTCATAGTTAGCTTTGTAATAAATTTGTACTTTCTTTAGTAATTTTAGTTCTTAAAGAATAACAGGTGCTGCCCTGTAATTTTTTTCAAGGATGATAATTTGTGTGTTCTTTGGCTTGTTTATATTTTACATCTCTGTAGTTTTATTTTTAGAAGTTCTGAAGTATTGGATGTGTGGTTATTTTTCCTTTCTCTGTATTCTTTACGAAACATAATTTTTGAAAAACTTGTGTATTCATATAGCTTTGGTTTGTATATTCTGTATAGACTATAACTACATACATCAAAATGTATGTCAACCAAGTGTTTAGAATGAAATTATAAGTGTTTAAGCCCAAATAAAGCATGTGATGTGGAATAATCTATGCATGTTGTACTTATTTTAAAATTATTATTTTTAAAAAACCAGGTTTGGTATATTGGAAAAATACTCATTAGATATTCATTTGTATTTATATAAAATTTAGAAAACTTTTGACTTGGCTTTTTTCATTAATAAAAGAAAAAACATATTCAAGGAATCTTGCTTAAAGTAAATCTATTCTGTTTCTTATTCCCTTTTTGTGGTACAAAATTTAATCTGTGGACAGAATGGACACACATAGACATGTCAGAAAATTGCCATGATGAGCATTTTAAAGATTGCAAGATTGTCAACTTTGCTATAAGTGTTCATCACATATTAATAAATGCAAGAATTTGGGAGTATTTTAAATAGTGGCAGATGAGTTTTGTTTTTGTTAAAATGAGTTTTTAAAATCCAGGTAACTATTAGTCACATGGGAAACTATTTCTTAAAACAATTATATTGTGAATGTAGACCATTAATTCTTCTTATTATTATTTATATTTATCATGTGTTCTAAAGTTGCTTAAGGTACCGTAAGTTGAAACTTTGGAATCTTCGGAGGTAGCCGGTGGTTCATTCTATTTTTCCAATGCCGAATACTTTTAAGTGGTTTAAGAGGAAGGCATTTGGTGGAGAGGGGAGAGAAAACAGCCAGTTATCTATATTAGGTAGATCCATGTTTGTACACACAGTACACAATGCGCACACCTCTCTGTAAAAGTACCTTTTCAAACAAAGAAAGGTAATTTGTTCATCTAATTTTGTTTTCTTTTGAAATTCAGTCCAACCTGGAAGTGGTATAGGTAAATAATAATAATATTCTTCCTTTTCTCTTCCTGTAGGGTGCTGGAGATCTAGAAGACCCATGGTAGCCTTATAAACCTTCTAAAATGCTTTTGATTCTGAAAATTGGGGGAAAAAACTTTTAATCACAATTTTCTTCAATACAAGGGAAAAATATTCTTGTGGATTTCCAACGTTTTGTGATATGAGCAGAAAATAATTAGCATTTCCCATCATTTGTTCATATTTGTGTTTTCTGATAATTGCCACTTTGTAGCATTGCCTGTACTACAGTATTTTTGCCAACCTCAGGCATACTGGTTACATCTGTATTGAACTTTTGGCCCTAGAAACCAGTGAAGTTATTTCAGCACATATAATAATTGTGCCTGAGGTGCATGGGAATATAGTTAGCTGTACTCCGAAGATACATTATGGTTTTTTGTTTTTGTTTTGTTTTTGTTTTTTAACAAGACACACAACATATAAGCATGTAAGAGTAAAGAATTATACGAGATGTTCCTTTTTTCAATTCACCAAGTTGGAAGCCTTTTGCAGCTCTGTGGCTTGAAATTTCATTTGAGCATACTGTAGGATATATATTTATTATTAATTGTTATTTAATTTTTTTCCAATTTTACCTGTATTACCAAGCTGGGTTCTCCAATAATGTCCAAATTGTAATGTTGCCTGCTTCAAGATAAAGTGTATTTGGCAATAATAATAAAACCCTTACAGGTTTTATGCATGTATTTACTACATCCTTCAATTCTCACTAGAAAATCTTTGAAACCAAATGGATTAATTTATGGCTATTTATAATTTGCTTTGACATCTCACTGCTGCAAATTTTTTAAATGATGAAATTTACCTTTATAATGTAAATTGTGATTTTTGTTTTAAATGTGGGTTTTAATAGTTTTAATTTTTCAGCTTTTAAGATTCAAGTTTTGTGTAATTTGGCATAATTTTTTATTGTTTATGTTATTTTAAAAGCTCAGAATATCACACTGAAATGACTATAAATACACTTAAAATTATCTATTTTAGATCTAAGGAAGTATTACAGAGATATTTTCATGGGTTCAGTAACCTTTCATTTTATAACATTGGGCACGGTACAGAGTGGTTGTTACATAAGGTACTTGAAGACTATTAGTTTAATTCTATTTTTACAATAACCTTGAATTCTTTTTGAGTTTTGCATGTATCCAATTAATGCTGAACATGAAGAATAAAATATTTATCTAAAAGAAGCTGTTGGAGTAGGAGAAGCAATGAATGTATCCATTTGTACATGGTTTACATGTTGTGGATGCTTTGTAAACATTTTTCTATATGTTTAAATTGTATTGCAGCAGGATGTAATTGCCCTTGTGTGTAGTTAAAATGAGTCATCATCTGGTCCTGTGTAGAATGGAATTCATGGTATTTTCTGTAACATTTTCCTGAAGCTGTTTCTGGACAGCCACACATTTGAATATGGACAGACAGCTTCCTTGATTATTTGATTTATTGTGCACCTGATTTTTGGTCTAATGGAATTATTGCCACAATATATTTTATTTATTCTTTAGATTTTAGCTTTGTAAGTTAAAGTTCTTTACATGATGATGTTAAAAGCTATTTGTCCCTTTACTGGGTTTGGGGGGTTGTTAAAAGATAGAGAATGAAGAATGCAAAATGGTTTATTGTTCAAACTGTCCACTCTGATCCAACCTTGTACTGATAGTACCTTTCCAGTATGGTATTGTGATGTTTCATACAATGCAGTGAACATAACCAACTTGTTACCTAAATAAAGAATCGATAAAAACAGTGTGACATATTACTATTTGGTATGATTTCTAAAAATAAAAGTCTAGTTTTGAATGTTATTTTAAACATTTATATAGTTAGAATATTTATTGTGAAATGTTTTATACAAAACTGTATAGGTGAATTATAATTCCAAGGAAGAATTGTCCAAACTGTATAGGATGATACTAATTAACTCCTTCTTCACTCCCCAAACATGTTTTTTGTTTGTTTGTTTGTTTTGTTCCTTTCTCTGGAACTTTAGTGGCCCTTGAAACAAAAATAATTTGCAAAATAACAGAAGAAAAAACCTGTACTCAGTGTTTAATATCCAGCTATTCTAAAATATTTTGATCTCAGGACCCATTTATATTCTTAAAAATTGAAGATCCCAAAGAACTTTCGTGGGTTATATCGATATTTATTGTCTTAAAAAATAAAACCATTATCTGTTAACATAAATAGCATTGTTTTAAAGAATTTTTCAAATCTAAAAGGCACTGGTTTTTGTTCTCCTGAATTCTTTAATGTCGGGCTGGACTCATATCTGCTTCTGCATTCAATCAATTGCAATGTGGCACTTTTTTTGAAGTATATGAAGAAGTCTGGCGTCACACAAACGTTAATTGCAAAAGAGTATTTAAATAGTAGATAATTGTGCATTATTCTTTGATTTATTATCAAAAGTAGAACTGCTAGTTTCTTCAAGGTTAATTGAGGTATGAAATCTGAAACTGTTACTCAACTTTGTACTCACATTTATCTATCTTGCAATTTGAGTGAATCCTCTACTTTTACATGATTTTATTACATTGTTGGTCATTTGGAAAATACTGATTTGTTGAATTATGCAATTCTTTAGAATATTGATGTTATTATGCAATGTTTGAAATTTTTGGTTACTCTAACTTATCTCATCAGAAAGATCTTTTAAGTGTTGGGAAGCTGCCAAGCACATGGTGATGGATACAGATTTTTCAGAATTCTAATTTTCGTTTGAAAGGTTGTAATTTTATCATTGGCAACAAATATTGTCAGTTGTTTTCCTTAAGTGACAATAAGCTTACTTCGTTTTTTTTTTAGAGAAAATGCCTGCTGAATAAACCATAGTCTGTCATTCTTTTCAAGTAGAAATTGTGTTCCATGCAAAGTGACTAGTTCAGCGTACATCTCAAATAGTAGCATGAGACAACCACTACATTTCAGCATGCTACAGAATCAGTACTTCCAATTTCATTATGCAGGATATTAAAAAGATGTATGCTCAAGGATAGAGTTGTAATAAAATTGATTCTCAATGATTAATAAGGACATTGTTAATTAAAACTGACTCCCTCCCCTTTTTTTTTCTTTGTGAGTGTAGTAGTGAAGGCTATACAGCAACTAATTTGTTTGGTGCTACTAGTTTGATTTGTGCTAAGGTGTCTGCAGTTTTACCCATTTCTTCTGCACAGTCAGTGCAAGTGTCAATATTTTGAAAAAAAATAAGTATTTGTATTATGTAAATAGGTTCATTTCGTGGGCCTCTTTGAAAGGTTCCCTGAGACTTCTAGACTTTCAGAATTGCTGCCTTTGTTCGTTTGGACAGCTTCATAATGTATTCCTTTGTTCCAAACATTGCAGTATGACAGTAAATGAATGTGAAATCATACAGATCTGACAAAATCTTCTTGGCCTCTAAGAGGTGGTGGCTATATGGCTAATATGGTTACTATTACACTGAAACTTAGAAAGCAAGATAACATGGAATCTTTAATAGTACGCTATTTTTCCCCAGGATAGTCCTATGATGGGTTTCAACTTGTAAAACTCATGATTTAAGATAACCTAACACAATAGAGTTTGATTTTCATATAGCAGATACTCAGATCATTTTCATCTTTTAGGATGTCCTCAATTACTGTAGATTTGTATTATTTCTTTTAAAAGGTCTCACTTCTATATTGAATTTTTTATTTCACATTTTAAATAAAATTATTTTTCCACAACTGAGTCAGGTTAGCTAGATAAGGACAGGACTTTTTTTTAATGATGATTAAGTGGATCAGGGCTTTATGCTGAAGTGTTTTTGGTTAGGTTTTTCAATTTTCTGAACATCAGGATTGGGGAGGTGTTAAAAACTCAAATTCTGTCATACATTGTTTCTTGCCCACTTATGAGACTTGGTAATTATAACACTACTTAAGATACTTTATGTATTGAGTTTTTGGTTCTAAATGTGTTAGGATAACCAAGAGTGGCTGCAACTTTCACTTAAAGTCAGTTTTATTTTCAGATGGTAGATTCAGTTGGGATTTGATGTCTTTTCGTAGTGTTGTCAATCTTTGTCCAACCAGCTAACTAGACACTTAATTCTCCTAAGAAACCATAGCAAAATCTAAAACAGATGAAGCTTGCCACAGCACATTAACATACCTCAGTTTATTTTGGCTTCTTTATTACTTAATGTAACAAATATTAAAATATCAAGTAGCATATTTTTGAGATTTATTTTTTAAATAACATCTCATTTTTAAGGAAAACGAATTTAAGCAACTGATCTTTCCAAGCTTCTTTGCCATTAGTTCATTAACCTAAGTGGTTTATGACCATGAATCAGTTTCTTAATGCTAAATGTAGAAATACTTTGGAAGTTGATTTGTCATTGATAAAAATTATAATTATTGATCTTCCTATATGAAAATGATGGTGCTCTCCTGCCCTTGAGGTCTATTTTTGTTTTCTTTTCTAGGCAGGCTTCAGAATGGCTTACTAAATATCATTAGATGAGAAACTTTTCTATAATAATAGTAGTTCAACATTTGAGCCAGAAATTAGGGCCTCTTTATATATCCTCTTCCAAATTGTCTTTATTTATATTTTGAAATCAATCTGACTTAAGTAATAAGGGAAGGCTTTTGATAAAGATTTTAAAACATGTTTTGGGTAGCTTAATAGTATTTAGTGAAAATAGCATGTTTTTTTTTAATATATATACATTAAAATGTATAATGTGCAGGAAATCTGTAGTAAATCAGATGCTAAAGTAATCATTAAGACTGGAATTTAAGTTACTATTTCATTTCAAAGCAATTCTGAGAGTTTACTTTTTCAAATAAATTTTTAGTGTGCATTTTAACAATTATTAACTTTTATGCTCTATTGCTTTAAGATTTTTTTTTCTGTTCACTTTGGGAATTATTCTGTAATCCTTAATGAAAATGCTAATCAAGTGTTTATTTTTGCCCATTGTTTTGGTGATGTATATATGTCACATTGTGTAGAAGTAAAACAATATAAGTACTACTACTAATAATTACTTTTCAGGCAGCATCACCACCAATTCTCTCTTCTTGCTGGCTTTCTTGGCTATAATATCTTCTCCCTCTTATTTTCTGTTTCAGTTTTATTCTACCTGGCAAACATTCTGTTAACTATGTATATCATTTATCGCTCAGATGTAACTGTCAGCTATGCTCTTCTAATTCAGGAGCAAGGTGTGCATGATCTTGGTGTTAGGAGGTTATTCTCTTCGTATCCACAACACTAGTGGAGCAAAAAAGAACCATAACTTATGTATGGGTAGAATCAAAAAGGTTGGAATTTTTTCCTTTTGACTAATAACCCTAATCTATTATATTGACAATAGTGATTTCTTTAGTGGTTAAATCTGTACCACAGGTGGTCTTTTATTCTCATATCTAGCTGTAATGAAAATACTTCGGTATGTATTTGAGATGAAGGGACTGGTACAATCCAAGAATTAATATATGGGTTTGATACCTTCTTTTTCACTTCTAGGTCATTTACACTTATTTTTCCTTGTGCCTTCACTATGAAGAAGGGGTTTTGTTCTGCTTCTAAGTTTTGAAGATGTGAAGTACAATTTAGAGGACCATGGGTTTATTTTCCTGAGATTTTGCCTATGAATAAGGGTCTTATAAGCAAATTGATATAGTATAAAGCCTAATTTTAATATTTATATTTAATATTTACCATTAAAATTGATTTTAGGTAAGACTGGTTGTAATAATTATAGATAGCACTTGGATGCTATTGAAGTATACACCCAAAATGAAAGTACATTTAATTCCTAGAGTTACAGGTTCTTTAGGAACCTATAAACTTTTATGAATTCACATTTTTAAATTATACTCAAATCAGTAGTCCTAAGAATTTTCATGATGTTCAAGTTCTCCTTAAAATGTTATAATTACCAGAGGAAGTTGCTAGAGTATCGGGTCACAACCTCCAGAACAGTTCTGCTTGTTTCTGTGTTAACTTGTTGGGATTCCAGCTAAGATTTCATTTGTGTAAAGGTTCTTTGACTTTGAAAAGTTTGAAAACCACTAGGCTCACAGAGTGTAAATATGAGAGGCAAAGGAAATTGGACAGTTACTCTTTTCCAAGACAGGAAACTCAAGAGAGCAGTTTGGCTGAGCTGTGAGTGATATTTACAGGTTTTGATTTGGTAGTGTACCCAAGTATTGTGATTTAGTTATATTTAGAAGGTAGGGAAGGGCAAGTTGGGTTATCTAAGAGTCAAATATCACCTATATGAGAGGTTAGTCACTTCATCATCCTTTCCCTTACCCATTCACCCACCAACATGGTTTTGACTTTAGCAGGGGTATGATAGGAAAGGGTGTTATTCCCAACCTCAGGTTTGAATTTATCTGCTCACATTATTACCGCTACATTCCCCTGTTCTATAAAACAAGCTAATGGTTAAATAAAAATATTTAATTGGTACAGTATTCTGTGTGATTATGCCACAATGTACCCATTACCCATTGAGAGATACTTAGGTTATTGGGGACTTTTTTACTGTTAAACTGATGCAGTGGACATCTTGGTATGTTTCATTGAGCACATGTACTAATATTTAGTGTTTGCCTAGAAATAAAATTACTAGGTTAATAGGGTATCTTCAAGTTTATATTGCAAACACATTATAGTAAAGGTGTACTAAGTCACACTTCTACTAGAAATGCACAAAAAGCCATTCTTCTGTCCTGGCCCAGCCTCAGGAACAGCCGATATTGTCAGATGGAGTTTGCCAGTCAGATGAATGTGGAAATAATATCTCATTTAATTTGTATTCTGAGTACATGTGAGACAAACATGTTTGCCTTTTTTGTGTTGGCCATCTTGAGTTTCCTCTTCTCTGAACGCTAATACCTTTTGCCCAATTTTTTTTTTTTGTCTTTTTTCATTTTGTAGTTTCCTTATTTAGTCTGGATACTTGTTATATATGTTGCAAAACCTAGTCTTTATATTTTACATTTATATAGAGAGTCTTTTTGTTATCAATCTCTTCATGGTTTGTGCCATTGTGTCTGGTTTAAGAAATCGCCATCTCAAGTTTCATATTCTTTGTTTTCTTTCCATTTTAAAGTCTTCCCACCTCCCAAGCTCACATATTTAGTTTTTTAATTCATCTTAAATTTACCATTCTATATAGTATGAATTAAGGAAGCTAAGTATTTTCAATACAGCTAATTGTGCTAACAGCATGCCAGCCCTGTTAAATTTCACCTATGTTTATGATCTATTTCTATTTTCTAAGTTCATTTCTTTTTGTCGAACTCTTTGTAATTATCACATCATTTTAATTACTGTAGCCTCAAAAATGCTGATACCTGGCAGGCATGCATTGTGTTCATCTTGTATAAACCTAGTTCTTTTTATAAAAGTACAATTAATAATCCACATTCTCCATTAACAGCCTGCATCTGTTTTGGGATCTAATATTGAAAATTGTCCACCTTACCTATGAAAATTACTTCATGTGTTCCTGTTGTTGCACATTTATATTTTGAACTGCAGTGTGGCACCACATTGATCACTCCGATCCCTTTCCTTTCCCTTTAAGGCGGGACCAGTTACAGTGCCTGCCTCACTCTGTTGGAGCCTGAGGTAAAAGGGAAATGCAGTGATAGTGAGTTTGTCTTTATTTAAAATTCGATATACCATGGTTTTGCATTACTGTTGATTCTTTCAAATTTTGCATTAAAATGTCTTGATTATTGAACTTTCTGACATTTTTTAAATGTCCCCCAAGGCAAGCGTCTCACCTTGTCACCATAGTTTCAGCTGGTAATACGTGAATTTCAGGGCCTTTGAATTGACTGTCTAAACAGTTTTTCTGATTTAAGGCAGACATTACCATGAAAGAACACCACAACCTACTAGTACCCTTTACGGGTTTTCTGGGGTGCTTAGTGAAATTGAGAGAAGGCCAGGCTAAAACGAGGTCTTGTGCTCAAGCAGCAGCGAGTTGCCACTGGCACTATTGCCTTGGGCATGTGAGCCATCTCTTATACTTCAAAAGTGTAATGCCAAAAGAGCAAGTTCCAAAAGGATATTGTTTATGTAAAAGCTTAAATCTCTAAAATTTATTCCAAAATGCTTTCTTTTTTTTCTATTTTGTTATATTTGATATTGCATCTTACAATGGCATCTTACAGTTGCCACTGGTGAGACAGCTGTCATGGCAGAGTTGCACCAACTTGGTCATAGCTATTCATGTTTTGATTTCATAATTTGTTTTTGCACACTTGGAATCATTTTAAACTTAAATGCTGTTTTAAAGTGTCTTCAAAACGATTACACGGTGATTCAACAGAAGCAGAGTTTTTGTGTAAGCAAAAGTACATGGGACTTTTTAAAAGTCAAAGTCTTAAAAGTTTATTACAGTATAAAATAATTCTAAGTTATTAAAGCAGTTTCATAGTTTAGAAGCATTTTTAAATTATACATAAAACAATGGTACATAAAATAATAGAATCTTAGAGTTGATAGAATCTGATATGTAATTTATAGATACATGTGTAAAACATGCATAAGAATAATACACTTTAGGACAGTAGTTGCTTCAGAAGCATTGGGAAGTGTGAGATTTTTATATTCTACCACCCCCCACCCCAAAAAGATAACAAAATGTTAACATTTATTAAATCTGGGTAGTGGAGAAGGGTATCTTACATTATTTTCTGTAATTTTCTATATGTTTGCCTTTTTATAAAATTGATTTAAAAAATAAAATACAGAAACTAAATGAATTCAGTAGCCCTGGGTTACCTTCAGGAAGAGAATACCAATTTATATTACCAACACTATACAAAAATGCTCATGTTTTCTGCTTCCTGGCCAGTGTTGCACATTGCCAGTATGGTAGGTAAAATAATTTATAATTTAAAATTTATTTATCAATTATTTTTATTACTAGTGAGTTTGAATATTTTTCTCATTTTGACCAATTATCTTATTAAAGCCTGTTCATGTATTTTGCTTATTTTTCTATTAACACATTTACCATTGTGTTAATTGTTATGGATTTGTGAGAGCTCTTTATATATTTAGGAATTTAATCATTATTCTATTACTATGTCATGAATTATTTTCCTCAGTTCACTACTTGCCTTTCAATAATTTTTTTTTTTAATAAGTATGTTAAGGGCTAGAACTCAGAACAAAGCACATCTAACAATTCTGAAATGACCTAATTGCCTGATAAACTATGAGCTCAATAGCATAGGTTTCCCCCCTCCAAATCTTATGCTACTCTGTTTCTGTGTTTTTTTCTTACACAATAACTTTTCATTTCTATGCCAAATTTTTCTAGATGCAAAGTAAAAGCTTTCTACTCACTGTAATTGGAGAACCACTAGAGCTAAGATTCTCTGATCTGAAGAGTATAGGATCAATCTTTTTGCTCAAAAACATTTTCTTTTACCCCTCATAAACCATTTTAAGTCAAAAATAGTGGGTTTTGTTTTTTGTGTCTCTTTTAAATTGAAGTAAATTTACATACAGTAAACTACAAAGATCTTAGGTGTTCAATTTGATAAGTTTTGAGAAGTGTCTCAATTTTTTACATTCAAAAGATTTAGAATTTTATCATTTTCTTTAACAGTTTCAAACTTCAATTGTATTCGTAGACAATTCACATTCTGAGTAAGTAAATATATATTCTTTTATGACTTTGACCTTTTTATTATATATACTATGAGTAGAACTTATTTTGGATATTTCTATAGGGCAAAAACCTAATGTAATATTTTTCATTCCAGCTAATACATAAGCTAGTCTTTTCTCATTTATTTGAAAGTGCCCTTTCACTATATATTTTTGTATATGCTTGTATTTTTATGGGCATTCTATTCCATGGCTTTATATTGTATGTCAGTATGACATCTTAATTATTATAGTAGTATTACCTGTTAAGGAAAGTGCTCCCTTATTAGTCTACTTGGTATTAACAAAAATTGAATGTGTATTCTTCCAGATGAACTTTTGAATAATTGGTCAAGATTTCCCTGAAAAATAAAAATCTTGTTAATGTTGACTTGTTATATGTATCAATTAATCAGGAGTCATTCATATCTTTAGCAGAGATGAGTCCCATTGCAAGGAAATGCTACATCTTTCTATTTATATATTTTTTAATGCCCCTAGTAACGTTTTATAGTTTTCTCCCTATGTTCTACACATTTGAGTTAGTTCCTTGTTATTTTATATTTCTTATTACTTTATGAATGGTTTATCCCCAATATGTTTTTAATTCATAACTTCTTACTAGACAACCTGGCTTAATCGCTTACCAAAAAAAAAAAAATTCTGTCATTTCCACCAGATGGCAGTCTTGGGCACATCAATTGGTAAACTTGATGAGAGCTCTGGTGACAAGGGAGACCTTCCAAATTCCTAAAAAGACAAAAAGGTTTTTTCTTAACATAAAAGAAAAATGAACCCAACATTATGTAATTATAGTATTTATGTTATTAAACATTAATCTTATAACCCATTAGTGAAGGCAGAGAATTATCACTGTACCCTTCAAAATCATTTTTTTCTGTCCATGTGATAAACACCTGTGACTTCTTGGCAATACTTTTGGTTTTATTCCAGGGACTGTCACGTTTAAAGACAGGTTTTAATCTGTTGTCATTGTTCCTCTTCTCCTAAAAGCACCATTGAAATCAGAAGTTACTGGATTTCTAAATGTTATGTGAGAGCATCTTGTGACCGGTTTTTAGGATGCCCAAATCTTCTGAAATGAGGTACAGTGTTAATAATTAATATAAAAAGAAGTAGGTTTGTAACTGGCTTATTCTACATGAATAAAAATCTTAAGAACCCCTTTAAATTAGAAACTTTTTGGCTTAATTTAGATGACTTCAAAGACCTAAGCTTAGGATTATAGATGATAGTGATTTTCTTGGCCAAATATTTTCTCGTTGACTTTTCCTAGTGACCTAAAAATAGTACTTTTGGGCAAACATACATCACCTAGGCAAGCTCTCCTCTCTTGTAACTTTTATTACAATTCCATTTGTTAATTTATTTGTATATAATCAGGGAGTATTAAATGACTGTACAGTAACTACACTTCCCTTCTGAGATTGAAAGGTGCAAGGAAGTATAGTAAGAAAAAAGAATACATGTTTGGCCCTTGAATACAAAGGTATGCCAAGGTTAATTCTTGGTTTTTCAAAGAAAATTGATATATTCAGTGGGGGTAATAAAGCAAAAATTTTGACAGTAGGTAATTTAGGGATGACCATGAAAAATTTTTCTTTTACTTTTCCTCCTCTGGATAATTCTGACAAATAGAATAGCAAGTTAGTGTGTTGCATGGATTTATTCATGTTCTGTGTAGTATCTGAGTTAAAAATGAAATGGGGACTTCAGCTATGTAGTAGTTATGCCTGGAGCTTACTTGTAGTGTTCTAAGATACACCTTTAAGACAAAATTGGAATTGGTTACAGTTAGATTCATGCCACACATTTCAAGAGAATTAGGATAACCTAAACTGTATAAAGAAAACCATCAGTTAAATGCACCTAAAAGATTAGCTATGTAAAATTATCTTTGAAAAGGAAAGAATTCCTTTCTAATAACTCATGTTTGTATTGTATTTATATATAATTTTTTCTAGGGTTTTTGGCTTTTTCAGGATGGGACATGCATGAATCTGGCTGGTAAGACAGATTGTTCCCTATTACAATATAAGTGTACTGTACTATACTAGTGAAATGTCTTTCAACATCTAAAATTTGTATGTCAGTGCCAATTGCTTTAACACTAGGGCAGGGAAAACGAAAATAAATTACATTTTCTAGACTGATTTCAGATCAAAAGCAACACACATTTCAATTATATATCAGTAAAATGGGGAGATGGGAGCAACACACACAATGTTTGTCTATTTGAGAGCTAAGCAACTGGTCAATAAAACTGAATGACCTATAGTTGTATATCCTCAAAAGTTTTAATATAGTAGTTCTGAAGAATTGGCATTTGTGTGTTCTTCAAAGAGTAATAAATTTTATAGCTAGACAAATCTTTACATACATATTTATGGAATCACTAAGTTGGAAAAAACCTGAATTCTAGATGGTCCTTTAGCAGCCTCTGGTTTGACTCTCCAGGGACCAAAATCTAATTCCATCTTTTTGCAGCTCTGCTGATTCTAATTGGTTCCCTGTTTCTTCCCTTCATTTGTCCTAATTCTTGGAACTAAACATTTCACCACAGTGATTATGATGACTCCCAGCATCTTCTCTTTTCTGTCCCGTAATTTTAGTCATTATACATTGTACTTCAAATGTCTTTACCATCCAAGACCCTTTTCTCTGAAGACTCAATTTTTTTTACATTTTTCTTAAAACATACAACCCAAAAGCAAACATTTAGTAGGTAGCCCTTTTTTCCAAGTAATACTCATCTTTAACGCCCAGGTATTGGACTAGCTTTTCTGATGCCCCCATGATAATGTTTGAGTCCTTTGAGGTTATTTTTACTGCTGTTGAGCATTCTTTCCCTATTCTGCACTTGTGTAGTTGATGTTTTGTTTAGCCCTCTTTGCAGGACCTTCATTTATTCTTTTCTAGTATTAGATTCATTAACCTTTTGAGATGTTTTGGATTCATTTGAGATATATTGCTAATGTTTTCTTTCCAGTCACTCCAAAATGTGTTATGTAAACCTTCTGTATAGAATGAAACAAGTCAGAATAGCAGTCTGTAGCAGGCCTCAGAAGCTTCTCTTCAGTATGATACAGATGGACTGATATGTTAATCACACTCATTAGGTAAGAATTTCAGTGCTAATCAGCCCATATCTCCAAGGTTATCTGTGAGGATATCATGGGATCTTAAATTTCTTGCTGAAGACCTGCATTTTCCAAGTGTTAGTCAAGTAAATGCCCCACCTAAAGTTCATGAAATTACATCAAACCTGCTGATTCCTAGTGAATGATGGTCTCTTTCCTAAAGACTTAAAAAATATTATCATATAACAAGGATCTATTTTAGGGCCTTTCCTGGGATCAATATCATCTTTCACCTTTTTCAACAATTGGAATGACATTTACCCTTTCTGATTTGTGGCCAGTACCCCACTCCACACTTCTGTATAATTTACAGTGGCCACCAGAAATACTCAATAGATTTTCAGTATCATTTTCTTGTTTTCCATCAGCATAAAATAGGAAATAAAATTCTTATTGGTCCTATCACTTGTGTATAACTTATTTTGAGTTTTTGCTTTGACCCTATTCCTGTAGGTACTTGCAAATTTCTGGTGTTTATTTTTACTTATGGTGTTTCTTGCATTGTTTATTAATTTTAAAAATTCCACTTGTTATATTTCTTCCTTGGCAAACTGGTTGTTCTTGTTGTGGTTCTATTCTTTTTAAGTACATCTCCTTTTTTTATTTTTCACATGTGTAATCCTTCAATAAAAAGTATTTTACAAAATAACCATGATGCATTATTAAAAATTCAAACTATAACTTGGCCTATACCCTGTGGCCATGTGCAGCATAGCATGTGTACTGACAGAGCAGAACAGTGTCGTATGGAAAGGGATGCTGCTAATCACATCACAGGCGATGGGGACTTCTCTGTCACAACTTTTCAGCGAGTGGTAGGAAAGTGTTCTTAACAAATACAGCTATACTATATAGCATAAATAGTATACTGTACAATATCTGACAGGTGGAAGTAAAGTGACTCGAGAAGGGATTTCTTTGGAGAAGTTGTAAAAATTTACCAAAGATGCCAAATTGGCTAGCAGCAGTCCTGGAGTCTTGCATTTGCTTTGGGAAGGGAGATGATGTAGCTTCTCTTTTTACATTATACTATACCTGTATTTTATATACTTTCCCTTTAACAATGGGGAAAAGGTGACATTGAAAGTGTGGCAGAGGAATTGAGTCACATGTAGGCAATTCTAAAGGACCAACTTTGGCTTCTAGCCTTGAGTTCAGACTTCTTGGAAGGGCCTCTCTGTGACACTCTCCGGGTGCCCTTTTGTTTCCAGTCTTCTTGACTCTCAATTAGTAGGGCTCTAAAAATACTGAGTAAGAAAGAATGGAAAGAAAGAGAATACCTCAGATGTAGACAGCTTTGTAAATTTCTGCAGATATATTATATGTAATGTATATATATAAATAGTATATTTGTGCACATTTCTGTATATATGCTTCAATAAAATTTTGTTTTAAAATCATGGCTGATGCAGTAAACTTCATATATATTTATATTCACATGATATTTTTGTTAATAGAACATATGAACATAGTTGAATAGATGTGATGGGTGTGCTTTGGATGGATTCTGTTTTATGAGAAACTTCCAGGTTTATGAGTGGGGTGGGGGCAGGGAAGGAGCTTTAAAGAGATAAGCAGCATTTTATTCAGAGTAACCTAAACTGCCATAACAAGCAGAACCAAACCTGTAATGGTTCAAATAATAGAAGTTTATTTCTTGCTCATATGTAGACCAGGATGGGTGTTCCAGGTAAGTGTGCATCCCTCTTCCATATGGTGCTTAAAGTCCGACTTCTCCCATCTCGTAGCTGTATCATCACCCAGGGCCCTGTGTCATCTGTATTCAAACAGCAGAAGTGGAGAGTGAGCAAAGAAAAAAATACCCCTGTTTCTTACAGTCTCACTAAATGTAAAGAGGATTGAAATCATACAAGGCATAATCTCTAACCACTATGGAATTTACCTAGAAATCAGTAACAGAAAGATGAGAACAACAATCTTCTAAATAATTAATGAGCTAAAGAACAAATTACAAGAGCAATCAGAAAATATCTTGGACAGAATGAAAATGAAAATCAGCTAAGGCAGCACTGAGAGGGAAATTTACAGCTTTAAACAAATTAGAAGGAAAGGTTTCAATTTAGCTTTCCATCTTATGAATGGAAGAAAAGAGGGAAACAATAAGGATAAAAACAAATCAATGAAATAGAAAAGATAAAAAAATTAAAATCTGGCTTTTTGAAAATATTAATAAAATTGATCAACTTCTAATCAGACTGACCAGGAAAAAACATCAATAACAGAAATGAAAGGAGGAGATACCATCATAGCTCTTAGAGACTTTTTTTTTTAAAGAAATATTATGAAAAATGTTATGCCAATGAAATTGACACCTTAGAGGAAACTTGAAAATCAATGTAATTTGACACCAGGAGTAAAAAATGAAGGAAAACCATATCATCTCATTACATCAGAAAAAGCATTTGACAAAATTCAGGACCCATTTGTGATAGTAATTCTCAACAAACTACAAATAAAAGAGAACTTCCTTAACCTGAGAAGGGTAACTGTAACACCTAAAACTAACATCTTAATGGTAAAGACTGAATACTTCTCTACTGCCAAGCAAGGCGAGAAAGTTTGCTTTCACCACTTGTATTTAATATTGACCAGAGCTTTTAGCCAGTGCAACAAGATAAAGAAATTAAAAACATACAAATTGCAAAGAAACATAAAACTGCCTTTATTTGAAGATAACATGGTTTCATAAATAGAAAATAATAAGGAATCTATAAATAAGGTACTACAACTAATAAGCTTAGCAAAGTCACAGGATACAAGGTCAATGTACCAAAACATTTGTATTTCTATATACTAGGAACAAACAATTGAAAATTGAAATGGAAAAATCAATATTTGCAATAGCATCGAAAACCATCAAACACTTGGAGGTAAATTTAATGAAATATGTGTAAGAACTGAGCATGGAAAAGTATAAGCCATTTGGGAAGAAATTGAAGATCTAAATGGAAGGAGATAACCATGTTTCTGGATAAAAGAGTCAATATGGTTAAGATGTCAGTTATTCCTAAATTGGTTTATAGGTTAAATGAAACCTTAAAATACTTAGCAGCCATTTTTTTGGTAGAATTTGACAAGCTGATTCTAAAACATATAAGGTGCAAATAGACCTAGAATATTCAAAAGCACTTGGATAAAGGAGGATTAATTTATAGGATTTATATTACCTGATTGCAAGAATTACTATAAAATTACAGTAATTAAGATAATGCGCTTTTTGTGTCAGCCTGTATACATATTAGTGGAACACAATAGGGGATCCATAAATAGAGTAGGTGAGTATGTAACACCTGTATGGTCATTTGATTTTTCACATAATTGACACAATAATTCAATGGGGGAAAGGCTTTTCAACAAATGGTTTTGAAAGAAATGTATGTATGTATGTACACACACAGACACACATATAAAGATTAACCTTGACTTTATGTCATGCCACACAAAAATTAACCTGAATCACTGAACTGTAAGAGCTAAAACTAAAATTTCTAAATGAAAACATTGGAGAATATCTTTGTAACCCTGGGTTAGTCAAAGCTCAAATAAGACTTAAAAACTAAAATGAAATTAAAATGAAAGAAAATGAAAAGGCAAGCCTTAGGTAAAACATGATAAAAGACTTGTGTTTATAATAGACAAATTTTATAAAAGGGTAAAATACAGAAAAATTGAGCATTTCACCAAAGAAGATACGCAAATGGCAAACAAGCACCAACACTAAAAGTTACTAGTCATTAAAACAAGTTACGAGTGGCACATTGTAATACCACTACAACTCCATAGAATGACTAAAGTTACGAACTCTGGCATTATCAATTGTCAGCGATAATGTAGAGCAAATGGCACACTCACACATTTCTCATGGGAAGGTAAGAAGGTCCCACCACTTTAGAAAACAATTTGACATTTTCTTCTAAACTTAATATTATACTAACCTTATGACCCAGCAATTGCACTCCTAAATATTTACCCAGGAGAAATGAAAACATATATCCATACAAAAATCTGTAAATGTATGTTCTTAAGAGCTATATTTATAATAGTCTAAAATTGGAAATAAAAGTCCATCAACTGATGAAAGGGTAAACCACATTCATATAATAAATGCTATTTAGCAATAAAAAGGAAAAAACTACTATTCATGCAGGTGAATCTCAAAACCATTATGCTAAATGAAAATAGACATAGAAGACTACATATTGTATGATTCCATTTATCTGAAATTCAAGAAAACACAAAATTATAACAACATCAGGTAAGTTGTTGCCAGGGGCTTGGTTTGGGGAGGGGACTGGCAACAGAGGAGCGTGAGGGAACTTTGGGGAGTGATGGAACTGTTCTATATATATCATGATTGTGGTGGTGCTTACATAACTGTATACATTTGTCAAGACATCAAATTATACACTTAAAATTGTACACTTAAGTATGTATTTTATATCTCATTCATCTTACTAAAAAGATTAAGTAAGAATGTCTTAGTGTAGATTTGGGTTTATGAGTATTCACTGTAAAATTCTTCAAACTTTTATGTTTAATACTTTATATTATAAATTTCAAAAGATATGAACTTGAGATGAAATTCACAAGAGAATACTCTGAATTTTATGCCCTAAGTTACTTTTCCCATGGGCCCCCTCAATGTGACTTGTTTAAGGTAAGTAGTACCAGAGATTTACTATTTATGTATTTATTTAGTAGTTAGTGTATATATGAATGTATTTATTATCTGATTAATTAATAGTTTTCCTGAGCAGCCATTGGGGTTGGAGTGAGGAGGAAGCTTTGCTAAGTAATCTATTTACATGGGCTGAATTATATGATATTGATGGTTATAAATTGATCAAGGTCACTTTATTGTATAATTCCATCTGCTACCCTCTTCCAGGAGTCAGGATAATAGAGCATAACTTTAAAACATTGTAAAAGTAACTGAAATTTTATTGAAATTGGCTTTAAAAGATATTCCTAGTTGATTTTCTCTCCTCAATATCCACGGTTTTGTAATCTTGTATGGCATCCTCATTAATGCAATATTGCCAAAACCAAAGACACTTTCATTTTCTACTTACAAGGAGTAGAGTACCTCATTTTAATTATGACTTTTTGTTTTGATGTCTTCTCAAGTTTAGGAAAGTAGAATTCTATCTTTTAAGCAAACACTGTTGTCTTTCTGGTACAAAAGTGTAAAGGCTTAGGGTGGCATCCTTTGAGACTCTTGGAGTGATAACTTTTTTTTTAAAAATAATCCCTTAATGTATTTAGCTATTGCTCTTTATTCTGTAGATTAACGGTTGACAAACCTTGTAAAATGGTCAGAGAGTAAATATTTTAGGCTTTGAGGGCCATGTGGTCTCTGTCTTCTGTTGTGGAAAGCAGCCGCAGATAACACATAAACAAATGAAAGTGCTGTGTTCCAATAAACATTATTTACAAAAACATGTATTGAGCTGGATTTGACCTGGGACAAAGTTTGTTAACCCTGAGTATAGATATGAACACCCCTCAAAACAAATCTGCTACGTGTGACAAAGTGTTTGTATGATCAAGTAACAGACACTTTTGGAAAAAGAATTAATACTGAATGATAGCAATGGGGTTCAGGGTAATCTACCCCAAAATATGGTACCTTGGCATATTAAAATTTCAAGCTGAGGAATTTAGAAATGGCAAGTACAGGAAGAACTTTCTGACCTTCCCTGAAAGCCGGTTACAAAACCTTTTTGTGAGAGGTTAATGCCTTTCCTGTACCAGGAGGAAAGGAACACACTTACCTCTAAAGACAAAGGGGCATAGAGAGGAACCTGAATGAATTTTAGCTTCGCTGTTTTCCCCAGTTTACTACTTACCTCACACCCTTTGTCCTAGTATATCTTTGCCCAACTTTCTGCTCTTCATCAAATCTAGCATAAAAACATTCAGAATTAATGGTTTCTTCATGTCATCCTTTCCTTTTGAAGGTCCCCATGTCATATAAAATTTTTTATTAAATAAATGTTTATGCTTTCTCTTATTAATCTGTCTTTTGTTACAGGGTTCTCAGTCAAGAACTTAAAAGGGTAGAAGAAAAATATTTTTTTCTTCTACTACAAGGCTCCATATTAGAAAATCAGGGTATACATATTCCAAGACTTTGTATAATTAACTGGTATACACAAATCTTCAATTTCTAGAAAATATGAAGATATTTGTCCAAGATAGCTTGCAGAATATTTTATGTATTTGATTATGGCTTTGTTTGATAAAGTATACTTTAGTTACAAATATAAAATTTAGAGGGTAGGTTTTACTTTGTTTTATATAAGAGTATATTTTTTTATGTTTAGCAAGTAACCAAAGATGACCGCTGTTCTTGTTAGAACATTCCAACAAACCCAATTCACTCCTGTTGAAGAGTTAGTTCCACAGATTTTTTTATTCGTGGTTGTAAGGAATAGATAAGGACATGATTAGCATCTTTAACTAGAACTTGTATAATTTGTGGTGTTCCCTATAATTAGATAATTTTCCCCAATTTAAAGCAGATTTATTAATTAAGGACTTTCAAAGGACCAGTTATGATTTAAGGTACTATCATTAAACAGAACTAAGAAGAGCTAAGAGACTTTGTCTTCATGGTCTTATTCAACTTAAATATATTTTTTAAAGTGGAAATAGGGGAATAAAAACAAAAGGGATATATTGATTGATAGGCTCTGCTGCTTCTATTCTCTTCCTAGTCAGTATTTTCTAACAGAGACCTGATACTTATTTCTTATTTCATGAGAGAAATTTCTAGCTGGCTCTTGGGATAGCTGAGCATAGAAAAATTACCTCCAAGCAGATTATTCATATTTTGTAAAGAATAATTTGAAAAGTTCTCTTTAGTTCTGTAAATGTAGTGAGTATACCCTATTGTCCTGATACTTAGTAGTAATTGTTATTAATATAGTTATAATGTTAACAATAACAACTTTTACCTGTGACATATGGGCCTCACAACGCAAGCTCTTCCTGGGGAGGAAGCTGACCATTCTTTACATGAGGAACCTGTTACCACTGGTACATAGTTTGTACATGCTATTTAATGTAATTTTTAACATTTTTATTTAATTACATTTTATTTATTGGAGATGATCTCCAAGGTCTTTTTCTCAACACAATTCTGAATGTTAGCTATGGGCAAAGCTCTGTGGTGATAAGTACAGTTGTCTAGGACGGGAAGACCAAATAAAATCATATTTTAAAATAACCACCATGATAAGGATGACTATACACATGAATAATACAGACATGGGTTCTGGGAGGGGCTAGATCAGTGTCCACTTGGGTCAGGGATGGAGCAGAGTCTAGAAGGAAGCCAGGAACAAATGTCCAGTATGAGGTGTTCAGGGTCTGTGGTAAGGAAACGATGAACATCAGTGGTTGACGAGAGCAGAGGGCCCAATTTGGAGATATCATGAGATAAATAAGATTAGAAATGTAGCATGAGCATAGATTGCAGCTTGGGCTTCTAGGCTAAAATATTTGGACTTGTTCTCTTTGTAATGAGAAGCTGTTAACATCTTTAGAGGTGCAATATGAGTTTTTTTGAGAAAATTAATGATTTGATGGATCTGTGCAGTGTGGATGGGCTTTATTTTTTAAAGAGACACACATTCACAGTAGTTTTATGTACCTGCCTTGATGTGGATAAAGGAATTTACTTACAGTGTGACATATGTTCTCAGAGACCCTGACCCAGCACCCAAAGCCATGTGAACATCTGCTGGCTTTGAGAAAGACCTTGCTAAGAGAGTGTCCATTCAATAAAGTCAGGGGGTCATAGAGCCTCCCCCAGGAATCTGGGTCTAGCTAGCTACGGAATCAAGGAATTCACTCAACATCAAAGAATCAGATTTTCCCAGCTGTAGACTGCAGAGAATGACATCTGTATCCCAATGAAGCTGAAATACAGTGTTTTCACATGACTGCAGCATTCGGAAAGTAGCATGTCATTCATGCTCTTTAGATTTGCCCTGAGATGATTCATGGCAGTACAATGTCTACTGATGCTAATAATGACAAGTTTTCCAGAACAGCTCAGTGTGTTTGATTTTGAAATATTTGTCACAGAGTAAGTAACTTGGCATTTAACTGCTAGGTGATCTTTTTCAATAGAACTTTTGTTAAAGACCAGATACTATGTGTCATTGTTTCTTTTGTGATTTGAGGCTTTTACTAAGAACAAAATCTTTAAGCGGTAAAGAATAGAGACACCCTAAAGCTAAAACCCTTTATAAATCAGCCCATTACATTGTGGATTCAATTATGTTTTTGGCCAATGATGTCACATAAGGACCTAGTTCTTTTGTTTGTTTGCGCTGTTTTGTTTTGTAATGTCTAGAGGATTGGTCAACAGGAAGGCACAGTGTTGAAGTGTTGCTGTTAATAGCAGTGGCTCTGTTTTGACAGTGGCCACAGAAATCCCTTTGCTGTGATTGTGACAAACTTGGGTCTGAGATACATAGAAACATCTAGCTCAAGGCTGCCCCTGGTGCTGTAAGGCCTGTTGGAAATAACACTTTAAAATACTGTTAAAGTTCGACAATAAAAACTAAATAACCTTATTTAAAAATGTGAAAAAAATACTTAAATAGACAATTCCCCAAAGATGATATCCAAATGAGCATAGGAAAGATGTTCAACATCATTAATAACTAGGAAAATGCATATTTAGACCATAGCAAGATATCACCTCAGACCCATCAAGAAGTTACTAAGGAAAAAAAGAGAGAAAAGAGAATAATGAGTATTGGTAAAGATGTAAAGAAACTGGAACCTTATGCATATTGGTAAGATTGTAAAATGGTATAACTGCTATGGAAAACTGTTTGAAGATTCCTCAAAAAATTAAACATAGAACTACCATATAATCCAGCAATCTCATTTCTGGGTGTATATCCACAAGAATTAAAAGCAGGGTTTGAAGGGATATTTGCACAACCATGCTCATAGCAGCATAATTCACAATAGCCCCAAATGGAAGAAACCAAATTTTTGACAGATAAATGGATAAACAAATGTGGTATAGACATACAATAGAATATGTTTCTTCCTGTTTACAAAGGAAATTATGTCACATTCTATATAGCATGGACAAACCTTAAAGACATTATGCTAAGTGAAATAAGCCTGTTACAAAAAGACAAATCCTGTATGATTCCACTTATATGAAATAATGAAATAGATTCATGGAAACCAAAAGAATGGTGGCTACTGAGAGCTGGGAAAGAAAAAGTGAAAAAGTTGATGTTTAATGGGTGTAGAAGTTCAAAAAGAAAAGTTCTGGAGATAAGTTTTCCAACAATGTGAATGTAATTAACACTGCTGAACTTTACACTTAAAAATGATTAAGATGGTCTATCTTGTGTGGGTTTTTTTTTTCTTTTATGTTTTAAAAGAAAACATTATTAAGGCACTTGAGAGATGAATTGTATTAACGGCCCAATTAATGGCCTCGCTGTATCCATGTCCTTTGCTCTATAACTTCTTAGTCCTTTCACACCTGGATTCTGGGCTTGGTATATAAAGTACAGTAAAAAAGATGTGATGTGACTTCTGAGGCTAGGTAACAAAAAGAATGAAGTGTCTGCCTGGCTTTCTCTCTTCGCTGGGGACACTCACATTCAGGACAAAGCCAGAACGCTAAGAGAAAGCCCGGAGTAGCCATGGAGAGTTCCTTGTAGGGAGAACTGAGACCACGCTAGCTGAACTCCAGCATCAGCTTCACCAAAGATGTATATGAATGGCAAATAAGTGCTAAAGAGATACTCAACATCATTAGTTTTTAAGGATATACAGATTCAGATCTCAAAGAGATACCTCCACCTACTTACTAGATCACTAAAATTAAACAGATGGAACACAGTAAGTGCTGGTAAGGATGTGGAAGAACTGGAAATCTCACACACTCCTGAAGGTAATATAAAATGGTACAACCACTTTCCAAAAATACTTTAGCAGTTTTTCAAATGGTTCAACAAGCACCTACCAGATGATCCAGCCATTCCATTCCTAGGTGTTTACCCAGGAAAAAGCTGTATCCTTACAAAGACTTGTACATGATTGTTCGTAGCAGTTTTATTTAGGATAGTCAAAAACTGGGAGAAATAAAGTTCAATTATAAACAGCGGTCTATCCATATATTGGACAGAGTACATCCATATACTGAGCAATAAAAAGGAATTAACTAAACCAATGAAATACTACTATCCTTCTATTAGAATGGCTAAAATCTAGAATACTAACAACCCTGAATGCTGGCAAGAATGTGAAGCAACATGAATTCTCATTCATTGCTGGTGGAAATGGAAAATGATATAGCTGCCATGGAAGAGAATCTGGCAGTTTCTTATATATTAAATACAGCCTTACCACACAGTCCAGCAATTTTGCTTCTTGGTATTTATTTAAATGAGTTGAACACTTATGTCCATGCAAAAACCTGCACATGATGGTTTAAGCTGCCTTATTCATAATTACCAAAACTTGGAAGCAACTAAGATGCCTTTTAATAGGTGAACAGATAAACTATGATACATCCAGATAGTGGAATATTATTCAGCAATAAAAATAAGTGATCTATTAAGCCATGAAAAGAAGAGAAAACTTAAATGCATAATGAAATAGGCTCGTCCAAAAAGGCTAATACTGTATTATTCCAACTATATGACATTGTAGGAAAGACAAAAAACTAAATGTCAGTAAAAAGTAAAAATGTCAGTGGTTGCTAGGGGTTCAGGGAGAGGAAGGGATGAATGGGTGTAGTGCAGGGGATTTTTAGAGCATGACAATGTAATGGTAGATACATGACATTTGCATTTGTCAAACCCCATAGAACTGTACAACAAAGTGTGAACCATATGAAGGTCTGTTTGTGGTGACTTTACTCTGTTCAATTGACCTTTTGACCTATCTCTTCTTTAGCATCAACTCTTAATTTTTCTGGAATTTTTATTTTAAAATCTGGTAGGGCTAACCTCATTTATTACTCTGAAAATATTAATCCATGATACACATTGCTAAATTATTTTCTAGAGTTATTATCAGTTTACACTGGATCTCGCTAGCACTATTATCTTTTAGAAATTATTAACCAATATGACTAAAAACATTTATTTCTCTGATATTAGTGAATTGATTTATGGGAAATATCTGTTTTTTTCTTTTCTTAATTAAATTTATTGGTGTGACAATGGTTTATAAAATTATATAGGTTTCAAGGTACAATTCAATAATACATCATATGTATATTGCATCGTGTATTCACTACCCAAAGGCTAAATTTCCTTTCGTCACCATATATTTGACCCTCTTTACCCTTATCTACCTCCCCTGCATATTCTTTTCCTCAAGTGTTCTACTGACATTTGTATTTTCAAATTGATATTATGAAATTTTATATATTCATACATCTAACAACATATATATACCTTTAACATTAAAGACGTAAGTTCTTTGGGATATTTATTACCAATATAATTCCCAATTTGTCATATGCTCTTCAATTAGTATGCTTTATGATATAATCAATTAAACAGTTTTATTGATCTGTTAAAAAAAATAAAATTCCAATGAGTAATTACAAAGATCTAAAAAATCAAGCAGCATCCCATCTAGTGACTAAAGGGACGTTCCAAGGGGTTATACAAAATGGAAGGTTTTTATAGGAAGAAGGGTGGCAAAAGGGAGTTACTGACAAAAGACAAGATTATTGGGGGTTCTGGACAGCTTTTCTTTGGGGAAAAAGAGGGCAAGCGTTTTTATCATGCAGACTGCCTGTTCTTTCTGTGGAGCATGGAGAGGGTTATGTGACAGATTATTTTACTGGTGCTTGACCAGAAAACTCCAGACTGGTTGATAAAGATTACTTTTCTAGGAGAGGTTGAAACTGCAGGTAGTTCAGCTATTAAATCTAGGTTTGATATCGAGGGCTTTTAGCATGAATGATGCCATTTTGGGCCTGTGGTTTTCTCTTTACAAATCAATTCAAGTAATCTTTTTTTGTAATTTTATTGTTTTAAAAAAAATCCTCCCACCAGAGGTCAGGTCATTATCACAGATTGTTTAAGAAAGGTTTTAGTTTTTATGTTCTGGAAATTTAAAGTATTGTTTTTATTATTGTTACTTTAAATAAAATGGAGATAAATTGAAATAGAAACTTTCTGTCATGAAGGCATATTGTGATGATGTAGAGTTTTATCTACCTTTATATGATGCACACTTAGAATTTGAGGATTTATAATTAAAACTAATTTTGAAATGTAAACATTTTTTAATTAAAATTAAAAAAATTTTAATTATGGATGACATTAATATTATATTAGTTTTTAGTATACAACATAGTGGTTAGACATTTATATAATTTATGAAATGATCACCCTAATAAGTCTATTACCTGCATGACACCATACATACTTATCACAATGTTATTGACTATATTCCCTTAATATCCGCATGACTATTTTGTAACTGCCAAGTTTTGCTTCTTAATCCTTTCACCTTTTTCACCCAGCCCCCTAACCTCCCTCTCATCTGGCGACCATCAATTTATTCTTTGTATCTATGAGTTTGTTTCTGTTTTGTTTGTTTATTTTGTTTTTTAGCTTTCATATGTAAGTGAAATCATATGGTGTTTGTCTTTCTCTGTCTGACTTATTCCACTTAGTATAATGCCCTCTAGGTCTATTCAGTTTGTCTCAAATGGTAAGATTTCATTTTTTTAATGGTGAGTAATATTTCATTGTATAGATGTACCATTTTAAATTTAGTTTGAAACTATGAGTATTTTTGCATGTCCCCCCCCAATAGTATCTGAATTTCAAGAGTTAGATCCTGTTTTGAAAATTACTATTATATTTTTGAGAGATAAAACAATTTCAAGACATAAAAGACAATATGCGTAATTAATAATGATGCTATAGATGCATTCAACGAGCCAGGTATTGGGATTTACTCATTTAAAAAAATAACTTGGCCACAATCAAATAGCTAATTCCTCTCTATCTATATTGCTTCTAAGTCACTCTATTAAAAAAAAAAAAAGTGGTAGAAATTAAGAAATGTGACTCACCTCATTTAAAAAAATCTTGTTATCTGATCAAATGATTCATAGGACTTCGTGTCATAGATTAAATGGAAAACTTAAATCTTTACATTCTAGCAAGGCTTGCAGAGTCTTCTAGGAAAGCACACCTAACTTTAAAGTAATTTCCTCAGGGTTCAGTATTTTACACTTGTCAATAATTAAACAACTCTTTAGTGCTTATATTAAGAACTGTTTTTCTGTAGTAAGGCAATTGAACTTGAAACATATAATCTCCTTCACCCTATCCATGCCCGCTTCAGAAGGTGCTTCTAAGAACGGTTAGAATTTCCTTTTCTGAAAATAGTATACAAGACTGAAGGTACCTAGGCCTGAACCGAGCATACAAATGAGTATTTTTATAGGATTGGCTTGAACTGAGAGGAAATAAAATTAACTTCAGCAACAAAATGATGGTGCTTGCTGTCTTCAGATCCTCTTCCTCTTGGATTTGTAGGAAGAAGAGAGCTTCAAAGCAAAAATTAAGAAAAACCTGTTTCTCCTTACAAAATTTAGTATTCGTTTCTTTTTCTTATGCCTGGCTAAAAAGAAAAATTTTTAACTTTTTTTTTTATTGTGGTAAAATAATATAAAATTTATCACTTTAACCTCTTTAAAATGTAAAATTCAGTGGCATTAAGTACATTTACATTGTTGTGCTGCCATCACCACTATCTACCTCCAGAAATGTTTTCATTGTCCCAAATGCAAACTTTGTACTTATTAAATAACAATAATCTCCCATTACACTCCTCCTCACAACCCTTGATAACCATGCTTCTATTCTGTGTCTATGAATTTGTTCAGGTACCATATGTAATCATACAGTATCTATCCTTTTGCATCTAGCTTACTTAACATAATGTTTTCAAAATTCAACCATGTTGTAGTACATGTCAGAATTTCCTTTGTTTTTAAGGCTAAATAATATCATGTGCTTATATCACACTTTGTTTATTCATTCAACCGTTGATGGACACTTGGCTTGTTTCTACGTTTTGACTTTTGAAAATAGTTCTGCCTTGAACATTGGTATACTCAGTCAAGTAACATCTTATGATATTAACCCTGTTGCTTCTTATTTCCTGTCCTTTGTGCCTGTGTCCCAGTCCAGGTCTGATCACTTCAGTATCGTCACTATAGCTACAAAAGCCTCATGGGCCAAGAGAGTTTTTTTTTTTAACCCTTTTACCTTTACCCTTTCTTCTTTGACTGGACTTTGTCTTGTCAGGTTTATTTATAAACCACACAAAGCTCGTTAACATGACCAAACATTTCAGCAGTCTACCTTTCTACTTTTCTTATTGCAGGAAGGCACTCCTCAGAGATAAGACTGTGAGACATGGCTAAGGAGAAAAGGAGGAGAGACTCCACTGGAATGAGTCTGAAAGGATGCTGGACAAACAATGGGTTTGTCCAAAATGAAGACATCCCGGAGAAGGATGCAGATCCCGGCAGCCCAGGGGACAGCCCGCAGCACAGCGCTGTGGGCATCCTTGGCCCTGAGGAGCCCGATTTGAAGGACATCCAGCCCTATGCAGGGATGCCCAAGGAGGTGCTGTTCCGCTTCTCCAGCCAGGCCCGCTACCGAGTGCCTCGGGAGGTACTCTTTTGGCTCACCGTGACTTCTGTGCTCGTGCTCATTGGGGCCACCATAGCCATCATCGCCATCTCTCCCAAGTGCCTTGACTGGTGGCAGGCAGGACCCATCTATCAGATCTACCCAAGATCTTTCAAGGACAGCGACAAGGATGGGAACGGAGATCTAAAAGGTGCGTGGGGGAGACAGGTTAGGGTTGGGCCAGGATGAGGTGGGTTTGTGGCTATCTCTGTCCTTGAAACTGAATTATGCTTGGGTTGTGTGGTAAGCACATTCCAGTATGACTGGCCACACCTTGTTTATGATATATTTAGAAGCCATCCAGGAGAACCCAGAAATTCTTCTCATAATAAAAGACTACTTGGAGGCCTCTGAGCCCCCCCCCCCCCAAATAGTTGTTTAATTTACTGCCTGCTACGTACATTTGCTTAGTTGGTCATCAATTCTAACTTTTTGCATGCACCTCTTGAAAGTTTCCGGCTTCTCTGCAATTTATAGTTGAATATCTCACCGTGACGGTTTAGAATTGCTTTTCTAGTATATATAGTAGCTAGTTGGGCAATCTGGCTGAGAGTTTCTTACTAACTGAATAAAAAGTAAATTATATTTTAGAAAAAAATTAAGCGATGTCTTTAAAAGGTGTTTGATGAGTCTTTAAAAATTAAATCCTGAGAAATGAAGGAAAGGAAAAAGGCATAACAGTGTTGGTCATTACTTGAACTGAGGTTTATTTAAAACAACATCCATATTAGAAAAAAAAATAGAATTAAAAAATTATTTTTTTAAAGTTACACTAATAATCTCTTAGTGAGTTATGTGTAAATGTCCTTATAATTTATTGCTAAAAACAGGACACTTTTAAGAGTAAAATTATGCCGGATAGCAGGTGTAAACTGGAACTGTCTTGGGCAAGTTGGTTGAGATAGTCACCCTGGCTAAGAGCAGGAATAAGAAACAAACTAATGAAGTAATTTTTGAAGTGATGTTTGAAGAAAATAGAACAGAATGGTTATTTTAATAGAGTGTGAGAAGTAGAAATGGGCTTAATCTAACTAACTTCAAAGGTTATAAATAAACTCAAAATCTCTCACTTTAATTAATAAAAGGCTTTTCTTTTGTATGCTCATATCATTTTCTCTCTTTTAAAATCTTCCTGCATCTTCACTAATTGAAATGTTTTCTATCCTTCAAGGTACAGTTCACACCCATTTCCTGCATTCATGTTTATTTTCTTCTGTAATTCTTTCTAATTAGTGTTCACCCTCCCTCCCCAGAGCTCCTTAGTGCTTTGGGCTGTGTTTGTAGCACCCTCTCATACTGCCTTGTAATGTATCTGGGTGACTTCCTTTCCATACCTCTCCACCCCTCAATGGCCCTAGCATCTGCTGCCTTTTATAAAGTAAGTGCTTAGTAAAAGTGTTTTGTTTTGTTTTGTTTTGTTTTATAAAAGTGATATTTTGACAACATAGAGCTGTTGATTTAAGAATGTCCAGACCTGTAGAAAATTTTATAAAAATTTATTTGAGCCCCAAAGAGGATATAGCTGGAAGCAAGATCTCAATAGACTAAAATAAATACTTCTCAGAATAACAGTTTACAGTTTCTTTTATGCATCCAGACTAAGGAAGGAACATAAGGAAGATTACATGAAAGCTGGAGAAAGAAGACTGGGATTGGATTACAGGATCCTTGCGATTACGTGCTCTCTTGCAGGCTTTAGGAGGAGAGGTCTGAAAAAGTGGCCAGGTGTTAGAAAGAGGGACCGGAAAGGGTGCATTTAATTTTTATTTTTTTAAATTTTATTAAATTTATTGGAATGACATTGGTTAATTAAATTATGTAGATTTTAAGAGTACAATTCTATAATACATCGTTTGTATATTCTTTGTGTAATCACCGCCTGAAGTCAAATCTCCTTTTGTCACCACATATTTGACCCCCTTTACCTTTATCTACCTTCCTCTACCTTTTTTCCATTAGACTGTTATCTGTGTCTATGAGTTTTTGTTTGTTGCTTTCAATCTTACTACATCCCACATATGAGTGAAACCATGTGGTTCTTGACTTTTTCTGCCTGACTTATTTTACTTAGCATGATATTCTCAAGATCTATCCATTTTGTTGCAAATGGCAGTATTTCATCTTTTTTATGGCTAAGTAGTATTCCATTGTATATATGTACCACATCTTCTTTATCCAATCATCTATCGAAGGAAACTTCGATGATTTCCATGTCTTGGCCACCATAAATAATGCTACAGTGAACAAAGGGGTACATATATATTTATGAATAAATGTTTTCAAATATTTTGAGTAGATACCCAGAAGTGGGATTGCTGGTTATATGGCAATTCTATTTTTAATTTTTTGAGGAACTTTCATAACATTTTTCCATAGTGGCTGTACCAATTTACATTCTGAAGACAGGCAATTTAAAGGTATATTAACCTAGCTGCACAGAAACAAGGGACAGGGCTTGCTTAAGGCAAGGAAAGAAGCCTTTTAAGTAAAAAGGTTATTATATGCCTTGGGTGTGACTAACCACCATGACCTACCCAGTTAGGAATTTATGATCAGATCACCCTGTGGGATTATTTTCTATAGAACCCTTCTTTCCTTTACAGAACTAAAATTCCTAAACCAAAAGATACATTCCCCATTTTCTGGTCCTCCCTTTTTTAAAAAAATTTTTATTTTATTATTAGTTTCAAGTATATAGTACATTGGTTAGACAATTATATAGTTTATAAAATGATCCCCCTAATTGCATCTTCTCTCCTCTGACTCTCTACCTAGCCATTACATTAATGCTAAATTCATTCCCTATGCCATGCTCCCATCCCTGTGACCATCTGTCAACTACTGATTTGTACTTAACTGGTTCTCCCTTTTTAATCTGCTTCTACATACAGGTTTTTCCCACTCTGTGAAAGTATAGTGTTCCTAGGAGACCTTTTGTAAGCTGAAATGGCATAAAGAGAACAAGCAATTATTAATTTATATGGAAAAATTTTTGAGCATCCCCCGACCTAGAAATAACCTACCAAATCACACTATTTGAAACACATAACCAAAAGTAACCCTAACATACATTAAAAGCAGGAACAATATGATAAATAAACAAGACACATCTTGCTAACGGATGGACATAACCGAGAAAAAGCACAGACGCTCACAGACACAGATCGATGCTCTGGCAGCTTGATGCTGTGATGCTGCATGTAGTTTTCAGGGAAGGAGCTTGGCGGGGCCACTTGCGGCTCCAGGTGTGTGCTGCCTCTGTCAAGGCTCATTGCCAAAAAAAGGATGAACACTATTTTTGCTTTTTGCTATTTTTCTTAAAAAGTGAAAATCCTCTTAAATTTTTTTTTGGTTAGCAAAAATAGGTATTAATGTAGGTCTTTTGAAAAAGTGAAGTAGTGTAATATAAACTTTCAAAATGTGGGGGCTACCTATATACCCCAAATTCTAATAAACAGGGCAGCATCTAATCAGCTCTTATATTTGTCATTTCCAATAACTTTTTCTTGAGGAACTGGCTGCTGCTTCCTGTGATCAATAGGTATTTGTCCTTGAGGTTGAGGGGATTTCTTATTATTTGGAGAAACCATTATAGGTGCAGTTTGGGTTTTGTGATTTGCCTTCTGTCCCCTGGAGTGTGAACCTGGGATCCTTTTTTTCACTTTGTGTCTGTCCAGCCCCACGTTGTTCCTTTGTGCCCATTGTTAAGATATATCATGATTTAAATGATTTAAATCAAAATTCTTTTGCTATCTGTTGACACTCTGTAAGGTCTCACAGGCATCCAGATGGGGGAATTGAGGCTCAGAGAAGACAAAAATGAGCAGCTTGTTAGAGAGGAAGAGCCCCAGGCCAGGAGTCAGGTGACTTAGTGTTTTGGGCTCAATGACCTCCAGCTTGCAGTGTGACCCTAACAGGCTCTGACTGTAGGAAGCTTATAGGGTCCCACAGAAAGTTGCTGGAGACTGAATACTAGACAACTCCTGAGTCTACATTCAGAACTCTGAACTAGAAGCAAAAAAAAAACCTCACTGTCTGCTAATTACCTTACAAGACTCCAGTGTCTCTTCTCAGCCAAGTCTAGAATTCTCTTCCGTGTAAATTCTTGGCTTCAGCACTGTCCAGAGGAAATAGAATTACATATGTAGTCATAAATTTTCTAGGAGCCACTTTTTTTGAAAAAAAGTAAAAAAGAATTGGATGAAGTTAATTTTAATAATATATTTTGTTTAATATATCAACATATAATCAAAATAAAAATATTAATGAGATATTTTACATTCTTTGCACACTGACATCTTAAAAACCCAGTGTGTTTTACATTTACAGGACATCTTAATTCACACTAATCACATTGCAAGTGCTCAATAACCACATGTGGCAAGTGCCTATTGTACTGGACAGTGAAGTTTAGACTACGTGACCATAAGGGGCTGTGTGTTATCCTTTGTATCTTGGCACTTAGCCCAGCACCTGGCCTACAGTAGCTGCTCAAAAACTATGTGTAGAATAAATGAACAACTCTATAGTCTTGGTTTTAAATATAAAAAATGAACAAGACACAGAGAAATTTTATAAGTGTAATTACATCTGCGTTAAAGGTCAAAGGTTATTGCTAGAAGACTAATTTGATGATGTTTGTAGAACTAGACCTTGCTATTTGAATTTTTACTCAGATTCAGAGAAATTCCAAACACTTCTGTCTCAGTATAAATATTTTAATTTTAGGCATATTCCTTTTATTTTTTAATTCTTCAACCAAAAACCCCAAACTTTACTTACTTTTCATGGCCTTGAATTTTTTCTTCAGGTATTCAAGATAAACTGGATTACATCACAACTTTAAATATAAAAACCGTTTGGATTACTTCATTTTATAAATCATCCCTTAAAGATTTCCGACATGGTATTGAAGATTTTCGAGAAATTGATCCCATTTTTGGAACAATGAAAGATTTTGAGAATCTGCTTGCAGCCATACATGATAAAGGTAAACTGAATGGAAGGTGGGTGAGATGGGGGTAGGGACTGAGAAAAACATTTCTCTAAATACTTCTTTTTAAATCTTTATTGCATACTTTTTAAATTTATTTTTTATTGCAAAATATGTTTTCATTTATTTTTATTTTTATTTTTCAATTAAAGTTGACATTTAGTATAATTTTATATTAGTTTTAGGTGTACAACATAGAGGTTAGACCTTTATGTAATTTACAAAGCAATCCCCCTAATTAGTCTAGTACCCACCTGACACTATCCATAGTTGTTACATTATTATTGTCTATATTCCTTGTATACAAATACTTACTTAAAGCATTTTCCTTTTAACTGTCATGTATTATTCTAATGTAATTTCCCTAACATTTTAAATGTTTTCACTCATTAGGTTTAAAATTAATAATCGATTTCATACCAAATCACACCAGTGATAAACATGCTTGGTTTCAATTGAGTCAGAACCGGACAGGGAAATATACTGATTATTACATCTGGCATGATTGTCTCCACGAAAATGGCATAACCACACCACCTAACAACTGGGTAAGTACCAACTGGTCTAATTTATAAAGCAAAAATGGTTAGATCTTTAGAAATTTAACTGGTTATTTATAAAGCTGTTTTAAAGAAAAAAAGGTATGGCTTATGAGAAGGGAAAAGTTTCCTAGAGAAATAGAAATAAGGTACCCAAGCCTCCTAATGTCATTTGGATTTCTGATTTCATTGTAGAGCTGATATGTTCAAGCAAATTAAAACCTATCCTCTTTATTAGCCTCTCTTTCCCTTCTTCTCTCACTTCTCAGTTTGTCCAACTTGGATTAATGTCCCATTTGTTCCATGTCTTGCCAATCTCCAGACCCCTTTGCCTTTTGGATTTTTTGCCTCCCCTGTCCAACAGAACCCTAGCCATCAATGAACCCAGCCATCCATTTTCTCTTTTCCTGAACAAAGCTTTGCCTCTGGAGGTAACCTACATTCATTGTACCCACCTGAACTGAGGGATCCAGTCTCTTTGGGAATTTTACTGAATCCAGTAGATCAACATGCCCTCCCTCCTCTTCACACATCCTACCTGCCTTCTCCCTATCTTATCACTTTCAGCATCCAACTCTACTTAAAAGAGGGAACAGAAGCCAACAGACCTGTCTGCTCTCATTCCCACCCTCTTCATACTCACGTCTTTTATAACCGAGACTATGCTCTCCTATCTGGGGTTACCAGATTTATACACAAAATCCAGGAAGCCCAATGAAATCAGAATTTTAGATAAACAATGCATATTTTGTTATTGTAAAATATTGCACAGGCCATACTTATATGAGTAGTTATTCATTGTTTCTCTGAAGCTCGGATTTAATTGGGTGTCTTGTGTTTTATCTGGCAACTTCTGTCCAGGCCAAACCCTCCTCCTGCTCTGGTTGATGTTCTCCCCTGCTTTCCGTGGAGCCTGTTACTCTGGGTCATCTCTCCTCACTCCAGTCACTCCTTCTCTCTTCTTGACCTTTCCCATAAACAGTGGAACAGACTGGCTCCTGGGCATCAACTTTCAGTTAAACCTAGAGCACTCCAAATCAACATGTGTCTAAACTGAATATGTAATCTTCCCTACCTCCTATATCCCAGGTTCATCGAATGGTGCTAATATACAGCCTGGTGAACAGGTTGTCAGCAAGTCCTGGCAGTTATTACTTCCCAAATTTTTCTTTTCCCTAATCCACCCATTTGTTAAAATGGCAATGATAATAGCAAACATTTACTAAATGCTTACTATATGCCAGGCTCTGTGCTAAATATTTTGTATTTATCAATTCACTTAATGCATCCTACAATCTTATGTTAGGCTTTAATTTGTTTGTAGACAAACATACTGAGGCAGAGAAACATTAGGTACCTTATTCAAGGTCACATAGCTAGTATAAGGGCTAAGGACTGTATCTAGTCAGCCCAACTCTACAGTTTGCTTTTAAAAATTACTATTTATACTTTAAACCATATCATCTCATGCCTTTGGGACTATAATAGCTGCTTCTTTTGGTGTTCAGTTTTTCTATTCCTCCATTAGTTTTCCACTGTAGCCAAGGTTTTTTGTTATAATGTAATGGTTGATGCATAAAACATATATGTAATAAATAATAGAAGTATAAACATCTGGTGGTATAACCACACAGTGGAATATTACTTGGCAATAAAAAGAAAGGAGCTATTGATACACATAACAAAGTGGATGAATCTCAAAATAACCATGCAGAGTGAAAGAAGGCAGACAAATGAGTATATACTATGTGATTCCACTTACATGAAATTCTAGAAAATGCAAACCAATTTATAGTGACAGGAAGTAGATTAGTTGTTATTTAAGAATGGGAGGGAGACAGGGATGAGTGGGAGAATGAGGTGAGGAATTACAAAGGATGGATGTGTTTGCTATCTTGATTGTGGTGAGAGGTATACATCTATAAAACTGATCAAACTGTACACTTTAAATATGTGCAGTTTATTGTATTCAATTATAACTGAAAATAATTGTTTAAAATATTTATAATATATATCTAAGCTAAAGAAGATAATAATATAGTGAACATCAGTGAACCTATTCTGAAATTAAGAACTTGAACATTATTAACACTGCTGAAACTACCTGTGAATCTCCTTCCTGTCCCTCCCTGTCCTTCCTCTTAGAGGTAACCACTACCTTGAACTTGGGGTTTTCCAAGTCCTGCTTTTGTTTTGCTTTACTACATATGCTACGTCTTTAAAAATGCATTATTTAGTTTCTCCTGTCTTGAACTTTACGAGACTCATCATGCTACATGTAATCTTCTGTAACTAGCTTTTTTCACTCATTGTTTTTAATATTCATTCATAGTTCTGTTACCTATGGCTCATACATTTTCACTGTTGCATAGTATTCCATAGTGAAAACAGTCTATGATTTACTTGTCCACTCTTCAATTAATGGGCAGTTGGACTGTTTCCAGTTTTTATTTTTTATTTTTACTATTTTTAATATTGCCATTGTAAACATTCTCACTGATCTATTTCTCCCGGGGTAAGTGTATAAGAGCTTTTTTAAGAAAAATGACTAGTAGTAAAATTGCTCAGTATAGGATACTGCACGCTTAACTCTACAAGATAATGCTAAATTGATTATCAAAGTCGTTGTACCAATTTATATCCCCTCTAGCAGTATAAAAAATTTCATAATTTGGTACTGCCAGACTTTGTCATTTTTACCAAGTGAACATAAATTGTTATCACACTGAAATCTTAATTTTACATTTATCTAATCATTAATGTAATAATTATCTAATTGCTAATAATGACAAATATCTTTTTGTACATTTATTCATTTGAGTTTTAAATTTTATGTTTATGGCATCTATCCCCAACTTTTTGTTGAATTGCTTGTTCCTTTGGAATAGATCTGTAGAGTTCTTTTTGTATTCTGGATACTGACGTTTTCTTAGTTCTATTTTCTGTAAAATGTTATCCTGGTTTGTGCCCAGGTGGGCCCTGAGCTGAACTGGTGAGGGTACATTTCCTCGAAAGACAGCAGCACCTACTTAGCTTCAGCCAGGTGTTAACTGTGGGAAATGTGGGCCCAGTGTGACTACGTCTTCCATCTAAAAATGAGAAAAAGACATACGCAAAATCCCTAGCTTTTAAATGCTGTCCAGATGTTCTACTGAGCATGAAATGAACCAATGTCCCAAGATAGAGCCCTGAGGAACTCTTGTATTTGAGGATCAAAGGAGACTGAGAAGAAGTGGCAGGAAATGGAGTGCCAGGAAGGTTTTATCACAGAGTGAGCGTTTCTAGAAAGAGGAAATCAGCATTAGTGTCCAACACTGCTGGGTACCAATACTTGAAGTTGTTAAATTTCTTTTATTTCCAAAAACTGGTAAAATTTTTAAGGAATGGTACTAATACTTTTCTGAGAATGCAGTTTAAATATTCACTCTTTGTGGATTCAAACTCTAAGACCAATGAAATGTGTCTTTCTCCCAAATTGACCATCATTTACTTTTCTTCACAAACAGGAGTCCAGAGCCTGGACAAAATGTTCAAGAAAATATGCTGGAAGTGTCTGCTCCTTAAGTCGGCCTTGTCCTGCAATTGAGAGCATTGATTTGCTACTGGGGTTGTTGTGAACAACTGCTACTGTTGAAATACATCACAACCACCTTTGGGGCCATTAGGCCAGTGGGTGGCATTTTAGGAAATTAATTTATCTAGTGCTTTCTCTAGAAGGAAAATTCTGGAGTTTGTGCACTCAGCCTACATGGGGCCAGGGATGGCAATTATCTTTTTTTTTTTTTAATGGGAAATATTATCATATGAATAATGCTAAGTAACTGATTTGCTATTTTCTGTTTGCTAGTTAAGTGTATATGGAAACTCCAGTTGGCACTTTGATGAAATACGAAACCAATGTTATTTTCACCAGTTTACAAAAGAGCAACCTGATTTAAATTTCCGCAATCCTGATGTTCAAGAAGAAATAAAAGTGAGTATAGACACCCACACAGACTTCTCCATGACATGGGTCCTTAAGTGATTATTCAATACCTTATGTTGAACAATAATTGTGCAGGCAAAATCCAGTAGTGTAATTAAATTCTGGGATTAAGGTGTCTGATGCAAACATAGACTCTCAAACATGCTGGTGGTGCCTTCCTTCTTCTAACCCAAAATAACTGAAATGGGAGGAAGACAGAGTTGCCCCCTTTGCCTGCGACAATGTGCTGGTGCAGTATGGTGGGCCAGACGTGGGCTCCAGGGCCCGGCTCTGGTGTCTGGACCCAGCCCCACCACTGTTTGCATGAGCTTCTGGGTGAGTTCTTTGGCTTTTCATATCTCTCATCTATGAAGCACAGTTGATGGCAGTATTTGTCTCATAGGGCTTTTTGAACATCGGATGAGATAACCATACGCAACACTTCTGTGTTCACTCAATAACTGCTAACTTATCATCTGCTGCGTGGCAGGTCCTGTCCTAAGCCCTGAGAATTTAACAGTGAATAAAAGCAAACCTGTCCACAAGGAGGTCGCAGTATACTGAAGGGAAGGCAGACAGTTAACGTCCAAATAAACATGTCAGGTGGTAGGGAGTGCCAGGGAGAAGTCAGGTCAGAGACACCCCTAAGATGAAGTCCTGCTTAGACAAAAGCCTGAATTTTGAAAGGGGGCCATGTGAATATCTGAGAGAAGAGGATTTGAGGCAGAGAGAAGAGCAAATGCAAAGATCTCCAGGGGAGACTGTGCTTCATGTGTTTCAGGAATGACCTGGAGGCCAGTGCACAGGTCACCTGAAAAAATGACAGGATACCTATTCAAAGTTTAATTTCAGATAAACAATGAATAATGCAATATTTGGGACATATTTCTACTAGAAAATTATTCATTGCTTTATCTGAAATTAAAACTTAACTACTGTCCTGTATTTTATCTGGCAACCCTACCAGTATGCTAAAATAAAATGAGGGGGTGATTTAGGGAGCTGAGGTGCAAAAAGATGGGGTGATCCTACAGGGCCTTGAATGCTCTTGTAAGAGGTACATGCTAAGTAAGCTACAGCTACTGAAGATCCCTCTGTGGCCTGTGCACAGATTTCCTGTGGTGACCCAGATGACAGGCTCACACCTGTGCGGTGGCAGTTCCAACAGCACCTGACGCATAATTTACAATAGACGTGTCTATTGTGGTGTCGTCATTATTGCTGCTGCTGTGGCTATAATGGGCAAGAATTTAGGTTAGTGGGGTAGTGCTCTCAGATAGAAGCGGAAGAGACCTAACCAGAACAGAACAGAGAGGTGTGGGTCCCTTTTTATAGCTCACTATGTCAGCCAAATGGAGAAGATGCAGGATGCCCTGTCGGAATCACTAAGGCACCCTCACCCCTTAGGTTGTTCTTGATTTGTGTTTTAAATACCAGCTTTGCTGAGATATAATTCATATACTATAAAATTCACCTTTTTCAGTGTGCCATTCAGTGACTTTAGTATATTCACAGAGTTGTACAACCATTACCATTAAAAAGTAAAGTCACCTACATGGGGAGGGTTGGAACAAGATTCAAGCCGATGCATTGAGAGTCCAGAGTCCTTTCTCGTAACAGCTCCACATCCTAGTTGAGGCACTCTATTTCTCTCCCTGTGCTTTACTTTTCCTATGCAATTTTTTCAAGGAGATATTCAGTTGGAAATTCATGAATGTGAGTATAACCCAGTTGGTTTATCAGGCAGTGGGTTTCTCCAGGCTCCTTATGGCAATAGTAATGGATTGTCTAGAGATGTTTAGACAAGTGTGATAAATTTTGCTGAAATGTGCCAGCCAGTACATTAATTAATTTTGGCTGCCCGTGCTGTTCTCTTGTGCCTGCAAATAGTGAAGTGCGTGAATAGGAGCCTTGTTTACTAGTCCTGCAGAATGCCATCCCTCTTGGCACGAATCATTCCTACCTCCAGTTGAGCAGTTAGATATTATTTGGAAGGCAGATTTAGAAGATTTACTATTAGAAGTAAATAAGAAAGGCTAAGAAAAGAAGTCTCTTTGCTCCTGGGAAGCGACTTTTGACATGAAAGGGACTTCCCACACCCTCCTAACCCCTAGCAGGGCTGATTTCTGCAGTAGTTAAGCCGGTTAATAATTTGCAACCAAGAGAGTTTGTGGTGGGGAGGCATTTGGAATGACTCCTGCTTACATACCAATTTACACTCAAAGAGCCTGCCTAAGTCTTCTTCATCCCGGCTTCCATGAATTTCAGATTATCTGCTGGCATGCAGGGGACATTTAGACGCCCTCCTCTCTCCTCCTTTTTGCCCTCCCCCTTGCGCTGGTAATCAGGGGCCTTGGCTTTGCCAAGAACTTCTCCGGGCTTCAATATTTTTAGCTAAAAAGGTCAAGAAGCCTTATTGGAGAAGATGGGAGCTTATATACTTATATACATTTTGTACTTTCCCAATTACTTTGGTTTTTACTTGCCTTCTAAATCTTACTTGACAAACAAGAAAACTGAGGCCCAGAGAGGTGAAGTGACGCAGTGAGTTAGTGGCACAGGAAGGAGGAGACTCCAGATGCCCCAGCCACACGTCTAGGGCTCAGTGTGACCCTGGGCCTGCCATGTGGGAGGGAATTCTGAGCCCTGGAGTGGGAGATCCTAAGGAGTTAGTATGTTCAGAGCAGCTGCAGACAGGAAGTCCAGATGCCCTGCCAGTTTAAGATGAAATCGAGAGTGTAAATGTCAGCTCTGCTCCACCCCTACTGAGCACAGTATTTCTGGAGACAAATCAGCTCAATCCAAAATAAAATTTTCTCACTATCTGCTTCATAAACCAGCTCTGTGCTAGATGATAATAACTGTGCCCTTTATTGCACTCTGATGTGCCAGGCACTTTATTATAAACTGCTCATTTAACAATATGCATTTCGTATTGACCATATGCAAGGGGTATGATGGTCGGTGAGCTAGACCCATGTTGTAGCCATCATGAGGATTATATTCTGAAGGGGAGAAGTAGGTAAACAGGCAATTACAATAAAGTGTGCTGAGTGGCCATGACAGCAGGAAGTAGGACACAGGGCAGGCACCTAACCTGGATATGGAGTGGGGGAGAATGAGGAAGGTTTTCCAGGGGAAGCAATGATACCTAATGAATGAATGCAAATGAGCCAGGGAAGAGGCATGGTGGGAGTGTTTCAAGCAGACAGAAAGAATGGATTATGGCATCTTAGATGTGCTAGGAGTTGTCCAATATGGAAACCTCCATACTGTTTTCCATAGTGGCTGGGACACGGTGTACAGAGAAGAAGCTTTTACTAAGGTTTAGGGAGGTCATAGTGATGCCCTAACTCATGAGCTGGACTGTAGGGAAGAGAGGTGGGATTGTACCCAGATGGCTCAGATTCTGGAGACTGTCATCTATCTACCTCTATGCCCTGCTCTTGGAAAACTTAGCAAATAATTTTACCAAGATTTCTGAGCAGCACTACAGTCAGTTTTTTTTCCTTTGTCTATAAATGGAGAATACAGTTTTTTCTCTGTACTTCTGAAGTATCCTATACTTTCTCATTCCTTACTGAGATGGACAACCTGGGGTTTCTGTCATTATCAAGAGGATGTCTTAGAGACCATTAAATGTAAGAGCAGAGCTTCTCTATCTCCCAAATTTGGCTTTTTAGGTAAATGGACCCAGTAACTCCAGTCACCTTAAAAAGAAAGGTTTGCCTCAAGGTTTTGTGAATTTGGATATCAATAATGTTGAAATAAAGTTTTTATTCATAGCAATGAGTTTAAGGAGAAAAGAATGAACAGGTGCCTGATGAAAAAGCAGGACTATGTGATGTCTTGGGAGTTAGACAGGAATTGGGGACACAGTGTACTGTCCCCAGAGTCCCATGGCACCTACATAGGTCACCCAGACCTGGTGGAACCAGGCTCTGTGCCCATTTCCACACCTGGCATGCTGGGAGAGGAACTGGAGTAAAAAGAGGGTTAATGAATAAAATCTGGGGCTCTCTTTTCTCACTTGGTCAAGGGAATAAATAGCACAAAGCAAATATCTTTCAAGATCAAATTTTGGATTATCTGGGTGAAAATCTCAGCATTTAAAATGACTCTTAGAAATAACCATTCAGCTTTTGCTGTTTTGCTTCACCAAATAATGATAGTATCTTTTACTGGACTAAAATGGAAACCCTTGCCAGGGCCATAAACCCATTTCTCATTCTTTAATGCTGGGTCAATAGTTGACGAGGCAGAGAACTCCAAAATGAATAAGGACCCCATCAAGAAAACTAGTAGTTTTATTCTAGCAAATCCATCCTCAAAAGCTTGCTTACAACAGCCTGGTGTTTAATATTTTCCCACATTTTCGTCAGAGGCTACTTAGATGGATTACAGCTATTGGTGGTGCCTCACCACCACCCTGATCCTCTTCCACTGTTCTCTCTTGTAAAGAACAGCGCCACCTGGGGGTAGGCCCAGGTTGTGTGGTGTCTGAAGCTTGTAAAAATTTGGGCTCTTTTTTTTTTTTAATTTAATTTTATTGGTTTCAAGTACACAGTACATTGGCAAGACATTTACATAGTTTATAATCTGATCACCCCTAATTGCTCTTTCTTTTCTCTAGCTCTCCAACTAGCCATTACATTAATGCTAACTGCATTCCCTATGCTGTGCTCCCCATCCCCATGAGCAACTATCAACTACTTATTTGTACTTCTTTAACCCTTTACGCATTCTTCCAGCCCCCCAATGCCCCTCCCCTCTGGCCGTCACCAGATTGTCCTCTATATTTGTGAGTCCGTTTTTGATTAGTTTGTGCTTTTTGTTCCTTAGATTCCGCATGTAAGTGAAATCATATGGTATTTACCTTTCTCTGACTTATTTCACTCAGTATAATAACCTCTATGTCCATCCATGTCGTTGCAAATAGTAAGATTTAATTTTTTAATGTCTGAGTAATATTCCATTGCATATATATAACCATATATAACCATAACTTCTTTATCCAGTCGTCGGTTGATGAGCATTTAGGTTGCTTCCATATCTTGGCTATTGTAAACTGTGCTGCCATGAACATAGGAGTGCATACATCTTTACGGATTATTGTTTTGTTTTTTTTTTTTGGATAAATACCTAGAAGTACAATTGCTGGGTCAAAAGGTATATCCATTTTTAATTTTTTTGAGAAACCTTCAGACTTTTCCATAGTGGCTGTACTGATTTGCAATCCCACCACCAATGTATGAGAGTTCCATTTTCTCCACATCCTCACCAACACTTGTTCTTGTGGGGTCTTCTTAAAGAGTGTAAAATTAGGTACAGAAAAATGAATGCTTATTTAGAAGGTGAAAAGAATGTTTATTTATTTAGGAGGTGCCAGTGCAAATGAGGGGCCTAAAGCTCAAGCTCAGTAAGGAAATTAACCATAGGATGAACCCTTGCGTTTAGCCCTTAGAAACCTCTGAGACCCTTAACTGCAGCACTTTACAGACCTCATATTCACAGGCAGATACAAGAAATGCTTTATCAAACGTGATTTTGGGGATAGTCCTCATTTGAGATCTATAGATCTGTTCTCTTTAATAGGTGAAAATTGGCTATTTAACTCTAGTACTCTGAATTACTAGAATTATTAGGTGGGTCTGTTCTAATGTGATAAATACACTTCTGTAAAACCTTCCCCTCGGCAGGGGATGAGCAGAGGGGAAAAGTGCAGGGAGATCCACTGTCCTTTTGCAGAAGGGTAGCTTGTGGTCAGTGCAGGAGCAGGCTAAGCTGGGAGCGGATGCGTCAGGGTGGGATGGGGAGCTGAGATGCAGGCCCTCTGCTTCTCAAGGCTACCTGGTCCTCCCAACTGTTCCAACACAGGCCAAATCAGTCTCTCCTCCATGGTTGGCTCATGCTGTCCCACAAACAGTGCATGATGTCCTTTGCGACCTCACTCCCTATGAAATCCCACTGGACAAATTCAAGCTCTAGCTCTTCCTTCTCTGGTAGTGTCCACCCATATTAAATTTGATCTTCCTGGAGTTCCAACAGCCCTGTAGACAGAACACTCTCCTCTCATATGTTGAACTGCACACGAACTCGAGTGAAGTAACCCTCTCATGTCTTATGCATCCCCAACTATTCTGTAGATGCCTTGAAGCCAGGGAACACGCTGTATTTCTTTAGAGTCCTAACAGTATCACACCATATTGACTCATTCGGGCTCGCTACTTCATTCATTCCATGACTGGTTCATTAAGTACCAGGTACTGTGTCAGAGGCAAGAGCAACAAGTGAACGCTGCAGACTTTCCCTCGGGAATCGCTGTCTGGTGGAAGGGCCCTTCATGACCTAGTGCTTAATTGATTATGTTCTCTGTTTGGAGTGACCTCTAAGGAACTGGGCATGAGGGAAATGAGATATGTTCCCTGTTTCTCCTGAGTCCTAGCTTTCATTCTTTCATTTTGAGTGGATTCTTTAAACTTTGGCAACACGCTCCTAATATCAGTTACAAATGTAACATTCTGAATTCAAATATAAGGGATGTATGGGAGTCCATAAATGCAGTTGAGGACTCATTATTCTAGGACACTGCTATGATAGATAAAAATACAGAGTGCTGTGTATGTTTTATACATGGAGATGTCTGACGTGGAGATGTCTGTTTTGCTTATTAACAGGCAAAACCTATATTTAACATTATGATAATAATGTTTAGTTAATGTAACCAAATATTTTGCTTCTTTGTTTTAGGAAATTATACAGTTCTGGCTTGCAAAGGGTGTTGATGGCTTTAGCTTTGAGGCTGTAAAATTTCTTCTAGAAGCAGAGCATCTAAGAAATGAGATCCAAGTGACTAAGACCCAAATCCCGGTAAAGTTTTAAATATTTTACTCCTCTTTTTGACAATGTCATGTGAGTGTTTTATTTTTTTTGTCTCAAACATCAGTTACCAGAGATGAGTTCTGTCCTGTCTCTAGGAAGTGCTTTGAATCATTTTCTTTAGGAAATACAGAGGAGTTTCAAATGCATATGACCAGATGTTTCCTTCCATGGGTTCCTTCAGGAGTGAGGGATCCCCGAGTCCTTTGGTGACAAGGGTTCTAAGGCCATGCACAGTGTGGACTCCACCAAGGGCCACAAACTACTCCCTGCGATTTCGTCATGTCACCTGAGCTCAAATGAGGGGGCCTAAATTACCCCAGGCACTTTCGTAGTCATTACAGAACACACAGGTGGAAAGGAACTAACACTTGCTGAGTGTCTACTGTACGCTATGTGCTGTTTACCTGGGATATTCCACTTAACTCTCTCAATATCTTTTGAGTGGTTTCATGATATTCATTTAGTAAATCTTAGAGAAATTAACTTATCAGGGGTGACAGAGGTGAGTAATGGGACTACAAACCAAGCCTATCTTTCTACAGAATCTGGTTCTTTGGGGTTCTACACCAGCGGTTCTCAGCCTTCCCCCCCATGCCTATTTCTCTGGTTGACCACCATTCTATAGTCACTCTGTTTCCAAGGCCAGGTAGATAGTAGTCCTAAAATACATTCCAAAATTATGTATTTGTGTATTTACACAATGGAATGTCAAAATAAATGAATTATAGCAATGCTGACCAATATGAGTAAATCTGCTATTAGCCATGTAATGTAATGTGTAGCAAAAAAAATCTAAAATTATATATAGCATGATGCCCTTTTTTATAAAGTTAAGCAAGTAAAGTGAAACTTATATGATTATAACTTTATTATCAAGCTTGTAGCTTTTGTCCGGAGTAATAGATTTATGGGTACTTTTAACTTCATTAAAACAAATCAATTAACTAAAAAGAAGTTGGCCTTCCATGGGCTAATTATGAGAGCACATCATGAACCAAAGGTTATGATCAAGCCATTTTTTTAACACATGATTTTCAAAAAAAAGGAAAAATGAAAAGAAAAGTGATGAATTAACCAGTTGTCCCAAAGAAGCAGAAGCACTTATCCTTGGAGAAGAAATCTCAAAATAATCCTGCTAATTATGAGATATCATACAGAAGGCATATGTTTCTGGTTATGACAAATGATCAGAACAATGGGTTTTATGTGCTATCCAAGAAGAACTTAACAAGTTATTTCAGAAAGAGATCTAAGATTCCAAAAACTTCACTTGACCTAGAAAGGAAAGTTTACTTATTTTTTTTTTAAAAAGGGGGGGGGGGTTGGGGGGACTCAACAAAAGGATGGCAACTCTGGTTTGGATTGTCCAGCCTGTCCATGTCCATTCCTGGACTTACAACCTTGGCTCATGTTAGGCATAATCTTTTCTTTGGATTCTAAATTATTGTAACCCTAGAAAGGCATGGACTATCAGGGAATTTACTGAAACCTAGGAAAGTATAATGGTAAAAATAAAAGATAGAAATGGTAAAGAAACAGGTTTAAATGCATGATATTAATAATATTGTGAGCAAATATAGGTGTAATAATGAGCTCTATAATGATTAAGATAATTTGTTTTGCCTTTAAAAGTGTCTGAAGTATTTAGGACAATTAAATGTTTAGGAGGAGGATTTTGTTAAATACGTTTGTTATCAGTGTTTAAATAGTCAAAGTTTTTATTCTTTTAAACACCTACAGCTCCTGGTATTTCTAAGTGGTTTCCCATCCAAGTACTAACCCAGGCCCGACTCAGCTTCTGAGATCAGATGAGATTGGGCACGTTCAGGGTGGCATGGCCATAGACTCGGAATTTTTTCTTAACTAGATTTATAGTTAATAATTTAAGCATCAAGTGAAGTACTAATAGTCACGAATGTTCTTCAGCCATAAAACCCCTTGAGCAATGAAAAGTCCTAGGACCATCTTCGAGCAGTGTTTGTGGGCTTGAGCCATCTGAAGGGACAGTCCATATTCACTGAAGACCAGCTGTGGGCATTTAACATGTGACATGATGGTAACCGTGCCGTCCTGTTTTCGAAGGACACAGTCACAGAGTACTCAGAGCTGTACCACGACTTCACCACCACACAGGTGGGGATACACGACATTGTCCGGAACTTCCGGCATATAATGGACCAATACAGCAGGGAGCCTGGGAGATACAGGTAACCAAGGGCACACACATCCATGCTTCACAGGTGCAGAGGTTTCTCTCTCACCAAGAGATTTAAGTTATAATTTAACGAACCTGCAGAATTACAGTGTGTTATCACTCAGGCCAGGGCCTGGTGTATTCTCTCAGATTGCTTAACTTTGCTGATTTTCAATTTCTGCTGTTGTAAAAGGATGATAACCACAATATTAATTTCACAGGAATTTTGTGAAAATTGAAAGGTAACAATATTATCTAAATGTTAGCCATTAATTATTTTTATTATGATTATTTGACTTGTTAGTATCCTTGTACAGTATGAGCTAGTAGATCACAATGGATAGCAACACAGCTTTGGAATTATATGGGCCCTAGATGGCTGGACAACCTTGGACTGGTTAATTAACATAAGTCTGTTTTCTCATTAATGAAAAGGTGATAGTGACACCCTTATAAAGTTGTTGTGAGAGTGCATGAAATTATGTATATGAAGCATTTAAAATAGTCCCTAGCACACAATAAACTTCTCTTACTATGTTTATATAATCACCCAATCCAATCAATAGAAAGGGAGTTACAAGAAATTTTTCCTTCCTAAAGCAGGTCTTCTGATTACTGTCTCCATTTTACAGATGAAGAAAATGAGATTCTAAGCATGCAGTGGTCACATGTGTAGTAACGGCAGAGATGGGATTGGAACTGAAACATTTGGGCTCCAAATACTATGAAATTACCCGTTAATGTAGTGTCTCAAATAGCTAGAGCCAGCATTGATGCGGGTCATTTTGGGCCAGTGTTTCTTCCCTGAATTTTCAATTAACTGAGTGCACCTCAATAATAAAATAAGAATTTACAGGGATTCAAATATAAGGGGAAGTTATTTCAGGAAAACTTTTTTTTTGTATCTATACTGTTTATTCATATGATGAACTGTATTTACTCAGAAATAAAGAACTTTCTGATTCATGAAGCCACATAGATAATTCTCAAAAAGGTAGTGCTGAGTGAAAGATAATAGACAAAAAGGAAAACCCCCTTACCTAATATGCCCACATATACTGTAAATTCGGAGTGATGAGACTTACTTTAGAAAGTCTTCCTGGAAGTTACTGAATTTTTATCAAATCTAGAAAGAAGTGACTATTGAGATCCAAATGTGTTTAACTCTTAAACATGGCCTCAGGCTAGTCTTTGGGTTTATTACAATGAGAAACTATCCAGTGGTGACCCAGTATGTCGTTTCTCATCATCTGGCTTGCGTATGCTTCCTTGTGAGCCCCAGCCTAACATGGTTAACAGTGTGTGCATTTATCCCACTCCCATCTTGTTAATCAGACAGCAGCACTTTCCCAGTTTTCTGACAGGCCCTGAAGACACTGCACTCTGCCAAATCTTACAGATTCATGGGGACTGAAGCCTATGGAGATAGCATTGACAAGACCGTGATGTATTACGGGTTACCTTTTATTCAAGAAGCAGATTTCCCCTTCAACGACTACCTCACTAGGCTAGACACTCCTTCTGGGAACAGGGTGTTTGAGGTTATCACATCCTGGATGGAACACATACCAGAAGGAAAATGGCCTAACTGGATGGTAAGTCCTTGTGTCCAGCTCAGCACATCTGGTGCTGGTGAGCATGCTGAATAGTCACATCTCAAACGAGGGTTATGTTTGTCTCTTAGTGACCTTCACCTTTCCCTGTAATTGTTTAGTGATGTAATCCTGTCCCAGCTTTTGACCAGGTTCTTGTCTTTTTTCCTCATTCTTTGTTTTCTGGTTCTCAGACTAGATAATCTTGATCTGTCTGCAAGTTTGCTCATTCCTCTGCCAGTTCACATCTGTCAAGCCACTCTAGTGAATTTTTCATTTGTTATTATGCTTTTCAACTGAAATTTCCATTTGGTTCTTTTTCAGAATTTCTCTTTATTGATAGTATCTATTTGATCAGACATTGTCCTCATACTTTCTTCTAAATTCTTTAGATATAGTTTAGTTCTTTGAACATATGTATAATATTTGATTTAAAATCTTTGTCCAGTAAGTTCGATGTTTGGGTTTCCTCAGTCACATTTTCTATTAAATGCTTATCTCCCATTATATATGGATCATACTTTGTTTCTTTACATGTCTTGTGTTCTTTTTGTTGTTTTGAAAACTATTTTAAAAAACATAATGTGTAAATTCTGGAAATCACATTCTCCTCTTCCCAGTGTTTGTTGTTGCTGTTTGTTTATTTAGTGACTTTCTTGGATCAATCCTCAAAATCTGTGTTTTCCATTGTGTGGCCACTAATGTCTCTGCTGGGCCATCTTGTCAGATACCTAATGATTAGAGATTCCTTAAATGCCTCAAAACAGTAAGTCTCCCAGCCTTTGCTGAGAGGTTATGTGTCTATTGTTGGGGAATGATTTCAACACTCTGGGAGGCAGTTTACAATTCTGCTTTAATCTTTGCTTTCTGCTTTCTGTTTGCACAGAGATTCACGGTTAGCCAGAGGCGAGAGATCAGAGCCTTCTCAGGTCTTCCCTGGGCATCTGTATAGCTCTGTACATGGATGGAGCCTTCTAGATTCCAGGAATATGTCAGAACCTTTTATGGACATCTCATTCCCTAGCCTTTAAGCATTTTGGTCAGTCCCTTAGGCCCAGTTGGTACTACCACCTCAGGCAGGTGTATTATTAAACAACTGCTGCTGGTTGATTTTTGGCAAATGCCGTGGGGACAGGACTATTTACACAGCTCTGACTCAGATCAGATAAAAGAGAAACAAAAACAAAAACCACCCAAATCCAAGCTGCTAGAGAGGTCAGATAGTGAGTTCTCTAGGGATGAAGCTTTAGGTGACCTCTTATTCTGCCCCTCCCGTGGCTGCTGGGGGGCTGGTTTTCACAGCCACGATAGTTGCAAGACTGTTGGTTTTTGTGGTTCATGGATTTAAGGGGAGGGGCATGAAATAAGGGTAAATTAAAACGACACAAACCTTGATACTCAGAGATCCAGCTGTTTTTCTTGAATAAATTATTCCTTGGATTGTTCCAAGCCTTTAATTTCCAGAATTCAGAAAAGTAGATTTTTAGTTTTTGCCAAGCATTCTCCTTTTATGATTTTTGGAGGTCCTTACTTCCATCATTCCAAAAGTAACCACCTATCACAAATTTTATAATGTAGTTTAGCACTTTTTTTTTTCACATACTGAAAAGTTTTGGGTATCAGAGATGACTGGGACCTCTCAGCCTATGAGAGGCCATGATCTTTATCCATTGCTGCGAACTATACTGTATATTATGAGTGATGAGAATTACGTATTAAGAGAGTCTTACTGGAAGTTACTGAATTTTATCAGATTTAGAAAGAATATTGATTGAGATCCAAATGTGTTTCTTAACTCTTAGACATGGCCTCGTATTAGGATAGTCTTTGGGTTTATTATAATGAGAAACTGTCCAGTGGTGACTCAGTATGTCATTTCTTGGTCATCTTTCTTGACACTAAAAATATTAAAAAACTCAAACCCCTCTCAGAAACAAGTTCCAAAAGACTCTGCCCAGATCAGCATTGAAGTTATACCAAGAATTAAGTTTGCTTCCTAGTGAACATAATCAATGGAAATAAATATTTCTCGATTTCAGTTCTGAAAAGGAAAGTGCTCTAAGTTTAGAAGGCTTAAAACTTATAGAGTTTCTTATCAGATGTTCTTAAGATAATGAAAATAATAAATTGAGGCAAAATTCTACCTAATTTTCTGGCCTTAAAAATAGAAAAATACTTTAAAAAATAACTGCAAAGGTAGTTTTAGTACACCTAAAGGGGGGAAAAAAAACAGCCTCCCTTTTCCTGAATTGTAGCAACCAAGTTTTTCTTCTGAGACGCAAATTCAAAGTCTGGTTGAAAGGCCTCCTATCCCGACTTGAATAAATGATGTAGTTTCTCAGAGCATGTTTCACCATTTATAAAATGAAGATAATTCTTTTTAAGCTGTTAAGTGCCATGCTCAGCATATGCACGTGAGACTGAGTTGTGGTATATGGAAAGAGTTGATACGTGATTTAAATAAATTCTAAAATAAGGACTAGATGTTGTAATATGTAATTAGAACACAACATAGGAACTTTGCAAAATTTCCTTGTGGAGAATGTATATTTCTTTATAAAAGTTGATTTTTCTTTTTATTTCGTTTATTTTTAATAGGTCAAAAGTCCCACACACACTGAAAGTCTTTTTCCCACCCTGTCCCTTCCACCTGTCCTGTGCCCTGCTTTCCCTGGGGAAAACATTTTTGTTTCCTTTCTTGTCATAAATTTTCTTATTTGTAATGTCATTGTGAAGTAAATTTGTTTTGATCATAATGGTCAGTTACGTAGCAAGTAGCAGAGTTGGGACTCAAATCCAGGCTTGCTGATGCCAAGGTACCCTAGGAAATGTTCTTCTACCTGGTGAACTTTTTGTGAAATAGGATAAATCTTCCAGAAAACTGTGTATAGTTCTGTGTTCTTAAAAATATCTCCCTTTCAGATCGGTGGATCGGACAGAGCCCGGCTGACTTCTCGTTTGGGGAAGGAATATGTCAACATCATGAACATGCTTCTTTTCACACTTCCTGGAACTCCCATAACTTACTATGGAGAAGAAATAGGAATGGGAAATATTTTAGCCACCAATCTCAATGAAAGCTATGATGTTGTAAGTTAGTATAATTTACTCGTGTACCATACCATAGACTCGTTTTTGCCAAATTAGAGAATTTACTATTTCTAGTCCACAGCTGAAAATCATTAATTTTCTTATTGTTAGACAGTGAGAATTCACAGCTTTCTTGGCTGGGGAGCTTGTTAAAAATGTTGCTTCCTGAGAAACACAACTGAATTCCTTGAGTAGAGAGCCCAATTATCTGCATTTTAAACTTGTTTTCCAGCTGATTCTTAGGCACACTAAACTTTGAAAACCAGTGTTTTGAGTTTGGAATATTATCCATTGCTCTCTACCTGAAATGTGGAGTTAGAACATTTATTATAGTGCTTGTCTGTATTGCTGGATCTCGCTTGTCTACAAAGATTATTTCTTTTATGTTGACAAATGTGATGCACAGCCTCAAACTTGAGTGGTTTTTATTTTGTTTTTGTTTGAGGCTACGGATCTCATAATTGCATTGCTGGGTAGATGAATAGCCTTGAACCTATAATTTATGGTTAGCTTTCGATTGTATGAGATCCAGTTTCCCTAATATTTGGTCAAAGTGAAACCTTTTCTATTTCAGCTCCTAAATCTGTGTGCACTCATGTGCAATAAATAACCAGGCTGGATAAAAGAGGACAGAATTTAGGCTCATTTGTTCATGGCCGAATAGGTGAATTCACCATCACTGTATCACAGTAGCACGAGTTGGTAATGGCCCGTTCTTAAATCCTACATTACTAATTTTTTGGGAAAAGCAGCAAAGATTTCAAGCATTTATCAAAGTTCAGTTAGCATAATCTATTTAAAATCAGAATGTCATTAACTATTTTCCAATTAAAAGTGTGAAACTAGGTTTATATAATTCATGTTAAGGCCTTTTCATTATGAATGCCAATGAATACAAGTACCAGCAAAGAAATATAGACAAATACTTATGAAACCAAATTACATTTCTTTTAATAACCAGATCACTGTTTTCTTTGTGGTCTTTTGACACAGGACACCCTTCTCTCAAAGTCACCAATGCAATGGGACAATAGCTCAAATGCTGGTTTTTCTGAAGGCAATAACACCTGGTTACCCACCAATTCAGATTACCACACTGTGAACGTTGATGTAAGTATCAATGAAAATTTTATGCTGATTCCAGAAACAGGAAATGAGTTTCTGTGCTGATAACATATACTTACCCTGAGTGCATCTAAAACCTTGACTGATGCTCCTTAAATTAAGTGCATAGACTTCTCTTGTAGTTTTCATGTCATGTTTTTGTGAAACTACTAACGTACAGAAGTGCACTATTGAAGTATCATATAGAATATACAACTCTTCACTGGAATGACTAAGTACCTTGAGCTATTAAGAAAATTTTATGGAGGTGTTTCAGCTAGCCCAGCTATCCTACCTCCTTGCCTCCCCTCAAAAGGAAGGAAGGAAATCGGTCAGTTGATCTATGGTAATGTGGACTTGAGAGCAAGGCTGTTTACCTGAAGAAACTGAAGACATGAATGTTCCTTAAAAGTAGCTCTTCTGGAAAAGCACACTCTTTGGTTTTAGCCTATACTATTTTTTCTTCTGATGATTATCCTAAACACGGGGATTATTAAATAGAATTAAATATTTAGTTCTTGGGTCACACTAGCAACACTTCAAGTGCTCAGTAGCTAGTGGCTACCACATTGGATAGCAGATATAGAAGAGATATAGAATAACTATAATTTTCAAATAACATTAGGAGGAAAAATATGATAAAGAAAACCAACTGATCCAATGAGAAGTTTAAAAGGAATAAAATAAACAAAAGGACACAGAATTAAAGTACAGGTATCAGAGGCAAATGCTAACAGAAAGAAAGCTTGTGCCCTGGCTATAGCTATCATTCCTAGATATCTATGATATCTCAGATTTAAATGTTTTATCAATAGAAAGCCAGTTGAATCAATCATGATTAATCTATACAATGGACTAATATGATGCTTTTAAAAAGAATGAAGAAAGTTCTATATGCTTTGATATGAGACCATCTCTAACATGTACTAAATAATAAAAACAAGCATAGAATGGTAATATACCACTTTGAAAAGAAA